>CM060908.1:856716495-857966495 GCA_030737815.1 Allium fistulosum | reverse complement strand
ATGGAATACACCTCCTACTAGTGTAGGTTCCGTGTGGGATATGCAATTGCCTTAAAGTATGTTTTTTAGTTTGTTTGTCATTAGGAGGTGGTCTAGATAACTCCTAGATAAGTCTTTAAGATGAATTAGAATACAGCTAAATAGTTGTAATGCTATTATTATGCATTAACAAGAGGTTCCTCAATGTACGCGGCCAGTTCGGCCTAAGTACTGTTGGTGGATGCTCGATGCGGTGTAGAGCTACGAATATTAGCGGGGAATATATCATGGTCCATAGGGGTCTATTATACTTATATATATATATATTTATTTATAGCTCATATACGTTGGGCATGTCGTATGCATACATGAAGTCAAAATGACTTAGCTTTGAATAATAGACATGACATGTAATGGTAAACAATAGGCATAAACTAGTGTTATGGAGAAAGTATGTAATTTACTAGTCATCAGAATGTTGTTCTGACCTCCTCCGCATTACAACCTACATGATAGATTTAAAGGTAAAGTTACTGGTACAGGGCGGGAATAGTGGGAGGACAGATTTCCTCATGCATGCTCTGGACTTACAAGGACATTGGATACTAGAGATATTAGCCTTGGTCAATGTGTGTACATATATATATGTGTGTGTGTTTTATTATACTTTATTATTCTGTTGCGAGTTCTTATCAATATTTCTCTGATACACCTTTGTTTAATTACATGATACCAATACCAATGATCCATACTTTATTGGATTGGCTTTTGATTTAGCGACAATTCAGGCACATTAAGGTGCGGGCTATTATATTTGTTATAAGAGCTTATGTTAGTCAATCATAAGAAGTGGGATATGCCGAGTGAACGTATTTGTATTTTTACTTATAATTATGTATATTACACACCAAACTCTATAGATTTCAACTATAGAAGTAATTACAACCATGGTTTGAAAATATGATAAGGCAAATATGAATTAGGATAATAAATAGAGTTATAATATACACCTATCCCGATCACCACACAAGAGTTAGGTTGCACAAAGACGTTGACTTTAGAAGAGCATGAATGTGACATATAGAAGGGTCTTTGAAGCTGGATAGTGCTTAACTCCCTTGTTGGGCCTAGATTTCCCTATGGTTGTAAATCCCACTAGATTGTCGATTGGTGATGTACGTTAGATGCAGGTAAATGGGAAGTAAAGAATTTATATGTTGTAGATATCTAGAAGTAAGAATTAAGCTAGTTCCCGAAGGAATGTGTGTAGTAATTACTCCATGATGATAGCTGGAATTTATTATATATTCTAAAAGAAGATAAATCAGAATGCAAGTGGAAAAGAAGAAAAGTCCAAAAGAAGGGACAAATAAAACCCACTCCGAGTCCGATCCCATATGAAAGAATTTAATAAAAAGATTTAAAATTTTCTTAAAAATATATGATAGTATTTATTTAAAAGTAGAAAAACTCTAATTTTGGAAAGTAAGAAAATGTTAAAAAAATTCGCAAAATAAAACTTCTTTTTATATTTTATTCAAGTGGAATTTCAAGTTGAAATTAAAACCATTTAAACAAAAAACTTTAGTTAAAAAGCATTTTTATAAAGTGACATTTCCTTTGGAATAAAAAGAAAATAGAGCATATGTATATCTCAATGGTAATAGTAAGGGAAGGGCAAAGCTTCCGATGGAGATAGAAATATTTTGGTACAGAGAAGTAGGCACACTTGAGTGGAAAAGGATTTAGAATATAAATTAAATGGTAAGAGAGAAGCCATTTAAATAAGTGCAATTTAGGAAGAAGAAATTTGCTATACCATTAGGAAATATAAATAGAAACAATGTTAGGAATTGATATTAATATAATATTAGTAATCTAATTAGGAATAATATAGGAAACTAAAGGCAAAACAAAGGAAAATAATTATTTTCTATAATTATTTGCATTGATTGCATATATCTTTTAAAATTCCCCCTCATATGCTATCAAAGTCTCTTCTAAGATTGAAAGTGGAAACAACATGAGTGGTAGGAAAATAATAGGATGGAAGTTGCCCTTGTCTACTCTAGTTTTTATTGTTTAAAGTTATAAAGACGTTTTAGGAACATTGTGCATTTTTGAAAATCGGTTTGGTACAAAAATTGAGTTTTTGGAATACAAAACTTAATAAATGGTTTAAGTTCCAAAAAAACCTACCTTTTAAGAAGTAATATCTTTGTTGTGTAATGGCTTTAAAGAAAAGGATCTTTTTTTATATTTAAATTGTTAACTTGACATTTGGAACTTAATAAATAAACTTGCTTCATAAATCCTAAAATATAGATTTAAAAATTTTCTAAGTTTATATTTTTAAAGATAAAAGTTTTGGGTTACATATTTAATGACTGTGAAGTTTAATAATTTTTATAAAGAGTAGTGAAAACCAAACTAACTTTGATATGGAGTAGATATGGATGACTGCCTAGGTAAGATGGGGTAAAAGTTAAGGTTATGAATAAAATAACTTTTATCCACCTAATTTCCAAAGGATATAAGCAAAGGAATTTATGTCAAAACTGAAGAATAATGTCGCAATTAATGACATGAAGGCTTACTAACCTTGGAAGTACATGATTTCAAAGCTCAAAATCATGCCGAAATTAAGGAATTCATGTTGAAAAGCTGGAAGCAAAGAAGAAATACAAAATCATCAACTAAAGGTACTGTCAAAAGTATGGAGGAAGTACTCTATCAAAGCCAATGCCGAATCCTTCAATGTCGTCCTATGTCAACAAAGGTTAATAGACAATGCCGCATGCCATTAATAAAGACAGATGAGTAACGCTGCAAGTCATCAAGGTACTAACGATATTGTGTGCAATTAACGATGCATCCCGCATGTCACTAGTGGGTGACAATGTATGAGGCCAATAAAATATTCACCAAGACAAGAATTGATGTTGTGCACCAGTTGGTATCGTATACCGTAAGCCATCAATGTTATAGTGGCATGATATATTATCCATGAAGACAGAATGGATGTCGCATCTAGCAGATACCATCTCAAGTTGATACTGCATCCCTTCAATGCTGCTTTTTTCTAATGCCACATCTCATCAATGCCGGTTCCTTCTAATGCCTCTCTTCAATGTAGCTTCCTTTTAACGCTGCATCTCTTCAATGCCGCTTCCATTTAATGCTGCATCTCTTCAATGCCGCTTCCATTTAATGCTGCATCTCTTCAATGCCGCTTCCATTTAATGCTGCATCTCTTCAATGCTGCTTCCTTATATTGCCGCATCTTTTTAATGCCGCTTCCATTTGATGGCGCTCCTTTTTGATGTCGTTCATCACCAATGCTGCCTCTTATTAATCCTATCTCTTATTGATGTCACCTCCCAGGGAATGCTGTGCATCTTTATTGTCGCCTATTATCAATGCTACCTGATTATTAATATCATTTAATATCAATACCGTGTTTAATGATGTTATAATCTATCAACATGCAAAGGAAGGCTGAGGCTTGTTAAAGACAAGATGTAGTGTCAGGTACCATCAAGATGATTGATACCGAGATACCGAAGGCGGCATAAAGTAGCCATGTCGAACCCCTCTAGCCCTATAAATACGGACCTATAGATAAGGAGGAAGGGCGATCATTTCTTTTCTCTACTCTTAAAATTAGACTTTTATAACTCAAAATTGATTTGGGGAAAACTCTGATTTGACTGTAATCATGCTCAATTTATATGAACAAGAATGTGGACATGCCTATTACCTTAATTGTGCACTTTGGACATTTTTAGACATGGATATGCATATAATAAACCTCTTTGGACCCAAAGCAATTATGATTCTATTCCACGTTGTAATCATGCTCAATTTATATGAACAAGAACATGGACATGCCTATTACCTTGATTGTGCACTTTGGACATTATTAGACATGGATATGCATATAGTAAACCTCTTTGGACACAAAAAAATTATGATTCTATTTCACATAGAATCACATGAGCTTTTGTCTAAACTAGTGTTTATATGCATAACCTCTATCTTGCTATTACATATGGACATTGGACTATGAGTCATGAGGATTTCTTATTTACTTCACTAACATGCTTAATGGACTATTGCACATATTTGAGGCCTATTTTCTTCCTCCTTTGACCATGAAAGATGGGCTTTCGAATATCTTATTCAAAAAGATTATATGGGCTCTTGAATATCTTATTCCAAGAAACCACACGGGCTTTCGAGTATCCTATTCCAAAAGTTCATTGGCATAATAGGACCATTTCTTATTGACCTTGATTTGTACTTGGCCTAGAATGTTAGGTTAATCCTTGATTCCTTAGAATCATTTGATCAACACCAACTAAACCATGTTTAGTCGTGCTATCATATGTTTTAAGATCAGGATTAGGCTCATCATACTTGGCATCATGGGTGTTATGCCAATTTTTGGTTTAACATTTTGACACTAGAAGGATGGCTTGAACCTCTGCCCCTGTTTAAACTCTCTCCTCAAACTAATTAAACGAGTTTTTGTTTCAGGAAAATGGTGAGATGAGGATGAATTAATGCTCTAAATGAAGAAGTTACATAAACGATGACATTGGAAGAAAATGTCGTCCCCAACTTCAACTTGGGAAATGTGGACCTGGACAGCTATCAGAGCCAGTAAAACTTACCAGTAGTTAAGCTAAGATCGAAGAACTAACTCAGCAGATTGCTATGAAGCAGGAGCTATTAAGAGAAGTCCTTGCACAAAAATCTTCCAAGCTCACCGAAGGAGAAGAAGTTGAATCCCCAAGAAGGAATTTAGATGCTTCTTTGCTTTGAGCAAGAGTAAAGGCAAAATCACTATGACTCCATAGAAAAGAAGACATCAAGAAGCTGAAGCAGTAGAATCCTTCCCTATATCCTTGGTAAATAATAAAGCTAAAGCAGATCGTCAAGGAAGATTAATGGAGAAGTCTAATAAGCAGTCTAGAAGTTCAATTTCTAAAGAGTACAGTCTTGATAGAAGCAATTATCACAGCGATGAATCTTATTTGAGGGACATGGCTAAAAAGATGGCAAAGAATATGCTTAACCTTAAAGGAAAGAGGACCCTTGAGGCTAGAGTCAATAATAACTTCAGGGAAGCCCCATTAAAAAAAGGATTATGTCCATAAAGATTCCATCTCACATTAAAATTCCATCCTCGAAATACAATAGGACTGCCGACCCGAATGATCATCTATGGGCACTCGAAAGTCAAATGGACCTCTATAACCCCTTAGGAGTTGTACGCTACCGACTTTTTCCTACCACCTTCCAAAGAGCAGTAGCTAAGTGGTATAGACATTATTAGGAGAATACCATATAATCCTAGGAGCAATTCTCTTATGAGTTCTCAGTACAGTTTTGTATTTGTAAGGATCCTAAGATTGACTATAGCTTATTGGCTAACGTCAAGTAAACATTAGGAGAGCTGTTAGGTGACTATCTTAAGAGATTCAACGTAGAGGCACTAAAGGAAAAGGATATGATAGATAGAGACAAATTAATGATAGTTCGTTCAGGGTTGATTAAGAAAACACCTTTCTGGAAAGAGCTTTACCTTCATGGATGCAAGGATCTCTAAGACTTTCATTTTCAAGATGATAAGTTCATTTGTATGGATGAAATGTTTCATGCTAGAAAGATGTCCCAGGCAAAGAAAGAAATGGGAAAATCCGGCTCCAATCACGGTAATAAGAAACCGAGATAGGAGGTCCCGAAGTCCAATTATGTTGCTTTAAATAAGCCAGTATCCTACAACTTCGCTACAGCAAAAGAAAGCAGTGAATTTCCAATTCCCTACAAAGTTAAGAATTACCTTGAACCAAAAAGAGGGGGAGAGCACTATGCCTATCATAAGATAGATGGGAAAAAGACAGATGAATGTCGTGTGTTAGCTGGGATAATCCAGAGCATGATCCGTTTAGGACACTTGAAAGAGTTTATCAAAGATAATCAGAAAATGGCACGTCCTGATGAAGGCAATCAAAGGCTCCCGCGTAACACTGCGAACTTTGTAGAAAATAACACTTAATTGGATTTTATTCCACCCATCAACCGAATTACAGTGAGGCTCACATTTGGCTGGGAGCAGTAGGAGGGCCAGAAGCCGATACATAAAGGATGCAAAAGATGGGTTTTCTCTATTCAAGAAGAGCCACTGCTTAAGAACCCTAAATTTCAAATCCAAATGCAAAATCTAACCATCACCCCACAAGAGTTGAGAGGGTACTGCCATCCACACAACGACCTACTTAAGATCACTGCACAAATCAAGCTTTCTGTAGTGACTAAAATTCTCGGTGACGCTAGGAGTGCTGTAAATGTTATTTCAAATGCGCCTTTGATTAGATGGGAATTTTGGAAGACAAGCTAAAGCCAAGCTTTGAGCTCATCTTTGGGTTCAATAACAAAGGATCAACTCCCATAAGGCAGCTTAGCTTTTGGTACAGATGGGAATTCCACCGCATGCTAGGACCTTTGAGACCTTATTTGTCATTATGGACCAGCCTTCTTACAATAACACCTTCTTTGGAAGGCCAGCTTTGGATGAAGTTGATGCTTTTATCTCACCAAAATATCTGATGGTGAAGTTCCTGACTAAGAGCGAGTGGGGAACAGTAAGGGGAGAGCAATTCAGCTCTTGAGAATTGTACTTTACCACTCTTGACCAATACAAACGAGATAATCTTTCTTACCATGACTCGAAGAAAAAATGAATTAATTATAACCAAGATAAGAAAGCACTTGGATAGAGGTCCTTCAAGCCAATCATCTAAGGCAATAACAAAGACCACTAAAAAATTTAAGTATGCGCTAAGAAGACATACATCTCTTAAAAGAAACGAAAGTGGGAAGAAACAAATCTGGTAGAAGAAGAAATAGATAAACAAGAAATTATCATTGATTTAGATTACAGAAGTGAACAAGAAAAGATGAAGCCCATCGAGGATCTCAAGAAAACATTCTTGGATCAAGTTGACCCAACAAAGACAGTAAAAATCGGGAAAGAACTGACAAACTTAAAAGAGAACTGTTTCAGCTTCTTTAGTCTAGAAAAGATGTGTTTGCCTAGGCCCTCTCCGATATGATTGGAACAGATCCAACCATCATGAGCCATGCTATAAATATAAACCCAAATATCATACCCATCCGATAAAAGAAAGGGCAGTTTGATAAAGTTCGATCCAACGCTTTGAAGGAAGAGGTCAAGAGATTACTCAAGGATGGGTTCTTTAGAGATGTACTTTATCCAAAATGGTTGGCCAATCCAGTACTATTCAAGAAGTCTAACGGGAAGTGGAGGACATGTATTAAATATATCGACTTGAACAGAGTATGCCCGAAAGACTACTATCCCTTTCAAGAATAGACCAGTTAGTTGATGCAATGAGTAGACACAAACTCCTATCTTTCTTGATGCAAATTCTGGATACAATCAGATTCCAATGTTCAAACCAGATGAGGAGAACACAATATTCATAACAGATTGGGGAACATATTGGTATAAAGTAATGTCATTTGGATTAAAGAATGCTGGAGCCACATACTAAAGATTAGTAAATAAAATGTTTAGGGAATAGATTGGCCATAACATGGAAGTATACATAGATGATATGTTGGTCAAATCTCAAGAAGAAAGCAGTCGTCTAAGAGATCTTGAGGAAATGTTCAAAATATTGCAAAAAAATCAGATAAAGCTCAACCCACAAAAATGTTCTTCAGGATCCAATCTGAAAAGTTTCTAGGGTACATTGTTCATGCTTGGGGAATAGAAGCCAACCCTGATCAGATCCAAGCAATTAACGACATGGCAGAGCTCAAAACAAGCGAAGATGTGATGAGCTTGAATGAAAGAGTTGTAGCATTGAATAGATACAATTCCAAGGCCACCGACAAATGCATCCCATTCTTCGATGTGATTAAAAAGTAGAAAAACTTCGAATGGGGAGAGGAATGTCAAAAAGCTTTTAAGGAGCTGAAAGATCATCTAGAAAGACCATCAATTTTATCTAGCCCCATAGAAAAGGAAAACCTTTATCTTTATATGACTGTTTCTGAGCACGTAGTTAGTTTTGTTCTAATAAGAGAGGAAAAGGGGATTCAGCTTCCGATATATTATTCAAGCAGAAGGCTTAAAGATGCAGAAACCGAATATCCGATCATAGAAAAACTAGCATACTGTTTGATGCTTACAGCATGAAAATTAAGAGCTTACTTTCAAACACATTCAATTAAGGTTTTAACAAACTTCCCGCTCAAGTAAGTCTTCAGTAAACCTAAAGCTAGAAGATTAGTAAAATAGGGTATAAACTTAGTCAGAATGGTATTGAAGTTCTACCACAGATAGAGACTAATGGACAAGCTCTAGCTAATTTTGTTAATGATTGCATGGGATTCTTTAAAGAGAAACCAGAGAAAGAAAAAGACTAAAGACTAAATGGCAATTACCTATAGATGGAGCTTTAAACGAACAAGGAGTTAGAGTAGGATATGTAATTATTACCGCCGATGGACACTGACTGAATTATGCAATGAAATTGGGATTTTTGACTACTACTAATGTGGAAAAAATATGAATCAATGATAGCAGGACTTACCTTGGCCCTATAATTGAAAATTCTCAGGATTGAAATTTTATGTGACTCGCAATTGATGGTGAATTAGTTAAACCAGAAGTATCAAATGAAAGATGCCAAGCTACTGTTATATGTAAAGAAGATATTGAAAATGTTGACCGAATTTGAGGATTTCTCAATACACCAAGTGACAAGAGGAAATAACTCCCAAGCTGATTCTTTGGCTAAGTTGGCCAGCTCACGAGGAGCACCAAAAACCCGAATTGTGCCATTAGGCTACTAATCAAATCCTAGAATAGAGGAAAAAGGACCTAATCCACATAGTGAGTTCTTAGTGTTGACCAGATCTTAAGCCTTAACACACAAGGGAAAGGAAAATGAAACTGAAATCCTTGAGGAAAAATCTTCCTATACGGAGACTGATAATCAATGTGAGAGTAATTGGATGTCACCTATCATCGAATATATAATGAAAGAAAAACTGCCAGCAGATAAAAATAAGGCAAGGATAATGTAACACCAAGCCCTAACTTTCGTTATGGCAAACGAAATACTTTATAAGAAAGAATATTCACTCCTTACTTAAGATGTATTAGTCCAAAAAAAAGAGCAAACTTATTAAGAGAAGCTCACATAGGTTTCTGTAGGGACCATTCTAATGGCTTATAGCTAGCCAAAAAGGTTATGAGACATGGCTTTTATTGGTCCCAGACGAATAGTCATACTAAATAATATGTAAGGAGATTGATAAATGCCAAAAATTCTCTAGGATCCCACATATACCACCAAGTGAATTGACTTCGATCTCAAGCCCATGGCCTTTTGATGTATGGGAAACTGACTTAATTGGACCACTACCTATATCCAAAGGAGGAGCTAAATACAGAGTGGTGGCCATCGATTATTTCACAAAATGGGTGGAAGAAGAACCGCTTCCAAACATCACATTCTGAAAAGTGCTCAAATTTGTAATCAAGAATATTGTCACCAAATTGGGAATTCCACATAAGATAATATCCAATAATGGAACTCGGTTTGAAAGTGAGGAATTTACCTGATTTTATGATAAAACTGGAATTATCAAGAGCATTTTGTTTGTAGCGCACACTAAGGCTAATAAAACCATTGAAGGTACCAGTAAAACTATTAAGACCATCCTAAAGAAATGGTTGAATAAAGAAAAAGGAAATTGGATAGAAGAATGCCTCTTATGTTGGGGCATATAGTACTTCTGCCAAAACTGCAACGGCATATAATCCATTTTCTCTAACATATGGATGCGAAGCTATGCTTCCCATCGAGGTTGAGGTGCCCTCTCATCAAAGAATTGCATATGCATTTAATCCAAATCAATAATTGAAAAGAGAAACCCTAGACCTAATCAATGAGCTAAGAGACGAAGCGTCCATACAAACAGCTGAATTTCAGCGAAGAATAGCAAAGTACTACAACTACAAAGTTAAGGAAAGATCGTTTCAAAAAGGAGATTTGGTACTCCGGAAAGTTATGGAAAACACTAAGAATCTAGCAAATGGGCCTCTCAGGCCTAACTAGGAAGGACCCCTTATCATTCATAAAGTAATCCCACCAGGAACTTATCGATTAAGCCGACCTAATAGCAATGTATTAGCTAGAACCTACAACGCCGAGCATTTAAGACCATACTTCCCAACAGTGGATGAATAAAGAAGTTGAAACAAGGTACAAGACTAAAATCATCACCTAAAGGGGTTTGATCCAAATTGAGATCATTACAATCTTCTTGAGGAAGATCTGTCAAAAATGAGCCATTAGCGCTCCAAAACAATCTTCTAGAGGAAGATTTGTCAAAAATGAGGCATTTGCGCTCCAAAACAATCTTATAGAAGAAGACCAGTCAAAAATAAGCCGTTAGCGCTCACAATCTTCTAGAGGAAGATCTATCAAAAATAAGCCTTTGTTCCCGTCTGAAAATAGCTTGTTTAAGGCATCTCCTAGAGTGGGATCGGAGTAAGCCTTTGGTTTCGCTTGGAAATATCCTGGTCAATGCATCGACTAGCCTATGGTACTGCCTATAAGGCCTGAGTGAAGCGCCTTCTAAAAGGAGCTCGAATAAGTCTTTGGTTCTGCTTAAGATAGCTAACCAAACGCACCGGACGAAATCAGTTAAGTTAATAGCACTCTATCCAAAAGAATTGATCAAAACAATCTTCTAGAGGAAGATCTGTCAAAAATGAGCCATTGGCACTCCAAAGCAAAAACAATCATCTAGAGGAAGATCTGTCAGAAATGAGCCATTGGTGCTCCAATGCAAAAACAATCTTCTAGAGAAGATCTGTTTAACCAAATAATTGTGCTTCAAGGCAAAAGCAATTTCAATTGCTAGAAAAATTTCTGGCCTTGTATTCAGATTGATTTTTTTATTTTTATTTTAACCAATAAGGTTTTCAGGTGTATTATTATTTAAGATATTATTATTACCACTAGAATTTCTGGTCCTCCCTCTTATGATATCATCGAATAACTTACTAATTGTTTAATTTTGAGAATTACAACAACTACATGTTCTTTTGGATTTCCACTTGTGGAACATCATCGTTAGAAGTCTTTCTAGTCTTTTCCTTAAAAAGGGATATTATTACCAAACAATATCCTGAGCTTTTATTCAAAAAGTTAATAATATTCGATAATATTTTGAAAATAATCTTGACTTAAATAAAATATAGGGGATTCCCCAGATTAAAAAAGTACATGTCAATTCATAACTTAACTGAATTTGAAAAGGTTTACCAAGGATTTAAATACTAAGTTTATAATGAATCAACACTTGCACTGTATTGTGCAAGAAAATAGGGTTAAAAAGAAAACCTTGTAAGACATCAGTAATGCAGTAGAATTATTGGTTTTACACTAAAGTGTAAAAAGCTTCTTTTATACAAGGAGGAGGGCAAATGTTATCCATATAATTTCCAAAGGATATAAGCAAAGGAATTTATGTCGAAACTGAAGAATAATGTCATAATTAATGATACCTAAGGCATACTTATCTCAGAAGTATATGATTTCAAAGCTCAAAGTCATGCCAAAATTAAGGAATTCATGTTGAAAAGCTAGAAGCAAAGAAGAAATGCAAGGTCACCGACTAAAGGTAATGTCAAAAGTGTGGAGGAAGTATGCCATCAAAGCCAATGCCGCCCTACATCAACAAAGATTAATAGACAATGTCGCATGCCATCAATAATGACAAGTAATGTCACAAGTCGTCAAGGTAACTAATGATATTGAGTGCAATTAATGCCACATTCCTAATGTCACCAGTGGGTGACATTGTATTAGGCCAATACAATATTTTACCAAGACAAAAATTGACGTTGTGCACCATTGGTATCTTATACCATAAGCCATTAATGTTATAGTGGCATGATGTGTTATTCATGTCGCACCTCATTGATGCCATGTTCTACTAATAGCACACTTCATCCATGAAGACAGAATGGATGTAACAATTAGCTGATATCGTCTCAGGTTGATAATGCATCTCTTCATTACTGCTTCCTTCTAATGCCACATCTCTTCGATGCCGCTTCCTTCTAATGCCCCTTCCTTCTAATTCCTCATCTCTTCAATGCCGCTTCCTTCTAAAGTTGCATCTCTTCAAAGTCGTTTCCTTCTAATGCCGCATCTCTTCAATGTCGCTTCCATTTGTTGTGCTCCTCTTTGATGGCGTTCGTCACCGATGCTGCCTCTTATTAATCCCGCCTCTTATTAATGTCACCTTTTAGGAAATGTCATGCATCTTCAATGTCTCATGTTATTAATGTTGCATGATTATCAATATCGCCTAAAAGCAATACCATGCTTAATGATTCCATATCCCATCAACATGCAAAGGAAGGCCGAGGCTCGTTAAAGATAAGACGTACTGTCAGGCACCATCAAGATGATTGATGCAAAATCGATACCAAAGGCGGCATAAAGCAGCCATGTCGAACCCCTCTACCACTATAAATACGGACCTAGATGTAAGGAGAAGGGGGCGATCATTTCTTTTCTCTACTTTCAAAATTAGACTTTTATAACCATAAATTGATTGAGGAGAACTACGATTTGATTGTAATCATGCTCAATTTATATGAACAAGAACTTGGACATGCATATTACCTTGATTGTGCACTTTGGACATTATTAGACATGGATATGCATATAATAAATCTCTTTGGATCTAAAGCAATTATGATCCTACTTCACATGGAATCACATGAGCTTTAGTCTAAATTAGTGTTTATATGCATAACCTATCTTGCCGATTACATATAAACATTAGAATATGAGTCATGAGGATTGCTTATTTAGTTCACTAACATGCTTAATGTACTATTGCACATATTTGCAGCCTATTTTCTTTCTCTTTTGATCATGTAACATGGTCTTTTGAATATTTTATTCCAAAAGACTATACGGGCTCTCGAATATCTTGTTCCAAGAAACTGTACAGGCTTTTGAGTATCCTATTCCAAAAGCTCATAAGCATCATAGGACCATTCCTTCATGACATTGTTTTGTACTTGGCCTAGAATGTTAGGCTCGTTCTTGATTCCTTAGCACCATTTGATCAATACCAACTAAACCATGTTTAGTTGCGCCATTGTATGTGCTAAGATCATGATTAGGCTCATCATACACGGCATCACGGGTGTTATGTCAATTTTTTGTTTAACAATAACAACGAATGCTCGTCGAGTAGAAACAAGGAATCCTCCTAGAATATAAAGAATGTTGATGTGAACCTAGGAATGTTTTATTTAGTATGTGTGAAAGTGATTAGAAAAACTTACAAAGGAATGATGAGTGGTATCAAAGTACACTTCTACGAGTTCTAGAGTATACTCGTACGAAAGATCAAGGATAAAGAAAGTAAATACCAAACATGAGAATACTATCAAGAGATTTGGATTAAAAGAAGATAGTTTTAGAGGGTAATAAAGTGGCAAACACACATAGAAGGCGATGGAAGACTCAAGATTAAGGAAGGCAAGGTAGATGTAGGGAAAGTTATTCTACCAAGCTAATTTTCCAACGTGTTATTCTAAAAATGCATAGTTTATATTTCTTACCCAATATAGTGTGGGAATGCACATTTTATCCCTTAGTCGGGAGTAATAATTGAAATAATGGATGGAACTTATTTATGAGAAGCCACTAATGTAAGTTAAGACATGCGAGTTATAGTAGAATGACATACTAGAAATATCCATTTTAATTGAGTAAGGAGTGATAGGGTCATAACACCATTAACACCAATTGCTGTTGGAAGGCAGTTTCCAATAATTATTTCTTTTAGGCTTTAGGTTGTAAGCATTAATTGCCTCTGTATGTATAAAAATGCGTAAGATATTTCATGAGAAATGTTCCTTTTAATTTCTGTGTTGATTTTCTAAACTGATCGCTATATAGATGGGAAAATGGTATAAATAAGGAAATCTCATAAAGACACTTAACTAATACAAAGGAAGACCGAGAGTTTATAAAATAAATTTTCAAAAGATAAATTTTAGCGAGTGGAGGATAGGAAAAGGTTGTCACAGAACTACAAGTCACTATCCCTACACCTTAAAAGCTAAATTTATAAATGTACTTGTATGTTGATTATTGTTCTAAAATAAAAGAAAAAGTTTTCGAAATTTAATGTGTAATGGCTGAGGTTAATCATAGCCGTTAACTAATTGACAGAATCCCGATAATTGATTGAATCTCGATTTCATTGGATGAAGTTTAATTTGTTTTGAAAAGTTAAAAAAAATACTTTTGAAATATATTTTTTAAATCTTTGATTTTCAAGATATAAAATACTTTTGTAAAAGTTTTGAAAAATGAGTTTTTATTTTAATTTTTTTTCAACTATTTCAAAATTTTAATTGAAAAATATTTTTAACGGAAAAGAGAAAATTTATGATTTCTAACAATACCACATGTTTAACATAGGGAAATTCGATGGGCTAGCAAATATGAATTTTAATATTCAGCAAAAATGACAGTATGTAAAATATAGTTAATGACGAGGGAAAATGCTATTTTAGCTTTGGAATTTCTTTTTCCATACTTTGTCGATAGTGGAACAAAACTTGTTTTGAAATAATTTCATTTTAAAATTTAAAATAAATGTCCTTATGCGAACCGTACTTGGAAGATTTGGAAAAGATTTTTGAAGGCAAAAGAGATGGTTCCAAGGTAGAGCAGAATGGGTACTTAAGAGAAGGATGGAAATATGAGATTCTCCATTTAAATTCCTTTTCCGATATAAGATATAGATTTAGAAAAACTGGATTTTTAAAAATTTTGGATGTTAGAAATTATGTGTTGGGTATTGGAGGTTGGCATTCGATACAAAATTGGTTGAACCATACTCCTATTTGTATGAGTGTGGGAAATTCTTATGTGAAAAAATATTTTTGATTTTTGAAAACTTGCATACATATAGAACTGGTAGTGTATATATAGGTTATTTGCATCATATTTTCAAAATTTATTTTAAAGAATGCATTCGTATAGTAGGCGTCGATTTAGTATTATTCCACATACATATCATATGTCTTATGATACACCATGCACTTGTACATTATTAGCTGCAAAATTGGTTATACACGAATTGGTTAAATAACTTAGAATGGTTGTGTACTATGTTACATGATTTGATCCTTGAAGAATTTTGGGGACGAAATTCTTTCAAATGGGATAAATGTAACACCCCGTACATTAAGCAATGGTTCATTAACAAGATTAATAAATAATCAATAAAGCCCAAAAATATAATTTTTAAAAACCTCGGAATTTGGATACGAAACTTGCACCGTTGTGTTTATGGTGATTTTTTGATCAATTTTCATATATAAAGTTTTACAATCGAAATTCGAACAAAAAAGTTATTAACATTTGAAAATGTCTGATCGAAAATAATTAAAAATGTATTAAGGAAAAAATACCATTAAGTTGACGGTAAAGCAAACGTTAAATATAAATTTAATGTTAAAGTAATCGCCAATGTAACACCTCGTAAATTTAAGGATAATTAATAAATAATTAAAGAGGATCCAAAACTGAAATTTGAGAAAATTTTGGAATTTGGTCACAAAACTTGAATCATTGCGTTCAGGGTGATTTTTTGAGCAACATTCATATTTGGAGTTTCATAGTCGGAGCTCAAATGAAAAAGTTATTAGTGTTAGATGTTTCGAGGGCAAAAATAATTAAATACGAAAAAGGAAATAAACATTAATTTCAGGACTCCATCGGTTGACCCCCACCATGGTTGGTCGACCGCTGGCAGTTGACTGCCTATAAGGTCGATCGGTTCGAACATGATGGTTAGCGTTTGAACCTTGGCTAACGACTCTGATTTAATTATTTTAACCTAACAGTTAAGATTGATTTGTGCACCTATAAACTCCTTACTTCTCTTCTCATATTTTCCAATCCAAGCAGCGAAGCTATCTCATTTTCTCTTCTCTACTATTTCAAAAAATTATAAAATATTATATCTTATATAAAGCAAATACTTGGTCAAAGCAGTCAAAGTGAAGCCTTTTTGATACTACCTAAAACACCTACCATTATAAACAACCGAAAATAAGTTAATATGGGTATTTTTGTCATTTCAATCAAAACCCCTAATTCACGCCTGTAGTCCTCCCACTACGTTTTCTACTAACCGCCTTCTATTCCACAAACTAATTCCCTGCCGTTCAATGAATTTTCTTCATCTATTTACTTATTGTAATACATGGTTTCTCTTCCCCGCTTTACCCACAACAAAAAGTCTATAGAGTTTTACTGTGTTTCTCATCATCAAAAACCGATTGCTCGTGAATAAGGCCTCAATGGCGCCACAACAAATCATTTATCTTCTCTATGTGGTAAAGCGTTGTCATAGCGGCTATACCGAAATAGATCAAGTGCTTGAAAATGGCAGTAAGGTGTGACTTGTAACGACCCGTAAATTTAACCGGTTTTAATAACGTTATTAATTGAAATTTTGCGAAATTTTAAACGATAAAATTTTGAAATATAAATTTGATATTTGGAATGCGTCTAGTTAAACATAGCAACTGGTAAATTTTCGTCCGAAAATATGAAAGTTTATTTCGCGCGTAAATTTACTTCAATTTAATCAGTTAAAAAGCAATGAAAATAAAATATTTTCGGAACCTAAATATTTTTACATAGAAAAATTCTAAACCATCTTCTGAGCAAGATGTCAGTTTGTCGTTTTTCCAAATTTGGACATCTTTGGCTCCGTCGATCTTATTTTTCTGTGTTTTTCTTGCATTTTTCGTAGTAGAAAAATTTGAATTTTTAAAATTCAATCGTACCGTCGATATCTGTATACCGTTTTGATCGTCTTGTTGTGCTGATCTTGGCGATATATTTACTTCTGTGTTTTGGTGTTTGAAACGCGGCGGAAATAACCTTATCGGTAACCAGCTTGGGTAAATGGTCTGACATCATTTCGTATTCCACCATTTACATTGGTATTCTAACTGTTCACAACTTTTGGCCTTTCATTTTGATCTCGTTAGTGTTGCAAATTTAATTTTTTTTAAGAAGGAAAAGGAGGCCTTTTCATTTTCCAACTTTTGCGCTACATTCCTTGCTCACGTCTGTTGGTTTCTTGAAGGCAATATTTCATCTAAAACTTGTACATATTTTGCCTTTCTCTCTCTGCCTGCATCCTGTCTTTTCCTCCTCTTTCTCACATCTTGTTTCGGCCATGCATAAAAAAAAATGCATATCACTATGTTAAGTAATATGCAACATTTTGCATGCAGCTCAAAGTTTTCCCACCAAGGCACTGCGTGGCCTTCCCTCTTCATTTCCGACCACGCCACCCTTCTCCCTTCACATAACCACGGCCTTCCTTCCTCCGGCTTCCTTCCCTTCCACCAGTAGCCTTCCTTCCCTTCTTCCTTGCTCTGGATTTGGCAACCCACCTCATCCCTCCCTACCGATCACCAGAAACCTCACATGCTCGACCATGTACCCATCGCCTCGAAAGCCTTCCAGCCGAGACCTCCTAACCCATGCCGCAAACCCCGCGTTGCCTCCACCTACGGCAGAACTCAGCCGACCGGCTCCTCTGTCCCTGCCTCCGCTCGACTCCAGCAACCAGCCTTCGTCTTCACTCGTCTTATTCCCGGCCATATATATATTGTGTATGCCTCTTTATCCGTGTATGTAGATATTGTTTCTCTATAAAGTTTTTTTTTTCATATGGGTTTATATACATAATATATTATTTTATATATGTTTGTTCTGTTTCATTCATATAGTCTGCAGTTTTATATATTGTTGTTATATAAAGTCTGTGGTTTGTGTACATAAGTATAATTAGTTATATGCAATATATTTAAGTTTTTTTTTATACTAAATAAAGTAGGTTTATATTGACTTTATAAATGTTATTTTAAAATATACGTGTGTTGCGTGTGCAGTGTAAATATATGCGTGTGTAGTGTGTATGTACGTACGTGTGTTGCGTGGGTTGTAAAATATGTATTTTATAACGTATAAAGTTGATAGTTGAATGTTTAAAAATATAATATCTGTTATATACTGTTATATATATTAGGTTATAAAACTTGTTGTATATAAGTTTAAAATGACAGCCGTACCTTACATTTTGATATAGTGTATATATATTTATTTTATATAGTACTATGTATGTATATTCTATTTTTTTGTAAGTCATATATGCTAGAATTTATAAGTTTTATACATATAAGCTTTGCTGTGTTTTCATGACTCCCAGTACAAGTTATGTATTATATTACTTTACACTTTGTTTATGTTTTGGGTCATGCGCAAGAGTTTTACTTTGTATACCAGTTTTCATTTCGTGTATATGTTGATTGGATATATGTGTTTTAATTTATAATTATGATTTTTGAAACCCTATATATATATATTAATTCAATATGTGTTTGAAATTTAAAATATGATTTTTTTTTAAATAGTTATACATAAGGTCATTTATACCATTTATCTTCATCAATCTGGTTCTGATTCGTTTTATCAATTCCTTGTCATCAGCTTTGATCGTCAAGTTCGTGCACATCTCACCTTGCTTTGGATTCATCACTCATCTCATTTCGTTCATCTTTAGCCTCAAAAGGTGAGCACTCACTCACGATTAACGTTCTTTTATTTATTAAATTTGATTTCAATTGAAACGACAATTGAAATATGCTGCTGTTAGTTAATTACACTGTTATATATGCTATTGCCTATATCAGCTCACCTGTGACATCTGACACCATTATCTGTTAATTATTTATGTGATGATAATACAGTTTGGCTGATAATTGATTTATTGTTGATGTTTATATTGGACGTTAAATTATTAGTGATAAATGATAAATAGTATGCAAAATTGAAATGGATATAGGATAGTTAACAATTTTAAAACTGATTTATATGTTAAATTTGATTAGTTGAATATGACCCCTTTTTAATTGTTAAATTAATTGACATGTAGAATAGTGATAATTACACTTTGAACCATTGAACGTATATTTGATTAATTGTTGTAATGTTAAAATTGAAATCGAATGACAATTGAAGAACCGTATAAATACTAGTGTAATAATCTTTAATCTACATGAAATGATAGTGTAGATTCTAGAAATAATTACATTAATTCGCACAAATAACAATGTGAATTAATACGATTATTTCGGGATTATTTGAATTGATTATTGGATTGATATTGATTGTTGTTCTTGCTTGTTTATTTACTTTGACACCATCCCAGTTATCACACTGCAAGTTCCCTTTGCTATGTTTTGATTTTGAATTGAATTGGAATCGGGTTGAAATGATAAATACCCAAATTGAACTTTGACCTAGGATATAGAGAATTAAATAAAACCCGATTGGTCAATAATTTGATTTAAAATAAAATGAAGATTTTATTTGAATAAATAATATGGTTTTGGAATGAGGTTGGAGTTTAAATTTTTATGAAGGGAAAATGTTAATATTTAATAATCTGAAACAAAATATTAACAATATAATTGATGAAAGAATATTGTTTAATTTGAGAAATGATTGAATTAAACTTTGAAATGATTTAATAATTAAGTTGAAATTATTAAACTTTGAAATGATTTAATAATTAAGTTTGAAATTATAATTAAGTTGAAATTATTAAACTTTGAAATATTTAATAATTAAGTTTTGAATTATTTAATAATTAAATAAGATTGAATTATTTAATGATTAAATCGAATTGAATTCTTTAATAAGAAAAATTAAACTTTTGAATAAGTGAATTTTACTTCGTAAATAATTGAAATTGAGTTTCTTTATTAATTAAGTTTTGGAAAATTATTTAAGTAATTAAATAAGTGAAATTGAATTTCTTTAACCAGAAATGAAAATGTGATATTTTGGAATTAATGTAAGACTTGTAATTGAAAGAATTGATTTGACGAATTTAGTTTAATTCAAAATTGTAAATTTTGATTTAATGAAGTTGAACTTAAGAATTGATTTAATGAATTGGAAATTTAATGGAAATTGGTTTGAATAATAAAGTAACTTAACGAATATTGAATGAAATCGATAAATGAGTTTAAGTGATTTGAATGTTAAAAAAATTTATTTAAATGATTTGGAAGGAAACTTATTTGCGAACTTGAATCAATATTTGAATGGTTTTAAATAAAGATTGAAATTGAATTATAAGATTTTGAAACGATAATTTGGAAGTTTTGAAACGTAAAGTATGGAAATTGGTTTTCGAAAGACAAGTGAAATGTTGATTTACGAATTGAAATTGAAATTGAAATTGATTTGGTTTTGAAATAAATAAACGACCAATCGGTGTAATAATTACGAAAGTTATTAAAGAGACCGGAATTCGGTTATGGATATACTCTCTATCTAAACCGGAAACCACTTTAATAACTACACGCGGAGTGATGATCCAGAATGAAGTGGTTGGAATGATGTACGTGTTGACTGAAGAAAGAGAACGATAATGGATAGCCTTGACACTTGTGTCAAATTGGAAATGACTAAAACAGGAGCTGTGCCGGGCCAATGGAGGATTGATACCTCAAGTGGACACACTTCTTCGAACTACTTATACTTGTTGTCGATTGGTGCACCCTTGATTTTGGGAGTGTTGTTTCACGGTGTTGCGGGCGCTGCGGCGTTGCGTTCTCACCAGTCCGGATCAGGCGAACGGTAGTATCACTACCTTGGGTATAGCCTCATGTGCCTTGTCATACTTGTATTCCATTTATGCGCGACCACTACGAATTTGATTTGTACCTTGAGTATATGGATTGCCCTCTGGTGACTTCCGGTTTTGGGGAAACTACGGTCTTGTATATGCTTGTGGGAATAAAAATGTGTTAAGGGTGGAATGGGCCATGACTTAACGCTATTTTGATATCTTTATATTACTGATAGACATTATCTACTTATCGTACACTACTACATAGTAGATAGTTTAACGGATCCTTAAAGGATGGTTATTCCAAACATCCTTTGAGTTACTTGTATTTCAATTGATATTTCACTTGAGTTGGATTTATTAATATAAGAATGTTAATCCTGACTCGAGTGTTTTGTATTTTGCTTTACGCTCGGGTCAGACTGAGTGGTTCAGCTTTCGAGACTCACCTTTGGAGTTGGAGCTTCGCTTGGAGATCCAGCTATCTATCCAGCTTTCAGATATTCGATGATTCCAGTGATGTATTCTGATTCGTATCTGATGTATCGTGTTACTCTTCCGTTGTATCTGGTTTAACTCTGATGTATCGTTTTACTCTTCTGTTGTAAACTCTGATGTATTTTATATATTCATATAGTAGCTTCATGAACTACTATCTCTTTTAATTCCGCTGCATTTATTACTCTGTGTCTGTGATCTGTGATTATTTATTTACTGTATATGTTCAGTTTTGCCGAATTTAAATTAACAACGCGAGCAATTCAACTCCGGCATGAGTGTCTACCTATACACTTATAATGGATGCGAATGGTCCAAAATTCTGGGTCGTTACAGTTGGTATCAGAGCTTTGGTAGCTCTAGGCAAAACTTAACATATAGAGTAAATGTATTTACAGAATCACTTTCATTTCGAGTTTCAATCTCTTCCTTTCGACTCGATTTCTTTGAATTTTGGAATGTTCCCTACGGTTCCAAATTTCATTCGTGTCCCTCACTATTCGTCTTCTTTCAATTCTGGAGCATCTCATAACTCCACTTCGAATGAACCCTTATAATGAATCGGCGGTCTCGCCAAACTTCAAATGATTCGTAAAGGAGCAAAACTCCTTTATAATAGGCATTGATTTACCGGAGATTTCTGTATCCTCGGTTTACGATGCTATCTATTCCCTGCTATACCTGAATCCCATCTCTAGAGATCGAGTGCTGATTTACCTCGGAATTCAGCATCGATCTTATTCTTGAAGTTACGGACGATCCGGTTAAGATTGCCCGTGAATTAAATAAGCTTATCCAACCCGATTCTGTTAATTGAATCATCTTATCTTTTCTTTCGAACTTGTATTCAAATCAGAATTCTCTTTAACTTGAGTCCATCAAATTTGAAACTCTATCCTTATTTTGAAAATTCATTCCTATATCGTCAAGCAAAGTTGTGTATTTGTAAATTTATATTTGAAAATGTTTATATATATATTGTGTTGTTTGAGTTGTTGATGTTGATTTGGGTTTCCGATCGATTCGTCTGATCAATGCTATCGATACGATTTCTAAAACACTTGAGCAGAGCAAACTGACACAATATTGTTTTCAAATTTGGTAAATGAAATAATTTTGTATGATTATATTATAAATATATAAGTAAAAATTTTCTGAAAAAAAAAGAAGAGGTTGATTAATTCGTTGTTTGAAATAATAATATTGATTATCATCTATTGTTCGATAAATGAATTTATAAACTTGGTTTATAAACTGATTTAGAATTTGAAATGGAATTAAATTAAGAATTGGAGAATTTAGTTTCCAGTGATTTCGAACTTTGGTTTTAAATTTTTAAAGTATATATTATTGAAAGTATTTTTGAATAAAAATCGTTTCCAAAGAATTTTAAAATGTTGAAATCAGTGCTCTTCTCTTTGTCGCTGGAAAATAATTTCGGTGATGGCGGCCGCATCATCGACATTCATTTTCGAGTTTCGAAGTGGAGATACTATTTTGTAGCTTTGCTACGGTTTGTTTTGAAAAATATTTTGATTTGAATTTCTTCAGTATAATTTGATTTATATATATAAGTATCTTATTTTAAAATTTAATTTGATTTGATATAAATATATTATATATATCTCTAAATTGTTTAAAGTTAATCGGAAATCAAATTCTTAAATTTTGTTAAAGGATGATTTTAATTATAAATAAAACCAAAAGTTGGAATAAATATTTAAACTTGAATAATTGAATTGGGAAAATTTATTTGTATATTGTTCAACTGCATTCTAATACAACTTACCTAAATCATTCAGAAGTTGAATATGTAATTGGATAATATATAATATAAATTGAATTTATAAATAAAATTGGAGTGTTTATAATAAATGTTATACACTAAATTTTGATTATAAAGATGTTAATAGAGTTAGATAGGATAATAAGTAAACTCGGTTAATAATGAAATAAATTGTTTTGAAAGAATTAATAAATTTGTTTTGTAAGAATTAATAAATTGAAATTAGATCAACTTATGAAAATACCTTGAATTTAAAGGCAGTTAGTGAATATAAATTTATTTAAATCGAAACTTTTATGGTTTAAATTAATTTATATGGTTTCAATATATGTGATTAGATATATTAAGTAGAATAAATTTAACAATAATTTGGAATAAAGAAGAATTTAAATTGCTGAAAAAATATGATTATAATAAAAGACTATTCAAATTTATGGTTTTAGAAATTGTAAATTGAAGATAATTGAATAATAAGATAATGAATTTAGAAATAGTTGAGATTGATTTTAGTGAAATCAAATGGATTAAATCAATTATTGAATATCAATTAATTTAAATTTGAATTTATATGGTTTAAATTAATTGTTATTTTGTATTTCAAATCTGTTTTTCTTTCTAGTTGTTTCTATTCTTCTACCTCGTTCCTTTTCGGGGACGAAAAGCTTTGAGTGAGGGAGAGTGTAACGACCCGTAAATTTAACCGGTTTTAATAACGTTATTAATTGAAATTTTGCGAAATTTTAAACGATAAAATTTTGAAATATAAATTTGATATTTGGAATGCGTCTAGTTAAATATAGCAACTGGTAAATTTTCGTCCGAAAATATGAAAGTTTATTTCGCGCGTAAATTTACTTCAATTTAATCAGTTAAAAAGCAATGAAAATAAAATATTTTCGGAACCTAAATATTTTTACATAGAAAAATTCTAAATCATCTTCTGAGCAAGATGTCAATTTGTCGTTTTTCCAAATTCGGACATCTTTGGCTCCGTCGATCTTATTTTTCTGTGTTTTTCTTGCATTTTTCGTAGTAGAAAAATTTGAATTTTTAAAATTCAATCGTACCATCGATATCTGTATACCGTTTTGATCGTCTTGTTGTGCTGATCTTGGCGATATATTTACTTCTGTGTTTTGGTGTTTGAAACGCGGCGGAAATAACCTTATCGGTAATCAGCTTGGGTAAATGGTCTGACATCATTTCGTATTCCACCATTTACATTGGTATTCTAACTGTTCACAACTTTTGGCCTTTCATTTTGATCTCGTTAGTGTTGCAAATTTAATTTTTTTTAAGAAGGAAAAGGAGGCCTTTTCATTTTCCAACTTTTGCGCTACATTCCTTGCTCACGTCTGTTGGTTTCTTGAAGGCAATATTTCATCTAAAACTTGTACATATTTTGCCTTTCTCTCTCTGCCTGCATCCTGCCTTTTCCTCCTCTTTCTCACATCTTGTTTCGGCCATGCATAAAAAAAAATGCATATCACTATGTTAAGTAATATGCAACATTTTGCATGCAGCTCAAAGTTTTCCCACCAAGGCACTGCATGGCCTTCCCTCTTCATTTCCGACCACGCCACCCTTCTCCCTTCACATAACCACGGCCTTCCTTCCTCCGGCTTCCTTCCCTTCCACCAGTAGCCTTCCTTCCCTTCTTCCTTGCTCCGGATTTGGCAACCCACCTCATCCCTCCCTACCGATCACAAGAAACCTCACATGCTCGACCATGTACCCATCGCCTCGAAAGCCTTCCAGCCGAGACCTCCTAACCCATGCCGCAAACCCCGCGTTGCCTCCACCTACGGCAGAACTCAGCCGACCGGCTCCTCTGTCCCTGCCTCCGCTCGACTCCAGCAACCAGCCTTCGTCTTCACTCGTCTTATTCCCGGCCATATATATATTGTGTATGCCTCTTTATCCGTGTATGTAGATATTGTTTCTCTATAAAGTTTTTTTTTTCATATGGGTTTATATACATAATATATTATTTTATATATGTTTGTTCTGTTTCATTCATATAGTCTGCAGTTTTATATATTGTTGTTATATAAAGTCTGTGGTTTGTGTACATAAGTATAATTAGTTATATGCAATATATTTAAGTTTTTTTTTATACTAAATAAAGTAGGTTTATATTGACTTTATAAATGTTATTTTAAAATATACGTGTGTTGCGTGTGCAGTGTAAATATATGCGTGTGTAGTGTGTATGTACGTACGTGTGTTGCGTGGGTTGTAAAATATGTATTTTATAACGTATAAAGTTGATAGTTGAATGTTTAAAAATATAATATCTGTTATATACTGTTATATATATTAGGTTATAAAACTTGTTGTATATAAGTTTAAAATGACAGCCGTACCTTACATTTTGATATAGTGTATATATATTTATTTTATATAGTACTATGTATGTATATTCTATTTTTTTGTAAGTCATATATGCTAGAATTTATAAGTTTTATACATATAAGCTTTGCTGTGTTTTCATGACTCCCAGTACAAGTTATGTATTATATTACTTTACACTTTGTTTATGTTTTGGGTCATGCGCAAGAGTTTTACTTTGTATACCAGTTTTCATTTCGTGTATATGTTGATTGGATATATGTGTTTTAATTTATAATTATGATTTTTGAAACCCTATATATATATATTAATTCAATATGTGTTTGAAATTTAAAATATGATTTTTTTTTAAAATAGTTATATAGTTATACATAAGGTCATTTATACCATTTATCTTCATCAATCTGGTTCTGATTCGTTTTATCAATTCCTTGTCATCAGCTTTGATCGTCAAGTTCGTGCACATCTCACCTTTCTTTGGATTCATCACTCATCTCATTTCGCTCATCTTTAGCCTCAAAAGGTGAGCACTCACTCACGATTAACGTTCTTTTATTTATTAAATTTGATTTCAATTGAAACAACAATTGAAATATGCTGCTGTTAGTTAATTACACTGTTATATATGCTATTGCCTATATCAGCTCACCTGTGACATCTGACACCATTATCTATTAATTATTTATGTGATGATAATACAGTTTGGCTGATAATTGATTTATTGTTGATGTTTATATTGGACGTTAAATTATTAGTGATAAATGATAAATAGTATGCAAAATTGAAATGGATATAGGATAGTTAACAATTTTAAAACTGATTTATATGTTAAATTTGATTAGTTGAATATGACCCCTTTTTAATTGTTAAATTAATTGACATGTAGAATAGTGATAATTACACTTTGAACCATTGAACGTATATTTGATTAATTGTTGTAATGTTAAAATTGAAATCGAATGACAATTGAAGAACCGTATAAATACTAGTGTAATAATCTTTAATCTACATGAAATGATAGTGTAGATTCTAGAAATAATTACATTAATTCGCACAAATAACAATGTGAATTAATACGATTATTTCGGGATTATTTGAATTGATTATTGGATTGATATTGATTGTTGTTCTTGCTTGTTTATTTACTTTGACACCATCCCAGTTATCACACTGCAAGTTCCCTTTGCTATGTTTTGATTTTGAATTGAATTGGAATCGGGTTGAAATGATAAATACCCAAATTGAACTTTGACCTAGGATATAGAGAATTAAATAAAACCCGATTGGTCAATAATTTGATTTAAAATAAAACGAAGATTTTATTTGAATAAATAATATGGTTTTGGAATGAGGTTGGAGTTTAAATTTTTATGAAGGGAAAATGTTAATATTTAATAATCTGAAACAAAATATTAACAATATAATTGATGAAAGAATATTGTTTAATTTGAGAAATGATTGAATTAAACTTTGAAATGATTTAATAATTAAGTTGAAATTATTAAACTTTGAAATGATTTAATAATTAAGTTTGAAATTATAATTAAGTTGAAATTATTAAACTTTGAAATATTTAATAATTAAGTTTTGAATTATTTAATAATTAAATAAGATTGAATTATTTAATGATTAAATCGAATTGAATTCTTTAAAAAGAAAAATTAAACTTTTGAATAAGTGAATTTTACTTCGTAAATAATTGAAATTGAGTTTCTTTATTAATTAAGTTTTGGAAAATTATTTAAGTAATTAAATAAGTGAAATTGAATTTCTTTAACCAGAAATGAAAATGTGATATTTTGGAATTAATGTAAGACTTGTAATTGAAAGAATTGATTTGACGAATTTAGTTTAATTCAAAATTGTAAATTTTGATTTAATGAAGTTGAACTTAAGAATTGATTTAATGAATTGGAAATTTAATGGAAATTGGTTTGAATAATAAAGTAACTTAACGAATATTGAATGAAATCGATAAATGAGTTTAAGTGATTTGAATGTTAAAAAAATTTATTTAAATGATTTGGAAGGAAACTTATTTGCGAACTTGAATCAATATTTGAATGGTTTTAAATAAAGATTAAAATTGAATTATAAGATTTTGAAACGATAATTTGGAAGTTTTGAAACGTAAAGTATGGAAATTGGTTTTCGAAAGACAAGTGAAATGTTGATTTACGAATTGAAATTGAAATTGAAATTGATTTGGTTTTGAAATAAATAAACGACCAATCGGTGTAATAATTACGAAAGTTATTAAAGAGACCGGAATTCGGTTATGGATATACTCTCTATCTAAACCGGAAACCACTTTAATAACTACACGCGGAGTGATGATCCAGAATGAAGTGGTTGGAATGATGTACGTGTTGACTGAAGAAAGAGAACGATAATGGATAGCCTTGACACTTGTGTCAAATTGGAAATGACTAAAACAGGAGCTGTGCCGGGCCAATGGAGGATTAATACCTCAAGTGGACACACTTCTTCGAACTACTTATACTTGTTGTCGATTGGTGCACCCTTGATTTTGGGAGTGTTGTTTCACGGTGTTGCGGGCGCTGCGGCGTTGCGTTCTCACCAGTCCGGATCAGGCGAACGGTAGTATCACTACCTTGGGTATAGCCTCATGTGCCTTGTCATACTTGTATTCCATTTATGCGCGACCACTACGAATTTGATTTGTACCTTGAGTATATGGATTGCCCTCTGGTGACTTCCAGTTTTGGGGAAACTACGGTCTTGTATATGCTTGTGGGAATAAAAATGTGTTAAGGGTGGAATGGGCCATGACTTAACGCTATTTTGATATCTTTATATTACTGATAGACATTATCTACTTATCGTACACTACTACATAGTAGATAGTTTAACGGATCCTTAAAGGATGGTTATTCCAAACATCCTTTGAGTTACTTGTATTTCAATTGATATTTCACTTGAGTTGGATTTATTAATATAAGAATGTTAATCCTGACTCGAGTGTTTTGTATTTTGCTTTACGCTCGGGTCAGACTGAGTGGTTCAGCTTTCGAGACTCACCTTTGGAGTTGGAGCTTCGCTTGGAGATCCAGCTATCTATCCAGCTTTCAGATATTCGATGATTCCAGTGATGTATTCTGATTCGTATCTGATGTATCGTGTTACTCTTCCGTTGTATCTGGTTTAACTCTGATGTATCGTTTTACTCTTCTGTTGTAAACTCTGATGTATTTTATATATTCATATAGTAGCTTCATGAACTACTATCTCTTTTAATTCCGCTGCATTTATTACTCTGTGTCTGTGATATGTGATTATTTATTTACTGTATATGTTCAGTTTTGCCGAATTTAAATTAACAACGCGGTATTTTGAGCAATTCAACTCCGGCATGAGTGTCTACCTATACACTTATAATGGATGCGAATGGTCCAAAATTTTGGGTCGTTACATGACTTAAGTGCGATTTATTTTCTTACAAAGTTAATCATTTTTTTAAATAATCCCGGAATTTAATATCTCAAGCCCCAAAATTTCAGAGATCCAATTTCATCTAGCGTATCTGGCAAAGGAGAGTTGGACTTCATCAATTGGCTACATGTATTGCTTTCTAGAGTAGTCCTGTTTTTCATTAAACGGTTTATTACTTATGATACCGAAATATTAATACAACTTTTCCTGTTGTTTCTTCTAAGACTTACGTTTCTACGACATGTTGATGGAGAAAGCTTGGCCCTATGTTTTTTAACAACAGTTGGTTGAAGTATGGCGACTGTGGATCTAGGTAAAGGTTCCCCTTTAACTTGAATTATTTTTGTTCAATTTTTTACTGTATTATATTGGTTTGGGAGAGAATTAGTTCCATTCGATTTTTAAAGATTCTTTTCTTCCTCTTTCCATTTTTATACTGCATAATTTTTATGATTTCAAGTGTTTTACGACATCAGAGAAGAATCAGTTACTGTTAAAGATTTAATTTTGTTGTCACTATTGGTAATTTTCAGAAGTTGAAATAGTGCTTCTTCCCCATAAGTATTATTGCTGTAGCTAAACATGTAGCTCAAAAGAAATCATTTTACACCAAGTTGTAATCATAAGTTGCTGCATATTATGATTGTTAAGTAGCTTTATGCACTTCTTAAGGAAATTACCATTCCCTAGCTAAATAAAATGCGTTGGTTATCATTTTATAGTTTTTACTGATGCTTATCTTGGTTAAATTTTCAAGTGACAAGTCTAATTTACATTTTTATTAGTAAATGCTTAAATATGCAATAATTTTTTATGCTACGCTAATGTGATATATTTATATATTTATCACTGTAAGTTTCTTTATCAGAGTGTAAAGACTTAGTTAGTTGGGTATCAGCATGGAGTCAAAAAGTTCTACACTGAAAGTAATTTCTTTGGCTTACTTAATTTAAACAAATATATCGGATGATTCAAATATAATATTAAACATAGCTTCAACATGTCCCACTGTCTCAATGTTTGGGTGATCATATGCACTTTATGAGATCGAGTTCATTTACTATTTTCTAATACTAGCATGTTCAAACTCATTAAGTTTGATCAACTTAGTAGTTGAGCTCAATGCCATATTGCATGTTATAGTCTCCTTGCGATCAGCATCTAAAGAAATATTTAAAACTTCAGTTCATTATATGCTTAGTGCATGATAAAGCTAAACCATACGTTTCGATGTAGATGTGTCAGATTGTTAACGTGATGCATACTTGCATGGTCTTTTGAACGTGAATTCGCATACATAAAAAACACAAACATGTCCCCAACTCATGATTAATTGTCCTGCCTTGTGGCTTAGTAAAGAGCATGGTCAACTCAACAAAGGTTGTAACCATTTCCACAATAACAAGAGAGGATGCAATTTCATCAACATTGTGTGTATGTGTCATCAGATAAGCACGCAAAAAAGAAAATTTCTATGAAAATTCATATACTTGCCCTATATTTTAGTTCTAAATGATTGAATGGTTTCTGCTTTAGCCAGGTGGACTAACATATGGTGCATACAATAAAAAATGGATATATTTTAGTTCTTCATGTTTAGCCAGGTTTCTGCTTTAGCCAGGTGGACTAACATGTGGTGCATGTGAGTTTCAAATAAGCAAAAATGGAACATTTGATTTATGATTGTCAAAGTGTTTCTTTGCTGCGTAGAAAGTTTGAAGTTGAAACAACTATACGATGACTAGACTCAGTAGTTCATTATATTGTAGACTATCATCATTGTATTTTTTGTGTACAATTTGATATCGGATGAATGATTACATTTACTTTTGTTTTTTATGGTTTTATGTTGTTATTGTGTCATTGTGAATATTTTATCTCACACATACAGTAATGGCCGATATTATTTCTTTCTCAAAAAAATTTCATTTGCACCATCAAATTGGACTTCCAATGTGAAATTGGATTGATTATTTGCATAGGAACTTATTATGATGAAACTTAATTTATTCACATGGCGATATACCTGTGATTTCATTTTACTCTAAGATGATATATTTATAAAGTTGGCTTGATATTAAAATTAAAGTGATGAACTATGAATTTTGGTCTTTGTTGATACTACAAAAAGGAAAAAATGTTGAATTGCATAACAACTCCAAATAAATGAATAAAGGGAAATAATATTCCGCATAAACTCAAAATGAAAGCAAAGAAATTTGTCCCCCATAAATAAATACAAAAATTAAGGCAAATAGTCAGTTTCAGAACTTATAAAATGGATCTTATTAATATTCAATTATCATCGATAAAAAAATTCACTTTGGAATATTACACGAAAGTAAATTAATAACCATATAACCAATACAAAACTAAGAGTTCTTTTTTTGCTCAATTGAAATTCATGATGCGTCGGACGTGTTTGACGTGTCATTGCTATGTCCCACTGGTTTGCCCAGTCAGGGTGAACGATTGAAATTGTTCCGTTAGTGTTAGGGCATTGGATGCCAACGACAATTACCATCAGGTAATTTTACCTTTTTCTATATGTAATCTATTGTAAAACAATACAAATACATTAACAATATGATTAGTGAACACAATTTTAAATACCCTTTCGCAGAATAAGAACACATTCTCTTTTCGCAAAATAAAAATGCATATCCTTTTCAGAATACAAGATTCTCTATTTGTATATTTCATGCCTTATTTTTATTTTTAATCACTATATTCTTGGGGTTTGTAAAGTACATAAGAATATGCTAGAAATGTAAAAATTTGTTGAACTGCTATTTTCCCTACAGTCACCTATTTTTATATATGTATATCCACTGTTATGTATAGACAATTCATGTACAGGGGCAACCCTAAATATAATTAATTTGTGCATCTCCACTGGAATGATTCACATATTCAGTAACAAACCAAAGATAAGGTTACGATAATCTTTTTTAAAACTCATTTCCAGCATTGGTTACTATTTTCTATGGACACGTCCATCGGACGTGCCTACATACTCGTGTATATATATACATACACACATATACACACAAAAATCAAAGAAGGGCGGAAAATAAAAGAGAAGAAGAGAAGAAGCTAATCAATAGTGCGAAAAAGGTAAATTTCAATGTATATTCCCCTTAACCTCTAATCTCTTCTAAGGTCTGTAATTCTAACAATATGTATCTACCTTGTTATACATATTCTTTTGAAAGATGGAAAAATGATTCAAGTAAAGGATTGGATTCAGATTTGGAGACTTGGAAAGCTTAAAAGGTGAGTGAAAAATTATATAATTTATTTAAAACATTGAAATATATCTTGTTGAATTCTTTTAATTATTATGCATAAATAAGATTAGATGATTAATTTAGAGTGGGTAATTCCATAAATTATCCAATTCCAAAATATATAAATGCGCATCACTTGAATTAACAAGGGATATACCAAATAGGTAAAGAGATGTGTAAGATTTAGATATTCATTTCCATAGTTTACACTGTCTATTTCAATAAAATAAAAGAAATAATTCCTTGTAATTTCAAACGAAGCAAAGATCTCACTTTTGGTTAATTTATGAAAAATTATAATGGTAATTCTTTTTAAAAGGATAGCTTTGATAAATTAAAATGTAGGAAGTAATGTTCTAGTTTAGAAATTAATAATTAAAACACTTACACACACGCGTATAACCACGCTTAACATTCAGAAATAAATATATATATATATATATAGCATAATTTACGACTATATACGTATTATTTATTAACAACGTAATAATTAAAGGACTGGGATTTATGGACGTTAATTACAAATTTAACAGGCAATAAATTTATGATTAATTCAGAGTTAAAAAGGAATTAAATGAAGACCGATTAGGGAATTTAATATGGTATTTATGGAGGAATTGAACAAGCATAATTGGTGGATTTTAAAATTGGTAAATATATTAAAGGAACTAAATGAGGATTGATTAGAAATTGTCCAATTTTGACATTAGTGACCAATTACTACAGGCAATAGACATTATAAGGAAACCAAAACCAAAGCGTATAAATTAAGAATAATAACGTAGAGAATAAGTAAGTATTAATACTATTAATTATACATAGAAAGCAATATAATTTTCATAGTAGGAAATTATATAGCTTAAATTATACGTTTAGAACAAACGTGAATTAGTAGGCCTAGCCCAACACTTAGGCTTTGGATGGTAGGTTTGGTTTAGAGGTTTGGTATGCGAGGTCAGTAGAGTTACGTAACAGTCCGCCCTTCAGTTACAGGCTACCAACAGTTGTGTATACTTACTACTAATGTGGGACATATCCAACCATAGGACCATGGGGAAGGGATATATGTAGGATGTAGGACCTACTTCTGGGTCGGTGGTATTAAGTAGCTATTGTAGAGTCCACCTTCTTCATACTGAAGAAGTTTTAAATGGTCGGGGTTAGCATTAGGCATGGTAGTGGGAAATCTCGGGAGAGGTCCGCTTCGGGGTCAAGGTATTAAGTGGCGATTGTAGGGTCCACGTCTCTCTATAAAGAACTATTAAGTGGCTTAATGAGATTCTGTGTGATGTCAGATAGGGAGTACCAATGGGGGTTCACCTTGGGTTAGGTATTAAATGATGGGAACCTAAATAGGATATAGCTATTAAATGGTCAGAGTCTGCCTAATTTCCGTTAAAGACGTATTAAGTGGCTTGGGTACTCCTCACATTGATAGGACATGGCTGACTGTAGTTGTTAGGACTGGAAAGGGCCTTTGTGAAAAGGAGTGCAGATTAAGGATCTTAAGGCTAATTTAACACTAGAGGGGGGTGAATAGTGTTTAATGGATTCTAAGACTTATATGAACTAATTTGAAAATTATGATATAAACACGTGCAGAACTTAATCACAGAACAATCACATAAACAAACGCTGATGTAGAAAGTAAATAAAAAGGAGTAAAAGGAAAGAACACACCGGATTTTATACTGATTTGGAGTTACTCTACGTTCGGTCCTGCACCAAGGCAAACACCTCGTACAGATTTTTATTATACCAATGTCGAGCTTACAACCATCAATTTCTAAAGGCCTTGAGGTACTCTCCTGTCTTCGAGTCCGGGGCTAACTCTCTTGATTTACGGGACACAAGATCACCCAATTGATTTACAGGCACAACCACACCTTATAGAGCAACTCGATAAACTTTTGATTACAAATTGATCCTATAACTCTGAATAGTACTTTGATCTTCGAGAGATGGCAGAGAATCGAATAAGAATGAGAATCTAATTTGATTCACTTCAGAATTCGGCAAAATTTCGGCACGATCTTAAAAATATGAAAATTTTAGAATATGGATTTGTGGAGAAGGAGTGAAGAAAATAGTTAGTTAAAAAATTCATTTGTGAAGGCTATTTATAGACCAGTAACAGTCATAACCATTCGTGAAGAGATTTAAACGAATAGACACTTCTTTTGAAAATTGAAACTTTTGGATTTAACGGCCATCATGTCGACATGGGGTATCCCATGATGTCGGCATCCCTTAGTTAAAAACAATGTGAAATTTTTTTTGAAAATGGTATTGAAAGGAAAACAAGATGAAATGATTATGGAGTAAAATAAACTAATTTTTCTATGTTTTAAAATAAAGAAGAGTAGAAAAATATATTTTTAGAATGTATATCTAAATTTGATTTTAAATCTCAAGTGTATATATATTATAAAAGAATATTTAAAAATCAGAAGATAGTTTTAAAAACAAACGAAGTTTAAAACAAGAGTTTATTTAAAAACAAAAACAAAGAATATTTTAAGGCTAAAACATCTTTTTGCAAATCATTTGAAAAGATAATTTTTAAGGCTAAAACATTTTGAAATGCAGTTTTGAAAATCATTTTGAAAAACCATTTTGAAGTAGTTTTGCAAGCTTCTTCCTACAGAATATCTCATCACATTAGGACTCGAGAACTTGTACAAAACCAGGATGTTCGTGGTTTGTAAGCCACTTGTCGTAGGTTTGTAAGCTACTTGTCGTGGGTTTGTAAGCCACTAAGAAGATAGAAATGGGTTCCATCCCAAATGAAATTTGGAATGAAGATTTCCGTGCTATTATGAAGTTCTAACAAAAACTAGACACTTATCTTGAAATCTTGATCTTGATACTCTAGAGTCTTCAATCTTGATATCTCCATTCTGAATCTTGAATCTTGAGTCTTTATACTGATCAGTCTTCAGTAATCAATACCTGCATATATATATATATATATATATATATATATATATATATATATATCCTGCATAGTTCCTGCATATACATATCTATCTAGACAATAGTGTTAGTATATATTTTATAATAAGATAAGTTAAAAAGGTTGTTGTCATCGAAACCAACATCTTAGTTCCTAACTATCTCCCCTTTTTTTATGATGACAACCTGTATTTATAAAATATACTTACCATACCATAACTCCTATCATAACTCCCCCTTACTCCATGACTCCCCCTTACTTCAATCATAACTCCCCCTTACTCCAAGCCAACTACTATTTTATAACTTCTCCCCCTTTTTCAAAAACAAAAACTTCTTACTAATAAATTCCCTGAACTTAATATAAGATAATCAACCATAATACAATAGAGTAATCCATATATAAGTGTAATAAGTGCTAAGTGTGATCATAAGTATGAAATGTGATCATAAATGTGAAATGTGATCATGAGTGTGCTCATAAGTGTAATCCAGAAGTAAATCAATCATCATCCAATCATATTTACAGTAATTATTCAATCCAATCATATATACAAACCACACAAAAAAATTTAAATAAGTTAAGTCAATCAAGTTAAAACACACCAATCAAATCAAAAAAATAACATACAGAATGACTAGATATTCCTTGGTACTTCCACCCATCCATCTTCTCCAAAGATATGGTCTGCTTTGATGGCATCCCATTCTTCTTTATCTTTGTCGAGAGTGACTGGTGGATTTCCTTCGAGATCGTCCTTGTTAAGGGCTGAGATCGTCCAGCGAAGGGTATCGAAATGTCTCTCTTGCTCCTTGATCATCTGCATTAGACTCAATTCTAAGTGGCGCTGATTACGAAGTATGAATGTAAGGATATTCTTGAAGGAAGTGAGAGTTTCCTCAAGATTATCACTTAGATTCTTAATCGGAGAAGCCATAATTCAAGAAATAGGAAGAAATATGAAAGGAAGTGATTAGAAATGAAGTTTGATAATTTATTCTGGAAGAAACATGTATAAATAGGGGTAGAAAGTCGTTTAAAATGAATAGATACAAGTTAGTTATATGAAATTAAAATTTGAAAGTGTAACTACTTTCTGCCCGTTGCATGTCGGCATGGGGCGATGGGGGATGTCGACATGCCTCTGCCTAAAGTGACAATTTGCTTTTTTTTTTGAATATTATGAACAAATCTATGCAACTAAATTGGTATAATATAAAAACAAGCAATTACAGAGACAAGTGAAGTTGAATAACAGGAAATAAAAGATTTCATTAATGATTTTAGTCAACATTACATAAAATAATATAATATTAACTAAAATAAAGGAAAATACATGGATAGAACTTGAAGCAAACAAGATAACATGAACTAAAACTAATTAGATGAAGATGAAGAAGATGATAGTCCAAGCTTTCTACTAACTTTCCCGATGAACTTGTTGATTTTAGTGGAAACCTTATCCATTTTCTTACTTACTGATCTTTTGAGTGTCTTTTGATTTTCCACTAAAATTCTTTGATTATTGAGAATGGTCTTATTGGATGGATTAGTGGGATTAGTAGGATATTCAATACTCTCTAAGGAAGTTTCTTGATCTTCCTCTTCCTCCTCTTCAATTTCCATTCCTTCCTCTTCCTCTTCTTCTTCTTCCTCCATTTCTTCCATCTCTTCGTGAGCAATCCTTTCTTCCTTTTCCGTAAGTGTTTCATATGGTTGAAACAGTAATGGAATTTGCATAAGGGAAATGTTTCCATGGTTGAACACTTTTCTAGTTATAAATTCTTGCCTTTTGAAATCAACTCCAAAGTAATTAAAAATCCGAATGAGATAAATTCCATGATATAATGTGTTTTCACCCATAGTAAAATTCTTAGGCCTTAGCTCATCCAAAATAACTTGAGCCCAATTGATATCATAATTTCCAAAAATAGCAAAACGAGCTTTGCAAACTTTCAAAGTTGGGTTGTTGTAGTTTCCCGATCTTGGTATAAGGGTGTTGTTGGGCGTGTTCTCACCCAGAAGACCTGGAGACCAAGAAACTTGCTTCATTCGGCAGGCACCATTCGGCAGACCTCGCTCAACCCCATTCGGCAGGCACCATTCGGCAGACCTCGCTCAACCCCATTCGGCAGGCACCATTCGGCAGGCACCATTCGGCAGACCTCACCCGAACCACCTCCTTGCCGAACCAACCTTCCCAACTCCCACCGAACCACCTCCTGCCAAACCATCTCCACACCGGACCAACCTCACCATCCCACCACCGGTCCAATCAACTACCGGTCCATCCTACACTCCAACCACCTCCGAACCAAGCAATGACGACCCAAGACGTACCAGGCCAGATCACATCAGCCCAGGCCCATCAGCAACTATACACGTCCTAGACCCCTACCCCCAGCCTCACTCTATAAATAGAGGGGCAGGGGTACAGCAATGGGGACAAGTTTGAGAGCTCAAGCACGGAAGGAACTCTTCAAACAACTTTCTTTTACTTGTACCAAAGCTTTGTACTTGTAATCATAACAAAAGAAGAGAAATAACATATAAAGTGGACGTAGGCACATTCTGGCTGAACCACTATAAATCTGCGTGTCTTTTTACAGTTTAGCCCCTGTTTTTTACGTATTTGCATAAGTCGCTCAAATTACTAAGAATAACATAAGATCTACTAAATCATACAACTTTGAGGTGTTTGTCCATTTTTTGTGCAAACATTTTTGGTGCTTTCATTGAGAGTTAGAAGCTCGAAGCTTCAGCTTCATCCGCTTAACAAGTTTTCCTAACAGCATCGTCCGCCACTTGGAAAACATGCCTCCCAAACAGAGAAAAGATGTTAACAAAGGAAAAAACATCGCATCCAACAGTCTTCCAGATCCAGCTGTCACGAATCAAGTAAATCGTCCTCCTCCAGCAACGGTAGCGAATGAAGAACAGGCTAACCCAACTACTCCTGCCACAGAACAGCCTGCAGAAATTACTAGAGCAAATCTGGACAGAGTTGTGGTTGAAGTAACTAACCGCTTCACGTCCCAGCAGGAAGCCTTGGTGGACCATCTCATGTCACGCTTGAGGGACGCTGAAGAATCCAACCGCAACACTGAATCATGGGGCGAGTCCCAGTCTGGAGGATCTCAGAGACAGCAAAGATCCTCCTTCTTCGAAGGAGCTAACGGCAGAAGTAGCCGTGGTAGGAGCCGAGACCGAGCACAGCCCGAAGTTAGGCCTGAGGAAACGTTTGGTACCAAACCCAACGGGGAAGGTACCGGGCGAAGGTCAACTGTAGCTGAGCCTGTCATGCTGCCTAACAACAGAAACACCAGTGAACGGGGCCGAGCTAGAGTTCAGCCCGAAGTTGGACCCGAGGAAGTGCTTAGATCAGAACCCAACAGGGGGAGATCAAGGCAAGGGCCAACTGTAGCTGACCCAAGCGTGCTCCCAGAAGATCAAAGGCAGCCACTGGAAAATATGAGGAATGATAGACGATACCATCCCTACAGGTCGTCTGGACGGAATCAATCCCACAGAACATAACCAAACTCATTTCTATCCGCTCCAAGTTCTGATGAAAGGATGGCACGCTTATTCAGAGAGTGTGTCCAGCGGGAGCAAAGAGATCGAGGGTTAGGCGCTAGGGTAACCAGCCCTTTCGCCCGCAATATCGAAATTGCTATCACCCCCCGAGAATGGAAGATGCTAACAATGGAACCCTACAAAGGAACCTTCGATCCCGTTGTACACTTACAGAGGTACACGCAGCATATGCTCATGAGTGGAGCAACGGAGGGAAACCTGTGCAAATGCTTTCCGCTCTTCTTAGCAGATCTTGCTACCTCCTGGTTCTGTCATCTACCCCAAGGATCCATCAGCTCGTGGGAAATGTTGAAAGAAAAATTTACCAGTCAGTTCCGCATTCATGTGGAGCAACCTAAGGACGCTTATTCCTTATCCAGCGTCAAACAGAAACCTGGAGAAAAGCTGCAGCAATACCTAACCAGATTCAACGCCGCAGCAGCCGCAGTTCAAGATGCCGATGAGAAGCTTATCCTAATGGCCCTCTGCAGTGGAGTGCATCCGGACACTAAATTTGCTAGAAGATTGACAAAAGAAAAGCCAGCTACTTTACCCGATTTCTTCCATGAAGCCGGGAAATACATGAGGCTTGAGGATGCTGCCGTTGAGGGGCAGTCAGGACAGCAAAATAAGACGACCCATGGCAACGCCCCTGCTGTGGCGAGGGACGTTCGAAGAAATGATTCCAGAGACAATGCTGGAGGCAAGAAGGTAGAAAAGCGCCTATATCGGCCAGGACCAAGATTCGACACTTACACCCCTTTGAACGAGACCGTCGAAAATATCTTCCTTGCCACCCAAGGCGAAGTTAGATACAAACGCCCACCATACAAGAAGGAATCAGATAACGCACAGAAGTCTGGAAAATTCTGCCGCTTCCACGAATCTCACGGACATGATACCAATGAATGCCATCATCTCCGAGATCTGATTGAGGAACACATCAGAAGGAAGAAACTGGAACGTTATGTAAAAAGTCAAGACAGGACTCCAGCCCCTGCCAATGAAAACCCGAGGCTACCCTCACCAGGGACCGACAGAGGAAACCGCAACGCTAGCAGCTCTAGTCAAGAGAAGATAGTGGTCCATACCATCTCAGGAGGTCCGCACATCGCAGACAGAAGTTGGAGAGAGATGGAAAGATATGGGAAGTCGCTTAGAGACAATAAAGACTGTGTCAATACGGTAATAGAAGAGCGCCACCCAAAGCGAAAAGAAAGCGATGACATCATATTCAGTAAACGCGACCTAGAAGGAAGACAGTACCCTCACATGGATCCCATGGTTATCTCTGCCCGACTCGGTCTCGCCGAAGTTTACCGAATCCTGGTAGACACTGGAAGCTCTGTAAATATCCTTTTCAAACACGCATTTGACAAAATGAAGCTATCAATGAAGGATGTATCTCCCTGTGATAAACCACTACACGGTTTCACTGGAGATGCGAAGATGCCCCTCGGGCAGTTGGACCTCTTTGTTGAGATTGGAAGCCATCCCCGCTCCGTTGTAAGGAAACAGACGTTTGTGCTGATAGAAAACCATTCAGCCTACAACGCCTTCTTAGGAAGACCAGCCTTATCTGACTTCCAGATTGTCCTAGCCCCATGGTGCCTGAAAATGAAATTTCCAACAGACAATGGGGTAGGGGAAGTGGAAGGAGATCAGGATATTGCACGAGACTGCTATGTAACCGAACTTCGCAACAACCACAGGAAAGATAAAGGGAAAAGTGTAGAGATTGCCCTCTGCACAAAAAGCCTTGAAGCATAGCAACTAAAGAAAGCCCCTCCTCTTCGATACACCAGCGACCCTTTCAATGAATTAGACCCTAGGGACAAAGAGGAGGAGGCCACCGCCGAGCCTGCAGAAGCTATGGAGTTTATATCTGTAGACAGGCACGACTCAAGTAGGCTACTGAAAATTGGGTCCCAGTTGAAAGCTGAATTGAAGGAACAACTCATTGATTTTCTCCGCCACAACTTGGATGTGTTCGCTTGGTCACACGCTGACATGACCGGAATCTCCCCCGACATAGCATGCCACGTATTAAACATTGATCCTACCAAGGCGCCTGTAATACAAAAAAAGAGAAGTATGGGGGCAGAGCGATCAGCAGCCCTCGATGAAGAAGTAAAGAATCTACTCGCCAATGGCTTCATACGAGAAGCTATTTACCCAGAATGGATCGCCAACCCGGTACTAGTAAAGAAGGCTAATGGGAAGTGGCAGACCTGCATTGACTTCTCCAACCTAAACGACGCCTGCCCAAAGGATTGCTTCCCGCTTCCCAGAATCGACCAACTTGTAGACAGCACAGCCGGGCACGAACTCCTATCTTTTATGGATGCATACTCAGGATATAACCAAATTCCTATGCATGCTCCCGACCAAGACCACACTAGTTTCATCACCAACCGGGGCTTATACTGCTACAAAGTGATGCCTTTCGGACTTAAAAATGCAGGAGCCACCTACCAGCGCCTCGTCAACAAGATGTTTGCAGGGCTAATAGGACAAACTATGGAAGTGTATGTGGACGACATGCTGGTGAAATCGCGGAAAGCCAAAGATCACGTAAGCCACCTAGGCGAGATGTTTCAAGTACTTCGGCAATATGGAATGAAGTTGAATCCACTCAAATGCTCCTTCGGTGTGTCGTCAGGGAAATTCCTAGGATTCATCGTTCATGCCAGAGGGATTGAAGCAAACCCTGAACAAGTCCGAGCATTAAGGGACATCAAGATACCTTACACCCGAAAGGAGATGCAAAGCCTAAATGGAAAAGTGGCCGCCCTAAGCCGATTCATCTCCAAAGCAACGGACAAGTGCGTCCCCTTTTTCGAAGCTCTAAAGAAAGATAAAGGAAAGTTCGAATGGACGGACGAATGCTTAACCGCTTTCCTTAACCTAATCGAACACCTCCAGAAACCACCGGTACTCTCGACCCCAAGCGAAGGCGAAGAATTATACCTATACCTTGCTGTGTCATCTCACGCTTTAAGCGCTGCCTTGGTAAGAGAAGACAACCGCACGCAACGACCAGTTTACTTCGTCAGTAAAAGGTTTACTGGGGCAGAAGTCAGATATCCTAAACTTGAAAAGTTAGCATACTGTTTACTAATCACATCACGGAAACTGCGTCACTACTTCCAGTCCCATTCCATCAAAGTTCTGACCGATCAACCACTGAGGCAGGTACTCCATCGTCCTGACACCTCTGGGCGACTACTTAAATGGTGCATTGAACTAAGTCAGTATGATATCACCTATCACCCTCGCACCGCCATCAAGGGACAAGCCATGGCTGATTTCATTGCAGAGTTCACTACCAGCGAGGATAGGGAGCAACTGGAAATAACAGAAGATATCAAGTGGAATCTCTTTGTGGACGGTGCATCTAACGAACAAGGCTCGGGGGCAGGTGTGGTAATAATTACTCCCAGGGGAAATAAACTGCACTATGCTATAAGGTTGGAGTTCGCTGCCACCAACAACGATGCAGAATATGAAGCAGTAATAGCCGGATTAGAAATTGCCATCGAGATCGGAGCCAATTCTTTGTGTCTTCACAGCGATTCTCAGCTTATTGTTAATCAAATACTAGGGGAATTCCAAGCTCGAGAAGAACGACTCGTGGCATATCTAAAGAAGACCAAGTTACTTCTCAGCCGATTGGACCACTACTTAGTCAAACACATCCCTTGGGAAGAGAACCAAGAGGCCGACGAATTGGCAAAGCAAGCAAGTATGAGAGACATCGCCATCTTCGGGGCAGTAACTGTCTCAAAGCAAGCGGTCCCAAGTTTTGAGCAAGTGAATCTGATAGCTGCAACCGAAGAAGCGACTTGGATGACTCCCATCCGGGACTACCTACAAAATGGCACACTACCCGACGGGCGTAACGAAGTCAAGAAAATCTTGAGGAAAGCGTCCCGCTACACAATACAAGGAGACATCCTCCATCGGCGCGGGTTCTCTAACCCATTGTTAAGGTGTGTCGCCGGAAGGGAAGCCAAGGAAATCTTATCCAACATCCATCAAGGAAGCTGCGGAGATCACACCGGAGGGCAAACGTTAGCAAAAAAGATACTCCGATACGGATATTTCTGGCCCACCTTAAGCAAGGACGCCTTAGATTTCGTCAAGAAGTGTGACAGATGCCAAAAATTTGCTAAGATCCCTCGGCTACCAACAACCGAGATTACTCAGATGACCAGCCCTTGGCCCTTTGCAGTATGGGGAATTGACTTAATCGGTGAACTGCCAATGGGTCGAGGCGGCGCCAAATATGCTATAGTAGCAGTCGACTATTTCACCAAATGGGTGGAAGCAGAACCTCTAAATAAAGTATCTTCAGCGAAAGTTATCAACTTCTTAATCAAAAATGTTCTATGCAGGTACGGGGTCCCACTAAAAATCATATCTGACAATGGACTTCAGTTTGACAGCGAGGAATTCGCCAACTGGTGCCAAGAACACGGAATTCACAAAAGCTTCTCATCCGTAGCATATCCCCAAGCAAACGGACAAGTCGAAGCAGTCAACAAAATTCTGAAAGCTCTGATCAAAAAGAAGCTTGAAAAGTCAAAGGGCGCTTGGGTGGATGAACTCCCTACGGCACTATGGGCCTACCGCACATCTTTCAGAACATCGACAGGGCACACTCCTTTCTCTTTGGCTTACGGATCGGAGGCTATGCTCCCAGTAGAAACTATTGTGCCTTCCCACCGTCGGATCCACTATAACCCAGAAGAGAACGAAGAACTCCTTCACATGTCTTTGGATCTAATCGAGGAGAGAAGAAACGATGCAGTCCTCAAAAGAGCAGCCCACAAGCAAAAAGTGGCAGCACAATACAACTCCAAAGTCAAGCATCGTACCTTGCAGGAAGGGGATCTTGTCCTCAAACGAATCTTCCCTCGCCCTGGAGCACTAGACCCAATCTGGGATGGACCATATGTAATTCATAAAGATCTCCACAACGGAGCCTATATTTTGTCAACAGTGGACGGAGAGGTGTTCCAGAGGGCATGGAACATCCAACACCTCCGTCGATACTTTTCTTAACTTGTATTGCCCATATGAAGTGAATTAACAAAGAGAATCAGTGGACGTAGGCCTTTTCATGCCGAACCACTTTAAAAAACCTTGTCTCTTTTTTTAACTAGTTCCTTTGTATCTTGGCTGCTTGTTAACTTTATCCTTTTCTGTTGAACAAAATCCTGAGTATACAGCATTTCTATTCAAAGCACTCCACAACACAATTTCACCTGGAAAAGACCTAACAGGTACTATGCGAATCTATGCCCTCGCCAATGAGACACTTTTGCTCCAGCATCCCTCTGCTGCTGGTTAACTCATTGCTCGCGACGGCCCTTAAAGCCAACTGTAATGAGCCGATTATAAGCCACCGAGAAGGCCGACTATAGCCGAGGCAGCTCATTACGGCGTTAGGCTCGCCGGCAACTGTGAACCGACTATAAGCCCCAACATAAGGTGTGGCCAGCCAGGGGCAGTTCACAGTTGACGATCGGCACCCACGCTAGCCGGCCACAGTAAATCGAATAATACCCACGATTACGGGCCATAATGGCCCGGGTAATTACTGTGCGCGATCTCGGCTCCGATGTGTCTTAAGTGCGGCTGTGGTAAAAAAGAATTAACTCCCCGCGGAGGCGTAAGATGGGTGACAAATGTCTCCAAGACCCACAGCTAGGGAAAGTGACTACAAAACCCGTTTGCCACGAACTTAAGCACATCGAAGGCCTTCCGTGATTGGAAGTTTTACTTTTTCACATACTTCAATTTTACCTAAAAAACTTTCCTCCTATCCTCTATAACAATCCATAAAGTACAGGATACAGGGTAAGAGATACTCGCCAATGGATGCAGAGGTTCACAATCGGATGGCAGGGCATTCAACTGCTTTCCATGCTTGGTCATACAAGATATTCGAAACTGTCATTTACAAACAGAACATGAAAGGCGGTATTTTCTTCCTTTATGTGCAGATGCATGACTATAATTTAATTTTTTCACACCACACGCTAACATTGCAAGTTGTGAAATTATGTCTTAAACCAGAACCCGACATCAAACACAATTTAGTTACAAAGAATATACATAGTTACATTTCTCATACGACATGTCGAAATAGCAACAAACATTCAGGAAACGACAAAATCAGCTAAAGAATTACACGTCGAAATAATACTATCTATTACAAGTGGCAAAATATTACAACCTAAAGGCTACTTTGCTATTTTACGACTAACATATACAACTTCGTCAGATCCACAAAAAGAGTTTTTCCAGGTACAATCAAGGGGCCGGCTGCAGTAGAGTTTTATCCTTGCCCTGTTGACCGCCTGTCCAGTCAAAGAAAGGATTCAATAGTAATAAGCAACCAAGTTAATCGGGAAGCTAAAAAGGAAAACTTACCAGCATAAGCTTACTGGCCACTCTGGTCGTCATCATCCACTTGCACCCCTGCCTCCTCAGCAGCAAGCAACCGCATACCCTCCTTCACTGCCACCTTCTCCCCCTTGGCAAACTGGGCAGTGACCGCATCCATGCTGAAGGCCACGCCACCATCTTTATCCGCATCGGCCTTGGCCTCTTCCAAAGCCCGAAGATAGATCTTAGCCATGACCCTGGGATAATCATCCATCCAAGAGAGATTGCCCTGCTTCCAAGTTCGGAAATACATGTCCTGGAGCATGTCGTCCATCATTCCCTCATTCTCCTCAAACTCCCTCATCCGGGCCTCGGAAGCCGACAACCTTTCGACGGCAGCATCTCTCTCTAATCTGTATCTTGAGCAATCAGCCTGAAGGGACCTCCGCATCACCTCCATCTCTTCCCTCAGCTTAACTTGAGCAAGCTCTGCAGCCTCAAGCTTCCCGGACAATTCCTCCACTTGCTCGAGATCCGCTTTCCGAACCTCGTCCACCGTGGCAATAGCCATGTCAATCCGTTCTTTGCAAGTAGCTTCCATTTTCCGCAATTCGGCCCGACTGGCCTCTTCCATGGTTTTCCTTAGTCGCCCAGTAGCAGCCTCATGCTGAGAAATCTGAATAGCCTGATCCGCCAGCTGTTTGGCCTGATCCGAAACCGCCAATCGAAGTCGGATGTTGGCACTCCCAATCTCCTCTCCGGCCTTAACCAGCCGGGCATGATGCCCCATCAGTTTCTTAGTCTCCTCCGCCACCCGATCAATATTAGCCTTGGCCTCGTCTCCCATAGTGACTATACGAGTAGTGAGTAAATAGAGATCTAAGGACTTGGCTTCATCAAGTACTCGTACCATGGGGTTACGGGGGAGAAGGTGTTCACCAGTGACTTCGTCAAAAGTAATATCATGAGAGCTTGGATCCAGATCAGGATGACCCGCAAATGGATTACGAGCCAAGTCGGGACGGTCGATATGAATAACAGAAGGGTTTCCGGACGGGTGCGGAGAAGGTGCAAACTCGCCACCCTCCTCAGTAATATCATGAAGAGGCTGAGCCGGAGGCTGAGGACCGGGCGAAGTTTCGGATAAAGGATGACTCCTCTTCCTCTGCTGAATACCCTCTTCAATGACCCCAAGAAGAGGACGGTAGCCGACTACATCCCCGGAGCGTTGGGTTGAGGGCTTCGGCTTAGCAGAAGTTTTGGAAATTTTATATTGCTCAAGCCTGTGTCGAAGGTCTGAAGCTTTGGATGTCTTGCCTGCTCCTGATATAAAGAACAAGTGTCACAAACTTACATCACTATACGATTCGAGAAACGCGGTAAATTACAAGTTAAAAAAGGAAAAGAAACACAGCTGTGGTTGTACAAACCCTGGGGAGGAGTGGGATACTGCAATAAGTCCTGGATTTCATTCCAGGACGGGAGCGGGTCATAAAATATTCCTAAGTCCCTATCATTAATGAAGCATGCAGGAGTCAAGAGTTCACCTTGAGTCGTCGGAGCCACCTTGGCTGGAATGGTCGAAGAAGACTCACTTGCACCAGTCCCGGCTTTGTCCGCCTTCCTGGTCTTCTCTGCCAAAGCCGGATCCTCATCCAACCCCTCAAAAGCCTGGTGGAACGCATCATCCGTCCACTCTTGAATCTCGCCCGCTTGCCCAGGAAGTAGGGCCCCGATGCCATCGCCACCTTTGTCACCATCCCGACCATCTCCACCCTCGCCTCTTTCCTCCTCTATGTCTTCCTCCTCCCGGGTAAGTGGACAATTGCTGGGGGAGGGACCGTCCGATTTCTTGAGTTTCTTACCTCCGACAGCTGGAGGTTTTGTGAAAGGTTTCCTCTTGCTACTCTCTGCCGTAACACCTTCCTTGGTCTGAGCAGCCGCCCTCTCCTCCACCGTTTCCCTCAGCTTAACTACAGACTGCTGCGGAAGGATTAAGTTATATTCCAGAAGAATCGCATTTCTAATCAAGAAGGCAGATGATCTATATTTCCCAAGAATGGCTTCTATCTCAGCCGCCGTCTGAACCAGGCGGTCAGTCTCCACAACCGGAAAGCCACCTGTCGCTAGCAAAAATGAGAAAGTATGAGAAGAAGCATCGCAATCGGAATAGAAATTATAAGTAAAAGCATCAACTTACATCCAGAGGTAAAGCGCCGGATTGAGACGGAGTCGTCCCTAACAAAGAACCACTCTTTCTTGAACATGCTGAATTTAGAGTACAGGTCCAAGACCGGCTTGAAGGTCACAGCTGACTCCAAGCTAATGTATGGGGACCCCTTCTTATAGCCCCTTAAATTATACAAGTACCGGATCTCCCGGTTGGAGGGAGCGTGACCATACTTCCTCTAGAAAATAACGAAGAGGCTCACTAGTATAGCATAGGAGTTGGGTTGAAGCTGGAATGGGGCCACCTTGAGATATGTGAGGAAGCTGGCTACCCAAGCATTAAGAGGCGGAATGGCACCACACATGCAGTGGTATCTGCTGTAAGCAAAGAACCCTTCAGGAGGGTCGTATGGCATAACATCTTTCTCCGACAACAGCATTCGCGCCCTGTCAATTCCGAAAGAGCGAGAGATGGCATCAAGCTGCTCTTCCTTGAGGGAACTAGGAAAACAGTCGGGCGGGGAGTTCAGAATTTCCTGAGGGCCGTACCCGTCCACTAATGATCTCGGGGTTGGTCCATGACGTTCGGGATTCGGCTGAGCTGGGGGCACGGCAGAGGAGCCTCCTTCACCCCCGGATTTCTTCTTGTCTGATCGAGTTTCTACTTTGCGAGACATTATCTACAACACCGGAAAAGCATAGTGTTAGAACAAAGGATGTAAACAAGTAAGCATATAATATGGAATTTCACTTAAAAGTTCGAAGTATGAAACACATGTTCACTCGGTACAATAGTTCATTCGGCGAACAGATGCAGCACTTCAATGGTTCATTCGGTAGTATAATATAAGTTTTCATTCGGTGCCCAAAGAACCAAGTTCGTTCGGTAAGTAAGGACCAAAACTCGTTCGGCACTAAGCCCTATTCTCATTCGGTAGTGCGATACAGGAAGCATTCGGCTTTAGAAACCTATCATGTTCATTCGGCGAAAGGACGTATACCTGGTTCGGTACGAGCTTGATTCGGCAAAGAGTTGATTCGGCTAAACTCGTCTCTCTGGTTTGGTTGTTCGGTGAGGAAAAGCAAAGGGGGTATAGCCCCTATATATAGACAAGCGAAAGGCAACCGGATCAACCGGTTCGGCATTCCTCGCCGAACGAACCTATCTCAACTACAGTAAACAACCAAAAACAAAGCACGCCATATTCAAGAATATGCCCCACTTTGGGGGGCAAATGTTGGGCGTGTTCTCACCCAGAAGACCTAGAGACCAAGAAACTTGCTTCATTCGGCAGACCCATTCGGCAGGCACCATTCGGCAGACCTCGCTCAACCCCATTCGGCAGGCACCATTCGGCAGACCTCACCCGAACCACCTCCTTGCCGAACCAACCGAACCAACCTTCCCAACTCCCACCGAACCACCTCCTGTCGAACCATCTCCACACCGGACCAACCTCACCATCCCACCACCGGTCCAATCAACTACCGGTCCATCCTACACTCCAACCACCTCCGAACCAAGCAATGACGACCCAAGACGTACCAGGCCAGATCACATCAGCCCAGGCCCATCAGCAACTATACACGTCCTAGACCCCTACCCCCAGTCTCACTCTATAAATAGAGGGGCAGGGGTACAGCAATGGGGACAAGTTTGAGAGCTCAAGCACGGAAGGAACTCTTCAAACAACTTTCTTTTACTTGTACCAAAGCTTTGTACTTGTAATCATAACAAAAGAAGAGAAATAACATATAAAGTGGACGTAGGCACATTCTGGCTGAACCACTATAAATCTGCGTGTCTTTTTACAGTTTAGCCCCTGTTTTTTACGTATTTGCATAAGTCGCTCAAATTACTAAGAATAACATAAGATCTACTAAATCATACAACTTTGAGGTGTTTGTCCATTTTTTGTGCAAACAGGTGTGTTGAATAAGAAGGTTAACAATTCTTGCTTTTGGACGAAAATACCGATTTTTGAATTCAAAATTGTCATCCCCTTCAAAGATGTGATGAAATGTCTCTCGATCATTTTCATTTATTTGAAATTCCGAGTGATGCAGGCCAGAATGGTGAAGTGATAGGTCGTGAGCGACCTAACCAATTCTTGAGTCGAGAACGACCTAACGGGTCGCGAGATAAGGAGTTGCGACCTAACTCCGAAGATGTAATGCGATCTAACAAAGTCCTAGGTCACGAGCGACCTAACCATGCAGTGCAAAATGAAGCAGATTTAGGTCGTGCACGACCTAAGCCCAAGGTCGCTGAAGAAGGGTGCAAACGACCTAACTCACATGCCGCTTCTTTAGGTCGCGAACGACCTAACTCACATGCCGCTCCTTTAGGTCGCGAACGACCTAACTCGGCCGTGTCGATAGGTCGCTCAAGTGATAAGTCGCAGGAAGGTTGTCATAAATCTCTGTTCTTAGGTCGCAAGGTCGCCGATTGCTATAAGTCGCTGAAGCCTACGTCGCTTTCATAAAGTAGTGTTGTTTTGTTTGAGTCGCTTTGTACTTAGGTCGTAAGTCGTTGAGTTGTATATATGTTATGTTGTGTTGTGTTTTTAGGTCGCGAGAAGGTGTTGTGATGTATACATGGTTAACGACCTTGTTTAGGTCGTAAGTCGCGTGTGTGTCACTGTTTGTACTAAGTCGCATGTTATAGGTCGTTTACGACCTAAGTGTTGTGTCTTGGAAGTGCGTGAGTTGTAACCCTATAAATAGGGAGTGTTGGTCATTTGTAATAGTTAGTTGATTTTGAATAAAATTTTTGTTTGTTAGCTTTGTGCTTTCATTAAAATTGGTAGTTGAGTGTTATCTCCTATCTCCACCTTCGGGTATTCGAGTGCGCTCGAATCAACCTTTGTTGAAGCTAATTCACGGAATCTAGTGCGCTAGATCAACGTCGAAGAATCGTAGATCTTCTCTCACGGCATCGTGCGCGATCAACGTGTCGAAGATAGCTAAAGTCCGGTATCTCGCGAGATCAACGGATTAGAGCATTTTGGTATCATCAATCCATCGATTCATATTGCTTCATCGAATCGTTTATCGATTTGATTGACACGAAATCTTCATTTCGTCGTCAAGTGTTATTTCCGCTGCGTCATTTGGTATCAGAGCTAGACTTAGCCAACCATAGCTAAGCCGAACCTTGGAGCCAATTCTTATTCAAGAGTTCAAGTCGTGTATCATTTTGTTATTCGAGGCCAAGAGTTTGAAGTGTAAACCCGAGCAAGTAAAGGTCGTGCATCATCTTAAAGTTCAAACCGAGAGTTAACTTTTGTTTGAAGAGTAATCATGCCACCAAGAAGAGCTAATTGCCATCGGAATGTTGAAGATTTGTATAGAAGAGAAGAAGCCGATGAGATGGAGCAAAGAATTAATGAAAACTTTAGTGAGAAGCTTAATGAAGGGATTGGTCGATTAGAGAAGATGATGTTGGAGATGAATCAAAATCGGAGAAGGGTTTCACCTGAATCTAACCATGGAGGAAGTAGAGTTTCACCACATTCCAATCGAGAGAGAAGTGTTGATAATGATCATAGAAGTGTGAGTCGAGATTGTTATAGAAATGTTGATGATTGAAGTCGTGATAGAAATGTGAATGATCGTGATCGGAGGAATGTAGATCGAAGGGATGATGGTGGAAGAAATGATGGTAGTAGAGATGTTGGTGGTCGGGATAGACATCAATATACATCAGATTTTGAAGAGGAGTTTGATGGTGGTAGTGTTCATGGACGAGGACGAGGACAAGAAAGAAATCAGTCGGAGTATGATCACAAATGGGAGTCTGGGATGAAGACTGAAATACCGGAATTTAAGGGAGGTATGCAGGCCGAGGAATTTCTTGATTGGTTAGCTTATGTTGAGGAAATTTTTGACTTCAAGGAGGTTCTGGAAGATTGTAAAGTGAAGTTGGTTGCCACTAGGTTGAGGGGGAGAGCTATGGCATGGTGGCAGCAAACCAAACTTACTAGAGAGAGGATGGGGAAGTCAAGGATTGTTGCTTGGGAAAAGATGAAGAAATTGATGAAGGCTACTTTCTTACCCTAAAATTACCAATCACTAATGTATCAGAGATTAAAAAACCTGAGGCAAGGAACGAAGGCTGTTACTGATTATGCAGATGAGTTCTACCAGTTGATTGCTCGAAATGACATTATGGAGACAGAAGAAAAATTGACCGCTAGGTTTGTTGGTGGACTTAGAGAATAGATCCAAGATATGGTGAACATGTTCGACCCTAGATCTGTGGCAGAAGCACATCAAAAGGCGTTGGCTTGGGAGAAACAAGGTAGACGTGGGGGAGGTGTGTTTCCAAGTTTTACAGGGCAGAACAAAGGAGCGGGTAGTAGTTCTAATGTTCCTAAAGCATCGAATAAGCCGGTTGTTCATGAAGTGGCCAAACCAAAAGTCAACCCCAATTTCAAATGCTATAATTGCCTGGAAGTGGGACACAAGAGCAACGAATGTCTGAAACCAAAGAAGAGAACTATGATTGTTGAAGTAGAAGATGAGGATGAAGAAACTGAAGGTTCTAATTCACTACATGATGAGGAGGAAGAAAATGTGTCGGGAGATGAAGGGTATTCATTAATGATGAAGAGGTTGTGCTTGACACCAAAACAGGAAGAGGAAACTAGCTGGTTGAGGAGTAACATCTTTCAGTCAACGTGCACTATCTTGGGAAGGGTTTGCAAGTTTGTCATCGATGCGGGAAGTTGCGATAACATTATCTCCATAGAGGCTGTGAAGAAGTTGGCATTGAAGACTGAGAAGCATCCGAAACCTTACAAGTTGGCTTGGTTGAGGAAAGTTGGGGAAGTGAAGGTTGGACGAAGGGATTGTGTTAATTTTTCAATTGGGAAGAAATACAAGGATGAAATTTGGTGTGATGTGGTTGACATGGATGTATGCCATCTGTTGTTGGGAAGACCATGGAAATACGATAGAGCGGTGCAACATGATGGTCGTACTAACAGTTATAGTTTCATGTTTGAAGGTACTAAAATCACTTTAATTCCTAAGAAGCGACAACACGAAGAAAGCAATTTGGAAGAGATTGAAGAACTTAAAACTTTGCTATCTTTGAAGGAGTTTGTTAAGGAAGTAGAAAAGGAGCCCGAAGTGTTTTTGTTGATTGGACGCGAGAGTAATGAAGTGGTTGAGATTCCTGAAGAAGTAAAGCCAGTGTTGGGAGAGTTTGACGATGTATTTCCTGAGGAGCTACCAACAGAGTTACCGCCATTGAGAGACATTCAACATCAAATTGACCTTGTTCCAGGGGCTGTGTTACCACATAGACCACATTACAGAATGAGTCCAAAGGAACATGAAGAGTTGAGAAGGCAAGTGGAAGAGTTTCTTGAACAGGGGCGTGTACAGGAGAGTTTAAGTCCTTGTGCGGTGCCAGCTTTGTTAGTACCGAAGAAGGATGGAACATGGAGGATGTGTACGGATAGCAGGGCACTCAATAAAATCACTGTCAGATACAGATTTCCAATGCCGAGGCTTGATGATTTGTTGGATCAGTTGAGCGGGGCTACTATCTTTTCGAAAATTGATTTGAAGAGTGGTTATCATCAGGTTCGAATTAGACCAGGAGACGAATGGAAGACAGCATTCAAGACAAGAGAGGGGTTGTACGAATGGCTGGTTATGCCGTTTGGTCTTTCGAATGCACCTAGTACATTTATGCGGGTGCTGAATCAAATCTCTAGACCATTCATTGGGAAGTTCGTGGTGGTATATTTTGATGATATATTGATATATAGTAGAAGCTCAAAAGAACACTTGCATCATCTAAGAGAAGTGTTGATGATATTGCAACAAGAACAATTTTATGCTGCAATGAAGAAATGCGTGTTCATGACGCATAGTGTTTTATTTTTGGGATATGTTATTTCAGACGGAGGCATACAGGTGGATCAGAATAAAGTTGAAGCAATCAGAAATTGGCCACAACCCAGGATGATAACAGAAGTTGGAAGCTTTCATGGTTTAGCATCATTCTACCGAAGATTTATTCCACACTTCAGTAGCGTGATGACACCAGTTACTGATTGTATAAAGGGGAAGCAATTTTCATGATCAGAGGAAGCAGGATTTGCCTTTCAGAGAATCAAGGAACTATTGACGACAGCACCAATTCTAGTATTGCCAGATTTTCAGTTGTTGTTTGAATTGCATACTGATGCATCGAAGGTTGGAATTGGAGGGGTGTTAAGTCAGAAGGGACGTCCTATTGCATATTTCAGTGAGAAGCTATCGGGAGCAAAGATGAGATATAATACATATGATGTGGAATTCTATGCTATTGTTCAAGCTATCAAACATTGGAGACACTATTTGTTCCATAAAGAATTTGTTTTATATACTGATCATGAAGCATTGAAGCATATGCAGGGACAGGACAAGATTGCAGTTAGGCATGCTTCGTGGATTGCATACTTGCAACAATTTACATTTGTGGTGAAGCATAAATCGGGAATTACGAATCGAGTGGCAGATGCATTAAGTCGAAGGAATCATTTGTTGACTACAATGAAGGTAGAGGTGACAGGGTTTGATGTGTTACCAGAACTGTTTGTTGATGATCCTTACTTTGCGAAGCTTGTAGATGAAGTCAAGGAGGGAAAGACGGATGAGTTTATATTAGTGGATGGTTTCATTTTCAAAGGAAATCGATTATGCATTCCAGAGGGCAGTTTACGAATGAAGATTGTGAAGGAGTTGCATGAGGAAGGACATGTGGAAAGAGACCGTACATTGCAGTTGATTTTGCAATCTTATTTTTGGCCTTCTATGAAAAAAGAGGTTGGAAGATTTGTGGAAAGATGTCATATATGCCAAGTTTCCAAAGGGACAACGACGAATGCGGGCTTGTATATGCCATTACCTATGCCTATTAAACCATGGGTTGATATCAGCATGGACTTTGTTTTGGGGTTGCCAAGAACTCAGCGCGGGAATGATTCCATTTATGTGGTGGTAGATAGATTTTCCAAGATGGCACATTTTATCACTTGTAAGAAAACAGCTGATGTCGTCCGTGTTGCTGAGTTGTTCTTTAAAGAGGTGTATCGATTACATGGGCTACCTGAATCTATTGTTTCTGATCGGGACACTAGATTTCTAAGCCATTTTTGGTTGAGTTTGTGGAAGATGGTCGGAACGAAATTAAATTTTAGTAGCGCCTATCATCCGCAAACAGATGGGCAAACGGAGGTGGTTAACAGATTGTTGGGGAACTTGTCGAGTTGTCTCGTGAAAGATAACTTGAAAAGCTGGGATATGAAGTTATGTCAGGCAGAGTTTGCACATAATCATGCAGTTAATCGAAGTACTGGATTCAGTCCGTTTCAGGTTGTATATTCAAGCTTGCCAAAGGGACCGTTGGATTTGACGACAATACCATATCAGAAGGGAGTTGTTAAGCGAGCTGGTGATTTTGTGACTGAGTTGCAGGAGTGCCACAGAACTGTTCATGAACGAATACTTGCATCGAATGAGAAGTATAAACAACTAGCGGATAAGAAGCGAAGGAGTGTGAACTTCAGAGAAGGTTATTTGGTTTACGCCGTGTTGACAAAAGATCGATTTTCAGTGGGAACGTACAATAAATTGAAGGCGCGAAAGATTGGTCCAATAGAAATTTTGAAGAAAATCAATGAGAACACGTATTAATTAAAATTTCCATATGATGTTCATACTTCTGATGTTTTCAACGTCAAATACTTAATTCCGTATCATGGGAATGAGTGTATTGTGGAAGAGGAAGGTGCAAATTCGAGGACGAATTCCTTTCAACCCGGGGAGGATGATGCAGGCCAGAATGGTGAAGTGATAGGTCGCGAGCGACCTAACCAATTCTTGAGTCGAGAACGACCTAACGGGTCGCGAGATAAGGAGTTGCGACCTAACTCCGAAGATGTAATGCGAGCTAACAAAGTCCTAGGTCGCGAGCGACCTAACCATGCAGTGCAAAATGAAGCAGTTTAGGTCATGCATGACCTAAGCCCAAGGTCGCTGAAGAAGGGTGCAAACGACCTAACTCACATGCCGCTTCTTTAGGTCGCGAACGACCTAACTCACATGCCATTCCTTTAGGTCGCGAACATCCTAACTCGACCGTGTCGATAGGTCGCTCAAATGATAGGTCGCATGAAGGTTGTCATAAAGCTCTGTTCTTAGGTCGCAAGGTCGCTGATTGCTATAAGTCGCTGAAGCCTAAGTCGCTTTCATAAAGCAGTGTTATTTTGTTTGAGTCGCTTTGTACTTATGTCGTAAGTCGTTGAGTTGTATATATGTTATGTTGTGTTCTGTTTTTAGGTCGCGAGAAGGTGTTGTGATGTATACATGGTTAACGACCTTGTTTAGGTCGTAGGTCGTGTGTGTTTCACTGTTTGTACTAAGTCGCATGTTATAGGTCGTTTACGACCTAAGTGTTGTGTCTTGGAAGTGCGTGAGTTGTAACCCTATAAATAGGGAGTGTTGGTCATTTGTAATAGTTAGTTGATTTTGAATAAAAATTTTGTTTGTTAGCTTTGTGCTTTCATTAAAATTGGTAGTTGAGTGTTATCTCCTATCTCCACCTTCGGATATTCGAGTGCACTCGAATCAATGTTTGTTGAAGCCGATTCATGGAATCTAGTGCGCTAGATCAACGTCGAAGAATCGTAGATCTTCTCTCACGGCATCATGCGCGATCAACGTGTCGAAGATAGCTAAAGTCCGGTATCTCGCGAGATCAACGGATTAGAGCATTTTGGTATCATCAATCCATCGATTCATATTGCTTCATTGAATCGTTTATCGATTTGATTGACATGAAATCTTCATTTCGTCGTCAAGTGTTATTTCCGCTGCGTCACCGAGAGATTCATTTCGGTATACTTGCATCCCAAAATATTTCCGAAAATTTCACAATCCAAAACTATTTGTGTTCCTTTAACTCTACTCCAAATTTGTCCATCTTGCCCATCATAAAAACCATTCAAATTCGCATAAAACATCTTAACAAGATTTGGATAACATACAAAATCATTTTATTTGTTATCTACTACACTAAGAAGAGAACATTGTTGAAAAATATTTTCAATTTCATAAGAAGGAAAATCTTCAAAAATAGCAAATTTCCCCATATGAATTTTACCAAAGTTTACATAGTTGATGTAAGCTTTGATAGCTTCCGGGTCATTAAAAAGAAAGTTTTTGATAGCTTTTGGAAGCCTAATGGTGTTAGGAGTGCTTGAAGAGGCTATTGAAGAAGTTTGAGAGGAGTTGAAGATAATGAAGATAAATTTGAAATTTGAAATAAAAGTGAAAAGTGATGATAAGGAGAGTGAATTAAATAGAAATTCTATAGTCATGTTCTCTGGTCAAGTGGCATCTTTCCAGAGCATTGAAGTTGGTGAAAAGGTGGAGGGAAATTCAAAAGTTTGAATTCAAATTTTGAAATCAAATTTCTGAAGGGCATGTCGACATGGGGTATCTAGGTATGTCGACATGTGCCTATTGAATCAAAGGACAAGTGTCTATTCCTAATTTCTAATATATGTATATATTATATCCTATATTCTACTTATATAATTCCTGTGATAACATTAAATATAATAATACTTAAATATCAATAATTTAATATTTAAAATATTATTAAAATAATATTATTTTTGAATTTAAAATTCAAATATCAAGGGATAAATTTGAATTTAAAATTCAAGGAATTTAAAAAATCAAGCAAACAAACAAGCATCCATTCAAACAAGAAAAATTAAAAATAATGTAAATGCGTACCTATTTTTAGATCCATACTCCCATCGTCGTCTGATTCATGAATAGCAGTGAAACACATACTTGAATTATCCGTCTTCTTTTCATCATCACTGGATGATGAGTCCGAGTCATCAAGAGTTGTTGTGTATGCTTTCTTTCTTTTCCTTGACGAATCATTGTTTGGAGGGAACAACTGTTTATCTGGATACGGATCATCTTTCCTATGATGCCTGACTTTATTGCAATTGTAGCATCTATCATTGTTGACATTCTCCGTATTATTTCTGGAATTCCTTTGATCATTTCTTTTGTAATTATTCATTTTTCTATATTTTAGGAATTTTCGGAAGTTTCTTGTCATGAAAGCAATCTCCTCATCATTGTCTGGTTCCAAATCTTCAGTTGTTGCATTGAATGCTAATGACTTCTTTTCTATAGCCTTGTTTTCTCTTCTTCCTTGTAGTTGAACTTCATAAGACATCAGATTCCCAATCAATTCTTCTATTTTCATTAGACTGATATTATTTGCTTCTTCGATTGCAAGTGTCTTTTGATCCCATTCTAGAGTGAGTGAATTTAGAATTTTTCTGACTTGGTCTTCCTTCGAAAAGCTTTTTCCCAGTGCAATTAGTGAATGAACAATATCTTGAAATCGACAATACATGTCGGAAATGGACTCATTTGCATGCATTTTAAACAATTGAAACTAATTAGTTAATATGGAAATTTTAGTCTATTTAACTTTTCTTGTTACTTCACGAGTAACTTGCAAAGTTTTCCAGATTTCAAATGCAGACTTACAAACAGACACTCTATTAAACTCATTCCTATCTAGTGAACAAAATAATATATTCATAGCCTTTGAGTTATTTTGTGCAACACCCTTTTGCTCAACAGCCCATTGGGCAAAATCGGTAGTTGGTTCAACATACTCGGTTTGTGTGAAATTCCAAGTGTCTAATCCTACTGATTGTAAATAAATTTTCATTCTACAAGCCCAATATGCATAATTATTGCCATTGAAAAATGGTGGTCTGACAGTAGACTGACCTTCTACAAATGAACTAGTGTTAGTGTTAACAGAACTAGTGCCAGAGTTGACATTACCAATGTTGGTAGCCATTAAAACAATTTTCAAGTTTCAGATTATGAAATCTATGAATACCAATGCTCTGATACCAATTGAAAAGGAGTGCGGATTAAGGATCTTAAGGCTAATTTAACACTAGAGTGGGGGTGAATAGTGTTTAATGGATTCTAAGACTTATATGAATTAATTTGAAAATTATGATATAAACACGTGCAGAACTTAATCACAGAACAATCACAGAAACAAACACTGATGCAGAAAGTAAATAAAAAGTAGTAAAAGGAAAGAACACACCGGATTTTATACTGGTTCGGAGTTACCCTATGTCCAGTCCTACACCAAGGCAAACACCTCGTACAGATTTTTATTATACCAATGTCGAGATTACAATCCTCAATTTCTAAAGGCCTTGAGGTACCCACCTGTCTTCGAGTCCGGGGCAAACTCTCTTGATTTAAAGGACACAAGATCACCCAATTGATTTCCAGGGACAACCACACCTTATAGAGAGACTTGATAAACTTTTGATTACAAATTGATCCTATAACTCTAAATAGCACTTTGATCTTCGAGAGAGGGCAGAGAATCAAACAAGAATGAGATTCTAATTTGATTCACTTGAGAATTCGGCAGAATTTCGACACGATCTTAAAAATATGAAAATTTTAGAATATGGATTTGTGGAGAAGAAGGAGTGAAGAAAATAAGAAAATAGTTAGTTAAAAAATTCATTTGTGAAGGCTATTTATAGACCAGTAATGGTCATAACCATTCGTGAAGAGATTTAAACGAATAGACACTTCTTTTGAAAATTGAAACTTTTGAATTTAACGGCCATCATGTCGACATGGGGTATCCCATGATGTCGGCATCCCTTAGTTAAAAACAATGTGAAATTTGTTTTGAAAATGGTATTGAAAGGAAAACAGGATGAAATGATTATGGAGTAAAATATACTAATTTTTCTATGTTTTAAAATAAAGAAGAGTAGAAAAATATATTTTTAGAATGTATATATAAATTTGATTTTAAATCTCAAGTGTATATATATTATAAAAGAATATTTAAAAATCAGAAGATAGTTTTAAAAACAAACGAAGTTTAAAACAAGAGTTTATTTAAAAACAAAAACAAAGAATATTTTAAGGCTAAAACATCTTTTTGAAAATCATTTGAAAAGATAATTTTTAAGGCTAAAATATTTTGAAAAGAAGTTTTGAAAATCATTTTGAAAAACCATTTTGAAGTAGTTTTGCAAGCTTCTTCCTGCAGAATATCTTATCACGTTAGGACTTGAGAACTTGTACAAAACCAGGATGTTCGTGGGTTTGTAAGCCACTTGTCGTAGGTTTGTAAGCTACTTGTCGTGGGTTTGTAAGCCACTAAGAAGATAGAAATGGGTTCCATCCCAAATGAAATTTGGAATGAAAATTTCCGTGCTATTATGAAGTTTTAACAAAAACTAGACACTTATCTTGAAATCTTGATCTTGATACTCTAGAGTCTTCAATCTTGATATCTCCATTCTGAATTTTGAGTCTTGAGTCTTTATACTGATCAGTCTTCAGTAACCAATACCTGCATATATATATATATATAAATAAATATATCCTGCATAGTTCATGCATATACATATCTATCTAGACAATAGTGTTTGTATATATTTTATAATAAGATAAGTTAAAAAGGTTGTTGTCATCAAAACCAACATCTCAGTTCCTAACAATTTGGTCTATAGTTAAGGGTAAGTTGTAGAGTTAGGATGCGTTAGTAATACAACAATTATATTATAAAGCCTTATCTAGGTGTTATCGATCTCTGTAATTAGGACCAATTGACTAGCGGTTATGTTAAAGAGGGTCCACTTCGGGGACTAAGGTATTAAATGGCCGTTGGGTCTGCCTCCTCCCCATTACAGAAGTATTTAAGTGGCTGGGGTATTAGGGTAGTATATGTATGTATGTATGTATATGTACATAGGCTCATATATAATTGTACCTTGGAGAAAGTCAGGTTAATCAAATTGTATGCACACTTAGGATTAAATGTTTTAGCCATAAATAATAGACATAACACTTAAATGGAAATCAATCGACATAAATTAACGATAAAGTATGAAATTTTCCAATCACCAGAATGTTGTTCCAACCCAATGCTCATAAAAACCCACATGTTAGGATTAGAAGGACATGTTATTGGTGCAAGATGCAAACAGTAGGCGATAAAGTCTTCTCTTTCATGCTTGACATAGATAAGGCGACTAAATATCCAAGGAATGAATGATATTCCAAGTTAGTTGCCTTAGTTAATCCGTATGTTCTATTATATTTTTCAGTTCTTCTGTGAGTTTATATTGATCGGACTCTAATATACTTATGTTTATTACAGGTTACTAAAACCAACGATCCATGCCTTAAAGGACATGGGTCTTGATTTAGTCAAAATTTGGGCCTACTAAGGTGCGGGTTCGTTACAGCCAACCAAATCAAATTAACATTTAAAAGGAATCTAACAAATTAACGCAGTTTAGTTAACATAAACAATGCTCTGACCATGACCGATCGACACCCTAGGTTTAATCGATCGATCGACCGATGGAAGTAAATCGATCTACCAATGGAAGGCTAGCGGTTGATTAATGTACCTAGACCGAATGGTTTGAATTTAATATAATTTAATCCAACGGATAGAATCTATTCGAGATTCTATAACTATAAGCCTAGCCCCTCATTTTTCTTCTCTTATTTTATGAATCAAAGAGCGAAGCTCTGCCATTTTCTCTTCTCTACAAATTTTAAGGATTTTAGAAGTTATAAATCATTATATATATATATATAAGTCGAGAGTAGCGAAAAATAAAAGAAGAAGAATAGAGTCGAATTGATTCTCCAAAGCAAAAGGTAAATTATAAACCTAAATCTTAATCTACGTTAACTCAAATCTCTTCATAGATCTTTAATTCTAGTAAATATGTATATACGTTTTCATACATATTTTTGGTAGAAAGAAAGGGAGTCAATCGGGAATAATGGATTTAGATTTGAGGATTTGAAAGTTAGAGATGAGTGGGAAATTATATATTTCTATAAAATATTGGATTTATACCGTTGTGAATCCATTCCTTTTATGCTTAAATATAAATTTTAGAATTCTAGGCTTGAATACACACATACACATACACATACAATGAACATGAGATCCTTGCTACATATTCTGTAAATTGTTAATTTCAACCAAATGTTGTATACATGTAAATCTAGAATGTAAAGGTGAAGGTAGTCCCTAAAAGTTTTGAAATAAGTTATTAATAAGATTGTATGTTGATTCTAGATTCTGTTATTTGAATGTTAATAGTTATTAAATTTGAATTATAGATTGTTTCTAATTTGATTGGGATTTATATTTAGATTTTAATTCATTGGAATAGAGAATGTTTCTATGTGAATTTCTATAGATTATCCAACTTTACAATTAAATATGAAAGCGTGTCAGTTGAAATAACAAAGAATACCCTTAAAAGTAAGTGATATGCAAAATAGGGATGTTTACCGTATGTTGTACTGTCTATTTCAATAAAAACAGAAAAGATAATTCCTTATAATTCAAACATAACACAAATCCTCTTTTATATAGTTTATGGGAAATTAAAGTGTTAATATTTTCTTTTGGGAAGATATAGTTTCAACGCATTAAAATATAGGAATCCTAAATTTTAAACCAAAGTACTTCAAATAGAAATAATAACAATAATTTTGTTGTCGATTTAATATACGTGATTTAAAATAAGTTAGGAAATAAACAATAAGCGATAAAAGTATGAATAAGACAACGGAATAAGGAATTAGAAAAGTTATAGTAATCAAGAAAGGTAGCTACTAACTGAAAGGAATCGGTGAATTATACTTAATTGTAATAGTTGAAAAGGAACAATAAATCATATCTAATTGTATTAAATGAAAATGAAGGAGTAAAAGGTATTTAATTTATTAAATTAAAAAGAAGTGGTAAATGAAATTTAATGGCATTACTAAAATAAAAAGTAAGTTCATGTAAAAGTAAACGAGTACTAATAATTGAACTTAGGAGGTGTAATAATTCTCCAACTAAAATTATATAGCCTCAATAATACGTTTATGATGGGTGTGAATTATTGGATCTAGCCAATATTTAGATTAACTATAAATGACGCGGTCATTAGTAAGGATTGGAATGTAATGTCAGTAATATTACACAATAGAAGTCTGCCCTCTACAAGGGGCAACAACAGTCGTGCATACATAGTACTGATATGTGACATCTCCAATTATAGGTCCCCGGGAGATATTCGTTCGTATATAGGTGTGGGGAATATACCAAAGAGGGTTCGTCTCGGTTTGAAGTCTTAAATGGCCAATTAGGTTCTGCTTCAATCCTAACATGGGGTACTAAGTATCCACGTGGGCATTTCCTATCTAGTGTATGTAAGCTCGACGCCATGTCGGCACGGTTGGTACATACATTTGAGGAATAGGGCTGTATACATAAGATTGAGAGCACCATCGGTCTTATAGCGGTCAGAAAAACTTTAGTTACGCCTAGAGACAGACTACATCTCTTAATCGATCTTGTAGCGGTCAGAAAGACTTGAGTTACGCCTAGAGACAAACTACATCTCTTAGTAGTGTAGGTTTCGTATGGTATATGCAATTTCCTTCTAGTTTGTTTGTCATTAGGAGACGGGCTTGCTAACCCCTATATAAATCTTTGAGATGAATTAGAATACGGCTAAGTAGTTATAATAATGTTATTAGGCACTAATGGAAGGTTCTCTGATGTACGTGGGCAATTCGGCCCAGACATTGTTGGTGGATGCCCGATGCGGTGCAGAGTTATGTATACTAGCGGGGAATGTATACCGGTCTATAGGGGACCATGATACTTATATATATGTGTACACATATATAGTTATACCTTAAGTAGGTTGGGCGTTTCCTACGCGTACATGAAGTCAAAATAACTAAGCTTTGAATAATAGACATAACACGTAATGGAAAAACATTTGGTATAAACTAGTGTTGTTAATAAAGTATGTAATTTACCAGTCACCAGAGCATTGTTTCGACCCCCTCTACATTACAACCCATAGGATAGATTTAAAGGGACAGGTACTCGTACAATGCGGGAACAACAGGAGGAAATATTTCCTCATGCATGCTATGTGCTAATAAGGGCACTAGATCCATAGGTATTAGCCTTGGTCAGTATATATATGTTTTATTATATTTTATTATTCCGTTGTGAGTTCTTATCGATAGCTCTCTAATATACCTTTTTTATTTACAGGATACCAACAACAACAATCTGTACTTTAGTGGACTTAAGTTTTCAATTTAGCAAAAATTTGGGCTCATTAGGGTGTGGGTAACAGCAAACCTCCTGGTTTTCTTTGTTTTCCCTTAACTCGTTGACAAGTCATGCACTTTTCTATGAACCCCATAAGATGCTTCTTCATCTACTTCCAATAATAGGTGTGCTTCACATCATTATACATTTTATTGCAACCGAGATGAATAGTCATCCCAAAAAGATGGTACTCTCGAAGTACCTCATCGGTCAAATCATCTATATTGGGAACACACAACCTTCCATCCCTACAAAGCCAGCTGTTCATGTCAATGAAATACCTGTCATTGCGATTAGATTTCTCCACCCGCCTTTTTGTTCCAAGATCTCTACATTACTCGCATCAAGTCTTTGTCTAGAACCAATCTAATCGATAAGTGTGGGTCTAACCTCTTATGTTGCCTACAAACTAGGAAACACATCAAAAGAAGGTCACAAATCGAACTCCACCATAAACTCCAACCCTTCCATTCCAAAAACATAAAACCAACATAGCAAGCTTTCTAGTCAACGCGTCTGCCACAACATTTCCCTTTTTGAGAGTATTGAAAATTCCAAAATCTTACGATTCTAGGAATTCCATCCATCTTTGTTGCCTAAGATTGAGATCTTTTTTGGAGAATAAATACTTCTACAATTTATGATCGGTGAATAACTCAAACTTCTCACCTAACAAAATAACTCCACGTCTTCAATCCAAAGACAATGGCCGCCAACTCCAAATCACGAGTCGGATAATTTTTCTTATGGGCCCTATGTTTCCTACTCGCACATGCAACTACTATGCCTTCTTGGATAAGAACTGCAGCAAGCCCTATAGAAAAGCATCGATGTAGACAGTGAATGGCTTAGCTCCCTCTGCGATAACAAGAATCGGGGCACTAGTCAATAATTGCTTCATCTTAATGAAAAAGTCTTCGCAACATGCGTCCCATAAGAAGGCTTGGTTCTTTCTAGTCAAATGGGTCAAAAGTTTAGCAACTTTTGCTAAGTTCTTAATAAACTTTCTATAATATCATGCCAACCCAAGAAAACTATGATCCTCTGTCTCATTACTCGGTTCATTCCAATCTTGCACTGCAGTAACCTTGCTTGGATCAACTTAATTCCCATGCTCAGACACAACATGACCCATGAATCTAACTTTCTTCTCCAAAAGTGACACTTAGAAAACTTTTCCTTCAAAACAATTTCGCATTAACACCTTCAACACTTCCCTCAAGTGTAATTTGTTTTCTTTTTCACTTTTAGAAAATACCAAATATCATCCATGAACACCACCACAAATTTATTGAGTTGGTCCCGAAAGCCACGACTCATAAGATTAACAAAATATGCCAACGCTTTTTCATTACCAACCATTCATAAGATGAATCGAGAGTTCTAAAAGCGGTCTATGGAATGCTATCTTTGGCCACCCTTAGTTGATGAAAATCTAAAGCAAGATCGATTTGAAAGAAAATCTTCAGCCCTTCGAGTTGGTCTAATAAATCATCAATATGAGGAAGAGGATATTTGTTCTTTCTTATTAACTTATTTAATTCTCTATAGTTGACACATAATCTTAAGGATACATCTGCTTTTACGACAAACACAAAGGGTGTTCCCTACTCCGATGTAATTCTTCGAATAAGACCCTTCTGTGAAAGCTTGAAAATCCAAGTTATCAATTCTCTTCTTTCTCCCGGAGCGATACAGCTATTAGGTAAAACAACCAGCTTTGCATCTCGCTCTAGATTAATACAGAATTCAATTTGTCGATGAGAAGGAAAATTTGAAACCTCTTTAAACACATCCGCAAAATTCCCTACAATTGGAAGTTGGCTAATTCATCATTAGAGAGATCCAAAGAGTATAAATAACTCAACATCATATAACTCTCGGATTTACAACACACATTAAGCTGCTTCCTATAACTATTCGTTATCCAGACTACACGACCATCACAATTTAAAACAAACAAAACCATACTTAAACATCTAGTCCATCCCTAGAAAAAGTCCATAAACCAAAAACCTAATCATAAAATCATCACAAGTAAATATGGACTTGCCTTGAGAAAATTTATTATCGTTACATAACATAGAAAGATGTGTCGACTCCCCAATAGGATTCGACAGTATAAGAAACTTGTCAATAACAGAAGGCATTAGGGTCAAACTATCAATAAGATGGCTAGCAAGAAAGGAATGTGAAGCTTGCATATCAAATAAAAAATAGGAAAGTTATAAATAAAAAGCACACCTTTCATGATAATGAGTTTCCTTTTGTTGAACTTTGGTAATGCACTCGAACTAGGAGTTGCTTAGATAGCATAATATTTGACCATTTTCTTATTCTTTGAAAGAGATGGACAATCTCTCTTAAAAAGTCTCAGTTGATAATAATTTAAAACATCACTGCCCTCGGAGGTTGACTCTACAATCTATATCCAAATTTCCTTTCAATTGGCATCTATTGCAAATCACTCCCCACCACTTAGCTGGCTTTGGCCATTCTTGGAACTAAGGTCTTCCTTCAACTCTGCGTCTTCCCCTTCGAGAAGTCTCTGATCATAGAATATGACCATGTTGTTTCACCAAGACCATCGCAAGTAGTGCCCATTGGAATCTGTCTCAAAACAGAATTCCTGCTGATCCTTAGGGAGTAAGAACGGGCGGTCGATGGATACACATCACTCCAACTACTATTGGTATAGGTGGGACTTTAGTTGGAGGTAGAGTGCCCAACGTTGTTGGCGGTAAGTACCTCCGAAACCATGCTAAACATGTATGATTTTGAAGCCTCAGCGTTGCTCTAGTGGTTGGTGCTCAATTGGCATGACTCACAGTGACTATCTATAAATGGGAATTCTTATCTGTTTTCCAAAAGATAGTATATAGCAATAGAAAAGAAATGAGTGCATAATGCAATATGAATAAGTATAAAAAAATTCAAATACGCTCTCTCAAATATCCTAATTTATGGTGATCGGGCAACCTAATCTCTGATACCAAATGTAATGACCCGCCTCTCGTAACACCCAGAATCCATGCACCCAAGCAATTAGATTCCTCAATGGTGTCACAGATGATGTGCCATTAAGGGTAAGATATGTAAACATCAACAAATATCATATAGCATATTTATCACTACACATCTAATTCTCACTGCAGAAGGATATAAAATATAATATTAACATAGCATGCAAATGGCTAAATGTATATTATATAAAGAGACATAAGATCTAATATCATATTATAATAATATATGGTACAATAAAATCCTATCTAAATACGTCTCAAAATAATACATATGTCTACATGTAAATATTCCAAAAGGACTGGACAGATATAATCATTGTGGTAAAATAACTATGGCTATATAAATTGTCTCCAATTATCAGAGATCCTCATCTCTATATCAACCTACTCAAAGAATAGACAACAAAGAAACAACAAAGAGAGGGTCAGACATAAAGTCTGGTAAAAAGAAACTATCACTAATCTGCATGATTACCAATATGCAAATATATCATGAATAATAACAAATGGTAATAAAACCATACTTTAACATGTACCTTCACCTGCATTTAACAAGTTAGCACATTTCTACCATCGTGCTACATTATACGATAAAACTACCATATACAAAACAACACTGCACCAATTGTGGCTCAAATCATTACACACGCTAAGCTAGTGGGCCACGAGTCTCTTGGTAAGGCCAGCTAATTATAGCTACTATAGTAAGACCAATACTTACGATGCTCCCAACATAACATCCACCACATATGAATCAAATCAAACCTAAATCGATATACACACATGCCTAATTGTTACTATTCGTTTATCATAATAACTAATGATAAGTACATCCCATGCTATAACTAGCCCGAGGTCAATAGCTGTAGCACCGAGACAGAATGACTATATCCCTAGAACGCTGCCACCTAAAGATTTGCAAACAAAAAAACAACCACTTATGCTACAAATGTTATATAAATATTAAATCCCAAGGCCAAGGCCATAGGAAACAGACTCACTCCGCATACGCAATATCTTATGTAATTGTGCATCGCATTACTCTAGTCGTCTCATCTCAAAACCACCGGATGACTCTATAAAAGTTACCATACAATTCCAAAGTATCTTCAATCATCAACTATGACCTCAACTCATTTTACATTCGATTCACCCTCCCAATCTATCTCAAAATATACGATTTTGGTATATGTGACGGAGTGCGTCCCGCATGGACCCCAAAATCGAAATTCCCTAAAACCTACCAAAACATATTTGATTGTTGCCCTTGAAAAATAATGAATATCAGTCCAAACTACATTTCAATCCGAGTTCATATACAAAAGTTAGCGCGTTTTAAAGTTTTAGCCGAACTGGACGACAAATAACTGAAGCAGCATTTCTAATGCCTAAATTAATTTTTAGACGTCTAAATTAATTTTCCTATGTCTGAAAACCCTAGAAGATACATAGGAAAGTTTCGGGAAAAATTCCCTGAAATTCAGACGCCTAAATTTAAGTTTCAGAAGTTTGAAAAGCTGATGCGAACAAACCGTGAACTATAAATGTCCATAACTTTTGATCTATAGCTCCAAATGACTCGACGTTTCTTCCTATACGATCGTAGAAAAATTATCTTCAACCTAGAGATATCAAATCATCAACACTTTTTGAAGTAGTCTCTTTCCCTTGATTTTTTTCAACGTATGACAATGGATCGCCGAGATATATTGAACGACCATCGTCTGACTCGAACTCATGCCATTATTATTAGTCGTACATCATTCGAACGAGTGGTACTTCACGCTCAACAAACAATTTTAAGGTAATGAACATGTTTCTCAACTATTCAAGTTTAACAACTCCATCAACCATTTCAGTTCTACATTTCACACACGGGTTTATATCATCGACGATCCACCATGTGATGAATACCACTTGAAGAAAATTCATAGAAACATCCCAGAACTTGAATGATTTACAAACCATCCAACACTTCAAAACCCCATCATTCAATTAAAATTTCTATAACCATTCAATGCAATCCTATCATTCTACCAATAATACAATCAACAATTAACTACACTTTCATATCAATAATATTCAATTCATACGAAACATCCTAACACATCAAATTTTATGATTTATACTTCAAAACTATTTATTTAACAAGATTATAATCACTAAAATCAAAAATCATGTTCATTAGTCAAGCCATAACCAACATTTTCATCAAAACATGATTTTTAACATATATAGTGATCATAGAGTATATAGAATAGATCTCACTCACCTAATCACTAAGATATCCAAGCTCAATGGAACCCAACTTGAATCTCCCTTTGATTCCCAAGATCTGACCTAAATCGTCTCCAAAACACTAACTTTTTTAGTTGGTATTTGTAGGGAATCTTTTATCTTGAATTTATATATTTATTTTAGAATTTTTCATTAAGAATTGACAAAGTTACGAAGATTTTAAGTCTAAGAAACTAATTTTATTTTATTTTAAAATGAAGAGGAAGAAGAATGAAGAGATGAAGGGGGAGGATGATTATTTAAGAAATGATACAAGTGAATGGCTAAAAGACCATTTTGTCCCTCCTTTCTCTTTTCTTCTCATTTTGGAAACTTCATCGGATTTTAACAAACTTTATATGTATTTCATATGTAAATGACATTACGAACTCAATGAAATATGTTTCGGGCACTAATTCATTCATATTTAAAAATTCTTACTTTAAGTCATTAATTTTCATAATCTTTAATTAAGCGGTCAATTATAATTAATTACTAATTAAAATTACATAGATTCCTTTCTTACAAATGGTGGCAAATAGTATTGGTAATATCAACATCATTGTTTTTTGCATGTAAACGGTTGTTGATTTGATTAAAAAAACTCCAAATGAAATATAACTATTACTTTGGAGTCACCTTCCATTCCGAGTAACGAAGAAGTGCATGATCTTGTGCAAGATTATCCTAAAATACACAAGATATGGAAAATGCCAAAATTCCTTATAAAAGGAGTTTCACAATTGGTGTAAACAAAGGATAATTTAGGAGCTACCATATTAACAAAATCAAAAACTTAACATAATATAGATGTAATGCATAATGAGAAAAATGTGATCGAGAAAATATTTAGCACAATAATGAATGTGAAAGGAAAAAAGATGATTTGATGACAAGAAAGACTACCATGTTATACAGTAATTGTCCTGGGCTTAAAATTGACAACGAATGCCAATTTCAAACATCTTGTTTATTACGAGTTAGAAAATAAGCATCGAAAAATAATTGGAGCGGGTTTAAAATTTGAGGATTTCAGATGGAATTGTTTCTAACATGAAAAAATGTGTTGATGCAAAGGATCATCAAATATCGGGTATGAAGTGTCACAATTTTCATGAATTTTAGAGACACCTTTCCTGATAGTATTTAACAAGCCATTTGGAAAAATAATAAACGTAAAGGAACCAGATCGATTTTGCAACGAGTGAAATGGGTAAATTTCAAAAAAAATCGCTATTTGGATCTTAATTGGCTTATGAATTTTATTAACTAGCATTAGATCCAATTTAATTATTAAATAAAATCATATTTTATTTAAAATTATTTCATATTTGTAAATTAATTGTATTAATAATTTGATTGAACGGTTATTTAAATATGTCATGTATATAATAATAACATCACACAATAACATAACGATATATAAGCATGTGCATAATATATATACACACACATAGGGAAATTATGTTGGACACAACATGTAAATATAAAGGATATTTATATCCATTGTATATACTTGTATATTATGCTTACATATGCATGTGACAAATTCTCATGCTTATCGGGGATACAAATGGTTAAACATATAGATATGTTTAATTATACTACAATATCTGAATATGTTTTGTATACACATATTAATAGTACCACACACACACACGCATATACATAGTTTAGACATATATATGTAGGTGTGTTTGAAACAAATCTATATAGTTAATGATAAAGTTAGAGGTATGCCCTAGGGGCAATTTTGTAATTTATTGTTAATTATTAATTCTATAATAAAATCTCATTCGTAATAAAAGGTGTTTTTCTTTCTATTATATACTTGCCCAATTATGATATGTTAATTAGTTATATGATTTTGGTATTAAATAGAAAATCCTTAAATGATATGTTAAGTGATAGTATTACAATGTCTTGTAATCATGAGAAATTTATCACATTGAAACAACATATTATTCTAAATATTCATAATCAAGGTGTTTTGAGAAAGGATATCGATTCATTCGTTGTGTCTAGAGTACATAACACTCTCCATATGTTGAGTGATGTATTACTCATAGTTGTTGGAGTTAACAAGGAGGATTGTGTACTGATAGTTATTGGATAACTATCGAATGACCCACTCGAGAGTTTTCTGTTGGTTAAAGAACTAAGATCAACAGAGAATCTCAAAGAAACAATATTACCGTTGAACTTCAATGTGGACACTCTAATTTGATTATAGCTAAATCGAGGAATGTTATCCATTGAACGACTATAGTTGGGTCTAAGTGAAAGCATTGGAAGTGAAACCCTATTTAATAGAAAATTTGTCTCTTTGATTATATGGGGTTAGTATCACGGTCAACTTTAGGCATCTCAAAATCAAAATCACTGGCCAAAGTAGTATGGTTAATAATATAGATTATTATCAAACCAAAGACTTTGTTTGTGGACTAACTAAGTTGAGCGTGGATGATATTTGAATTTTGACCAAAACAAAATTCCATAAGTTCTAATGTGATATAGTGTTAAAGAAGAGAATTGGTGTAAATAATCGTTACAACTGGGTATCCGTATAATAAGTAAAATTGGATTTTACAAAAACCTAGTGTAAGTAATAAATTAAACTAAAATATCATACCACTAGTTGAGGTAATGTGCGAACGTTAATATTTTAATTGTTCAATATTAATCGCTGACTAATTTTATACCTCTGGGTCGCATAATCGAAATAATGAATATTTCGAATAAACCGCATGATTTAATCAATTTATAATCTTTGTAAATAAATTAGATAAATTGATATTTTTGAAATATTAGGTATTAAATTTTATTTGACGTTTGAATACAGTTAGCATTTAATAAAATGCCTATTTATAAAATGCTGTGCATACGCGTACCGATATATGATATCGATAGAACATTTAAATTGGGTTTAAACGGAATAGATACCAATTGGGTTTTGGAATTTTTGAGGCCCATTCCCTTCATGTTAGCTTGCGAAAACGTGGGAGAGGAGAAGTTTTGAATTGGAAATGAAGCGACTAAGACATAATTAAAGGAAGGTGAATTACCATTTAATTATCTTTTAATGCCTCCTTTATGTGATTCATTCATTCAGCCATTTATTCTCTTTCCCATCATCAAGTCATAGCCAAAAATAATAAAGGCCTATGGGCATAAAATTCCAAAATCAAATAAAATTAAAAAACAAAAGGTGGTTCTTCACTCTTGATTCCTACAAGATCCTGAGATTGATTCAAACGAATCTAGGAGCATCGAATCGTCATTTGAAGTGTGACTTTAAGCAACACCCTAAGGTAATTTTCTAATTTAATTTGCTTATTTTATTTATATGTTTGGAGTCTATATGACTCGCCTTCTGTATTAATTGTTCATATTGCAATAGTAATTAAAACCCTTTATTTATCCATCTCAACGAAAAGTATATCTGTTATATCGACTTAATTCAGATTTACTTTTGTTCTTTATCTCCTTTCAATATATGTTCATCATAATTGATATGATTTGAATTCTTCGTCTTCTTTTATAATTTATTATTGTTCTCTATCTTATTTAGATCTGGATGTTCTTATGACAAATTTAAATGTGCCTAATTTTTCTAATTCCTTTTCTTTCTTTTGGAAATTTTGTTAAAAAATGTAAGTTTCGATGTAACGATCCCGGTTTTGAGTAAAAATTAAAATTGGTAATTAAAATAATTTTTGAATTAAATTGTGAATTAATTTGGATTTTTCCAAATTAAATAAGATAATTGTTTGTTTATTTATATATGTATGTATATAAATTGATTTTAAATAGAACTTGGATTTGAAATTCAAGATAAATATTTTTAAATAAATTGGATTTAAATACTTTACATTTTTTAAAATTTAAATAAAATGTGTTTTCTAATTTTAATAAATATATGTATATATATTTTGAAGATATGTTTTGAGATTAATATAATGATTTTCAAAAGGCTAATCAAAGATTTAATTTCTATATTTAAAAACTCTATAGATAAATATTTATTAATATTAGATATAATAGTTTTAGTTGAAAAAGATTTAAGGGTTAAAGATTAAATGTTTTTAAAGATAATTGATGAATAATTACTTTGTGTAATTAAATTAAAGCTAATTACTTTGTGTAATTGATTTGAAAGCTAATTACCTTGTGTAATTAAATTAATGCTAATTACTTTGTGTAATTAAATTAAGGCTAATTAATTATTGTAATTAATTAAGGATAATTAATTAAATGGTAATTAATTAAGGGTTAATTAATTAATGTAATTAATTAAAGATAATTAATTAAAGGATAATTAAATAATTAAAGGCTAATTATTTAATGATTAAAGGTTGATTAATTAATAATTAAAGGTTAATTAATTTATTAACAAATGATTAAAAGATAATTAATTAATATGGTTTGTAATAAATTAATGTTAATTAACCAGGATTAGTAATTAATTCATAAGTAATTAATCTAATTTAAATTAATTTGATGATTAATTGATCCTGCTTATGGATGATTGAATTGTATTGAATGCCTTGAATTGTTTGATATCCCTGGTGTGTGCTGCTCTTTGATATGAATTGCTTTGATTTGAGTTGTGATGAATGTAATTTATTTATCTGTGATGAATTTATATTATTTATCTGTGAATCTGTGAATGAGGATAAGCATTATAGGATTATACCGCTTATCAATATTGCTATGCTTGAATCTGTGATGATTGATGATATTGTATTGTTGTGTGTAAAACCCTTGGACTACACCACACACACACAAATATGGATTTCAAGGGAAATCGGTTAAGTCATAGATATTTGAATTTAATATTATTTTATTCAAATGATGTAATGATTTTAAAAGATGAATTTTGAATCCAAATAGTTTTGGAAATGGAATTGGGTTAAATCTGAAAAGCTTTTGAAAAGGAGTTTTAAAGATAAAAATTATTTTGGATACCTGTTAAAGTTTTGAAATTTAAATAGTTTGATTTGAATTTGAATTAAAGATTTGAAATTGAGTTCTATGAATATATGTTTGGAAACTGTGGTTTAAAAAGGTTAAACAAGTTATATAATATGTATATATATATTTTAAACCATTTAAATGTATTATTTTGAGAATTTGAATTTAACCCAAGTTTATACTTTAAAGGCTATAACTTGTGCATATTTGATCGGATTTTTCTGAAACGAAAAACCTTTGTTTTCAAATGATAATGGCTTTCATATAACGAAAGAACTTCTAGTTTTTGTTGAAAGATTTCAAGTTTGAAATGAAATTGTTTTGAAAGCTATGAATGAATCTTTATTAAAGATTGGTGAACTTTGTTTTTAAATTGAAGAGGATCTTAAAGGAGTATCTTTTGTATAAAAGATTTAGAATTGAAATAGTTTTGAAAGCTATGAATGAATCTTTGTGAAAGATTGGTGAACTTTGTAAAGTGAATCTTTTTGTTTAAAAGATTAAAAGTGGAAATTTGTTTAAACCATTCAAAAGAAAGGTTTTGGTCTTTAAGTTGTGACTTAACTAAGATCCCATATATCCATATGGTTTTAAATTAAGCGCTCATTATTCGGTTTAGCCGGGAGAGGACCTTTGTGTCATAAAACCCATTCCGAATAATGATACAATGAAATGGATAGCATTTGAAGACCGGTGGTGAAGACCGGGTATTTTCAAAAGTGAAAGGATTACCTGTCGAATGTTTCAGCACCGGCTGATCCCCGGTATAGAGATTTGATCACCCTTTGTGATGGGGAATCTGGATTTGATTAGGGATTATCCAGATTGCAAGGGCCTCTTTGAAGTGCCTTCGGTTCTGTTCGAGCCCGAAACGGACTTGTATGGATGTATGTCTGACGTTACACTTTGAGATGTAAAGCTGGTTTCTATCAAATACATTTCTGTTGGTGGCGGAGAATTTGTTCCCTTAGCTTAACACCCTTCTATGAGACGTACGAGCTCAGAGGTTATGTAGTTGATGGTTACTAGTGATACATTCCCAATTTGGTAATGTGGCATACGAAGTGCTGCTGATCATTTGTTGATTGAAGCATGGCTTTTGTGAAAAGCGTAGCTTTGTGGACGAGGCTTCGTCGAACCTCACAACCCGAAAATGGTCGAAACAGGAAAGTTGCGGCAAGGTTATTAAGGGTCGCGCCCTTAGGGTATGTCCATTTTCTTCTGGATAAAAAGTGGTATCATGGTATGGAGCCCAGATACTTAACTTATGTGGTTGCTGCAAAATCTATTGCTTTGTGGTTGTTGGTGATTGAGAGCTCTCGGATAAAGGTCGGTTACGACCGAGGGATGGCATACTTGTGTGGTAGTTACCTAGTTACAGCTTCATTACAGCGTGAGGTAACGTCGGCCTTGTTTGGCAGAGATCCAGTTAGGTTCTCGGGGCCGTCCTTCCAAAGGCGTACCCATTTCGGTAAGGAAGTTCCTTAGCCTGACCATTTGTTGGAAATCCAAAGAAACAATACGTGCTCTGTACGGTTTTAGTTGTATAACCTACCATTTACTTATGGTGGTGGCCTGCCATTTAGAAGGTAGCTATAGTAGGCATACTACAAAATGTGTATGCTGGCTAAGATTAATATTATACTTTCGAAATGTTTTCTGCACTAAGCACTAATAATAATATCAAAAGGATTTTGCGTATCAAGCATGTTTGACTATCATAAGGAGAAATCTCCTCCAAGTGTGCGATTGCATTGTGTGTGTGGCTGGAGGCCTTATGGTAGTTTCATTTTCCAAAAAAGCATTGCAGATTTCTTTTGTCTTCTTTTGTTAAAGATAAACTGTTTTTGTTTGCTCATACCAGTCCCATGACTGACCTGGAGTTTATTGTTCCCTTTCTAAACTCTGGGTGCCCAAATTTTTCCACACGGGCAGCCTAGAGATTAGATTTCCAGAAAATCAGATGGTAGATGTAGATTCGGTAGCCTTCAGCTTTCTGTTGGAATTCTTTGAAGTCGTTGGATTTTAGCGATCACATTCATGCCTGACCTTGCTTCATTACAACTTGATGGTGGTTCGAGCTTGAAGTTTGGAGTTTTGGGTATGGAGTAGTTGTATATGGATTCATTCTCTTTTGAAGATCATGTTAGAGTTATCTCTTCTGTTGTTATCTCTTCCGTTGTTGTATATTGTCTTTGATATTGTTGAAACCATATTGTATCAACTGATTGTGTGTCAATGATATTCATTTTCTTCCGCTGTGTTGTTGTACTTAATGTGTTATAAGCTCTGGCGAATCGGATTCGAACGTTTGAATCTGTGGCATCCGAATACGATTGAAGTATGGATGTCGATTTTCGAACGCGAAAATCCGGGTCGTCACATTCGATTAAGATCTATTTCCTAATTTTGTAATATTTACATACACAAACGTAAATAAACTATATATGTTAATTATTCAATTTTTTTCCTTGAAAATTAATTTCGTATGCTATATGATTGATATGAATATGAATATTTTAAATATTATTTACATAAAAACAAAAAAGGTTTTGATCTAAAATTCATGAATGGACTTTTGGGCAAATTTTAAAGTCTTTTGTCCTTTTCTAAATTTAAAGTTTTGTGTAAAATCCGAAACTATAGTTTCCTTTCTAAACTGAAAGATTGATTTAAATTTTTAACCTTAAACTCTAACACACATATTATAAATTACAATGTGTATATATATACGTTGTTTTAAATCTAAAACATTTTCTCAAACGTACATGTGTTGCTTTAATTCTATATCACAAGATGGATCTTTTGTTAACAATGTAGTTATTATTTCAAGCTTTTCTCTAATTGAAACTAAAATCGTTATTGTTAATATTCAATTTCAAACATATAAAATTGTGTAATACGATTTCAATACACACACATACGACTACACAAACTGAAAACCGAAGGTTTTCTGCCATCATTTGACCTGAATCATTTGATACTTGTGAGCCTTGTCTAAATGAAAAATTGACCAAGCACCCCTTTAATGGGACCAATGACATAGCTGATAAACTATTGGGTCGTGCATACTGATGTATGGGGCCCAATGCCCATAATTACCAAAGATAATTCTTCTTACTTTGTAACATTTTTATTGATAATTTCTCAAGATTAGGATATGTATGAAGAACAAATCCGATCTTTGTGAAAAATTCAAAAAATATAAAAATGAGGTTGAAAATCAGACGAACGATGAGTTTAAAATACTTCGACCTGATCGAGGAGGTGACTTTGTTGGACAAGAGCTCCAACAACACTTAAAAGATATTGAGATTATCTCTCGGGCTACTCCGGCAAATACTCTGCAATGCAGTGGTTTTCCAGAAAGAATGAATCAAACCTTATTAGATATGGTACGTTTAATGATGAGTAAAGCCTAGTTACCTCTTTCCAATTGGGGATATGTGTTGGAAACCACAACGCATATGTTGAATTTGATGCCTATCAAATCTATTCCTAAATCTCCATATGAGATGTGTTATGGAAAGAAATTCCAACTCAAGTATTTGAAGGCGTGTGGTTATCCAGCCTATGTTAGGAACATTGGCCCCAATAAAGTTAAGGCAGGATCGATGTTGTGTAAATTTATAGGATATAGTAGGACTTCAATGGGATAAATTTTCTACAACACCAAGAAAAAATGGTTATTTTTCTTGACATGTTATCTTTTTGGAAAGGAGTTTCTTACAAAAGATATTAATAGTGAGATTGTAGACTTAGATGAGATTCGAGAAATTAACACAGAGGTCGAATCGGTAAATGAATCAAAGTCACCAATATACGAAAACACGTAACATATTAAAATGTATAATAGGGTATACCGCACTCCAGAGATATACTATGGATTTCTTGTGGATGGCAAGAAAACTGATTGTGTCTCAGAAGAAGACACTCCACTCTAATCTCAACAAGCACTGCAAAGTAAAGACCTTGTACTTTGGCTTGAAGCTATGAAATTAGAAATGGATTCCATGTATGAAAACAAAGTTTGGACTTTGGCTGATATACCCAAGGAATTAAACTCATCAGCTGCATATTGATTTTTAAGAAAAGACTAAATAGGGATGGACTGTAGAGACTTATAAGGCAAGATTAGTTGTGAAAGGGTTTCATCAAATTCAAGGTGTTGATTATGAAAAAACATTTTCGTCTGTAGGCATGCTTAAGTCCATTCAGATACGCTAGCTATTGATGTGTTCAATGACTACAAAATATGGCAGATGTACATGAAAACGACATTTCCAAATGGTGATTTAGAAGAGACCATTTACATGTTGTAGCTCGAGGGTTTCGAAGTCAGGGGGAGCAAGGGGAAGACATGGAACTGGTTAAGATCAATTTATGGACTTAAGCAAGCTTCAAGGAGTTAGAATAAGTGTTTGATAATGTAATTAATAAGTTTGGTTTTTATCAGAAAATAAAGGAATTGTGCATTTATCGAAAAGAATAAGGTAGTGTTATAGTATTCCTAATCATGTACATAGACGTAACATCCCTAATTTTAGTTTAACATTATTCATGAGATTAAATTAGATAAATTAAATAGAATAATGCGATGTGTAGTAAGATAAGGAGGATGAGATTTGATAATTAACTAGGTTAGACCTTAACTAATTAACTAATAAGATTGTTTGAAAACTTAATATATAAAAGAATATATGAGGAAGGAAAATTAGGAATAGATCTTTCTTTTATCCCTTAAACCCTTACCCTCTCATTCATTTCTCATTTTAATTGATAAACAATCACAAATAGGAAATAGGGCCGGCCATTAACGAAGGTAGAAGGAAGAAGAAATCAAAGGGGATTCAATAGGCAAAGCTTAGGGAAATCTCAACTCCATCATCCAATTTAAGGTGAATGATAAACCATCTCACTTGTATGCTTGTTAGGCTTTGGATCTGATTGGTTTTGATTCATTGATGACGTTATGACGTGCCATGTTAGAATTTTACCATTATTTGGTTAAATAATTAATTATTGGAATTTTTATAGAATTCTTATGATATGTTTATGGTCAAAACCTTAGTTTATGATCTTCAAATGATTTGGATTTTCAATATGTTGTGTAAAATATAATTTTGAAGATGAGTTTTTAATTTCATAATTTTCCTAGTTAATGGGAATATTTTATGAATTTTCTAAGGAAGGAAGGGTATTTAATTTGAGTTTTTATTATTAAAAATAATTAAATAATGATTTTTGTTCCAAAATTTTGATATGTCAAAGAATAAGTTAAATCTAATTTTTGATGAATTTTTAAGATTTTTCACAAAAGATTATGTTTTATATGAATTTATTAAGCTAGAAAAGCTTATAAATAAATATTAAGTATTTAATATTATTTGATGGATGCGAAATTATTTTTGGTAAAGAAAACCAAGTGCGGTAGTTTTTGAAAAGATTTGGGTATGTTATATTATTGTCTAATAGAAATGTGACAAAGAATAAAAGTTGGTAAAAATGAATTGCTTTTAATAGAAATAAAATAGTTTTTATGATAATTACGACAATGCCATTGATATGTAGCATTGTCATGACATTCAACATTAACAATAGGCGGTATCATTTTAAAATTGTGAGCGATATCGAAAGTAGGCAACATTGATATGAAGCAATGCATGTGATACTTATGTCGTTGGTATGTGATGCATTAAGTCATGCATTCGCCATTGATGTTATGAGAATATCGTATCCCATGGGTACGTGATATTGGTGTCGTGGGTTATCAATGCTGACAGTTTTCTACATTCTTTAATTTATGCTGCTTGCTTCTTATTTGACACCATAATCTAAGGCAGTGGTGCCTCTAGCATTACTTACGAGATAGAAGTATTATGTCAACAATGCCGCTCATATCTACGTACTTTCGACATTGATATAAAACGACAATAATGTCGCCTGATATCAAGTGTGGTATTCTATTTTATAGTGGCATAGTAGCCCAGTTTTATGAAATCATTATCAACTATTTTACGGCATTGATGCCGAAAGTCATCGATGTCACCCTTACTATTTTAAAGCACCCGATATAAATGGTTTATGATATTGACGCCGCATGTCATCAATGTCGACTTTTATGTACTTTATATATAAAAGGCTATATTTAGTAGGTTCCATGACCTACAAATTTCTATGTTATAACATCATTGATTTTGGCAGTATAACATTATATTTTTACAAAATCAAAATTATTTTAAAGCTTTGATATAAAGGGATGCGACATCCCATGTCGGCCATATTGATGCTGCAAGTTTTCAATGATGAACATATTCTAATTTAAGGCGTTATGCCTAATAGTGAAGAGATGCAACGTCCTCATATTGATACCGAAAATATTTATGGCAGTATTAAAAGGGATTATAAATTGGCATGAGAAATTGGTATAGTAAAGAGCTATATTTTCCTCATTTTAAATATGAATTAAGGGGATTAATCATATATAATGATAAATGTTTACAAGGAATAAATTATTGCCTACCCCAATTTTTAATATGAAATTACCAAAGAGGGTTATTACTTAAGATTAAGTAATTATAAGATGCCAATTGATTAAACATATTTGAATGACGGATGCTATACGTTCTTGCTATTATTTGATAAGTTATTATGCATAATTATTATTGTCATACTCACATCATCATGACCCATAACAGTATTTTAGGATATTTAAGGGCAAAATAACCAGTTAGGTCGACCCATTAGTGAGTATAATCATATTTAACTCCTGAGTGAGTAGAATAACATCCAAGAGATCAGGTAGATCATAGGTGTAGGATGCCCCGGACTGATCAAAATATTATATTTTGAGATATGGTATTGGAAGGGTCCTGTAGGTTCATAGTCATCCCATGACTATTGCTTGAGTAATGTTATTAAGATATCCAATAGGTTCCTAGTGATACTATGAAAACTATGATTTGAATGTATGGTATTGGAAGAGTCCAATAGGTTCATAGTCATCCTATGAAAACCTATGATTTGAGAAATGTTATTGGAAAATTACAATAGGTTCCTAGTGATCCCATAAAAACTATGATTGGAAGTGTTATTGGTGGAAGCCAATAGGTTCTTAGTGATCCCATGAAAACTATGATTTTTCTCAGGTAGTCCTTAAGAATTTTGATAGGTTATTTGTAATACCCCACACCCCTCAGTATACCCAAAAGGCCACACTAGAAGGCGTGGTGCATTGTAGGTATAAACTAAAACTAGCAGAGACTAAGATTCACAAGCCAGAAATAGGTAAAAACAATGGAAATAATTTAAATAATAACTTATTTAGAACAAAACTTCATAACTACTTTAAAAACCAAATAAGTCACCAAATACCAAATACATCACATGTCAAAATACCATACATATATGTCTTATGAAGTCAAAGAAAAACAAAGTCTCAAAAATCAGAGTACAACTATTCCCCAACATGTTCCAGTATAAATAAAAAACAAAACGCTGAAATAAAAGAAGTGGAAGTACATAGTGGAAACTCCTTTAAAGAAATCTCCAAGCAACTGCAACCTACTGTCCTCTTTCTTGATTGCTTATGGGGGGGAAAAGGAGAAAATGGAGGAGTGGGTCAGACTAAAAGTCTGGTGAATGATAGTAATTACTAGAATCTTTAAGTAAAGTAAAGGTAATGGCTTTACAACAGTTCTAGTACATAAAAAGAAACAAAGGAAATAGAAGAAGGAAGAAACTGGAAATAAATACGAATTAACTATTAAATATGATTGGTTAACTTTGATTGTTTACACTTTTCATTGTTAGCTGCTTTGATTAGGCTGAATTCCTTATTTAATAATTAGGCTGAAATCCTAATTCTACCCTTTGATCGGTCTGCTATGCCATAGACCTACTACGGACTAGACGCTATATAGCTCCCTACACAGAAGGCAATGGTGTCTACGAAAGACACACATACTAAGCGCTAGGAACTCATAACGATTACTGAGCACCCGAATGGAAGTCGCACGTGTAACCGCCACTATGCTCATGTTACCTGTTGTTCCACCTATTGGGTCTTCTTATTACCTCAAGCTTCAACATAAGCGTGCCCCTCATCTCACTTCAGGATTATGTGAGACACCTCATCTCACTTTAGGGTTATGTGAGACACCTCATTTCACCTCAAGGTTATGTGAAACACTATATCCATAGAAATAATAGGGGAAATGCTGTTGGTATTGGCCCGTCATCCAAACAATATCTAGTTGCACCCCTTACTCAAATCTCCATGATTTGGACTTCTACTTATTGACCATTTACTACCGTTATTAACATAAGCGTGCCCCTCGTCTCACTTCAGGTTTATGTGAGACACCTCATCTCACTTCAGGGTTATGTGAGACACCTCGTCTCACTTCAGGGTTATGTGAGACACCTCGTTTCACTTCAGGGTTATGTGAAACACCGTATCCATAGAAATTGGGGAATGTTATTTGGTACAGGTCCTACTTTAATTCTTTGCTTATTAACTTAGATAAATTATTTAAATAATCCTTTACTTTTGTTCTTACTATCTGTGCTTATTAATTTATCCTAGGTCTTAAAATAAGCCTCACTCTGTTCTATTTCTTATTATAACCTACGTTATAATCATGCTTATTAGTTAACCCAAGGTTTAAGTGTAAAAAAAAGCTTCTTTCATCTTATACTCTTTTTAGTTATAATTCTAAGTTATAACTAGGCCAATTATCTTTAATTAGTCTAATTTTAACATTAATATCATAATTAGGCTCAATTTCAGTCTTAATTCTATTTTTATTACAGTCTTTACAATTTACATCTTATCTTATGTTATTTAGTATTCTTATAATTTTAATCCATATTCACGTTTGATCTATTCTAATCCATACTCATAGAAGAAGGATAAATAAAAGAAAACTGAAAATAGAAGAAAGTCCAAAGCATAGGAAAAAGATGTAAATAACGCATAAATAACAGTAAATGAATTAAAATACTGTAAATAAACTATAAATAAATGGAAAAGCTATAATTAATAGAAATAAAATAAAATTAACTGAAAAGAATAGCTAAAGGAAATAGACTGAAATTCTAAAAACTGTAAATAAACTACTAAAAGGTTATTCCAAAAATCGTAGTAAAACTATAACTATTGAAAACCCTATTATTTTAATTACTTAAAGAAATATAAAATAATTACAATCACTCACTTGTGGTCCTAAGCTTTTCCCATTAGGTCTTCCCAGATCCACTTGGGGTTGTTAAATATTTTAACTTAAAACGATGTTCTCCTTGGAAAATTATTCCGCTTACAGTCCTTCTTGAAAAGGTGAACCCAATTGGAGAAAATCTTAGAATGAGAAAAAGTGTTAGGCCTAGGGTCTTATTTATAGGGGTAGAAGTGGATCTCAGACCGTTAGATTTGGAGATTAAATAGGATGCAACCACGTCATAGGCTGAATAGGAGCTATCGGATGCAAGAACGGAAGGACCAAATGAAGCTAAATAACGCAAATGACGTACAAAATTTGGCCACAAACGAAGGAATTTTCCTTCGTTCATTACCCAAGGCGGGTCGACCACCCCTCATCCTAAGTCGACCGGCCGGTCGACCTAGGGCGTGGTTAGGTCGACCCCTCGGTCGACCTAGCCCAATATATTATTATTATTATTTTCCGTTTTTCTTCTTTTCTTGTTTATTTTGTTTCTAGCTCATATTAGCTCGGATTCTAACGTTCTATATATAAAAATTGACCAGAAAATTACCACGGACACAACGGTGCAACTCCCATGGCTCGATTCTGATAATTTCACAAAGTTATATTATTATTTCATTAACTAACGAATTAATTATTATGAGTTAAATTTCGGGTTGTTTCATTCCCCCTCCTTAAGGGATTTCGTCCCCGAAATCTCTAAGGATAAAAGAATGAATTAATGTTTTAATCCAAGTTCTACAACCAACTACTCAACCATCATACATTCACCATTGTCCTTAAGTTTTTCTAATGCAATTTATGATACTTATGCAATTGGTGTAGTGAAAATGTCCCTAACTAATGCAAAAGATTAGGCGGTCCGCTGATTCAGTTGACCTCCTTTTATGCAGTCATATTTGTGCCATGTATCCAAATGAATGCAAAAATCCCTAATGACAACTGATAGTTCTATATGCGTGCTATAAACATCATTCAAATGCAACAATCATGTGAAAATCATCCATTTTTAGCAACCATGGAAAATACGATAAAAATGCGAACACATCCATATGCATATGCTCTAGTGTCCTAGTTAGGTCGATCCCTAAGAGATAATAGTGCCTAGTGTAAGTATATGCGTCCATTAGCAACCACTAGCAAACACTTGAATCCACTTGCATCCATCATTCATAACACGTTCTAGTAACATGTTTACATCAAATCCTACCATCCATAGGTTAAATCTTAAGTTCTACCCTCCCAAAGGATAATAAAGGAAAGAACCTAATCAAAACTACAGATGGAAATAGAAAATTCTAAAACTTATTATAGAAAAGATACGGATATGAGATACGAATTTTCTCCTAATCAAACCAATCTTCTCCGAAGTCTTTTTAACCTCTGTAGACTCTATCCAACAGGAAAGCGACATGCGCGGTCTTCTATAAGGAGCTTCGGAAGGTGCCATTCCAATGCTAGCTTGAGAACTACTATCTTATGCGAATTCCACTAAAGAAAGATGCTTTTCCCAAGTTCTTCCAAACTCAGGAATATCCATTCTCAACCATGCATGTCTTACAATTTTACTAACTCCATTTTACTGTTCTTCTTTAGTCTGCTCACATGAATCAACATTCCTAGGTTCTCACTAAGGTCCTATACACTCTACGAAAACTCTATTATTACTTCCAAAAGTAATTACTGTTGTCTCCTTTGTAGCCTTACATCTTATCCGTTACACTTAGGAGATGATTCATATCTACTTCACATTTAGGAGTTTGGTTAGGTGTTTATAGTTCCATTTTAAAAGTTAAGGTTTCTAAATTTTTAAAACATCAAATCCCAAAACCTTTGTCTTTAAAAGTGTTATCTTTAAGTTTTTATTAAATTCAAAAATACTTGGTTACTAAACTTTATTCCCCAAACCTAGAGGGGAAAACTTCCAAAAATTTAAGTCTAAAACTTATTCCTCCTTTTCTTTTAAAGACTTTTACAGCTTTTTATAAAAAATTGGATTTTCAAATTTTACTTTTATTAAGTTTTTCATTTCCAAAAACTTATTTACTTTTTCACCAAACCATTATCCTTTAAAATATCTTTAAAATATCCTTATGTGTCTTTTTTTTAAACATCTTCCTATTACACCTAACAATTTTATACCTTAATGTATTGGAACTACTTTCTCTTATGAGAAACTATTAATGGTAAAACCTTCTATGAATCCTTTTAAAGAGGATATTATGTTTATGTGAAATTAAATGGAACTTATTTTATATTTCTCGAAATAGGGTATACAAAATATGGTGCTTCCCATACCTTGTATATCTCTTTCACGTATTCCTTATAACTTACACACAAAAAAATTATTGGTTTCGTAGAAAATTATACCATTGTTCTTTTCATTCATATCGATTAAAGTATGTTTAATTTATATTCTCTTACGATATAAATTTTCTAATATCTAACTTACCCTTTTCTTTTCAGAAAAACTCATCTTCAAAACAGTTTTAATATATCCATAACCAGAAAACATTTTCTTATACTTACTTAAATAATAAGTGTATTCACAAATCATATTTATTTCTATTCTTAGAAATTATCTTTTAAAAATACATTTTTATTTGTGTTCAAAACAGATGTTGCATAAAACACCGTTACTACAACCCAAAGATACTAGTGTATTGATTTAATTAAAAATAAATACTAATAACCCTTACCTATTATGTAAAACATTTTCCTTGGGAGTCACTTACTATAACGGTAGCGTTATAGTCTATGCTCCCTTTATTTTCATGAAAACATCTATTACAACAATAAATGTTGTAATCTACGTTTGTGATACTTAATACGCTATAGGTTTTCATATTTTAAATCTTTGTTTACTTTCAAAGAAACTAGTAAGCTATATACACTCTATAATTCTTCAAAAAGAATTTCACCTTTTCAACAAAATTTTCATCATATAAAAAACCAATTTAAATTTCTTACTATATTCCCAAAAACCTAATATTTACTTTAAAAATATTGACAATTATTAAAAAAAAATCAATTCTAATAATTTTAGTATATTTGGTTAGACATAAAGTGGATTTTCCTACTTACTATCCTAGGAGTATCCTTTCTAAACCTTGGAAATCTCATTTCCTTACTTAAAGTCTTTTGTTCCTATACTCATATTCTAAGGTACTATCTTTAAATCCACTTATATGAAACAATTATAATTTATGTAATTATCTACACGTGGATTACCTCCTTTTCTATTGTACATCCCCAATCTTTGTCTACCACTCTTTGGATTTTTCACAATCCGAGCCTAAATGTACAAAACTGTTTATCAAACTCTTTCCATGTGTAGACCTTCTCTATGCCCCAAGAAACACACTTCTGTATGCCAAAAGTGATACTTTAAGAACTTTGCTTTCAACTGAAGAATGCGAAGTGTACGAAGAACCTCCTCTAGATGAATATCATGCTCCTCCTTACACTTGGAAAACACCAAAATGTCGTCCACGAATACAACCACAAACTTATTTAAAACTTCTCTAAAGACACGGCTCGTCAAATCTACGAAGTAGGCTGGGGCATTGGTTAGCCCAAAAGGCATAACCAACCACTTATAAAATCCATTGGGAGTCCTAAATGCGGTCTTATCAATGCTGTCATCAGCGACCCCAAGCTGATAAAATCCAATGGCAAAATCAAGCTAAGAGAATACTAAAGAGCCAACCAACTGGTCAAAAAGATCATCTATCCTAGGAAGTGGATAACTGTTCTTCTTTATGAGCTTATTTAATTCCCTATAGTCCATGCAAAGTCGAAGAGAACCATCCACCTTAGTAGCAAAGACGACTGGCACTCCCCACTCCGATATGCTCCTTCTTATGAAACCCTTCTCCAAAAGCTCATGGATTTGCTTGCTCAATTCCATCCTCTCCCTAGGTGCCATGTGCCTCACGGGTAATGCTACTGACTTAGCATTATCAGTCAAATAAATCATGAAGTCAATCTCTCTCTTAGGGGGTAGTCCCTAACCTCTTCAAAGACGTCTGGAAAATCTCTAACGACAGGAACCGAATCTAACTCTGATGATGATGAATCGAGGGAATAAGGGAAGCTCAACATAACTGACCCTTGCGGGTCGCAAGAAACCTCGAGAGTCCTACCGTTGCATGTATCTAGTCTAATGACTCTCCTTTCGCTATCTAATATAGCTCCATATGTGGATAGCCAATCCATTCCTAAAAATCATCCCATACCTCGAAAATCCTAATACATAGGCGTCACAGTCAAATTCTACGCCTAGGATAAAATTTTCAAAACCCTACAAACCATAGACAAGCGTGCCGATCCATCTATGGGATTTGAAACAACAATGGGGTCTACTACTAAAGAGATGTCTAGGTGCAAACAATCTACTATAGAACTAGAGATAAAAGAGTGTGATGCTCCGGAATCGAAAAGAGTCCGAATGGAAAAATCAGAAATAGAAATCAAATTTTCCTACCTTGATCAGGTCTGCTACTGGAAGATGCTACCTCCAAAGCCTGTACCTGTGCTACTGGTACACCCGCACCCTGCCCCATCTGCTGGGGACAACTCATACTCCAATGTCTAGGTTGCCTACAAATATAGCACTTTCTCTTCATCTTCTCTCTCTTGCAGTTTCTTGCGTAATGACCAATCATTCTACAACTATGGCACTTCACTTCTTTCTTAATTCGCTTCTGAGGGCCTTCCCTTTTCCTCTTATCCTTCTTGCCCTTCCACCATGGCTTTTTAGAGCTTATAGGAACCTCCTTAAGCTCTTCTTTCAACTGCCAAGATGTAGGTTGAACACTTTGTCGGCCCTCCAAACCTAACCACCTAAATATTTGCTTTATTTCTCCAAACTAACCCATGTCTCCTCAGAATCCTCTGTGCTCGAAAACGTTCTACCTCCTATACTAGCGAAGTCCTTGCATAGCTTAGAAAAATTGGCTGATGTAGGTGGGTTAAAGGGAATCCCACCTACCGATGCTGGATTGGGCGCTTGCCCATGCACCTCTGGAGTCATGGCTTGTATATACCTATGAAACCAGCCTGGGACTAGAATGCCCTCGGGAAGATTAGGGGCATCCGCCATTCTATGCAAAGAAAAATATAGTTTAGGAAAGAGTCAAAGGGAGATTGAACTGGACTTTTGAGGGGTTTTTATAAATACTCTTTTATACTTATAAACTATTTCTAAGAGTTCTTTTCTGAAAATACTTTTAAAACAAGTTATTTTGAAAAATACTTTACTTTTTAAATAAATTTTTAGGGATCCTGTAACCTTAGGCTCTGATACCAAATGTAACACCCCACACCACTTAGTTTACCCAAAAGGACACACAAGAAGGCATGTGCGTTGTAGGTATAAACTAAAACTAGCAGAGACTAAGATTCACAAGACAGAAATAGGTAAAAACAGTGGAAACAATTTAAATAATAACTTATTTAGAACAGAACTTCATAATTGCTTTAAAAACCAAATAAGTCGCCAAATACCAAATACATCACGTGTTAAAATACCATGCATATATGTCTTATGAAATCAAAGAAAACCATAGTCTTAAAAATCAAAGTACAACTATTCCCCAACATGTGCCAGTACAAATAAAGAACAAAAGGCTGAAATAAAAGAAGTGGAAGTACATAGTGGAAACTCCTTCAAAGAAACCTCCAAGCAACTGCAACCTACTGTCCTCTTCCTTTTTTTAAGGGAAACACTGTCCTCTTCCTTGATTGGGGGGAAAGGGGAAAATGGAGGAGTGGGTCGGACTAAAAGTCTGGTGAATGATAGTAATTACTAGAATCTTTAAGTAAAGTAAAGGTAATAGGCTTTACAACGGTTCTAGTATATAAAAAGAAACAAAGGAAATAGAAGAAGGAATAAGCTGAAAATAAATACGAATTAACTATTAAATATGATTGGTTAACTTTGATTGTTTGCACTTGTCTTTGTTAGCTGCTTTGATTAGGCTGAATTCCTAATCCTATAATTAGGCTGAAATCCTAATTCTACCCTTTGATCGGCCTGCTACTCCATAAACCTACTGCGGACTAGACGCTATATAGCTCCCTACACAGAAGGCAATGGTGTCTACGAAAGATACATATACTAAGCTCTTGGAACTCATAACGATTACTGAGCACCCGAATGGAAGTCGCACGTGTAACCGCCACTATGCTCATGTTACCTATTGTTCCACCTATTGGGTCTTCTTATTACCTCAAGCTCCAGCATAAGCGTGCCCCTCGTCTCACTTCAGGATTATGTGAGACACCTATTCTCACTTCAGGGTTATGTAAGACACCTAATTTAACTTCAGGGTTATGTGAAACACCGTGTCCATAGAAATAATAGGGGAAATGTTGTTGGTGTTGGCCTGTCATCCAAACAATATCTAGTTGCGCCCCTTACCCAAATCCCCATGATTTGTACTTCTACTTATTGACCATTTACTACTATTATTAACATATGTGTGCCCCTCGTCTCACTTCAAGATTATATGAGACACCTTGTCTCACTTGAGGGTTATGTGAGACACCTCGTTTCATTTCAGGGTTATGTGAAACACCGTATCCATAGAAATAGGGGAATGTTAGTTGGTACAGTTCCTACTTTAATTCTTTGCTTATTAACTTAGATAAATTATTTAAATAAGCCTTTACTTTTGTTCTTACTGTCTGTGCTTATTAATTTATCCTAAGTCTTAAAATAAGCCTCACTATGTTCTATTTCTTATTATAACCTACGTTATAATCATGCTTATTACTTAACCCAAGGTCTAAGTGCAAAAATAAGCTTCTTTCATCTTATACTCTTTTTGGTTATAATTCTAAGTTATAACTACACCAATTATCTTTAATTAGTCCAATTCTATCATTAATATCATAATTAGGCTCAATTTCAGTCTTAATTTCATTTTTATTACAGTCTTTACAATTTACATCTTATCTTCCGTTATTTAAGTATTCTTATAATTTTAATCCATATTAGTGTTTAATCTATTCTAATCCATACGCGAAGAAGAAGGAGAAATAAAAGAAAACTGAAAATAGAAGAAAATCCAAAGCATAGGAAAAAGATGTAAATAATGCATAAATAATAGTAAATGAATTAAAATACTGTAAATAAACTATTAATAAATGGAAAATCTATAATTAACAGAAATAAACTAAAATTAACTGAAAAGAATAGCTAAAAGAAATAAATTGAAAATAATTCTAAAAACTATAAATAAACCACTAAAAGGTTATTCCCAAAATCGTAGTAAAACTATAACTATTGGAAACCCTATTATTTTAAATTACTTAAAGAAATCTAAAATAATTACAATCACTCACCTGTGGTCCTAAGCTCTTCCCAGATTTTATAAATAATAATATATATTATCTAATAAAATGAGATTTTATAAATAATAATATATATTTTTATGAAAAATTGTGTTATCTCAGGTAAGGCGACAAAGTAATGAGATTACAAATAATAAAGTAGTTTGAAGTTATATTATCAAATTGGGAATGGAAAAGCCACCAGATCCCTTAGGTTGACTGGATACGTATTCAGTCTATTTCTATGCAAAAGCTACGAGATCCCTTAGGTTTTTTTAGGGTGTATAGAAATGGCACAGTCCAAAAATAGTAGAAGAATTTTTCCTTTTATTTTATATATTTATACAGTTGTGAAGTTGCGGGTTGAAGCAGAAGAGGGAATGGAAGGTGGATGTGGGATGTATTGGGATGGCTGTTTGGTATATTCTTTTATACCATTGTTTTAATGTTAATGAGTTAATGATAATTTATGTACTGAGATGTAAATTATTTTGATTATGTTGTAAAATAATTTTATTATTAAGTTAATGTACATTTATATTAATGTTCGATTTCACCGTGAGGTTTCCTTTTACTTTCGTAGTTTTGAATTTTAAATTATAATATAAACGATCCACTGCTTTATATATTACAAATTAGTTATAGCATAATTTGTGGCATTTGTAATTGATTTCTGACATTAAAAATAGTGGGTCATTGCAATTATTATATGGTAACAATGTCAGGATGTAAATCAAGAAAGAGCCCAGAATTCACAAGAAGTTAAGGCATATTCTTTGAAAGTTCCACCCGATAAGAGAATTTGTCAGAAGGAAGGAAGCCTTGATTAAAAGAGTAGACACTAGGGACAACATAATTGATCCATTCAAGAAGGGACCAACTCTACTAGTTCTGAGTAAACCAACCGAAGAGATAGATTGAGATTCCATAATTGGCCAAGTGAGAGATTGATAGAGTTAGGGGTATGCCCTAGGGGCAATTCTAGAATTTATTGTCCGACTCTGTAAAACCTCATTCAAAATTTAAGGTGTTTGTCTTTCTTTTATATACTTTTCATATTTTGATATATTAATTATTGTATAATTTAGGTATATGAAATAAAAAAATCCTTAAATGATATGTTAAGTGATAGTAATTACAATATGTTTTAATCATGAGAAATTTATCACATTAAAATAACATATTATTTTAAATGCTCATAGTCATGATGTTTCGAGAAAGGAAATCGATTCATCCATTGAGACTAGAGTATCTAAATCTCTCCAAATATTGGGCTATGTATTACTCATAGCTGATGGGGGAACCAAGAGGTTATGTACTTATAGTTATTGGATAACTATAGAATGACTCACTCGAGAGTTTTCCATTGGTTAATATAATTAAGGTCAAACAAAGAATCTCTTAGTGATGATGTTACACAGCTCTCAACTTGAGAATATCGTTGAACTTCAATGTGGACACTCCACCTTGACTATAGTTATATCGAGGTATGGCATCTATATAATGACTATAGTTGGGTCTAACTTGAAGCATTAGAAGTGAAATAATATTCAATAGAGAATTCGTCTCCTTGGTTATAGGTTTAGTATCATGGTCAACTGTAGTCAACTAAAAGTCAAAATCTCTGCACAAAAGTAGTATGGTTAATAATAAATGTTATTACTTAACAAAGGAATTTGTTTATGGACTAATCAAGTTGAATGTTGACGATATTGGAATTTTGGCTAAAACTAAATTCCGTAGGTCCTAATGTGATATAATATTGGTAAAGAGAATTGATGTAAATAATCGTTACTACCAGGTTCATCTTATAAAAAGTAAAATTGGATTTTACCAAAAATATGTTTAAGCAATAAATTCAGCAAAAACGTCACGCAACTAGCTAAGGTGACGTGAATGTTAATCGTTGAATTGTTCGATATTAATCGCTAACTAAATTTACACCTTCAAGTCGCACAACTAAAATGATGATTACTCTGAATATACCAAATGATTTAGTTAATTTATAATCATTGTAAATTGATTAAATTAATTAATATTTGTTATTAAATTTTAGTTTTAGAGCTTTTATAGGCTCATTCCCTTCATGTTATGGTTGGTGAACAAAAAGTAGAGGAGGAATTTTGAATTTGAAATGAAGGGGTTTGGACATAATTAGTAAGGTGAACGACCCCTTTAATTATCTTTTATTGCCTTCTTTATGTGGTTCATTCATTTAGTCGTATTTACTCTTCCTCCCTATCAAGTCATAGCTGAAATATATAACAATGGTCTCTAAGGCATAAAATTCCAAAATCAAAAATCAAAAAACATTTTAAAAAAACAAAAGGTGGTTCTTATCTCTTGATTCCTACAAGACCCAAAGATCGATTCAACTTAATCTAGGAGCATCGAATCATCATTCAAGGTGTGACTTTTGGCAAAATCCTAAGGTAATTCTCTAATTTAATTTGTTTACTTTATTCATATGTTTGTAGGCTATATGATTCATCTTGTGTTTTAATTATTCATCTTGCAATAAGTAGTTCAAATCCTTTTTTTGTCCATCTCAATTAAAAGTATATCTATTATGTTGATTTAATTTAGATTTGCCTTTTTCTTCATCTCCTTTTAATATATTTTCATTGTAATTGATATGATTTAGATTATCTATCTCCTTTAACAATTTGTTATTGTTCTCTCTATTATTTAGTCTGGATGTTCTTATCACGAATTCACATGTGTCTGGTTTGTCTATTTCCTTTTCTTCCTTTTGGAAAATTTGCTAAAAAAATGTTAATTTTGATTAAGACCTATTTAATAATATTTATATACACACATGTAGATTAACAATATATGTTAATTATTTAATTTTTTCCTTAAAAATTAATTTCTTATTGTTGTATGATTAATATTTTAAATATTGTTTACATAATAACTAAAAAAGGTTTTGACCTAAAATTCATGAATTGACTTTTGTGCAATGTCTTTTTCTGAATTTGAAGTTTTAAGTAAAATCCAAAACTTTAGTTTCCTTTCTAGATTGAAAGATTGATTTAAATTATTAACTTTAAATTCTAACACACATACACATATATATTATAAATTAAAATATTTACATATATATAAGTATAAGTTGTTTTAAATCTAAAACATTAATTGTAATATTTATATATATTAAAACGTACATGTGTTGCTTTAATTAAGAATCACAAGATGGATCTTGCATAAAAATGTAATAATTAATATCAAACTTTTCACTAGTTAAAACTAAATTCATTATTGTTAATATTAGATTTCAAAATATGTAAAATTTTATAATATGGTTTCAATACACACATACACTCTTCCACATATCTATTAGATATATATATATTTGAAGCAAAATCTTGGACAACAAAGGCATATGTAAAGGGAAAATGGGTCTATTGTGGTGTAAGTTCCAACATCTACATACAGTCACATTAACTGTGTATACTTCTTATTTATAACACGTGCACTTCACATAAACAAGTGTATTTAATACATTTGTCAAGTAAAATTTAATAATATATTCATTTGTTTATTTCAACAAAATAGAAAAAAAAAATATTTTATTAAAAAAAATTTAGATTGGATCTACAATCCATTTAGGCTTCATAGACTTAACTAAGATCACAAAGGATTTTTTTTAAATTCACCAATTTAACCCGCTTTCAACTGACCTGATTCCTTCAATGATATCAGAACCCAATAGTCCATGCAGTGTAAATTAATAATGTTAGGGCTAATTAATTAGTGCCTATCCATTTAGTAAGGTGTCTCGAATGGTAGTGTCAAATGTTGGGTTTAGATAATCAAGTACTATGCCCTACCTGGCTACTAGCCTAGCCTGAAGGATGAAGTTATCTGCAATATAAAGGCCCAAATTGATTTTGGGATTTGGGCTAATGTTTTAAATATTTTTGAAAATTTAATGATTATAATTTCAATTTAAAGTTTAGGTTTAAATTATGACATGTTTTAAATGATATAAACTTTTCAAAATCGGTTTGAATGTTAAAGTATTAATTTCAAATTTTTGTCTTAATTATTTAATTAATTGGATTAAATAAATAAATAGTAATTAATTAATTAAATTAAAACTAATGATTTACGTATATTTGTCTTGAAATGTTTAAGGCAAACTATAATGAAATTTTGAATTTAATTAATATTATTTTATTTAAAAATTGTTTTTTAATTAATTAGACTGATAAATAGTTAATTAATAAATAATATACGTATAATAATATGTACATAATTACTATAAACGTAGTTTATATTCATCTTTAAACTATTAAGGATGAATGATGTAAAATTCAGAAGTTGAAATTTGAATCAAAATTAAAGTGTTAATTAAAATTAATTAATTAAATATGATTTAATTAATAAAATTAAAAAACATCAAATTTAATATGATTTAATTAAATAGAACGAAATTATAAGAAACCCAAATTAGGTTTAAGGAATGAATATATACGTATAGTACGTATATCGTTATTTCAGATGTGTTTGCCACTTGAATCATGAAAGTATTTCATAAGAAATACATTGTTCCCTAAATTGGTATCATTCAAATAAATATATTAATGATATGAATCTATTATGTTGGTAAATTACTTGCATACCTTTAGTTGTTGAGAAAACTCAAGTTAGAGATGTTATGTGTAGTATTATTAATATATTGATAGATCTAGTAAGGTACATGGATATATTTGTTGAGTAAACTCGAGGTACATACATTTATACTTAGTCCATCATGAATTGGCAGGTACAAGTGAATAATATTTTTCGATTTGTTGAGAAAAATCAAGGTCGAGATGAGATTAAGACAAGGATCATTGTATATGATACAATCGATAATGTGTTATCCATCGCTTGCAGGCCTATGATTTGTTGAACAAACTCAAGTTCAAAATCCAAAAGCAAGCGAGTCCTAGCAATCACTAGAGAAATTAAAAGAATTCTATGTTTTCTCTTACGGTTTTGAGAAACTTAAAAGTCCAGTGGGAGTTTATTAGATAAATGAAATATAACTATTTAACTATATAATATTATAAGAACGTATGCACTGTTTAAACTGTCATAATCTACTTAAATTAAATTTGCAGCAAAATGTCAAATCTAAGTCTATTTTTTGAAATGACAAGCTTACCAGACCTAATTATATTGACTAGCTAAGACCAATTAAGATAGCGCTTACATACGAAAGGTTATGGCTGTCGATAAATGAACCTTTAAGAGAGTAACCTGTAAAAGGCACTGACCCCAAGACAGTAAAGCCTTACATTACTTGGGTAGCCGAATGCAAAATCACTCAAGTATTCGCCTTTTCCACTTTTAACAAACCGTTGCAAAGCCAACATGAACATATGTTTGTACATAAAATCTTCAAAAACCTCAAAGCTCTATTTAGGGGGCAATCTTGTTCTGTAAGGTATGAACTAAGAAGTTGTTCAATACTAAAACGAGTAAGGGCGGCCATGTAACGACCTAATATTTTGGACCATTCGCATCCATTATAAGTGTATAGGTAGACACTCATGCCGGAATTGAATTGCTCAAAATACCGCGTTGTTAATTTAAATTTGGCAAAACTGAACATATACAGTAAATAAAATAATCACAGATCACAGAAATAGAGTAATAAATGCAGCGGAAATAAAGGAGATAGTAGTTCATGAAGCTACTATATAAATGTATAAGTTACATCAGAGTTAAACCAGATACAACGGAAGAGTAATACGATATATCAGATACAAATCAGAATACATCACTGGAATCATCGAATACTGAAAGCAGAATAGATGGCTGGATCTTCAGGCAAAGCTCCAACTCCAAAGGTGAGTCTCGAATACTGGTACACTCAGTCTGACCCGAGCGTAAAGCAAAACACAAAACACTCGAGTCAGGATTAACATTCTTATATTAATAAACCCAACTCAAGTGAAATAGCAATCGAAATACAAGTAACTCAAAGGATGTTTGGAATAACCATCCTTTAAGGATCCGTTAAACTATCTACTAGGTAGTAATGTACGCTAAGTAGATAATGTCTATCAGTAATATGTAAAGATATCAAAATAGTGTTAAGTCATGGCCCATTCCACCCTTAACACATTTTTATTCCCAAAAGCATATACAAGACCGTAGTTTCCCCAAAACTGGAAGTCACCAGAGGGCAATTCATATACTAAAGGTACAGAACAAATTCGTAGTGGTCGCGAATAAAGGGATACAAGTATGACAAGGCACATGAGGCAATACCCAAGGTAGTGATACTACCGTTTGCCTGATCCGGACTGGTGAGAACGCAACGCCGCAGCGCCCGCAACACCGTGAAACAACACTCCCAAAATCAAGGGTGCACCAATCGACAACAAGTAATGAGTAGTTCGAAGAAGTGTGTCCACTTGAGGTAGCTAATCCTCCATTGGCCCGGCACGGCTCCTGTTTTAGTCATTTCCAATTTGACACAAGTGTCAAGGCTATCCATCATCGTTCTCTTTCTTCAGTCATCACGTACATCATTCCAACCACTTCATTCTGGATCATCACTCCGCACATAGTTATTAAAGTGGTTTCGGTTTAGATAGAGAGTATATCCATTACCGATCCCGGTCTCTTTAATAACTTTCGTAATTATTACACCGATTGGTCGTTTATATATTTCAAAAAACCAAATCAAATTCAATTTCAATTTCAATTCGTAAACCAACATTTCATTTGTCTTTCTAAATCAATTTCCAATATTTACGTTTCAAAAACTTCCAAATTATCATTTCAAAATCTTATAATTCAATTTCAATTTCTATTAAATTTCCAATTCATTAAATCAATTTCTTAAGTTCAACTTCATTATATCAAACTTACAATTTTGAATTAAATTAAATTCGTCAAATCAATTCTTTCAATTACAAGTCTTACATTAATTCCAAAAATATCACATTTTCATTTCTTGTTAAAGAAATTCAATTTCACTTATTTACTTACTTAAATAATTTTCCAAAACTTAATTAATAAAGAAACTCAATTTCAATTATTTACGAAATAAAATTCACTTATTCAAAAGTTCAATTTCGCTTATTAAAGAATCCAATTCAATTTAATCATTAAATAATTCAATCTTACTTAATTATTAAATAATTCAAAACTTAATTATTAAATAATTTCAAAGTTTAATAATTTCAAACTTAATTCAATTTCAAACTTGATTATTAAATCATTTCAAACTTAATTCAATCATTTCTCAAATTAAACAACATTCTTTCATTGATTACATTGTTAATCTTTTGTTTCAGATTATTAAATATTAACATTTTCCTTTCATCAAAAATTCAAATTTCAACTTCATTTCAAAACCATATTCTTTATTCAAATAAAATTTTCGTTTTATTTTTAAATCAAATTATTGACCAATCGGGTTTTATTTAATTTCCTATCCTAGGTCAAAGTTCAATTTGGGTGTTTATCATTTCAACCCGATTCCAATTCAATTCAAAATCAAAACATAGCAAAGGGAACTTGCAGTGTGATAACTGGGATGGTGTCAAAGTAAATAAACAAGCAATAACAACAATCAATAACAATCCAATAATCAATTCAAATAATCCCGAAATAACCGTATTAATTTGCATTGTTATTTGTACGAATTAATATAATTATTTCTAGAATCTTCACTATCATTTCATGTAGATTAAAGATTATTACATTACGGTTTTCACTTGTCATCTATTACAATTTCATACATCATCAATTTAACAACATACATTCAGTGGTTCAAGATGTAATTAAACAAATCCTACGTGTCAATAAATTCAACAGTTAAAGGGGGTAATATTATACAAATGTCATTTAATCAAATTTAACACATATATCAAATCTAACTATCCTACGTCAATTTCAATTTCAAATTATTTATCACTTACATCATTAACAATTTAACATCCAATATAAACATCAAACAATCAATCATTTAACAACCAAACTGGATTATCATTGCATACATAACAGATAATGGTGTCAGATGTCACAGGTGAACTGATATAGGTAATAACAGTGTAAATATCAAACAACAGCATATTTCAATTGTCGTTTCAATTGAAATCAAATTTAATAAATAAAAGAACATTAATCGTGAGTGATTGCTCACCTTTTGAGGCTAGATAGATTTGACAAGGAAATGAGCTACGGATTCCCAAGCAACGCTAGATGGACAGGATTCGATGAAGAGAATAGGCACAACGGACAAAGCTGATAGTGGAAAATCGACGAGAATGATTAGAATTAACTTGATAGAAACAACCATTTATATATATATTATTATTATTTTTCCCATGAAATCGATTTTTTTTATTTTTAAAACAAATATTAGATAACTTATATATATATATATATAATTTAAAATTAAGACTTTAATTAAACACATATATAAACATAATTATATAATTATTATCAGAGAGGGAAAATAAAGATAAAATGTTTGGCTTGACAAATATATATATCACTGCCATTTTATTTAAAGAACCGACATAAGTTTATATATAAAATACTAGCAAAACTCAACCACTAACGTACATAACAAAAAAAATTTGAACAGACTTGTCAAGTCCATATGTAACATAAACATAAAGTAACGCATATATTTAAGCTAAATCAATACTCTAAACAAAAGCTAACCTACCTAAGGGATGCACATATTATATACCACTTAATAAAACTTTTAAAAAAAAAATCTTATCAATACGAACTGACGCAATTATAAACATACATAACGGTTTAAACTATATATTATACGAACTGACGCAACTATACACCCGTTCACTACAATACGAACTGACGCAACTATATATATTATAAAGTTAAACTCAACTCAGTATACAATGTAAACAGTTCAGAACATATCTTATACTTTTTAAATATACTATACATACGAATAATTTAACTCTATATATGAACAACTTAACTTATGGCAAACATACATACTAACACGGCAAAGCATAATTTTTTTTATATATTATATGATATATGTAACAGTTGGCAAAATATATGAAACAATAAATTTGCTATTTTTACTCATATACAGACAACACATAATATAAATTTGAAATGAACCGCTAAAGTACATAACTAAGATATGCATACTATTTTCCAAAACAGTGCTATACATCTGATAAATAAAATATTAACATAACTTCTGTACACAAATCATACTTTGTAAATAAATAAATACTATTGTAAATACATATAATGTTGTAAACAAAGATTTGTGATATTAAAATTATAACAACAAACTATAAAACTATAAACAATAGCCTTGTAATATTAAACTGATGTGTAAATTAACATTTTGCAAGTTGAATATATATAAACTTGTTTAAATTTATGTATATACATATAACTAGAAATCAATAGGTAAGGATTGTATAGTACATATTAAGTCACCTAACACGTCATTACATAAAACCAAAACCAAAATGAAAACACATTCAAGGAAGAAAGAAAGAAAACGTACGGTGGCGATGGAGGAAAAAACACGGGGCTGCTGCGGTAGTCAGATCAAGGCAGAGGAAGGGTTGCATGCTCGGGGAGGCGAGGCACGGGCTGATGGATGTTCGGCCATAGGGTGCTGGGTATATGATAAGGTGGTAGAGGCTTCGGCCATGCGGAGGAAAGAACAGTGGAGTGATGTGGGATGCGGCCAGCTGAGCAGTGTTTGGCCGAGACGTGTGAAACTAGAAGGTGGTGGACGTGAGCAAGAGGAGTAGTGAGGGACGAGTTGCACTTGGTTTGACGGCAAGGCCGACGTGTCACAGGTGGCTAGGGCGAAGTGAACGGGTGGGACCGATTTGCTTGCCTGGGGCGGTGGTGGAGATGCGAAAGCAAGGTGATGGCGTCTCGATTTTTTTGCGATGAGGCGTTTGCATGTTTGCATACGAGTGAAGCTGCTGTGTGAGGAAGGGTGAAAGGAGTTGCTGAGAAGTGGAAGAAAAGGAAAAATTGAGAGAGGTATGTGGAAAAAAGCTTCAGAGAATATTATACCAGAGGGTAAATAGAAGAAGTTGGAAACTGTACCATCGATTAAATTTGAACAGTGAACAACTAAAAGTCAGAAGTTGGCTTTCCAAAATATTAATAGCTAGTGACCGTTCACTATCCCACGTATGACCCTTGAATGGACACTAAACATCGAAAGTTTCAAAAACGGTACGGACACGTTTAACCTCTTTCACGGATTTCGCGGCATACCGGACCTCAAAACACAGAAGCGAATATACTGCTGAGATCAGCACGGTGACACGATCAAAATGGTATATAGATGTCAGTAGTATGATTGAATTATAAAAATTCGAAATTTGTAATAGCGAAAAATGCAAGAAAAACGCTGAAAAATAAGATCGACGGAGCCAAAGATGTCCGAATTTGGAAAAACGACAAACTGACATCTTGCTCAGAAGATGGTTTAGAATTTTTCTATGTAAAAATATTTAGGTTTCGGAAACATTTTATTTTCATCGCTTTTTAACTGATTAAATTGAAGTGAATTTACGCGCGAAATAAACTTCCATATTTTCGGACGAAAATTTACCAGTCGCTATGTTTAACTAGACATATTCCAAATATTAAATTTTTATTTCAAAATTTTATCGTTTAAAATTTCACAAAATTTCAACTAATTACGTTATTAAAACAGTTGAAATTTACGGGTCGTTACAGGCCATGTTGAGGATTTCGTCTTGACAATGAAAGCCTATATTGATAGACTTTATGGGCTAGATTCATGTTAAGCGATAAGCTGCAAATGGATTGGAACCTTGGATCATTGACTCTGTAGTTCGATCCATTCATATTGAATTGCAGTATGAGCCAATTGATTGTAAGCCTCATCGAGCTACCTAATATGTTGAGGTCAATCGAGGGTTCGTTCAAGGAATATAACTCAGTGTTGGCTGTAAAGGGAAATGCGTCATCTTTGAAAGGTTGAAAGAATTGCAAGTGGGATTCTAAGAGAGTAAGAAAGATGCTCCTACTAACAAAGGTGAACATCACCATTTTCACAAGGTTGGGCATTGGAAATGGAACTGTCTGGGCTACCCAAAAACTTATTAAAGAGAAGAAAATGAAGAATCCTACCGCTCCTACCAGTATGTTTAAATCGATAAATTAACTTGGGTTTTAGATACTAGATACGGAGCTCATATTTGTAATTCGTTATAGGGACTTAGAAGAAAACAACATCTGGCAAAAGGTGAAATAAGGCTTTAAGTTGCCGATGGATCTCTTAGAGATGCAACTAAAGTTGAAGATTATCATTTATTTTTGCCTTGTGGTCCTAACGTAGAATTGAATAATTGCTATTGTGTAAGGAAATTTATTTGTAGTATTATATCTATTTCAAGACTGTTTAAACTAGTTTTGGTTTTCATTATAACAAGTATTATGAATATTTTGTTTAGTGGAAATAATATCCAATGGCGTTTTGGATAATGGAATTTATATACTTAATCTTAATTGAATTTGTGTAGTGAATAATTCTTCTAATGTTGACATAAATAATAATTATCTATAACATTTTGGGCTAGGTCATATCAGTGACAAATGACTACACAAACTGAAAATTGAAGGTTTTCTACCAACCATTAATTCCGAATCATTTGATACTTGTGACCTTTGTCTAAAAGCAACAACAACCAAGCATCCCTTCAATGGGAGCAAAGACAAAGTTGATAAACTCTTGGGTCTCGTGAATACTGATGTATGTGGCCAAATGCCTATAATTACCAAAGATAATTCTTCTTATTATATGAATTTACTGAAGATTTCTTAAGACTAGGATATGTACATCCTATGAAGAACAAATTTGATGTCTACGAAAAATTCAAAGAGTATAAGAATGAGGTCAAAAGTCAAATGAACCATAAGATTAAAACACTTTGATCTGATCGAGAAGGTGACTATTTTGAACAAGAGCTTTAATAACACTTAAAAGATAATGGAATTATCGCTCAGGTTACTCCATTTTATACAACGCAACACAATGGTGTTTTAAAAAGAAGGAATTGAAACCTATTAAATATGGTACGTTCCGTGATGAGTAAAGCTAATTTACCTCTTTCCTATTGGGGATATGTGTTGGAAACCGCAGTGCATATTTTGAATTTGATTCCTACCAAATATGTTCCTAAAACGCTATATGAGATGTGGTGGGGGGAGAAACCCCAACTTAAGTATTTGATGGTGTGTGGTTGTCCATCCTACGTGAAGAGTGTTGGGCCCAATCAAAATGAGGCAAGATTGACGTTGTGTAAATTTATAGGATATCCTAAGACTTCAGTGGGATATAATTTCTACAATACCGAGGAACAAAAGGTTATTACTTCTCAACATGCTGTCTTTTTGGAAAATAAATTTCTTAAAAAATAAATTAATAGTGAGATTGTAGGCTTGGATGAGATCCGAGAAATTAACATAGAGGTCAAACCGGTAAATGAATCAAATTCACCAGTATAGGAAAACATGCCACCTATTAGAAGGTCTAATAAGGAATCCCATGCTCTAGTGGGATATTATGAATTTGTCATGGATGGTAGGAACAGGATTGTGTCTTAAAAGACGATACTTCACTCTCATCCCAACAAGCGTTGCAAAGTAAAGACTTTGTACTTTGGCTTGAAGCTATGAAATCCGAGATGGATTTCATATATGATAAAAAAGTTAGAACTTTGACTGACATACCCATGGGGATTAAGCCCATCAACTGCAGATGAATTTTTAAGAAAAAAGTAAATGCCAATGGACAGTAAAGACCTATAACGCAAGGCTAATTGCAACAGGATTTCATCAATTTCAAGGTGTTAATCATGACGGAACATTTTCGTCCATAATCATGCTTAAGTCCATTCGGATAATGCTTGCTATCACCATGTTCTATGACTATGAAATATGGAAAATGGATATGAAAATGAAAATTCTAAATGGTGATTAATAAGAGACCATTTACATGTTGCAGCCCAAGGGTTTTGAGGTCGGAGGAAGCGAGAGAAAGACATGCAAATTGTTAAGATCAATTTATGGACTTAAGCAAGCTTCAAGGAGTTGGAATAAGTGTTTTGATAATGTAATAAATAATTTTTGGTTTTATACAGAGGTAGCATGTGTGTATCGGAAGGAATAAGGAAGTGCTATAGTGTTCATAGTCCTTTACATCGATGACTACTCCTAATTGGGAACGACATCGCATTACCGCAATTGGTGAAAGTGTGGTTGTCTAAGAACTTCTCCATAGTATCTTACATACATGGTATTCAAACCTAAGGAGGTAGATCCAAGTGGTTGTTGGGATTGTCTTAATCCCTATACGTATATACTATACTGAAAATATTTGGTATGGAGAATTCCAAGCATGGATATGTTCTGATGCAATCTGGAATCTTCCTTTCTATGAAGGATGCTACTCATACCGATGAGGAGGAGTGTATAAAGAGGATACCATATGCATCTATTGTTGGTTTCAAAATGTACGCTATGCTATGTATAAGACTGGATGTGGCTTATGCATTAGGATGTGTAACCCGATACCAGTCTAATCCTGGTGAGAAGCATTGGACATATGTAAATTGTATTCTTAAGTATTTGAGAAATACTAAAGACTTATTCCTTATTTACGGGAATGAAGACCTCCTTATGAAGGGGCATATAAATTATAGATTTTAGAGTTATATTGATGGCAACAAGTCTGTATCTAGTTATGTTTTTACCATGAATGGTAGTGTTGTCAGTGGGAATAGTCCTGAGCAAGAGACCATAGATGATTCAATGATAGAGGTCGAGTATATTGCCCTTAAAAAAGCAACAAAAGAAGCAGTTTGGATGCCCAAATTCATGACTGATCTAGGATGTTTCTAAACATTGAGAAATGTATAACATTGTTATGTGATAACAATACATCAATGCAAACATGAAAGAGCCCATAATTCAAAAGAAGTCAAGGCATATTCTTCGAAAGTTCCACATGATAAGAGAATTAGTCATAAGGAAGGAAGTCTTAATTAAAAGAGTAAACACTAAGGACAACATAGCACAACCATTCTCGAAGGGACTAACTCGTTCGGTTCTGAGTAAACCAATCTCAGAGATGGGATTGGAATTCCATAACTGGCCCCAGATGCAAGTAGGAGATTGAAAGAGTTAGGGGTATGCCTTGGGAAAATTATGTTATTTATTGTAACTTACTAACTCTGTAAAATCTCGTTCGAACTAAAAGGTGTTTGTCTTTCTAATATATACCTTATATACTGTGAAATGTTCATTAGTTATATAATTTAAGTATATTAAATAGAAAATCCTTAAATGATATGTTAATGATAGTAATTACAATGTGTTATTATCATGGGAAATTTATCACCTTAAAATAACATATTATTTTAAACACTCCTAGTCAAGATGTTTTGAGAGAGGATATCGATTCATCCATTGAAACTAGAGTATGTAACATTCTCCAAATGTTGGGTAGTGTATTATTCGTGGCTAGTGGGAACACCAATAGTTTACATACTCATAGTTATTGGGTAACTATGGAATGACTCGCTTGACAGTTTCCATTGGTTAATATAACTAAGGTCAAATAGAGAATCTCAAAGAGATGATATTACATAGTTCTCTCGACTTGAGAATACTATTGAACTTCACTGTACACACTCCACTTTGATTATAGATAAATCGAGACATGGAAACCATCGATCGACTAGAGTTGGAAATGAATTAAAGTAATGGAAGTGAAACACTATTCAATAGAGAATTTGTCTTCTCGATTATGAGTTTAGTATTACGGTCAATTGTGGTCAACTCAAAGTAAAAATCTCCAGATAGAGTAGTACGGTTAATAATAAATGTTATTATTTAACCAAGGACTTTGCTTATGGACTAACCAAGTTGAATGTCGACGATATTGGAATTTTGACCAAAACCAAATTTCATAAGTCCTAATGTGATATAGTATCAACAAAGATACTTAGTGTAAATAACCATTACTACCGGGTACTGCTTATAATGAGTAAAATTGGATTTTACCGAAAATGTGTATAAGCAATAAATTCAGCCAAAATATCACACAACTATATAAGGTTATACGTGAATGTTAATATTTGAATAGTTCGATATTAATCATTGACTAAATTTACAATTTCGAGTCGCACAAAAAGTAATGAATACTCTGAATATACCACATGATTTAACAAATATTTAATCTTTTTAAATTAATTAAATATTTAAATTTGTGAAATATTGGTTATATAATTTGGGTTTTGGATTTTTTTTGTGGCTCATTCCCTTCATGTTATGGCCGGCCAAAAAAGAGGGAGAGGAGGAGTTTTGAATTTGAAATGAAGGGGCTCAGACATAATTAAAGGAAGGTGAACCACCATTATCTTTAATTTTCTTTTATTACCTTCTTTATGTGATTTATTCATTTAGTCATTTTTTGCTCTTCCTCTCCATTAAGTTATAGCCAAAAATAACAATGGACTTTAGGGCATAAAATTCCAAAATCTGATATTAAATAACATTAGAAAACAAAAGGTGGTTCTTATCTCTTGATTCCTACAAGATCTGAAGATCGATTTAGCTGAATCTAGGAGCATCGATTCATCATTCAAGGTTTGATGGCAACATCCTAAGGTAATTCTCTAATTTAATTTGTTTATGTTATTTATTTGTCTGGACTCACGTGATTTGTCTTGTGTTTTAATTGTTCATCTTGCATCAATTAGTTAAAACCTTTTTTTGTTCATCTATTAAAAGTACATCTATTATGTCGGTTTAATTTAGATTTACCTTTATTCTTCATCACCTTTCAATACATATTCATCATAATTTATATGATTTGGGTCCTCTATCTCCTTTGATGATTTGTCATTGTTCTCTGTATTATTTAGATTTGGATGTTCTCATCATAAATTTAAATGTGCCAAAATTTTCTAATTCCTTTTCTTCTTTTGAAATTTTGTTAAAAAAGGTAAATTATGATTGAGATTTATTTTATAATTTTATAATATTTACATACAAAAATATGAATAAACTATATATGTTAATTATTCAATTTTTTACCTTGAAAATTAATTTCTTATATTGTATGATTGGTAGAATATGAATATTTTAAATATTTTTTACATAAAAACAAAAAATGGTTTTAACCTAAAATTCATGAATGGACTTTTGCGCAAACTCTAATTTTTTATCTTTTCTTAATTTAAAGTTTTATTTAAAATCCTAAACTTTAGTTTCCTTTCTAAACTGAAAGACTGGTTTAAATTGTTAACTTTAATTCTAACACACATATATATATATATATATTACGATGTTGACATATATAAGTTGCTTCAAATATAAAACATTAATTGTAATATTATATGTATGGAAACATACATGTGTTGCTTTAATTTAGAATCATAAGACAGATCTTGTGTAACAATGTAATAATTAATATCAAACTTTTCTCAATTGAAATTAAATTCATTATTTTTAATATTCGATTTCAAAATATACAAAATTGTCTAATTGTCTAATATGATTTCAATATATATATATATATATATATATATTAGCGACAAATTTTCCGTTGTCTCCGATTAGACTTAAATGATTGAACTGGATTAATAATGATAGAGAAATGGATACAAACCATAGGAAAACTTCGCGAGATGATGAAATTGAACTCCATAAAAGAGAAAGCCAAATGAGCAAGAAAGTACAACTCGGTCCTTACTCAAGTCTATATCTAGTTGAGATATGACAAGTGATGGATCAACAACAGAACAAGTAAAAAGGGGAAGAAAAGAGAGAGGCAAAGGGGGGCCAAGGCTCCATAACTCAGGACCGAGTTAACCACTCTCAACTTGGTACCGAGTTGAAAAGGGGCAGTGGGCCACGCCCATTATCTTCTAGCTATCGCTTCATGACGACGTGGAGAACGTGGTTGAGAGTTTTCAAGCGATTTTGATGGAAGGATTCATCTATAAGTGGACGAGAAGATGCACTTTAAAGGGGATCTTGATTCTAAACTCCGAATCACGACGAGTTGAGAAATACAATTTTAAATTAAACTTTGTACAACGCATGCCTGAGTTGTAATGTAACAACCTACCTCGAAACAGACCTAATTTTGACACAACAAAAGCCAATCGAACCTTAGGCCCATCCCAAGGAAAATTGTTAGTTTGATAAAATTAAAACAATATACAGTATACAGAGCTATCTATTTATACTTTTAGAATCTCACAGCAGAATAGATAAAATATAATATCAGAAACAAGTGCCCATTTCATAAGGGAAATCATTTCGTTAAACATAACATGTTAAATATTACAACATGTTACATAAAGTCTCCGTAGTACAATATCTCAAAATAATATAACTGTCTGAACTAGGTATAATAAAAATAATTAAAAAGCATAAATAGATAGATAACCGCCATAAGTCTTCAACTCCTTCTCCGTATCCTAAATCAGTATTACTCTCTGTAACTTGTGCTGTAATGACGAGTAGTTCAAAACCACAAATGTCTGGTGAAATGGAAACCTCAAGCTCTATCATAATTGTACTTGGGCAGTATTATTTAAATAAGAAATATATCTTATGTATTAAAATTAGAACATACGTATAAACAACTGTAAGCCAAAGGCTCTTCTAGTCCAACTATATAACATACGTGTAAAATCAACTGTAAGCCCGAAGGCTCTTCCAGCCCAACTATACAAAAGTCAACTGTAAGCCCATAGGCTCTTGTAGTCTGAATATATAAAAGTCAACTGTAAGCCTAAAGGCTCTTCTAGCCTGACTATACAACTCTACCGTAACTAGCATTTTCGATGTAAGAGAAAGCACCCAAACCACTTAATGTCTTTTTAATGCTATTTAGGGAGACTCTAATCATTTAAGACCTATAAAATAGGAAGATCCCCATCATTTAAGACCTAACCCCAAGAGGGTCCCTACATGGTTCTTCCTTAATGACATCGAAGAAATCCAATTAGGCCATTTAATAGTTCGCTTATGAAAGAGGCGGACCCTACCGTGGCTGCTTAATACTTCTAACTCGAAGCGAACCCTTCCTAAGGATTTCACCGACCATACCAAAGCACAACTTATGACCCATAACCCATTCGTGATGTCTCATGTTAGTCCAACTATTCGTAGGTACTGGTAGCCAGATTGACTGGATAAGTTTACTTTATAGAATTGGGACAAACCTCACATCCACTATGGTTATTCATTATAGACGATGTCCCACGTTAGTCCGTAGAGCTACACCGCTGGTAGCCAGATTTAACTAGGTAAACTTCCATGTAGCTTTAGACTAGCCTCACATCCCTATAACTTAGTCATACCTTATAGGTATAACAACTATATACATATATCATCCTACATGATTAATAATTAAGGCCATATAAGACATCCCCTTATTGCGCCTCTAATTAGGGATTAACTCCCTAATTTACACTAACTTCCTTCCTACTATTACCTAAATATTCTAATAATACTACTTATCATGCTCAAGATGATATTGGTTTCAATAGTCAATACGTTAATATTATATAGGTATGTTTTTACGTGCGGAATTTAAGGTCTAATTATTACGTTACAATAATTTGACAAAAATTACAAAGTATTTTGAAATATCAGTATCATACAAATCTACAATTCCAACAAGAGCCGCTACTATCCATAGCCGAATAAAATAGATTTGTACAAACATGGAATACCTACAACTTATTCTATATTATTACATTAGAATACCTTTTCAGTTTTAAAGAAAAGATCCTCACAAATTAGATCACGTATGTTCAATTCAACCTTTGTATACATCATTTTGGAGTAAGAAAGGGGTTCCTTATTTATCTAATTTATTTTCTCTTTGAATTCGTTAACACTTCGATTTAAAAGAGAGAAATTAGGTTGAGTGGACATAGATTATCTATCTCTAAACAATTAATTAGATTCTAATATTTCAGTACAAAAACAATTATAATTCCAACATACACAAAGATCGATATTTACTTAGGGGAATTCTAGGGGTTTTAGGTGTTATGTTTCGTTTACCAAAATGTCCCAAGGCATACATCAAATCCAAATAAATACTATTCAATTACAAAAATGTGAAAAACTTGAAATTTCAACTTATAGAGAATTGTTTGCTTCTTAACTGGATTTGATTTTACCACGCCTAATTCCCTTTAAGATCTTCCTCTGAGAATCTTAACTAATTCTGGAATCTAAGGAAGAAGAAGAAGGGATCTGATTTATACCGCTCCTAATTCTTTGCTTGATCTTTCCCCAGAAAGTTTACTGTTTCTGAAACCCTAAGGGAAAAGAATTTGACAGAGCTTCGCCGTTGCTATAGAATTTGTTGATGGAAAAGTGGGGATCTAGGGGTCTATTTATAGATGTGAGAAGGAATTAGAGCTGTTGTATTTAGAATAAAAAATCCGAATTGTTCAAAACAACACAAATCCTAGCCGTCTTACAACCTACCGGTCGACCGCTGCCTAAGGGTGGTCGACCGGTCCTCCTTCTGAGACCGTTGATTTCTGCATTTTTTAGTTTATGTTAACTATTTACTAAATCCTTATTTAATTTATACGTTAACCAGATTTGTAATTTACATTTACTTAAACTTTAAGTCTCCCTTAGTGTTAACTATTATTTAAATTTAAACTTTTAATTTCAAATTCAAATATTTAAAATTTACAGGCGTTTGAATTAATTCAAATTCGGAAAGTTCAAACGTCCATAACTTTTCCGTTTGAACTCCAATTTCAACATATTATATATGAAAATTGACCAGAAAATCGCCATGAAAGCAATGGTGCAACTTCAATGACCAAATTCTGACATTTACAGAATTTTCATTTATAATCTTAATTTTAGTTACTTAATTTCTTCTTAAATTTTACGGGATGTTACATTCTGCCCTTCTTAAAAGGGATTTCGCCCTCGAAATCACCACGGGAAGATAGTGTAATGCGTACTCAACAACCATATTATACAACCAGTTTATTTATAGTTATCTACACAACCATCTACTCAACCAAAAATACAACGCGATTATGTATGCAACATACTATAGGTGAGCTCAATCCTAGCGTGAATGCAAGGTCGTGACATATAGGAATGTATGCAAGCATCCTAAATATACATAAAATTCTTTATGAGTGCAAAAATAATAGTAAAAATATAGCAACCATATCCTCCCATCCATTCTAGCAACCACGATGCAATCAAATACCTAGATTTTTGGAAAGAAAAATTTACCAAAGGAAAGCTTGGGATGGGAAACATTCATCTTTTCTTCGATATTCCATGTGCTTTCAACTGGGTTATCTCTCCATCTGCCTAATCTAATCTAATTTATTTGCTACGAAGCCTCTAAAAACAAAGCTCCAAAATGCGTCCGGTGGCACAAGAGGGAGGGAGGGTTTTCGATGGGCTCCATTTTAAGATCAATTAACTGATCAGGCCCTATTATAGAGGCAATGTTGTACAGACATTTCTGCAAGTGTGGAACCTGAAAGACGTCATGGACTCCCGCTAACTAGTCCAGAAGCTCCACCCAATAAGGAAATTTCCCCTACTCTCTCGAAAATCAAAAAGGCCCAACGAACCATGGTGCTAACTTTTCAGATGTACTAAACCTCATAACCTTTCTAAGAGGGGAAACCTTTACAAATTCCATGTTCCTAACTAAAAACTCCAATCTCTTCCTTCGCATGTCAACATAGGACTATAGGACCCCTAATGGTCATGTACGGTCTTCATTTCCCACGTAAACACTTCTAGCCTTTCCAAGGTCCTCCAAAATCCATGAAGCAAGCTCTCAGCAAATCTTCTAAATTCAAAGTTGTTTCCAAAGTAGATTGCAAACTCTTCCAAAATTCCATAGTGAACAAAGGGTTTTCATCAAACTCTTCCAAAATTCCCTAGTGATCAAAAGGTTTTTATCAAACTCTTCCAAAATTCCCTAGTGAACAAAGGGTCTTTATCACTAACAATGCTAACTACAACTCCACGTAGTTACACACATCCTTAACATAACCTATACGAGAGATGCTGTGGTCCTATTACGTCCAATGGAAGTAAAATGAGCCAATTTACTATAACCTAAATAGCATCATTGCCCTTTTGACTCCCAGGTAACCTATCTATATAGTCTATTGATATATGCTCTCATTTCCAAGTTGGAATCTATAATGTTAATAACATCCTTCTAGGCTTTCCTTGCTTAGCTTTAATCCTGTGGCATGTTAAATATCTAAAGGAAAGTTCAGCGACTCTCTCTACATCCTCGACCAATTAGAAAATTCTCTTCATATCCCTATACATCTTAACTCATTCAGGGTGAATGGCGACACTCCATAAGTTTTGGGTTTAAAGCATTCTAATCTAATCTCCTTACTAATTCCAGTCTTATCTTTGGGTTATCGCTGGTTAAATGTCCTTATGAAATTTTTTTATTCACGATGTTCCTTAATATATATATTTATTTAGCGGTCTAGTCCCATTCCTAAAATCAACACAGTGATAAAAAAGGAACATGCCTTATACCATATCAAACATTTTTCGTAAACTAGACAACTAGTGATTTCAACCCAAAAACTCTAAAAAAAATTTTCTGGAAGCTACCCTTAATCATTAAGTGGTGTTAATGATGTTGGGGTCCTAATGCTCCTTACCAGTTTAAGATGTACATTCCTAGAATGACATTCTACCAATACCTACGTTCCTTAATTTTTCCTTCTTAGTTCTAATAAATAACCATTACCCATAATAACTGGTTATTAATGTCAAAATTAACAATCTCTAATCAACTCTTATTAAATCTATTTCAATCTATTACCAGTTTCAAAATTTTCCTTATTATGGGTATTAAATTCCCCCATAAATACCATATTAGCTTCCTTAATCAGTCCCTTATTTAATTCATTTTATCCTTTATTAATTACAAACTTATAGCCCATTAAATCTGTAATTAATGTACATAAATCCTAGTCCTATAATTACTATGATGTTTATAATTAATACGAATGCTATTGTAAATTACGCTGTTTGTATATTTCTTTCCATATTTTATTTTATTAGAGCTATCCTCCTAGAAGGATTATCGTTAAAAATTTTGATAAATTAACCACAAGTGATATTTTCTTGCTTTGTTTGAAATTACAAGGGAGAATTTCTTTTTATTTTATTGAAATAGGCAGTGTAAACTATGGAAAAGAGTATCCCGGTCTTACACATCTCTTTCCCTTTTTGGTATATCCCTTGTCAATTCAAACGCCGCAATTTTATGCATTTAAGGAATTAGTAATTTACAAAAATTACATGAACCCTGCTTCCAATAAATCAAAATATAGAAATTCACATTCTAAGGGCAACCTAACTTAGAACCCAATTATAGATCTGGAATACTTTACAACTTTATCAATATTCTACAAATAATTGCTTAGAAAAGATTTCAAATTTTCAAATTAGGTTGTACATATTGTTCTTATTTTATTCATATCATGAAACCTTTAATCTTTCTTTCCTAGATAGTGATCCCTATCTTCTCTATAAAATATAAACTTATAAATCCAAATTATGCTAGCATGCGACATTTGAAATTCAAACTTGCAAAAGAATTTCCACATCTCGAATGAAAACTTTTTAAGCTTACTTCCAAAAGAATTTCCAACTTTCAAAACCAGTTGGGGGAATTGAATTCTTAAATACATAAACATTTGGACAAAACCTTTCAAAAATATTTGAACCCAACTTGTCATAATTTTCAAAACATTTACCGCTTTATAATTAACCCTAAATTTGAAGGTTTTGAAATTGCTTAGTAAAATGATTTCCCTTCTCTGATACTTTTACCTTAGAGACTTACTTCTTTAAAAGTAGGGTCCTTAACCAAAACATTCAAAAACTCAATGATTAAACCAAACTATCAAAATTTCAAAAAGCATTGTTTAATCCCAAAAAGAGGCAAAAATAATTTCTCTCTTTCAAAAACTTTCTATATCAAAGATTTATTCCTTTAAAAGTTGGTTTTTTAATTCAAAACATTCAAAAACATCTTCTATAACGTTAAACGATGAAAACTGGCATAGATAAGGTAAACTCTTATCCCATCATTTTCCTATACCATTCTCATCACTCCTTTTCTATTCTATCTCTAACTAGATTACTGATCCTATTTTATAAGTTCCTAACACTTTTCCTATCCAAATCTTCCAATATTACCTCTATTTATATTTTTCCTACTCAAATGGCTTCTAACTTATTTTAATTAAGTTCCCTTTCTATTTTAAAAAGAAGAATGTTAAAGAACTTCCAAATTTATGAAATAGGAAAAATCACCAAGTCCAACCTACGCTCTATTTTACATTTATTTCGAAAAGGAAAATCACTTTATAAAAAATCTTTAAACCAAAAACTTTTTGATCCAACCAAAATTTTAAACTAAGAGTTTCAAAAATGAAAAACCTTTTTACCAAAAACTCTTTAATCAAAACTTTTGAGTCCATAACTTCTTTATAAATTATGATTTTAAAAATTTTCTTATTTTTTCAAAATAACAACTTCTTAATAAGTCTTTTTAAAAACCCATTCAAAACATTTCAAAGAAGTTCCCAAAGAAAATCTCTTTATCAATTTTTTTTCATAAGAGGTTAGAATTTAGAAAATCTTTTTCAAAGCAATAATTCCTTTTTATTGTCTTCTCTATTGCATTTTCTTCTTCTTTCATCCCTTACTTCTGAAAGTTTACAACTATACTACTTTGTAGCATTTAATTATTACCTAACATGCATATTTACTATTCCTATAAATGTCGATTGTCTGTGATAATTAATTATTATTCTAACTGGACAATTCCTAAAGACATTTATTTATTCATCCAACTTTTCATATTAAAACTTCTTTACTTCTCCATAATTACCTTAATAATCTCTTTAATTAGACCATTTATATTCCTATTAAATTATGGTAACTCCTTATTTACTGCACACTTATTGCCCTACTAATTTTTTGAGTTACAATCTTTCTATCTACATTCCTTACTCTAATTTTATTTCAACCCATGGTCGCCTTGTTCATCCTTTTAGAATATGGTCGCGACTACTTTTATAGTCATAATTTCAAGTTAAGCATACATACAGACATACATAGTATGTTTTTTGAAAATACTATCAAAAATAAAAAATACGCCACTCATACGTATACCTATCACCATTGATCAGGTAATTTAAGCTCTGATACTAGCTGTAACAACCCATCCCAAAATAGACCTAATTTCGACCCAACAAAAGCCCGTCGAACCATAAGCCCATCTCAAGGCAAGCTATTAGGTTGAGAAAATTAAAACAATACACTATACAAAAAGCTATCTATCTATACTTTCAGAATCTCATAGCGAAATGGATAAAATATAATATCAGAAACAAGTATCCATTTCATAAGGAAAATCGTTTCAGAAACATGACATGTTAAATATTACAACATATATACATAAAGCCTCCATAGTAGAATATCTCAAAATAATATAACTGTCTGAACTAGGTACAATAAAAATATTTAAAAAGCATAAATAGATTTATAACTACCACAAGTCTTCACCTCCACCTTCATCTTCTAAATTGGTATTACACAATCCAATCTCTGTTGTAATGAGGAGTGGTTGAGAACAACAAATGTTAGGTGAAATGGAAATCTCAAGCTTTATCATAATTATACTTGGGTAGTATTATTTAAATAAGAAATATGTCGTATGTATTAAAATCGTAACATACATGTAAAGTCAATGTAAACTGAAGGCTCTTCTAGTCCAACTATATACATACATATAAAATCAACTGTAAGCCCGAAGGCTCTTCCATCCCAACTATACAAAAGTAAATTGTAAGCCCATAGGCTCTTCCAGTCTGAATATACAAAAGTCAACTGTAAGCCCAAAGGCTCTTCCAGCCTGACTATACAACTCTAATGTAACTAGCATTTTTGATGTAAAAGAAAGCACTTGAACCACTTAATACCTATTTAATGGGATTTAGGTAGACTTTGATCATTTAAGATCTATAAAATCAGTAGATCCCCCTCATTTAAGACCTAACCCAAGGCGGGCCCTACATGGTTCTTTCTTAATGACATCATAAGAAATCCAAGTATTCCACTTAACACCACTACAAGAAAACTGATTTTTTGTAGCGCCCAAAAAACGCCACTACGTATTTTTAGTGGCGTTCCGATAATCATTACGAGAAAACATGCCACTAAAAATCCTCGAGTATTAGTTGCACTTTTTTAAACGCCACCATTTTTTTTTTTGATAGCGTTTTTATAGCGCCATAGAATTCCTTTTTTGTAGCGCCTATTTATCGCCACCGAAAAGGTTTTCTCCTCCATGATACTTTTTATGGCGTTATCTAAATTTTTCGTAGCGCCTGTTTAACGCTACCGAAAGGGTTTTCTCCTCCACGTTACCTTTTCATGGCGTTATATACATTTTTTGTAGCGCGTAATAAACGCCAGCATAAGTGTACTTGAGTTCTAATTACTCTTTTGTAGCGACATTTTAACGCTACCAAAATAAATAATATCCAGTAGCATTTGTTTCCCTCCACCTGCTACTCCAGATTTACCCCTGATCTAGCATCCAATTATATAATAACAGAATACGCAAGCACATACACTTTTGAACACAATATATTAAACAACTACAAAATACGTATACGCATTGAAGATCCACCAGATACATAGACATTCATACATCCACATACATATGTGTCTACAAAAAGCTACCATAACTGTCATAACCGTACATATACACAACCAAACTACCATAACTGTCATAACCGTACATATACATCTGAAATAAACATCTGAAATAACCGTACATATACGTCTGAAATAACCGTACCGAGCATAACCTGAACCACCATAAAAACCTGAACTACCTGTCATTGCTGATGTCTTCAAAACCTGAACTACCTGTCAACAAAGAACAGAACAAAAGAGTGAGAAAACAAAACCTGAACTTAAAACTGCTTAAATAAGCAATGTACTGAAACAAAACATATGGACGACAATCGACCACTTCTCTGCACTGCCACAACACTCAACTACCTTGCCACTTCTTCCTACACTATCACTGTACTGCTCACCATCAATTCATACATAACTCCTCACCATCAATTCAACTAACATTTCCACCACAATCCATACATAATTCCTCACCATCAATTATTTTCCCTCCCCTGAACCTGAACCACCAATCACAATCATTCAATCACAATTCGAATATAACACCCCTACTTATGTACTTTTATCATTTTACCAAAAATCTATCTGCACTTTAGCTGCTAGCATTCCTAATGTATATATAAAAAAAATTATATACCTTTCATTTTGACTTAATAATGATATTTTCCATTGGCCAAGCTATGGGAACGCCAAAGCAATCATCCATGCACGTCAGACCCGATGTCGGTCTCCATATCTCTGCATCTGGAACTATCACCAGTTCAATCCAAACTTTTACAGCATTACATCCCAATGGACGACAATGGACCATCGTTATCGGATCAGTTGATGCAATACTTCCTTCAGCCACTACGTCTGCTCCACCCAAATTGATCAACTGGCATTTGGCATCCTTTTGCATTGTTGCAATCGGCTGAAAGAAAAGAGATTATTATGCACAATGTATACATGCACATTAAATAAACTTTCATACAAAGTTACTTTCTTCAAATTTGAAAATTAATACTTACATTTTGCGATTTATTCATGACCATATGTGTGGATTTCATGGAAGAATTCACAACATTTTCAGAATCATCATGACTCTCATCTAGTTTTTCTTGATCAGCTTCTACTTTTGATCTTGGCCATGCTACTTTCCTACCAACTACATCTCCAATGCACGACATATCAGATGTGGGTCACCACAAATAAGCATCTTTATTTACTACTTTGTCCACCCAAATCACAACAGCAGACGGACCGAGTGGAATACCATTAACAGTATATTTTGGATCAGTGGCGTGGATTCTTCCTTCGGCAACTACACCTTCACCCTCAGTCCAACCGTAAATCTTGCAAGTGTCTTCGATGATGCTGGTACTCTAAAAATGAGAAGTGAAATTCAAGACTTTAGTATGCTATACAAAAACAACGAATATGTGTTAAATTTTTATTCAGATGGGGGGTGTGCTCGCTGCATTTTAGACATCAATAAGCCCGCAGCATATCACACTAATATACTTAACGTGAAAAAAATTACCGTACTGGATGCACTACAGTTCAACCGTGTTTGCAGCGGGACCTTGATGCAAACTGATGGCCAAGCAACTACCTTATTCTTAGCGTCTGCTAAGACTGCCATTTCAGGTGTAGGCCTCCATAAATAAGTATCTGCTTTATCCACTGAATCTATAACAACGCTCCCAGCATTTAGTCCAAGACGAATGCCATTGACAACGTCATCTGGGTCCATGGACAACAGCCTCCCATGGGCAACAACTCCAGAGGTTCCATCCCAATTCAACAGCAAACATACTTTGTCGTCGATCTACAATTAATCAACCGAAAATTAAATCAATTACTGGATTAAAAAATTAAAATATAAATTTCATTTATTGAGTAATATAAATATTATTTTTACCGAATCAGGTGAGTTCCTTCTCGAACTTTCTTTACCCTGCAGCAAAGCACGAATATAAATTAATATTTTACGAATATAAATTAATTTCCAAAAATTAACCTTCTGGTCCATCAGAGTCTGTATCATTCCCTTCAATTCTGCTATTTCCTCTCGACACCGAGACACTTGTTTATCTTTGGACTGGGCCAAAGCTAGCTTGGTTAAAGTGCAACCCCTACCCAATGCCCTTAACCGTCCCGGTTTATCTTGTCCCAGTACATGTACAAGAGCATCTTTTCCAATATCATTCTGTGTCGAGCCGGATTGGGATAGGCTACCATATTTTTTGATCTCATCCTATATAAATAAATACACATAGATAATGTACAATGGTAAAAATTTCATAGTTTCAAAAAAAAATACCAATAAAATTAAAAACAATTTTACAATAGTATTCGCAGCTTCCATGTTCATTGGTTCACCATTTTTTTTAATGTGAGATCTAATCCACACATCAGCTCTACTTATGGACGATGGATCTACACTTTATTTTTTCTAAAAATAGAATAACATTAAATTAATAAACTGACATGTATAAAATAATGTTAAATAATGCTATAGTTAATGAACTCACCATGTCTTCGGTCTTTCTAGCCATTCCCCTACGACCGGTTGTATGCGGAAGTTGTGTGTACCTAAGGGCTGAATATTTCTCACTTTTTTGCTGAAAATATTGAAAGATGCTAGAATTTAACAACCAAAATCATAAAAAGAAAAACTATCTAATATTTATAATGCAGGGTAAATATGTTTGTTGAGGATTGCAATTTATTTGAAAATCAATTCATCATGTTCATATACTTATTTGGTATTATTAATGCTGGATAACTCAGTTGACATATACAGCATTCCATATCTACTAATAATATTTATAGATTGAACTAACTTGCAAAGTGTTTTTTTTACTTCATTTAAAATGTTCCTGTGCTTGTCATAATGCATTTGTATTTTGTACTGTCATAGGTTCCTACAGCTAATACCTAAACAGGAACCCTCAGCATCCACCAACACTTGGACTTCACTTCTAAAGAAATTTATCGGTTGCTAACTATGTAGATGGATTTGCAGAAACATGCCAGACGAGTTCAGTATGGATGATTTACCCTAAACTCCCGACTTGTTTTCTGTAACGACCCGCCACTCATTCTACAGAATGACGTATCATTAATAAGAAAGAAAGGGGTAGAAAATAGAAAAGAAGAGAAGAAAGAAAGAAACAACAACAACGATCTCACAGCGGAACGAATAAATTATATTAATAACATATACTATTACATAGTATACAACACTTTACAGAGTTACACAGCATATACATCACTTACTAGACAGTTATAACATCTGTCTAGACATTACAACTCAATACACTACAGAGATACAGACACAGCGGAACTACTATATATATCTACAACGCTGAAGCCTCCTGCTCCATTGCTCCTCCACAATTCGTCAAAGCTAAACCTGAATCCCTTGGCTACTCGTAAAAATTTGAGTACCCAAGAGTTTATAAAACAGAAATAAACAACTTGGGTCAGACATGGGTCTGGTGTGAGTAACAGGTTAAACTTGCTTAACTTCAAAACCTTTAGAAAGAAAAGGTATCACGTAAGACTTCCCATAAATAAACATGGGTAAGTTTTTACCTTACGCTAACCAAAACATTTGATAGGAAATCCAGTTATATTATAATAGGGTCTAGGGTTTTCAAATAAATATGAAATAGCTGAAATTGTTACATTATTAAATTCCAGCATACTAGCCATAAAGTGGGTTATACAATCAAAACTGTAAGGGCACGTAGGAAGAATGGGTTTCCATACAATGGCAGGGCTACTGGGGTACCGCCCGTCACAGTACGTGGCCTAGATCATCGTACCGAGGAGTACGCCCGCTCCCCTACAACACAAAGCCGGAACCATCCCTTACTGGATAATCCCGAACAAGACAATCCCGTAGTTGGCGCGACCAACCACACACTAAGACGAATAAAGAGAAAAGGGACCTCTAGATAGGGATCTATCTTGCTCTCAGTGGGTGCTACCCACGAAGCCTTGCTGCACCTCCCCTGTTTTAGCCATTCCCGGTTGATGAGGCTTGAGGTTACGATTACCTTTAATCAGAACATATCACTTAGAATGCTCATCGTCCGCCTGACGATGTGCTGAAAGCATTCAATCCATACAAGTTCGTTCCGGGTTCGAACGAAACCGAAGGCATTATCTCGTTACACTCGTTTTGGAATCACCCTCAGAGTTAACGACAATAACCCTTGCACTCTGAATCTTCATCTTCACTTGAGATTCACGACCTATCGTAAATTTTGAATCGATGTGGTATTCGGGTCTCCAGACCTGGAATTCCGGTATACGGAAACCCGATCCCGGTCTCATCGAAATCCAAAACGTATCTTTTAAGGGCCAAGTTGTTTTAAGGTTAAAACAATCCAATTCTTATCTATATACACAAAGATAGATAATTCAATAGATAATCTACATTATCATCCCAAACAGATAATTCACATTATCATTATAATTCAACCAAACATCCATATCATATATCAATCATATCTCATCAGAGATATCAAACAATGAAATACATTCAATCTCATTCATCCATCCTTAAGCAATGATTTATATCATCTAATTAATTTAAAGTGAATTAAACTAATTACTTCATTCTATAAATCCTGCTTACTTAATTATTAATTAAACTAATTAATTAATCATTACTCTAAGTATCCATCTAAATTAATCATTCCTGATTAATTACCCTTTAATTACTTTAAGTAATTAATACTTAATTAATTTCACAAATTAATTATCTTAAACCATTACAGTAATTAATCTTTAATTACTTCATTAGTTAATTAACTATACTTGATTACATTAATCCTTAATTAATTACAATTAATTAATTACTTTAATCACTTATTTTTGATTAATTAAATTAAATTAATCAACCCTTAATTACATTATTAATTATCCTTGATTATTTCTTTAAATTAATTATTCCATTTAAATTAATTACATTAAGTAATTAAACTTTGCTAAACCACATTTATTAATCAGTCTTGATTTATCCCATTCAGTAATTAACTACTCTTAATTACTTCACTTAATAAATTAATTACTCCTTTAATTAATTATCTCAATTAATCCTTTGATTAATTATACAAAGTAATTAAACTCAAATTACTTTCATTAAACCATCTTTAGTTAATTACATCCACTAATTAACTTTAATTACTTTCCTAAGTAATTACACTTCACTAATTACATTTAAGTAATTATATTTATCATATCTCTAAATGATTATCTTAAATTAATTTAATTAATTAATTTAACTTAATCAAATTTATTTAATTAATTACCATAAGTAATTAATTTCTTTAATTACTTCCATTAAGTAATTATACTTAACCAATTCATAAATGATTTTCATTTATTAATTAATCTAATTGATTATCAAAATTAATCCCATTTATTAATTATTAAATAATCCCTAATTAATGATCTTCATTAATTATTTAACAATTCTTTAATTACTTTCTAAATTAAAGTATTTACCTTTCAACTACTTTAATTATTATTAATAAAGACTTTAAAACATTTTACTTTAAAAATCTTTCTTTTGATTTATCTTAAATCACAGATGTAAAATAATTACAAATTTAACTTTTAATATACAAAATCTTTTTAAATTCAAATGTTAAGAAAAACACTTAACATTTATAAAAGAAGTTTATAAGATTTTTAAACAAATTTATTTATTCAAACCTTTTTAAAAAAATTTCTTTAAACATTTAAATTTGTTAAAACCATTAGTTTTGTAAACTTTATTTATCTCAAATTCTAGGATACAAATTATAACTTGAACTCGAATGAAAACTTGATTTAAAACTGGGTTTAAATCCTATTTTCAAAGTTTAAAACTCAATTTAAATTTAAAAACACTGTCTGTTTTAAAAACTGCAATTTTACATCTACCCGAGTCAACTCCATTTTCCCCCCGAGTAAAAACCCAGTTTTCCCGAGACCAACTTCGAGTTCCTTCCCTCTTTTATTTTTATACTTTGTTATGTTTAATTTTAAAACCAGTTTAAAACTCTCGCGAGTTCCTCTGCACGAACCCGAGTCAGAACATCAAATACTCGAGTATGACTTCGAGTCACTCACACTAAAACTTCGAACCAAACCCAGACTTCATCTTCCCCAAACTTTAAAATTCTTCCAGTTGTACGAGACGTACATGTGCATGTGCACAGATCATCCCAGCTTCTCCGATCACCTACGACTACTTCTTCAAGTCGACGATCCTCTTCACACTCCATTCCGACCATCAGAATATCGTTACCAGCTCGAAATCAAAATCGAGTCTCCAAGCACAATTCTGGAATCAAACCCAATCAGAAATCCACTCGTCGCCGACGAACTATGCTTCGAGAAACCTCGCCAACCTCACCGAAGTATCGCCTCGACTCCAGCTCCAATTTCCCCCTATCGCGATCGAGTCTAGTGAACTGACCTTGTCGAGATTTCCTCGACATCCAACCTGACCAAAACTAGGGCTAAGAATAGAAATCAATCACCGCCTTCATCACAGTGCTCTGATCAACATTTCTACAATTTTCTCATCATCACTGATCCTTCCTCTAACTCCAGAAGAAACCCCGAGACAACAGATCTTCACGATCACCAGAAATTGGTAAAATTCCAATTTCCGTTCATCTCAATATATCTCGCCCAAACAAACTTAAAAATTGTAATTTTTCTTCAAAAAAAATCATAATTTGGTTTAAAGATTCAATTTAAAATCTTGGAATGCTAAATTATCATATTTGAATTTTATAGTTTTCAAAGCTTTTACTGTATTTCTTCTATTCCAGATAAGTTTCAAACTTATATCACTAAATTTTATTTTATTAAACTTCATTCATGTTTAACAAACAACTCTCTTTTGAATTCCTAAGCCTATCAGTGATTTGAGAATGAGATATTGGGTTTTTGATTAGAATTTTAAACTCTGTTAACTTCACAGAATTGATATCAGACATGCATACAAAATATCAACCTATATACAAATAATTCATAATTAAACAATCATGCAGGCATATTATATCATAGATTCATACATCAGATCATCACAAAATGTTTAAACTTGTAAATTTCTATGGTTTTGTTTTCTGGATAATAAGATGATGACAGAAACTAAATAACAGAGATGTTCTTATTTTTGAAACTAAAATCATTTATATAATCATGCACAGAGATGTACCTAAAATGCATTCACAAACCTACTTGAATTCAGAGGTAAAACTTACATCATAATTATATACTTAACATTTAGATAGTGAATGTTACTCACCATTTATAGAAGATGAACAGAGCACCATGGTTATTTGAAAACAGCTTTGAAACTTTAAAACTTTAATTCATAAACTTGAATTGCCTGTTACTGAATCTTGCATGCATGCCATTTATCTTGTTTGAAAATGCTTCCAGAAACGAAATTGCAGTTTTTGTTTGATTTTGAAGAATGCAGGCTTTGATCAGATTTTGGAAAGAAGAACAGGCTTGACTTTGATTTGAAAATGGGTTTCAGAGAAATGAAGAATGGTTACAGATTTTTGAAGAAATGAATTACAGGGATTTAGTTTTTGAGAGGAAATGGTTTCAGGTTTGTTCTTGAGAATATTTTGTCTCAGGCTGAAATCTTCTTAAGTTTGAAAAAGAATTTGAAAAGAAAAAAAAATGGAATGAAAGCATGTGTTGATATAAGTAAAAATGATTTATTAAATAAAAGAAAAACAAAAATCTAAAGCTTTGACATTTGTCATTTACATTGGTTTATTAATGTACACATGTTATTTCAAGCCTTAGGAATTTACACATGTCTTTTTAGTTAGTTTATATTTATTTTAAATATAGATAAAAGCTTTTTCTTTATTTTCTTAAACACTTATTACTTATCTATTTATATATATAAAGATAACTTTTTAAAGAACTAACCAATTATACTTATAAATAAAAGCTTATACATATATATTTAAAATCTAAAACTATTTAAATATTACCTCTTTTGAATTTCAAATTCAAATTCAAATTATATTCTTAAAATCCAATTTAAAGTAAATTTAAAACAACACATCCAATTTGAAAATAACAATCTTATTTTATTAAGGTCTTTTATTATAAAAACAATACTCTATTAATATTGTTTGAAATTAACATATTTATCTATTTTAAAATAATTTATAAAGGAGATTATAAATTACTACTATTTATTAAATGAATTAACATATCATATGTAAATTGTATTTCAAACCAAAGCTTATCTATTTACAATATATACACACATATATATACACATTATAAATAGAAATCATTTTATTGGTTTTTAAAAGATAATTTCACTCAGTAAATATTTATTTAATCAGATTATTAAACCAATTCAAATTTTTATTATCAAATATTATCAAATCAATTTAATTATTTAAACAGATTATTAAATTGATATTGCCCCAAATTTCCGGGATATTACATTCCTCCCCCCTTAAAATAATTTCGTCCCCGAAATTTAAAACAAAGGTAATTTAATAATCTATTTAAATCACAACCATAAATTATCATCCATATGCTAACAACCATAGCAAACAATTCACTCAATCAAACAATTCTAATTATCCAGATAAAATTCTGGATAAAATTTCCTCGAGTTTCCCCAGGTATATATATATTGGGATACTCGCTCTACAGAATCCAACAAACAATACTACTAAGCTATAGAGCTTCTACTCTTCTAGATCTACAGAACTAAACAGGATATCAGACTACAAACGAGTCTGACTCAACAACCAAATCCTCCAGAACTGCTGGTTCCATAACCAGAGATATATCAAACATGTACTCCCTCAGAGATACATGAAACACATTGAATTCCAGTTATCCAAACTGACAATTCAATCCAGTAGATCAAACTCTTATCCAAATCAGAACATAGAAAAGATCCAAAACAACTCGGAGCTGACTTCCGAGACTTACCCAATCTTATAGCTCCCTTTAATCAGAGAAAAACTTCACAACAACGAAGTCTCCAACTTCGAATTTCAAATTCCTTCGTCTCTTATCCACAAAATCTTCAGACGATCTCGGCTTCCTACAAATCCTTTCTGATCAGCTCAACCTTCGCCGATGCTTCTAGAAACAAACTAGACCAAAAATAACCCGACAAAATGATCCTCTCAAAATCTACCCATAATCCAAAACACAAATCTACTCACAACATCAGAAGACCGAACTAACTTCTCCTATCTGGAAAAGACAAACAGATGCACTCGCCAAACTATTTCCGCTGCACCATTCTGATCTGGAGTAGAATGAAAATGCTGATGAAGAACACAAGCACAAACTGGACAACACATCCCAGAAAATCTCAGATAACTCAAGAGAATACTCAATCTATCGCAAGTCACTTTTGCAATCAACCCAGCCTAATTCCAAAGAAACTGTTCTCCCTTTAACCAATCAGAACAGCTCATACTTAACTATCCAATCTATCGAAGAAATGGATCCACTCTACTGCTTCTGAACTCTACCTTCAGAAAAACTGCTCAGCCAGAAAACTTCCTGCCAATGCACAGAATACTCCGAGCTGCACTACTGCCACAGATGCCAAAGACTTCTCAATCCAAAGCTCTTCGAGAAACTCGAAACCCAAACCAAACAGAAACACCATGCTGAACTCAACCACAACACCGAAGCAGACACACTTCATTAACTTGTTCCAAAGAAAACATCTTCGGGAACATCCATAGTCACTGCATCTCATCACACAGCTACTATTACCTGAGATACCATCACTCGCTTCTGTTCTCCGACAGATCCAACTCTACTCATCCAACTCCTAAGATGAACTCCGAACCTTAACAGGTTTCCTTCAGAGATCGATGAAATCCTCACAATTGCAAAGTTCACTCGAGACGGTATTAGGTTTACAGTCTCGACAAATACACTTCCAACCTCAACACTCAGACTCCTAATCCTAGATGATAAATTATTATCATCTCAACCAATCATTACAAATACCATATACATTTAAAATGATACTTTTTTATATAGAAATTATATCTGGGTAAAATTATTTCATCTACCTTTTTAAAACAATATTGTGTCCGTTGGCCTGGTCCAAGTGTTTAGAGATCCCTATCAATAACGTTAGCTACTCGTATTGACCAGAATCCATATACCACTCAACCGATCAATTAACACAATATAAAACCATTTTATATAACTAACAAATACGCGCTCTCGTATATATATACTCAGACTCAACAGGTTGCTACAGATCCTATCTCTAATGAACAATCCTTCCGAACCTAGGTATTCACTCAACCTAGTGTTCTGATATTCACTTAACCAAAAGCTTAGGCATTCGCTCAACCTATGCTCTGATACCACTGTAACGACCCGCCACTCATTCTACAGAATGACGTATCATTAATAAGAAAGAAAGGGGTAGAAAATAGAAAAGAAGAGAAGAAAGAAAGAAACAACAACAACGATCTCACAGCGGAACGAATAAATTATATTAATAACATATACTATTACATAGTATACAACACTTTACAGAGTTACACAGCATATACATCACTTACTAGACAGTTATAACATCTGTCTAGACATTACAACTCAATACACTACAGAGATACAGACACAGCGGAACTACTATATATATCTACAACGCTGAAGCCTCCTGCTCCATTGCTCCTCCACAATTCGTCAAAGCTAAACCTGAATCCCTTGGCTACTCGTAAAAATTTGAGTACCCAAGAGTTTATAAAACAGAAATAAACAACTTGGGTCAAACATGGGTCTGGTGTGAGTAACAGGTTAAACTTGCTTAACTTCAAAACCTTTAGAAAGAAAAGGTATCACGTAAGACTTCCCACAAATAAACATGGGTAAGTTTTTACCTTACGCTAACCAAAACATTTGATAGGAAATCCAGTTATATTATAATAGGGTCTAGGGTTTTCAAATAAATATGAAATAGCTGAAATTGTTACATTATTAAATTCCAGCATACTAGCCACAAAGTGGGTTATACAATCAAAACCGTAAGGGCACGTAGGAAGAATGGGTTTCCATACAATGGCAGGGCTACTGGGGTACCGCCCGTCACAGTACGTGGCCTAGATCATCGTACCGAGGAGTACGCCCGCTCCCCTGCAACACAAAGCCGGAACCATCCCTTACTGGATAATCCCGAACAAGACAATCCCGTAGTTGGCGCGACCAACCATACACTAAGCCGAATAAAGAGAAAAGGGACCTCTAGACAGGGATCTATCTTGCTCTCAGTGGGTGCTACCCACGAAGCCTTGCTGCACCTCCCCTGTTTTAGCCATTCCCGGTTGATGAGGCTTGAGGTTACGATTACCTTTAATCAGAACATATCACTTAGAATGCTCATCGTCCGCCTGACGATGTGTTGAAAGCATTCAATCCATACAAGTTCGTTCCGGGTTCGAACGAAACCGAAGGCATTATCTCGTTACACTCGTTTTGGAATCACCCTCAGAGTTAACGACAATAACCCTTGCACTCTGAATCTTCATCTTCACTTGAGATTCACGACCTATCGTAAATTTTGAATCGATGTGGTATTCGGGTCTCCAGACCTGGAATTCCGGTATACGGAAACCCGATCCCGGTCTCATCGAAATCCAAAACGTATCTTTTAAGGGCCAAGTTGTTTTAAGGTTAAAACAATCCAATTCTTATCTATATACACAAAGATAGATAATTCAATAGATAATCTACATTATCATCCCAAACAGATAATTCACATTATCATTATAATTCAACCAAACATCCATATCATATATCAATCATATCTCATCAGAGATATCAAACAATGAAATACATTCAATCTCATTCATCCATCCTTAAGCAATGATTTATATCATCTAATTAATTTAAAGTGAATTAAACTAATTACTTCATTCTATAAATCCTGCTTACTTAATTATTAATTAAACCAATTAATTAATCATTACTCTAAGTATCCATCTAAATTAATCATTCCTGATTAATTACCCTTTAATTACTTTAAGTAATTAATACTTAATTAATTTCACAAATTAATTATCTTAAACCATTACAGTAATTAATCTTTAATTACTTCATTAGTTAATTAACTATACTTGATTACATTAATCCTTAATTAATTACAATTAATTAATTACTTTAATCACTTATTTTTGATTAATTAAATTAAATTAATCAACCCTTAATTACATTATTAATTATCCTTAATTATTTCTTTAAATTAATTATTCCATTTAAATTAATTACATTAAGTAATTAAACTTTGCTAAACCACATTTATTAATCAGTCTTGATTTATCCCATTCAGTAATTAACTACTCTTAATTACTTCACTTAATAAATTAATTACTCCTTTAATTAATTATCTTAATTAATCCTTTGATTAATTATACAAAGTAATTAAACTCAAATTACTTTCATTAAACCATCTTTAGTTAATTACATCCACTAATTAACTTTAATTACTTTCCTAAGTAATTACACTTCACTAATTACATTTAAGTAATTATATTTATCATATCTCTAAATGATTATCTTAAATTAATTTAATTAATTAATTTAACTTAATCAAATTTATTTAATTAATTACCATAAGTAATTAATTTCTTTAATTACTTCCATTAAGTAATTATACTTAACCAATTCATAAATGATTTTCATTTATTAATTAATCTAATTGATTATCAAAATTAATCCCATTTATTAATTATTAAATAATCCCTAATTAATGATCTTCATTAATTATTTAACAATTCTTTAATTACTTTCTAAATTAAAGTATTTACCTTTCAACTACTTTAATTATTATTAATAAAGACTTTAAAACATTTTACTTTAAAAATCTTTCTTTTGATTTATCTTAAATCACAGATGTAAAATAATTACAAATTTAACTTTTAATATACAAAATCTTTTTAAATTCAAATGTTAAGAAAAACACTTAACATTTATAAAAGAAGTTTATAAGATTTTTAAACAAATTTATTTATTCAAACCTTTTTAAAAAAATTTCTTTAAACATTTAAATTTGTTAAAACCATTAGTTTTGTAAACTTTATTTATCTCAAATTCTAGGATACAAATTATAACTTGAACTCGAATGAAAACTTGATTTAAAACTGGGTTTAAATCCTATTTTCAAAGTTTAAAACTCAATTTAAATTTAAAAACACTGTCTGTTTTAAAAACTGCAATTTTACATCTACCCGAGTCAACTCCATTTTCCCCCCGAGTAAAAACCCAGTTTTCCCGAGACCAACTTCGAGTTCCTTCCCTCTTTTATTTTTATACTTTGTTATGTTTAATTTTAAAACCAGTTTAAAACTCTCGCGAGTTCCTCTGCACGAACCCGAGTCAGAACATCAAATACTCGAGTATGACTTCGAGTCACTCACACTAAAACTTCGAACCAAACCCAGACTTCATCTTCCCCAAACTTTAAAATTCTTCCAGTTGTACGAGACGTACATGTGCACGTGCACAGATCATCCCAGCTTCTCCGATCACCTACGACTACTTCTTCAAGTCGACGATCCTCTTCACACTCCATTCCGACCATCAGAATATCGTTACCAGCTCGAAATCAAAATCGAGTCTCCAAGCACAATTCTGGAATCAAACCCAATCAGAAATCCACTCGTCGCCGACGAACTATGCTTCGAGAAACCTCGCCAACCTCACCGAAGTATCGCCTCGACTCCAGCTCCAATTTCCCCCTATCGCGATCGAGTCTAGTGAACTGACCTTGTCGAGATTTCCTCGACATCCAACCTGACCAAAACTAGGGCTAAGAATAGAAATCAATCATCGCCTTCATCACAGTGCTCTGATCAACATTTCTACAATTTTCTCATCATCACTGATCCTTCCTCTAACTCCAGAAGAAACCCCGAGACAACAGATCTTCACGATCACCAGAAATTGGTAAAATTCCAATTTCCGTTCATCTCAATATATCTCGCCCAAACAAACTTAAAAATTGTAATTTTTCTTCAAAAAAAATCATAATTTGGTTTAAAGATTCAATTTAAAATCCTGGAATGCTAAATTATCATATTTGAATTTTATAGTTTTCAAAGCTTTTACTGTATTTCTTCTATTCCAGATAAGTTTCAAACTTATATCACTAAATTTTATTTTATTAAACTTCATTCATGTTTAACAAACAACTCTCTTTTGAATTCCTAAGCCTATCAGTGATTTGAGAATGAGATATTGGGTTTTTGATTAGAATTTTAAACTCTGTTAACTTCACAGAATTGATATCAGACATGCATACAAAATATCAACCTATATACAAATAATTCATAATTAAACAATCATGCAGGCATATTATATCATAGATTCATACATCAGATCATCACAAAATGTTTAAACTTGTAAATTTCTATGGTTTTGTTTTCTGGATAATAAGATGATGACAGAAACTAAATAACAGAGATGTTCTTATTTTTGAAACTGAAATCATTTATATAATCATGCACAGAGATGTACCTAAAATGCATTCACAAACCTACTTGAATTCAGAGGTAAAACTTACATCATAATTATATACTTAACATTTAGATAGTGAATGTTACTCACCATTTATAGAAGATGAACAGAGCACCATGGTTATTTGAAAACAGCTTTGAAACTTTAAAACTTTAATTCATAAACTTGAATTGCCTGTTACTGAATCTTGCATGCATGCCATTTATCTTGTTTGAAAATGCTTCCAGAAACGAAATTGCAGTTTTTGTTTGATTTTGAAGAATGCAGGCTTTGATCAGATTTTGGAAAGAAGAACAGGCTTGACTTTGATTTGAAAATGGGTTTCAGAGAAATGAAGAATGGTTACAGATTTTTGAAGAAATGAATTACAGGGATTTAGTTTTTGAGAGGAAATGGTTTCAGGTTTGTTCTTGAGAATATTTTGTCTCAGGCTGAAATCTTCTTAAGTTTGAAAAAGAATTTGAAAAGAAAAAAAATGGAATGAAAGCATGTGTTGATATAAGTAAAAATGATTTATTAAATAAAAGAAAAACAAAAATCTAAAGCTTTGACATTTGTCATTTACATTGGTTTATTAATGTACACATGTTATTTCAAGCCTTAGTAATTTACACATGTCTTTTTAGTTAGTTTATATTTATTTTAAATATAGATAAAAGCTTTTTCTTTATTTTCTTAAACACTTATTACTTATCTATTTATATATATAAAGATAACTTTTTAAAGAACTAACCAATTATACTTATAAATAAAAGCTTATACATATATATTTAAAATCTAAAACTATTTAAATATTACCTCTTTTGAATTTCAAATTCAAATTCAAATTATATTCTTAAAATCCAATTTAAAGTAAATTTAAAACAACACATCCAATTTGAAAATAACAATCTTATTTTATTAAGGTCTTTTATTATAAAAACAATACTCTATTAATATTGTTTGAAATTAACATATTTATCTATTTTAAAATAATTTATAAAGGAGATTATAAATTACTACTATTTATTAAATGAATTAACATATCATATGTAAATTGTATTTCAAACCAAAGCTTATCTATTTACAATATATACACACATATATATACACATTATAAATAGAAATCATTTTATTGGTTTTTAAAAGATAATTTCACTCAGTAAATATTTATTTAATCAGATTATTAAACCAATTCAAATTTTTATTATCAAATATTATCAAATCAATTTAATTATTTAAACAGATTATTAAATTGATATTGCCCCAAATTTCCGGGATATTACATTTTCGCCTTCACAAACTTCCTCCAATCGGTTATGCTTTTTATGTTCGTAGGTTTCAGATTAAGTCTTTCCTCATCGTTCTCCGCTTTTTGCAAATTTCGAACCAATTTGCTTTTTGACGATCTCCAAAGTACTCCCATTTGTTGAAATATAGCTTTTCTTTGCCATTCCTCTTCCAATTTAAATCTAATCTGCAACAATACATCAAAACATGATATTAGTAAAATTTATTTAATTTAAATACGATAGATTTAATTAAATCTGAAAGGTTTTCTGAAGTTATTAGATGGCAATTTCAATTTATAATTGGCAAGAACTATTTTTCAATCTATCCAGAAGTTATTAGAGTCAGAATGTTAAATAATAGATGCTTGCTTCATACCAGAACCGACTGCCACAAAACTTCTTTTAAGTCATCACTAATATTCCTCCAATCATCAATGGTGTATGGAACCTGCTCCCGCACAAGCGGTCCAAGAAAAGAGGATAAATATACCGACCCTTGCCCTACTGGTACACCTAGATCATTGAACTCAACTTCAATTCGATCCTGACTGCATGACGGGAGTCTTTTTGCTTTTGCTGGACCTCTACCGCCTCTTTTCCGAGATGTACTTCCAATTTCAGCTTCACTTTGTTTCCCAATTTCCAGCTCGGCATCAGCAGTTTGTTCAGGACAGGTTTCATTTTCTGAGCGGAGTCCTTCATTTGGGTCAGAGGGGATATCATCTAGTGGTTGTTCGTCTTCTTCATTGTGAACAGTGGCCTGCTTCTTAGCATTGTCTGGTTGTTCTTCTATTTCATTTATACTAGCTGGAACTTTACGTTTTCGCTTTGACTGTTTGTTCTTAGCTTTGACTGTTTGTTCTTCAGCCTTTCTCTGCAACCGGGTACGTACAGATGTTGTAGACATATTTTTCTGCAAGTGACAGAAAACACAGTATAAACCAATAAGCACATGTAAACAATAAGCAGCGATAAATATTAACAAACAACACTTAAATATCATCAACCTGTAGCTGAAAAGAGATGTGGCAGTTGGAAAACCAAACAAGCAGGCCTAAAAGCCTTGAGATGATGAACAGATTTGTAATTTTATGAGAAAATGTACATGTAATGCAAACATAATTGATAAGAACACTACTCATTATCAAGCAATATATGCAAACAGAATTGATAAGAACATATAATGCTTTGTCTATGGAAGTATACTAAGATCAAAACACAAAGAACAAAAATTGAATGGTACATGCATTTGCAATGGATTAGAAAATTAAATGGTGCAAACTAACAGCCATTCGCAACATTAAAAAAAACAAAGCATTAGTGCAGCAAATGAACAACAATCACTAAAGAAAATCAATACAAGTTCAATGAAATTTCCAAATAGCCCGGATTTAATATATAAGTTCAACCATCACTAAAGCAAATGAACAACTATGCTCAAGTAGAACATATAATCTACTCAATTATGCCCTCGCAATCCTCTCTAACATAGCAAACATCTTCATCATCTGCTTCCATTATTTCATCTTCCACCACTTGAATATCTTCCTCGATGCAATCGTGCTCCTCTATATCATTAAAACTTCTTGATGGTGCTTTCATTACAACGTACCAATTAGAAACATCGTTCTCTCTTGAATAAAGTACTTGTTTTGCTTGAGATGCAAGTATGTATGGGTCTCGTGAAAATGATGCTTGATGTAAATTAACAAGAGTGAACCCATCATCATCAACTTTTACTCCATTTCCTTTATACGTCCAACGACACTTGAAAACTGGAATATAAAACAAATGATAATCTAATAAAATTATATCTGTCAATATTCCATAATAAGTGACCACATCAACCACTTGGGACATATCTTTAGCACTTGCTCTACACATAGTAGTTGCATCAAAAGTCACCCCACAATTCTGAGTTTCTCTCCCTAAATCTTTTACATGAAAACGTTGCTCGTTGATGATATATCCTTTGAAAGACATGGCATCATCCTTCGGACCATAAGCAATCCATTTTAACATGTCATTATGATCCTTGGAGGTAATAGGTATCTACAACAAATTTCATTTAGCATGTAAATTTATATTGTAATATTGATAGTTGAATGAGAATATATTTGAAATCTAACTAACCTTTCTTTTAATCCAATCGACAAAACTTTTTGTATGTGTTTCCCAAAGTAAGGTCGCGTTTTTTGTCATGCGTTGGTCTGAATTTTCTAATTCCTCCAAATGCAAACTAGTATTGAACAATTGATTATAAGTTATATATATCATTGCGAACACATCAAAATATTTAAAACAATATAACATAAACTTACTCTATAAACGGTTCCACCACGGCCATATTCATTAACACAGCTAAATGAGCACTTTCTTTCTCATTAACTGGCAATTTAATTGTCTTCGATACTGAAATTGGACGTCCCTCTAATATTCTACTACTTTCATAATCTTCATTTCGAGCTTCTTTCTCCTCTATATGTCCTGATTTCTTCAAAAATTCATTGAAAAACAACATGCATTCTGTTGCAAGATACGATTCTGCAATACATCCCTCTGGTCGTGCATAGTTTCTGACATAATCTTTGAGTGTCTTCATATATCTTTCGAATGGGTACATCCATTGAAAATGAATAGGTCCACACATTTGTGCTTCTTTTCCAAGATGAATGGATAAATGTATCATTATATCAAAGAAAGATGGTGGAAAAAAAATTTCAAGCTCACATAAAACGTCAATAATTTCAACATTGATTTGTTCTACCTTCTCTCTATCAAGAACACGTTGACATAATTTGTTGAAAAAATAACATAAGCGAATTATCGCTTTTCTTGCCTTTTTTGTCATGAACCCTCTCGATGCTACTGGCAATAAATGTTGCATTAATACATGGTAATCATGTGACTTCAATCCACTAATTTTGCAATCCGACAACGAAATCCGATTTTTTAAATTTGAACAGTAGCCATCCGGTCCTTTGAAATCATACAGTCTTTTGCAAAATATTTTTCTCTCAGATTTTGACAACATATATGGAGCCGGTGGAAGATATGTTTTATTCCCACGAGGTTGTGTATGAAGCTCACTTCGAATTCCCCAATCCTCTAAATCCTTTCTACAGTTGGTTCCATCTTTGGATTTATTTCCATGCAACATTGTGCCCAATAGGCTTTCACCAATGTTCTTCTCCACATGCATCACATCTAAATTGTGACCTAATGGAAGTTCCTATGAAAACCAAAATAATAATGCATTATTGGGTTTTTCTTGTATTAAAATAATGAAAAATAAATAAATAAACCACTAACCTCCCAATAAGGCAAATCAAAGAAAATTGATCGTTTTTTCCACCTTGATAGCTCTACTTCTGTACAACTGTTAGTATCATCATATTCATCTTCTTTATCATAGCCATGCTTTCTCTTCTTACTTTTCTCCACTATTCCTTTTCCAAAATCATTTGGATAATCCTTCAATAATGCATAGATGTTTCTCCCAGAAAGCATTCTAGGAGCACCATCTGTCTCTATGGTATTATCAAACAATGCCTTTTGTTTCCTCCGTGAATCTGAAGGAGGTAGAAATCTTCTATGACCCATGTAGGCGAACTTTCGACTATGTTTCAACCAAAGGGAATGGGTATTGACACCACATAATGGGCAAGCCTTTTGCCCTTTCACACGACATCCAGCAAGATTTCCATAAGCCGGAAAATCATTAATCGTCCATAACAAAATTGCATTCAGTTTAAATAAAGTTTTACTAAATGCATCATAAGCAGTAACTCCATTAGACCACAAGTGATGAAAGTCTTCCACCAAAGGCGTCAAATATACATCAATATCATTCCCGGGTTGCTTCGGGCCTGGAATAAGTAAAGTTAACATAATATTTTCTTTCTTCATACACAACATAGGCGAGAGATTGTATGTCACAAGCATTACTGGCCAGCAACTATATTTCGAACTCAACATGGAAAATGGATTGAATCCATCTGTAGCAAGACCAAGACTAAGATTGCGTGGATCAGATGAAAAAGATTTATACTTTTCATCCACCATTTTCCATGTCATAGAATCCACGGGATGACGCATTTTTCCATCGTTACTTTTATTATTAAAATGCCATCTTAATTCTTCAGCCATCTTTTGAGATCTATACATTCGTCTAAACCTCGGAATGATTGGGAAATATCTCAATACTTTAACTGGAACACCTTGTATAACCTCTTCAGTATCCTGATTTTTCTTCCATCTCGAGGAACCACATTTTGGACAACTTTCTAAATTTTTGTATTCTTTTCTGAAAAGGCAACAATCATTCTCACAAGCATGTATCTTTTCAAAACCCATGCCGAATGCTTTAAGAAATTTCTTGACTTCATATAAGGTTTTGGGAAGCACGTTATCCTTCGGCAGAAATAGATGTTGCACAGCTAAAAGCTTATCAAAACCACTATCGGACAAGCCAGTCTCGCATTTAAGATTATACAAGACGGTGATGGCAGATAATTTTGTGTGATCTGTGCAACCAGGATATAATGGAGTTTCTGCATCTTCCAAGTTCTTGACTAACTCATCCTCTTTTCTTCGAGAATCAACATCGTCTTTATCATCATCAAAAAAATCTTGATTCAAAAAATCTTCATCTTCATAGTGAATCATCTTGAATAGTTCATATACGTCAAACTTATTTGTTTTATTCTCTACATTTATCTCTTTACCATGGTTATACCATACACCGTTAATGTATTTAGGATCCATTCCTTTTATAATTAAATGTTCAACGATGATTTGGTCATCATGACGACTAAGATTCCGACAATCCTTGCAAGGGCATAAAATTTTTTCTACACTTCTTACATTCGTCTTTGCAGCATGCACGAAATTCATTGCTCCTTGTCGGTATTCTATACTAGTTCTATGAAAAAAGTAAAAAAAAGTGAGCTTTAGTAATAGATTATATGTTCTAATTCTCAAAATACATATTAAGTTAATCATGGTTTTATCACCTGTTTAAAAAAACCCAGCCTTTTTCCATTATCGACATTTGAAGGCAAATAAGTTTCCAATCTTTGACGTATAAATTGGTAATCTGTTGTAATCAAAAAAATAACTAGACGTTGAAGTACAAATACTTGTAGCACTACTGCATATAACCATGGTGGTTTAGTAGACAAAGGCAAAGAATACTTTTCCAAAAATATAAATTTTACACTAATATTTTGCATTTAACCTCAGATTTACATGTATTTATAATTAATCCATGCATGAATTCAAAGCCCAAGTCTAGCAAATTATAGAATTACTGCATATTCTTCTGGACAATTTTTTTAATTCAATAACTGTGGTTAGTTCCTTAGTTGGATAGCTGTGTCAGGAGGAGTTCAATGCATGCAAGATCCAATGACGAATAGAATAAAGTTTGTAAAATTCAGAATATTGAATATTTGGATAATCTTAACTAAAGTATTAATATAAATCTTGAAGATTATTAATCATCAACTAAAAGTATCACCATTTGTTAATCATCAACGGTAGTTTACCAGTCAACCGGGTTTTTTGGAGTATAATTAACATAAAAAAGTTAGCTATTCTTGGATGATACTTCACACACGCGTAGTCTTATGTTCATTTTGTAGCTTTGAACTAAATGAACAAAATGGTATATTTACATGACAAAATCCAATGTTGTAGAAGTGAGGTATATGCATAAGTTTATGATTAGTCTCATCTCGGGGAAAATCATACAAATTATATATCAATGTGATTAGCAAGATAAACTACAGAAATAATGAAAATGAAAACTGCTAACATTCTACCAACAACAATTAAAATAAAAACTTTCTTCGTTAAAAAACTTTGTGTTTGAAGTTGCAGCCCCTTATCCTAATTATATAGCAATCAAATTTTACAGCTGCAAAAAATTCAGAGATAAGTGATAAAATAATAAAATCTATCGCACATGAGAAAGATGAAGCTAATCCAAAGTATGATGCAGAACTTTAAATCAACCATTTCAGTAATAGTTTAGGAAAAAATACGAAAATAAGATGCATTAAAATTCATATAAAATCCAAATAGAATCACAAAGTCGATTTAAAAGATTCATACCTAAATATACCTAATCGATTTAAAAGATTCATACCTAAATATACCTAGATCTGCTGGCTGCCGCGACTCGATGTTGAGTAAGGGGGAATCGACGGAGTTACGATGATACTTGAGTGCGATGAAATTTTGACACGATTAAAAGGGGAAAAATTTTTTCTGAAGAAGAAAGCAGATTAGGGACGAGAATTTTGTTAAGTACGAGAGTAAAATGATAGGTTACGTTTATTTAGTTCGAGCGCGGACTCTTTTTTTTAGAAGCGGGAAACGTGAATTATTTTTTGCCATGTTTATATTATTTGGTAATCTATTTTTTGTTGCATTTACAATAAAACGCCACCGATTTTTGCAACTATAAATGGTTTTGTAGGTCACACATAGCCACTTTACTTAAGAAAGAGTCGGACCCTACCATAGCCACTTGATACCGCTAACCCAAACCAGACCCTTCCTAAGGATTTCACCTATAGTACTAAAGCATAACTTGTGACCCATAACCCACTCGTGACGTCACACATTAGTTCGACTATTTGTAGGTACTGGTAGCTAAATTGACTAGGAAGTTTACTCTAGAGAATTGGGGCTAATCTCGCATCCACCATGGTTATTTATTATGGACGATGTCCAACATTAGTCCGCAAAGTCACACCGTTGATAGCCAGATTTAACTGGGCAGACTTCCATGTAGCTATAGACTAACCTCGCATCTTTATAACTTAGTCCTACCTTATATGTATACCAACTATATACATATATTATCGTAGACGATTAATAATTGAGGGCATATCCCTTACTACGCCACTAATTAAGGGTTAACTCTCTAATTAACACTAACTTCCTTCCTACAAATTAATATTACCTAACTATTCTAAAAATACTTGTTGTCATGCTCAATATGCTATAATCAATACACTGTTAGTTTTAACAGTCAATATGTTAATATTATATACATATATTTTTACATGCGGAATTTAAGATTTAATCATTACGTTACAATAATTCGATAATAATTCGTTTACAAGGTATTTTGAATTATCAGTTTCATACAAATCTACAATTCCAACAAGAACTGCTACTACCCATAGCCAAATAAAATAGATTTATACAAATAGGGAATACCTACAACTTGTTCCATATTAATACATTAGAATCCCTTTTTGTTTTAAAGAATAGATCCTCACAAATTAGATCGCTTATGTTCAATTCAACCTTTGTATACAACATTTTGGAGTGAGAAAGGGGTTCCTTATTTATCTAGTTTATTTTCTCTTTGAACCCATTAACACTTCAATTTAAAGAGATAAATTAGGTTGAATGGACCACAGTTTCTCTAATTCTAAACGATCAAATTAGGTTCTAATATATTAATCCAAAAACAATTATGATTCCAACATATACAAAGATCAATATTTACTTAGGGAAATTCTGAGGGTTCTAGGTGTTATCTTTTCGTTTACCAAAATTTCTCAAGACATACATCAAATCCAAATAAATACTATTCAATTATGAAAATGTGAAAAACTTGATATTTCCATTCATAGAAAATTGTTTGCTTACTAACTGGATTTGATTCCACCATGCTTAATTCTCTTTCAGATCTTCCTTTGAAAATTCTAACTAATTCTAGAATCTAAGGAAGAAGAAGATAGGATCTGATTTATACCACTTCTAATTCTCTGCTTGATCTTTCCCCAGAAAGTTTACTGTTATTGAAACTCTAAGGGGAAATAATTTGGCAGAGCTTCGATGTTGCTGTAGAATTTTATGAAGGAAAATTGGGGGTCTAGGGTTTTATTTATAGAGGTGAGAAGAAATGAGGGCCGTTGGATTTAAAATAAATAAATCTAGAACATTCGAAACAATGCAAACCCTAGCTGTCTTATAACCCACCAGTCGACCGCTGCCTAAGGGCGGTCAATGGGTCCCCCTTTTGGGACCGTTGATTTGTGCGTTGTTTAATTTATGTTAACTATTTATTAAATACCTTATTTAATTGATACTTTAACCATATTTGTAGTTTACTTAAACGTTAAGTCTCCCTTAAGTTAACTATTATTTAAATTCAAAATTTTAATTTCAAATTCAAATATTTACATTTCCAAATTTAAACTCATTTGAATTATTTCAAATTCGAAAACTTCAAACGTCCATAACTTCTCCGTTTGAACTTCGATTTCAACATATTTTATATGAAATTGATCAGAAAATCACCATGGACGCAACGATGCAAGTTCCATGACTAAATTTTGACATTTATAAAATTTCCATTTATAACCTTAATTTTAATTACTTAATTTCTTATTAAATTTATGGGGTGTTACATAAGATACTAACCTGTAAAATATACTTCGTAGGAGTAAAGTAAGATCAATAAAAAGGGATAAAGTGGTTGTAGGTTGAAGTATTTGCCAAACCACTATAACAATTGTGTGTTCTTTGTTCTTTAATCTCTTTCTTGTTATATTTGATACTTGATTTAGTGTTTATTCCATTTTTGGTCCAAACGTTTAGGTTCTTTCACTGAGAAAACTTGGATTTAAGAACTTGAAATTTGATTTGGAGATGTGAAGAGGGCATATACATGCAAGCTACTATTGGAAGAAGTCAATAAGAACAAGAGGGCAGCCAGGAGGTGTCCTCAGGATCAAATCCACCGTCCATCTATGTAACTAGAGAAGATATAGATAGAATGACGACAACAATGCAAGAGAGGTTGATAGCCCGCCAAGAAGAAATACTGGATGGATTTTTCAGAAGGATAGAATAGTAGGGAACAACTGGAGTTGCTGGAAACCAAAGTCAGAGGCCGAAAGGTAAAACGAGTGTACCAGGAAATGGAGCAGAAGAAATTGGAGCCAACCCCATGGGAGACCCACAACTCGGTACCGAGTCAAGATGAAAACTCGGCATCGAGTCAAGATGTCTTGCAAGCATGGTCAATTTAGACTTAGGACAAAGTGCAGCACGTTTAAGGAATGATGTTGAGTCACTAAATAAAGAGCAAAATGTGAATGTACAACAACAGGAGTTGGAACCAGAAGTTCTCCGTTGGCATGGAGGGCATAACAATGATATGGATTAGAGACTTCCATTTGATAACAACGGCTGGAATGTTGAGATGAAAAGGTGAATACTAAGAGGCAAGCCCCCATATTAAAGTTTGGAGATAATGTAAATAGAAACCCATTTACCCCAAATCCAGTATGCAAGGAACTTGTCTGATTTCAAATTGTTAATGCTTGAGATATACAATGAAAGGACATATCCAACTATACACTTTATGAGATATATCTGACATGTGGAAGTGTTGGATGCTTTAGAGGAGGTGATGTGATGGTGTTTCCCATTGTACTTGATAGAGTTAGTGACATTGTGGTTTTTCCAACTAGAGAATGGGTCAATTAGCACGTGGGCCGAAATGTTGGATAAGTTCATGAAATAATTCAGATTTCATATATCACGACTGAGGAATGTGATGATTCTTTTCAGCATGAAATAGAGTGCTAGTGAGACCTTGTGGAGTTATTAGACCAGATTCAATGCAACAACTGCTACGGTGCTTAAATATTATCCATTAATAGTTCTAATGGCGGTGGTCTTCGAAGCAAGAACAAAACTGATTTTAAGATTACTTTGGAAAGGGACCCGACGATGGATACTGCGGGTTTTTATTATTAAGTGGAGAGATATTTGCATTAGGAAGACACTGAAGCTGAGAATGTTGAAGTGAATGTTGTGGATGAGTGAGGACCATCAAAAATAGGATATAGGCGTGATAAAGGAAAGCAAAAAGTGGACGATTTCTTCGGAGGACTGAAGCGACAAAGGAGGGAGTTGAAATTCCTATACTGATTCGATTGAGATGCCAAAGAGAATATATATAGATACTAGGGGGTCAATTCTCTACCAAAAACTAGAAAAGAGGGAGCCCATGGGCTAGGAGAAAAGGTGTGGAAAGCTTTGGCTATTCCATAAACCAGTAGGCATGAAACGAGTGAGTGCAGGCGCTTGTATGATTTGATTGAAGAATAGGTTCGAAGTAACTGCTTACCATAGTAAGTAAAAATTCAAATTACTATAGTACAAAATATAGTGTTGCCGTAGGAGTGACCACCATCTACAATGGATGTATCTGGATGCGGTCGGGGATCTAGACCGAGAATGATTATCCAGTGACTAGGATAGGTTGAAGTCAGGTTTGATTTCCGTACATTGCTTTCATGTTGAATAATGATGTAGGATTACTATCAAGCTGCTTATATGTGTATCTCGATCAGTCCCAAGGCATGCTCTAGGTTGGAAATTTAGGAGTAATCCTCAATAGATTGAATGTTTTGAACGTTTAATTGATGCATTTGATTTGAACCCCATGATTGCTTGATAAACCTTTAGAATTGAAAATCATCTGAACATGATGACTAATATTGATATTATTATGAAATGCCAACGAAAATTTTATAACTGATATATAAACCAATAGGACATGGTTCCCTCGATCGAAGAAATAGGGCAATGAACCATGAAGTGTAAGTTCCCTTGCCAGAGAGATTGGATGGATTTGTACCGAATAGTGAGTCCCATCAACGGAGAGTGACTAGACGGACTAACTCGTATAGTGACTCCTCTCACCAAAGGGTGAGCAGATGGGCTCGATCAAATATTGGGTCCTCTCGCCAAGGAACGAGCAGATTGGGCTAAATGGGTATATGATTGTGTGATACAGAGAGATCAGTAATTGGATTAGATATATGATTGTATGATTCAAAGAGATCAGAAATTAAATTGAATATCGATTATGTGATCCGGAGAGATCGAAAACTGATCCCAAGGTTTGAACACCTTAAAACAACTCGATAATGAATAATGGATTACACCATTGCCTCGACTCGGTTGGACCAACTTATGATGGGATGTTGGATGATACTAGGCGAATTATAAGTAATGTTCCAATCGATGGAAATGTACGACAATGATTGATTATGCCTGATCACATGATATATTATTATTAAATCCCAAGCAAATACGAGATGATATTGATATCGATATGTGATAGTTAAATCCCTGGAAAACACGGGATGATATTTACACAAATATATGATAATTGATCCCGAGCAAACATGTGATAAACTCAGTTTATAACATATGATATATAAAATCCTGAGGGAACTTAGAATGATGTTGATATCAATGCATGATACGATAATCCTAAGGGAACACGGGACAATTATGATTTGTGACTAACACTTAAGTAAGGACTTGTGTCCTTTGCTATGAAGGGTCTAGTGATAGAGTCAGGGCTATTCCTAAGGAGCAATTATATAATTTGTTACATATATCTAACTCGATAACAAATCTTGTTCAAAATAAAAGGTGTTTTTTCTATTATATATTCGATACAGTGTGTTATATTAATTACTTAATTTAATTAAAATCATATTTAATACAAAATTCAAAAAATGTATGATTTGTGATGGTAGTTATAAATTGTATTAACCATAAGTAATTTATCATGATGAAATCAAACATACTGTTTTAAATATTCCTAGTCAAGATGTATCGAGATTGGATATCGATGCATCCTTTGAGAATAGAGTACCTAACGCTCTCTAAATGTTCGGCAATGTATTATTCATGACTGTTGGGGGAATCAAGGGATTACGTACTGATAGTTTTCTATTGGTTAATATAATTAAGGTTGTTATTCGACGTTTTGGCACGGCTATATTATCACTAATTGGACAATTTAGATTCGACTGTCATTAAGGCCAGTTAGTCTAGGGTGATGATTGTGGGGTCCAGAAGTCAAGTGCAAATGGTAATATGAAGTCGAGATTGAAAAGAATTGAGAGATATGCAAGGCAGAATGTTTGAAATATGGAATAGGGTTCAACATATAGGAGGGATCGGAAAAAATCAACCTCTAAGATAGAGAAAGGTATGTTTCAGGAAGTTAATGTAGTTCAATAGAAAACAATTAATATCTCAAGATCCACAAGTCCAATGCATATGAAATTTTGTGAGCAAGATGTGAGGACCATAGGGAGCCTACCCTAGGGGTTGCACCTCAAAAGAATGGAGTCAAAGGGATCGACCTTCTTCCCTCAGTAGGGATCGGCTGAATCAGGAAGAAATTCATGTTGAAGCAAAGTTCAAACAATAACTCAAGTTGTACTAATCCAATTGGCATGAAAATTGGAGGCTAAGCATATTTCAAAATGGGGAGGCTACCATAAGGATTGCAGCCCCAAATTCCTCCAAGATAAGGATCAGTACCGATCCCTATTTTTGGGAATTAGGCCATGTGATCCCTCTTGTGGGTCCATATGGTTCTGAAGGTCTTTCTGGCGAATTTTCAGGGAGATATTTGGCCATCTCCGTCTAACAATACATGCTTGGTACTTTATTTTCGGGACTTGTACGCTGCTAGTTGCTTTGTACTCTATTCTAACTATGGATTTCCATTTGATCCCTATTGTGCTCAATTTACAAAGTGAGCAATAAAGCAATCTGTTCAAAGGGGACGTAGACAAACAACGTCGAACCACTATAATCATTGTGTTCATGTTATTTCTTCAATTGACTGTTATTTCTTCGTTATTATCCTTTGTTTTCATTTCAGATTTCATTTATTTATCTTCAAAACTTTTATTGGGTGTTTTTGCCAATTTTTGATGCAAACATTTTGGTTCTTTCACTGAGAACCCTAATTCTCAACTTATTGGGATCCCTTTGTTGCTACTGGATTGCATAAATTCCCCGAAGGAGATCTATAGTTATCTTCAAAAACTTGATTATTCTACTTAGATTTGCAAAAGTATAAGAAAAGTTATCAACAATGGTTAGGAATACCAGATATACTTCAAAGAACATGAAAGGAAACAAGAATGCTAGCATCCAGCAAAGAGGCCCGAGCAGTCAACCAATGGATGGGAATGCAAATCCAGTTGATGTTCAGAATCCATCCGATTCCATTATAAGAGCTGAATTCCAGAATCTGATAAGAGAGCTAGTGGATAGTCGTCGACAATGGAATCGGCAGATTCAAGCCAATATTGATCTAATGAAATAACTCGGTCAACAATAGCATGGGAAAGCAAGGAAGGACCCTGCCCCTTACTCTGCATCAGAGAGTTCTAGCTCGCCGGGTGAGTATCACAGACATAGGCATCGCAGAATTAAGGGATATCGCGTAGAAACTTTAGGGCATCAATAGGCAAACTTGCTTGGTCTGCTAAGACCAATCAGTGCCGATCCCTTCATAAGGATCGGTACCAATCCCTCCTCCAGAGGAGCGAACTTATCTGTCCATGCTGGGATCCAAGCTGGAGCTGTTGCGACTGATTTTGATGATGGAATTCAGTTGAGTGTTGACCAATTGCTTCCTCATAATGACGATGAAGTGATTTACGTAATCTACATTGAGAGGATGTTGGACCAAAAAGGCATGGAACAGCTCGTAGATATCGACTGAACCATTCACGTGAGTTGGAACATGATCACCGCTTGGCACCAACTATCCAAACATCAAATTCGTCGGCTTTGGTTAGGAAGTTAGTGAGAGAGAGCTAAGGCTTGACTAATGACGATTGGGGAATCTCAAGAAGCTACACCTTGTTCATTGACATGTCCTATATGCCAAGTATCCAAGGAGGTTCAACATGTCTTCGATGCCTGCCTACGAGAGTAAAACCAACCCCGGGCAGTACATCGTGAGATATGAATGGTTGATGGATTCCACACGAGTAGATGATGCAACCAGCGTAGATGTTTTACTATAACTCTCTCTAGAGTAGCAACGATGTGGTTTACAAGATTACCCCAGTGGTCGATCTCTAGATTTGATGATTTAGCAACAAGGTTTATGGAACGGTTCCATATGCATGCAACTTGCCCCAAAGATGTAATGTCCATATCTAGTGTGATCCAGGCTCTAGGAGAATCGTTGAAAGATTATTTCGAGAGATTCCATACAGTTTTCATAGAAATCAGTAATCCGAATGACCATGCCATGTTGATGGTTATAACGAGAGGGATTGATCCAGAATCTAATTTTGGCGATTGGTTAGCTGGCAAGCTACTGGCAACATTTGAGCGCTTCTATGCAAAGGCGGCTCAGTATTTAAGGAAAGAAGAAGCTAGATCTTCTAGGAAGAAGAATGTTGTGGGATCAAGTGGAGAGGGAGTACAGAGTAACATTGCAATGAAGCAGCTAGTGATAGTTCTGGAAAAGTTTAGGTGAAAGTCCAGAACAAACCGAATCAGCAAAAGGAAAGTGGAGAAAGGAGCCGAGAACGAAAGAAGGATTTTGGAAGTTGAAAGCCTAGGATTCCGATTTACAATACCTACATGCCACTGAATACACCCCTGGAGAATGTCTATTTGTCTACATGCAATACCCTACAGTATAAGAAGTCGCCTCCAAAAGAATATACGGAGAAGCAAAAACAAACTAGGAAGTATTATTGGTTTCACAAATTTTATGGTCATAACACCAATGAGTGTAGGCATCTCCGGGATGTTACCGAGAAACTGGTTCGAGAAAGAAAGTTACAGCAGTTCGTAAAAGCCCCGCAAGATGGCAGACAGGGGATATCGACCCCAACAGAGGACAAGCACCACATAGGACTGAGGAGCCTACGCAGACTGGTGGAAGGTTAGTAATCAATACAATAGTCGGAGGACCGCATCCAGTTGATAAGAGTTGGCATGAGATGGAGCGCTACGCTAGCACGATCAAGCATGTGATATTTGAATGTTGTTTGAGTACAGAAGATGAAACTCCGACAAAACAGAAATATACAATGACAGATGATATTGTGTTTAGAAACAGGGATGTAGACAAGATGGAGGTTCCGACAATAGACCCAATGGTCATTTCAGCCATGATCGGCCCCGCTTTAGTAAGAAGGATACTGGTTGATTGTGGAAGTTCTATAAATATATTTTTCAAAAAAGCTTATGATCAGATGAGGATGAAAGCCAAGGACTTGAAACCGTCTACAACCTACATTCATGGCTTTAACGGTGCTACAACTGAAGCTTTTGGTTATGTTGTATTGCCCATGGAGCTGGGAGAAGGTGACCACAGGAGAGTGTAGATTTTGCATCCGTTGTTCTAGATGTTGACTCTATACAGCACTTTTCTGGGCCGACCAGCCCTAGATGAATTCCGGGCAGCTCATGCCCTATGGTGTTTGACTTTGAAGTTCCTGATACATAATGGTGTTGGAGTTATTTATGGTGATCAGGCGGCCGGACGTGCCTATCATGTAGCTGAATTGAGGGATGCTCAATGAAAAGAGAAAGTTAAGGGTGTAGATAACTCTTCCCACATCCAAGCTACTAATGATGGACAACCAGCGCCTGAGCCTTGGCCTGGGCGCCATAGTAGATTCTGTAGAGATATAGATTCGAGAGATGTCGAGGAGGAGCACAAAGAGATCAAGGTTGCATCGGCTGAGCCGACGATTGACATCGCGGTCAGCCACAACGACCCATCATGGGTCCTAAAGATTGGATCACAGCTTAGCCCCCCAATAATGAAAGAACTTGCTAGATTTCTCCTAGCGAATCTTGACATGTTCGCTTGGACTCACTCTGACATGTGTGGGATCTTGCCTACCATTACAATCCATGCATTGAATATCGACTCGAAGCATGTCCTGGTGAAACAAAAAAAGACGTGGCATGGATCCGGAGAGATCTCCCGCTCTTAAAGAGGAGGTGGATAGGCTTAAAGACAATGGGTTTATTCATGACGCCCTCTACCCTAAGTGAGTATCTAATGCTATACTTGCGAGAAAGGCGAATGGGAAATAGCGAACATGCATTGATTAATTGGACTTGAACAAGGCATGCCCGAAAGACAGCTTTCCCCTTCCAAGGATCGACCAGCTGGTAAACTCAACCACGGGACATAGATTGCTATCTTATATGGATGCGTACTCAGGATGTAACCAAATCCTAATGCACATTCCTGATCAAGTGCACACCAGCTTCATTACCAATGTTGGATTATATTGCAAAGTGGTAATTCCATTTGGACTAAAGAATGCAGGAGCGACATAACAACGCTTAGTCAACAAAATGTTTAAAGATCAAATCGGAAAGACAATGGAGGTATATGTGGAAGATATGCTTATGAAGTCACGACGGTCTTGTGACCACATTAGAGACTTGGCAGAAATGTACAATATCTTCTGATACTATAGAATAAAGATTAATCCTCTGAAGTGTTCTTTTGGAATTCCATCAGGAAAGTTCTTAGGTTTCATCGTTAATGCCCGTGGAATTGAAGCTAATCACGAGAAGATCCAAGATATTCGCAATATCCAAGTTCCAAAGATTATCAAACAAGTATTGAGCCTGAATGGGATGGTTGCCACCCTAAGCGAATTTATTTCCAGAGCTACCGATAAATGCATTCCTTTCTTTGACTTGATTAGAAGAGGAAAAAGGAATTTTGAATGGATATAGGATTGTAAAGACGCATTCCAAGCTTTGGTGAATCACTTAGAGAGACCTCCTATCTTGTCAAAGCCGGTAGACCATGAAGATTTATATATCTACTTGGCTATGTCGGTACATGCTATAAGTGCCGCACTACTTTCGAAGAAAATCGAATCCAGAGACCAGTCTATTATGTTAGCAAGCATTTAACTGGAGCTGAAAGGAACTATCCAAAGATAGAGGTATTGGTATACTGCTTGTTGATTGCTTCGCGAAAGCTCCGCCTCTACTTTTAGGTACATCCTATCAATGTTTACACCGACTAGCCATTACAACAAGTCCTGCAGCAACCTGAGACGTCTGGAAGGATACTCAAGTGGAACATCAAACTGAGCCAATTTGACATCACTTATCTTCCTCAGAGGGCTATCCAGGGTCAGGCATTGGCGACTTTTATAGCAGAATTTACTATACAGGATAATTTCCCAGAGAGTAGTGAAACCCCTACCATATGATGGAAGTTATACACGAATGAAGCATCCAATGATCATTGTTCGGGAGCTAGTTTTTTTCGTAAATCCCAAAGATTGTCAATTTGCGATGTTTTAAAGCTTAATTTCCATGCAACAAACAACGAATCTGAGTATGAGACTCTGATTGCTAGACTTAAACTCGCCAAAGAACTAGGGATAAAATCTCTAGAAATCTTTTGTGACTTGCAATTGGTAGAATACCAAGTCAAGGGAGATTACCAAGCTAAAGGACAACGACCTGCTCCGTAACTTACCCAAGTCAAAGAGCTGTTGACTGACTTTAAGTACTATGATATTACGCACATTCCTTGGGATCAAAACAAAGAGGCCGATTCATTTGCAAAGTTTTCTAGCACTAGGGATGCACTGTTAGTACCCAAGGATTTGGTTTTGATGACCACAACTTTAAGAAATCATATAAAATATAAATAATAATGTTTTATCAAGATATATATAGTATATAGGGCAGGATATTAAGCAGTTGTTGATATAAGAAGACTATACAGTATCAAGTAAAGATTGAAGAGTGAAAGATGTTGATATAGAAACTCAAGAATGAAGACTCATGAGTATTCAAGAGTTTAAGATTCCAAGATATTCTAGATGAATTATAGAGTCTAGAATATTTGTTAAAATTCTAATAGCACTTGATATCTCTCTCATCTCTCTCTCTCTCTCTCAATTTTTAAATAAGTTTTTAAATATCCTTTTCAAGACAACTTTCAAATAGTTTCAATTTCTTAGACTTATCATTTTATTTTTTAATATTTTATCAGGTTATTGTTTTTATTAAATTTTGATTTATATTAGTTTATTTTTCAAAATTCTTATTATATAGTTTTACTTAAGTTTTATTATGGTTATAATGTATATATTATATTTAAACATATTTACAAAGTATAACATTATTTCATAAAGCAGTATGTTTTAAAAATAATATTTCAAAATGTTTTTCAAAATTACAAAGAGTATGTCGACCTACTCAAACCCTATATGTCGACATACTAGTCGTGAGTTTCAAAAATCAAATTATAAAAAAAGTGTTAATTCATCGTATCTCTTCACGAATTGACATGACCGTTATTCCTATATAAATACCTATCTTCCCAATGAATTTTTCAATTACTTTTCATTGTTCTTCTCTCCTCCTTATTTTTCATTTTCTAAAACAAATTATAACCATACTCTGCCGAATTTCAGCGAGAATCAAACTACATTGCCATTAGTTTGATTCTCTATCATTTGCTCTCTAATTTATATCATCTCTCACACTCTAATCAAGATCTAGGTGCTATTCAAGGATTATAGAATCATTTGTAAACAAGATTGAAGTTTTGAGTTTGTAAATCTTTATAAAATCAAACCGATATACTTGTGGGTGTTGATTGTAGCCCGTGAAATCAATTGGGTGTGATTGTAGCCCATGAAGTCAATTGGGTATGCTCAGTAACCCAGAAATCAAGCGGCTCTACCCAGAGGTCGGGATTCTGAAGGATGTGTCTCATAGCCTTGAAATCGAGATTGTATTTGCATTTACCAGTTGAAAAGAAATTCGTACCCGAAATTGTACGGGACTGAATGTAGGGTAACTCCGATCCAGTATAAATCCTGGTGTGTTCTTTCCTTTTACACTTACTGAATTTACTGTTTATCTATGTTTTGATTCGGTGGTTGTTTCTGTTATTTTTAATCTCATTATTCTAAGTATAATTTCAAAAGATTTCAAAAAGATTCATATAAATTAGAAAACACTATTCACCCCACTCTAGTGTTAATTTAGCCTTAAGGTCCCTATTCTGCAATCTTACATGCACAACAAATAGCTTGGTTCCAATCGAAGTATTAAATGCTCCGAGCATAAACCTAATGGAAATCGATCGAGTACTAGGGACGAAGCTTGGAGAAGGAGTCGTGGATGACTCCGATTAAAGATTTTTTGCTATAAAGAGTTCTTCCCGAATGAAGGATTGAAAAACAACTAGTCCTTCATAAAGCTTCATGTTATATCATGTAGAAAAGGTTTTTCTGTCCCCATAATCCAGTGTATCATTTTGATGAAATAAAATAGGTCCAAAAGGAAGTTCATGAAGAGGTATATGGAGATCACACTGGGGGGCAAACCTTAGCAAATAAAATACTCAGTTACGGGTATTATTGGTCGACCATCAACAAAGATGATGATGATTATGTAAGGCGATGCGACAAGTGTAAGATATATGCAAAAGTTCTGAGAGCTTAACCAATGGAAATCACACAAATGGTCAGTCCGTGGCCATTTTCCATATGAGGCATAGATATTATCGGTTCCTTACTGATCTTTAAAGGTGGTGCAAAGTACGCCATCGTTGCAGTTGATTACTTTACTAAATGGGCCATAGCGAACCATTAGCTACGATCACAACAAAGAAAGTAATCAACTTCATCGTTCGGAACATCATCTGTCGTTTGGTCTTCCACGAACTATTGTAACAGATAATGGGACTCAATTCGACAATGTTGAATTCAAAGACTTCTGCCATAGGTATCATATTGAAAAGAGATTTGTCGCAGTCACTCACCCTTAAGCTAATAGATAAGTTGAAGCTGTGAACAAAATCATAAAGTCCATTCTAAAGAAGTGTTTGGGAAAAGCTAGAGGCAAGTGGGTGGATGAACTCCTGACAGCATTATAGGCTTATAGGACCACCCACAAGTCCACAACTGACCATACTCCATTCGCCCTTGCTTACGTTCCAAAGCCATTATTCCTGTTAAGCTCGAAGTTCTTTCTCATAGAATGACCTTCTACGATCCCAGAATGAATAAAGATCTCCTCTTGTAATCTCTAGACTTTGTAGATGAGAAGCGCGAAGAAGTTAATTTAAGGGCAGCTGCGCACTGACACCGAGTCGCCCGGTACTATGACACTAAAGTCTGATCTAAACCCTTTGAAATCGGAGATCTCATTTAGAAACGGGTTTTTCCTGTCCCATCACATACGAATCCTACTTCAGAAGGACCATATGTCATTAAACAGAGGCTTGGAGAGGGAACTTTCAAGCTAGTGACTGTTGATGGCATCACACTCCTAAGGGCGTGGAATAGTGAGCATTACGACGCTATTTCACTTAATTTATTTCTTTTTCATTCAGTTGTATTCAATTTCAGGATTTTCTTTGGCATTTGATTTTCAAGATATGTAATAAGACAAATTATGTCATTTCTTTCTGTTTGTCAAATAAAGTTTTGAATTTCCTCCACGTCTGTGTTTACTGTAGCATTACATATTAGTTACAATACTAGACTAACTAGTATTGACATGTCCAAGAAGGTTCCTAGAGTTTGGAGCTAGCAGATTACGTTAGTTACGGATTAAACTAAACAAAATGAACATGGTTCGACCGTTCATTTGATGATTCTTGTTCACAACTTGATGGATGGAGTACATAATGAGGAATGGATGTGACTAGACCATCCGATAACCAAATTAATCCCACCGAGCGATGGTGCAGACATGAATCAAAAGCGATCGTGATGCGACCGATCGCTCGCTAAGTCAAACCTCGGATTTTGCAGTAAATCAATCAATTAATAAAAGTATGATCTAACTATTTTTTTGAAATAACTCTAAGTCCCCAGAGTGTGGACTGGAGTACAAACATAAGACAAGAGCAATTCAACCATCTGCTAATTAACTTTTATCCCAAAGTGCGGATATGAGTATACACTATTCCATAAATTCCGACCTGAAACCAACAGGAGGAGTATATGGCTAAGGATAGAGTTCGACCATCCACCATCTAACTCCGCTAACCCATGATTGGAGGCAAGAATATAATCATTCAAACCGCTAAATCCAATAGCATAACATTAGGACTCGATCCCAATGTTTGATTAAACTTAAAGCCATAACCACGTCGAGGCCTTGAGTAAAAATTAATGGACGATTGCTCGAATTAACGAGCAATGGATTACAAGTACATTGAATGGAAAGTAATAGCTCAACTACTTAGACAAAATTCACATAAAAGTTTGACAGAGAACAAAGAACTTTTATTTACATAATAAACTTCAAAAATTGTGATACAAGTTTATTCAAAAACGAGGGCTATACCCATAGATTCACAACCAAAAAAAGAGAAAAACAACCATGCAAATTATATACAAACTAAGCCGGAGTGATGACTATTTCTTCTGCCCTTTCTCCTTTCTGGATTTCTTAGGAGTGCCACCACCCGAACATCCACATGTCCTTTTTCTTGATCATATTCCGCCCTTGGTAGGAGAGCTTTCAAAGGTTGGAGGGAGTTCTAGGGAACTAATCTGCAAGGTGGGTTAACTTGTAATGGAATGAGATTTGGATCATCAATCTCCGCATCGACAGGTTCAGCCTTAGCTTTATTCTTAGCAACTCCTCTCTCTCTCTCTCGATGCATTCTTTTAAGCTAAGCTTATCGGTATCTTCGATGGCAATAGTAATCATAATGTTATTTGACTCATCTGGCAGTGGCGGGTCTTTAGTTTTATCATCATTAAGTGCTCCGATAACTTGAGCGTCGATGGCCATTGAAATCTTAGTAGATGTCGATTGTTGCTCCACGGTGGCACCACTTTTTGAAGTTTGGCTAGGACCGGGAAGACCTGTAGATTCATGGAAACAAGATGATAAGCCCATGACTATTGGGCATGATGAACGAAATCTCTCGAATAGTGGAGAATAAAGAGGATTACATACGTCCGGCTGACTCTCAGTTGTCGTCGGAGTGCTTCCTTCTAAAATAGGAGTCAGTACCTTAGATTGATAATCGGGTATGTCTGGATCATAGCTTAGATCATGTTCTGGGCCGAAAGAAACTGATGCTTTGGCTGCTTGAAAAGAAGAGGAGCCTTTAGGATTGGACTCCGAAGACTCAAAAGTGTTTTTCCTTTACCGGAGGGCGCTAGAATGTCATAATATCCAAGTCTCGTAGCAGCAAGGCCTAAAGGTTCATCCCCACGAAGAATCTCCCATACCAGTTTCTCTTCATCTAAATCAGCTCACCGAGGGTTTTCTTTTTGATTTCGACAATGTATTCCTAGGCCTCGACGAGCGACTTAAGGTAGCTCTCTCCAAGAAAAATCAAATCACAATGTATAAGGACTTTAGCATTATATTCAATGATCGGGGGATCGAACAGTCCTTAATTTCATTTTGACTGGCTTCCATGGTATTTTCTAATCAGGTTTCGATCTATTCTCTAATATCATTGCGGCCCGCTTCTTTTGCCTCTTCTTTAAGGATTTCAATTTGAGCAAGTTGCTCATTAAGCTTAATTTTCAAATTTCGCGCTTCAATGGGCTCTTTGCAATATCTTTACGGCTCCTCGTGAGCTTTAATTTTCTCTTCCCTCTCCTTTTTAAGTTCTTCAAGCTCCTCAATGTGGCGGGCCAAAATATTTTTCTCCTTTTGCAAGGTATCATTTTCCAAGGTAAGCACACTGCTACGATTGAGGGCAGCATAAAGTTCCTTTTCATGGAAGCTTCTAGACGACTCACTGCCTCAGATGTTTCTTTAGCACTTTTTTCTGCCTTGGTTAGCTTCACCGTCAACTCCGAGATCTCATTATCTTGAGGTTTAATTATAACTTTATCATGGATCGCCTCTAGCTTGAGATGATCGATTTCATGCTCTCTCGATAGGCACCTTGAAGATCTTTTCTGCTAAGTGTTGGAATGATGCATGTTGCACAAAAACATCGTTGATGCATGCGAGAGAAATTGCTTTAGCATTCCCTGGGATTTTATGAATGGAAGGAAGGAACTTAAGCCCGTCGAAGCAAATCTTTAGGAAATTGGCCAACTTTTCCACCGTGGAAACCTCAGGAGCTGCAGTCAGCAAAGTTGGAATAGAAGTGGATATTGCGTGTTTGCCCGACCTTCAGTCATGGGATAGTCTGGAGCTAAATGAACTAGAATACTGCTTAGACGGTACACCAACTTGAGGACCATGAAAAGAAGTCTGATTTGTCACTATGTATAGGAAGATTAGGTTGAACTTCTTGATGAGATAACCAAGACTGTGACTTATTTTTGGAAAATGAAGATTCCCTCGAACGATGACTTCTTGCCAGACCGTCATCTCTCCCTCTATGCCTACCCGATTTTGAATTATGGATCTGTACTGCATCAAGGGGCCCCTTACACGATCAAAAGCTCGAGATTGAGACATCGCACCTATAAACCAAACAAAAGTGTATAAGTGACCATTGAACAAATGATAAATGAAAATCGTGCAGCGAAGTGCACGTGGTTGTGAGTGTCATAGTGTCTCCCCAATGGACCAGTTGCTGCAGCCTTGCTCATAAAAGTTTTCTCCCCTTTGCCGGTGGGAAGAATGCTGTCACCACTTCTAGTAGGGGAATTGAGCCCTCCAATACTGATGTTGGGGAAGTCATAATTCATGATGTCATCAGGGATTGTGAGATTTGAAAACCTTTCAATCGAGCTTTCTAAATGTTAGGAGGATGACTCTTCGTCGATAGAAGTGATGATAAACTCAGACTCTTTAGCAGTTTTTCTCTTATGAAGTTTATATGCAAGGTTTTTTCTTCTTTTAGCTGGCATGTGAGGTTGTGCACCTTATGACGGTTCAACCACGGGCGCATTTCCCGGACCTACATTAGCATCGCCAGACTTGTTGGTCCTGACACCCCTAATTTCACCCTCTTCAACGTCATCCCGAGTCCCATCGACTGGGGACACTATAGGGTTATTGGTATCATGTTCTTGTTCTATAGCGTTTCTTGGTAATGCAGCCCTTCCTAGAAGCCCAATGCTACGACCCTCTTCCAACATCCCAAACAGAGTAACCATTCATCAGTTATGAGGAGTCTAATGTCCCTGTCTCCAACCGGGGTGGCATGAATCGTAGAAATTCCCCTTGAGAAGCTATCCCCTCTGCACATGGATGGACATATTTAAATTTTCAAAATATTAGTTGGTTCAAGATATGACATGGACTAAAGAATTTGAGAATAAAGCAAAGATGACACTTATGTCCTTCCAACCATCCCTCACGAAACCAGGTGGACATTGGACATAGAACCATTTGTGTTTAAAGTGGCGGAGTTTGTTCCAAGCACCGTTAAGACTTGACAGTTGGGCAAAGGCTCAAGGAAACTGTATGAAAGGCTTCCTGTCTGTCATTTGAAGTTGTAAATAAACCTGATGTCCTTAGGAGATGGCTGGCGGAACATAACGTTTATGAATAGTAGGAAAGCACTATAAAGAAAGGCATAGCAGTTCGGGTGTAGTTGAGTGGGAGCTATTCTGAGATATTTTAGCATCTCTCGGAATAAAGAATTGAAGGCGGCACACACCCAGCCCAGCACATGAACTTATTGCATGTTGCATACCCCTCCGGGGGCGAATGAGCCCTGTCATTCACTAAAGGTACTGAAACATCTTTGAATGGAATCCCGTGTCTAGAACATAGTCTGTGAAGAGCGGCCTCACCAATTCTAGAGGCTTGGGAATCTGTCGGGTTATCTAAAAATATAGCACCTTCTACAGCATCTGAGGCGGGACTTATATCTTCCGTCAAGAGGATGGAGACGTCAGCGAAAAGGTCGATTGATGGGTCGGAAACCTCTAGTTGTTCAGTTTGACGATCAAGGGAAAGTCTGCTAGATATAGTTGCAGAACTTGATTCGGCTCCGGGATTACTTGTGTTGTGAAGTTGGCCCGGAAGACATTGCAACTAGATGCTCTAAACGTCTAGAGTCCATATCAATTAAACTCAGTAGATAATCGAGATTATAAAAGTTTACATATCCCCAATGCTAGGTGTAAGCTAGTATGGTGCAGTGTCATGTAGCACAGAGATAAGCAGCTCAAAATAAAAAAGCAAAAGTAAATGATGAGACTTTGGATTTCGACCAGAGTGATCGTTATCGCTGACTGTCTCAACTGACGAATAGATTGATCGGCTGTGTAAGCTTTGGGATTGATCATTGGCATATCGAAGTGTGGAATCCATTATTAAAGTGCATATGTTAAGTTTTAGTTTATGTTCTAAGTCCCTAGAATTTGGTCGTTCAATTTCAATTTCAATAGTGGATATGCAAGTCTTGTTGTTCATCATCGTCATATTTTCAGGTTTATTAGGATGGGATTGGTTCCATTTGTTCAAACAAGTGAATATGGACTGGCTTTAAAGTTCAACTCAATGCCAAGACTTAGCCAATTATAAGTAGCCGATCCCTATATAACCGACCCCTGTATATGCTGATCCCTATTCCAAAGAAAGATAACTGATCCCTTTCTCAAAGCAATCTATGCCAATACCTTTCATGGTGACAATCGATCCCTCCATCTAAAACACACCAACAATAACTACTAATCTCTCCACACTAACAAAAACAACTAATCTCTTCCCTTCACCATACCTCCGATCTCTCCGTGCAAGCCAAAAATTACCAACCCCTCCATGCGAGCCAAAGATGACCGATCCCTCTCCTCTCATATACTTGTGCTATCACTCAAACCTGTTGTCCAATCCGTATATTGCTTTGCGATCTTTCTTCTTCATTCTTTACAATTCAACCAAAACCTACTCCATCATATGCCTTGTTTCCCCTAAATGATTTTGACCGTCCTGTCTTCATCATCTCAAACTCCAACCCATTTTCCAATGAAGTAGAACCCATCACCTCATCACAAAAATTAAGGTAAAAATCAAGAAAACCAACCAAAATTAAAAGGTCGCGGGTTGTTGGATAGAGGATTCTCAATTTCGGATCAAATTGAAGATGGGACGATGGCTTGGAGCGGGAGAAGGTGGATTCAAAGAAGGAGGTGATGCTTGGGATCAGATTGACAGAAATAATAAGGTTCGACTTTAGAGCATTGAAGAAAGGGTTCGGTCGTGGGAAGGTAAAAGGAAGAGAAGGGGAAAATGAAATGAAGTAAAAAAAAAATTGAAGGGAAAATGTTGGATTTTATATGAAGGTTGAGGGATCAGTATGATTCTAAATGTCCCACAAAGCCGAATGAGTTGAGTTCCCAATATGCTGAGGGATTGGTATCGATCCCTTGAACTGGGGATCCATCTGATCCCTTTATAAAATAAAAGAGAAAGGAAAAATAAGAGAAAGAGAGAGGGATCGGATGGAGAATGCCGATCCCTATATGTGTATAAAATAATAATAATAATAATAATAATAAAGGGGAGAAAAGTAGGGATCGGCTATGGGCTCTTGTACATATAAGCGTGGGCATGAAAATTATGCAAAACACATACATACAAAGTGCAATGCAATCGTATTTATCTCAACGAATATTAACGACGACCCATGAACGTATAAACATGTTCGGGAGCCAATGACAAGAACATGTACCTGAACGTGCACGTGAATATTCCAAAAGTTCAATTTTTGAAATCAACGGAAATTGAATTTGAACCTAAAGTCTTCAAGTTTGAAACCGGGTCAGATGACCAAAGCTTATTGGTCTCATGGAAGCAAACATAGATATCAGCAAATGGAATATAATCCTAGATTTATGCTATTGGAAGTCAACCAAAGTTAATGACGATGAAAGAAAGATACAACGCTTTGGGAAAATAATTTGATGGAAGGATAGAAACTATTCAGAAAACTGAATGTATTTCTTTTCGACGACTCTAACCTGCCTCAATTCAAAGCACGTCATGTTCAATACAAGGCGTACTTTGAAGGGCAAGTGTTATCAGGCATTTTTTCCCGACTATATTCTCACTGATTGGATAAGTTAGATTTGACCGTCATCAAGGCCAGTTAGTCCAAGGTGATGATTGTGGGGTCCATGAGTGTAGATGGTAATATAAAGTCGAGATTGAATGGAATTGAGAGATGTGTAAGACAGAATGTTTGAAGTATGGAATAGGGTTCAACATATAGGAGGGATCGGCAAAAATCAACCTCCAAGATAGGGACCGGTATGTTTCAGGAAGTTAATGCAGTTATGAAATTTGGTAACCAAGATGTGGGGGCCCTAGGGAGCCTAACGTAGGGATCGAACCTCAAAAGAATGGAGTCAAAGGGAACGGCCTTCTTCCCTCAGTAGGGAGCAGCTAAAATCAGGAAGCAATTCATGTTGAAGCAAAGATCAAGCAATAACTCAGGTTCTACTAATCCAATTGGCATGAAAATTGGAGGCTAAGCATATTTCAACATGGGGAAGCTACCATAATGATTGCACCCCCAAATTCCTCCAAGATAGGGATCGGTACTGATCCCTATTCTTTGGGAATTGGGCCATGCGATCCCGCTTGTGGGTCCATATGGTTCTGAAGGTCCTTCTATCGAATTTTCAGGGAGATATTTGGCCATCTTTGTCTATAAATGCAGGCTTGCTTGTTCATTTTTGGGACTTTTACGCTGCTAGTTTCTTTTTACTCTATTGTAATTAAGGATTTTCATCCAATCCTTATTTTACTCAGTTTACAAAGTGATTAATAAAGCAATATGTTCAATGTGGACGTAGGCAAACAACGCCAAACCACTATAAATCATTGTGTTAGTGTTATTGCTTCAATTGATTACTATTTTTAGATATTATCCTCTGTTTTCATTTTAGATTCTTTATTTATTTCTCCTCAAAACGTCTATTGGGTGTTTGTGCCAATTTTTGGTGCAAAAAAGGCCAAACATAAAATATTGATGTGACAAAATTATGCAGTTATCTTAAGTTGGAAACACTGTTGGTCTTCAATATGGAAGCTCTGCTTTGATTATAGTTAAATTGTGGCATGGCACCCATCGAACGATTATAAATGGGTCGAGTGAAAGCATTGGAAGTAAAATGCTGTTTAAGAGAGGATTTGTCTCCTCGGCCATATGAAGTTTGTATTACAGTCAACTGAAGTCAACTCATAGTCAAAGTCTCTGGCCAGAGTAGTTCGGTTGTAAATATTATTATTGAACCAAGGACATGGTGTTTAGACTATAATATTGAATATGGACCATATGGAACTTTGACCATTACCAAATTTCATAAGTCCAAACTGATATAGTTTTGATGAAGAGAATTAGTGTAAATAATTATCACTACCAAGTAACACTTAATAAAGTAAAATTGGATTTTATCCAACCGAGTAAGCGATAAATTTGGGCATAATGTCACACCACCTGCTAAGTGACATGCAAACATTAATATTCGAATTGTTCGATATTAACCGCTGACAAAATTTATGCTTAAAAGTCATACAACTCAAACGATGAATACTCCTTGTATCACCTGATTTTATAATACCCTCTTCCAAACTTTAAAACATCTAAGCATAAATCACATCAAAACTCTTCGATTCTACCGTCGATGTTAAAGCAGTTCTGGAGCTAGCAACTCTAGAACTTAGAATTCGATTCAAGGAGCCATTTCTTTATTTCAAAGTGAGATTCTAGGTTTTGGTAAGAGGTACGGTTCTGATTTATTAATATTTTTAGTGGCATATTTATTTAATTATTCATATGTTAGCTAGATAGACCTTATTACGAGTCGACATATTAATGTGTTGTCACATGTCGATGGTTATATATACACATATATATATGTGTGTGTGTGTGTGTATAATTGTATGGATGTATTCTTATAGCTCACTGCCTAATAATAAAAATATTATTATTATTATATGATGATTTTATCAATTAAACCAACTCATAAAATATTAATTCATATGATGTATGTATTTAAAAATTCTTAAATTTTTTTTATACATACCTAAATTCTTTCGGCAGTAAAAATAAAAAATATATTTATATGTATATGTATAAACATTTTAAATTATTTATTTGATTTAAGACTAGTTAAACAAAAAAAATATTTTTATAATACATTTATATATAATATAATTTTTTGGAAAATTTTATATAACATAATATATATGCATTTTGATTCTAGAAATATTTACTGATATTATTATATCATTTAATACGTATGGATTTTAATCTTTAATGGTAAATTTTATCTAAAACTATTTAAACCGAAAGTAAAATTAATAAAAATTCAAATCCTAGCCGTGACTAGTAGTAAATATGTATTTAAAATAAAAAAATATTTTATACATATATATGTGTATATATACACACATATATTAATTAACTAGCTATATGATTATATATATAATATTATTCAATGTATATAATAAGTTATTTTATATTTCAAAAAAAGCTATTTTTGTTTACATAATATGTGATAAAAAAAATTATTATTATTTTATAAATTAATATTTAAAATAATGTTGAAATTTAATTAATTATATATATAAACACACACACATCTCATAAATGATTTATACAAATAATTTATAACCAATATTTCATAATAAAAACATAATTAATTTTGTACATACATATGTATGTATATTTATTTATATAATAATTTGATGCACATTTATGTATACTAAGACAATAATTAGCATACACGAGGAGCTAACATGTACATTGTAGTGTAAATCCCAACACATATACACAGGCATGTCAAACCATGTACACGTTATCTTGTTGCACATGAATACATGCACGTGTGTATATGATACACATATATGAAATATAATAAAAATTATATAAAATAAATTTCATTTATAAAATTCAAATAAAATGTTGATTTTATGTTAAAGAAAATTTAGAAAAGTTCTAAATGAATTATACTACATAGGCCCATTAAAGATCCAATAATGGATTTTTTTTCAAATTTACCCAATTACTCCACCATGGGTTGGCCCAGTTCCAACATCTAGAATGACCTTTGATCTGCATGTGAATCTAAAAGAACCGGATGATTCACTACGATTGGTCCAATAGATAACCAGAGAGCTCAAATGTTGATAAGTCGCTAACTTTCGATATTTGTTTTCGAGCAAACCACACTTTATATTCATAAGGCGTACTTTAGGGATGGGCAAAGGGTTATCAACAATTTTTTTGTAGTCTCTGAACAGACTCATACGAATGAATTGGTTTAAGAATGATAGAGAAATGGGTACAAACCTTTGGAAAACATCACGAGATGGTGAAGTAAAACTCCAAAAAAGAGATAGCCAAAATGAGCAAGAAAGGACAACTCGGCCCCTTATCAAGTTCGCTCTGACTTGAGATATAACAAGTGATGGATTAACATGCAAGCACAAGGAAAGAGGAAGAAAAGAAAGAGGTAATGGGGAGTCAAGGCTCCATAACTCGAGATCGATTTGAGCACTCTTAACTCAGTACCAAATTGAAAAGGGGTAGTAGGCCCTACCCACTATCTTCTGGCTACAGCTTCGTGATGAAATGGAGAACGTTGCTGAAAGTTTCAAGCAATTTTGATGGCGGGATTCATCTATAAATAGAGGAGGAGATGTGCTTTAAATGGGATCTTGATTCCAAACTCTGAATCACGATGAGTTGAGAAATACAGTTCTAAATTAAACTCTATGCAACTCATATCTGAGTTATAAGATATCAACTTGTAAAATATACTTTGTAGGAGCAAAGTACGATCAATAAAAAAAGATAAAGTGGACGTAGGCCGGATTATTTATAGAACCGCTCTAAAAATTGTGTTCTTTCTTCCTTAATTTTTTAATATTTGATACTTGATTGAGTATCTGCACCATTTTTTCCCAAACAATACATAAACACATACTTCTATATATATATATATATATATATCAAAATCTTAAACAACAAAGGCATACATATAAAGGGAAAATAGGTCCATTGTGGTGTAAATTCCAGCACCTACATACAAGTATACTTAATACAGATGTAAACTGAAAATTTAACTAAAAACTATATATATACATATATATATAATATATCAACCAAATAAATAAAAGAAATTTTATTTAAATATAGTTTAGATTGGATCTAAAATCCATTTAGGCTTCATAGACTAAACTAAGATAAAAATGATTTTTTTTAAATTCATCCATTTAACCCACTTTCGACTAGCCCGGTTCCTTAAGTTAAAAGAAGATATATACAAACATAGATTGGGTTTTTGGAGATATTATTGTTCTCCTGCTTGTTGGATGGAGGTTGCGGGTAGATTTGTGTTGGACTAGATCTTATTAGAGACTAAAATGATATGATTGCACCAGCAAGAGCTCGTTTATAGATGATATAATACAAACAAAAAATTATGGTGATCGAAGACAAAGAGAGTTAGAATTAGAAGTAGGCAATGAAGTATTTTTGAAGGTTTTTGGATGAGAAATGTGACTAGATTTGCTCGGGTTGGCAAGTTAACATAAAGATATATCGGATCTTTTTCGATAATTGAGGGGTTCATAAAGCTTGCATACAAGTTGAGGCTGAGTGAAAAGTTAGTCGGGGTGCATAATCTATTTCGTATTTCATAACTAAAAAAATATTTGTGAATAGAAGAGACGGTTATTGAGCCAAAAGAACATGAAATCATGTCATGTATGACACTTGTTAGAGAATTAATTTTCATTGTTGGTTCATAATGAAGAAGTTAAGGAGGAAGCAAGTGCATTTGGTGAAGGTGTAATGGAGTAAAGATATTATAGATTGCACTTTGGCGACCGAAGATAACTTGAAGTAAGCATATCCTGAGTTGTTCGAAGGAACCTAAGTAAAGTGAGAGTAAAGAGATGTATTTTGTAATACAAACTATATTGTTACTTGAGTTATGCATAAATGAATGTTTTCATATATTTCCTATCGTATGTGATATATTTTCTTTGTGTATTCTTTAGTATGCATTTGAGTATCACTAAACAAGTATCAGCGAGTAAATCCTATAATAAGATATTGCGAGGAGTCTGCACACAATTTTCTAGAGGAGGAGAGCATGTAGTGATATAAAAGGCAAACAAAGGAGAAATGATGTATAATATAGTTAGATACATATTTATATAGAGGTATGAGTGGTCGAAATAGGGGTTTAGAGCATGACGTGAAGGTTGGTCATGTGTCCACGAGTAGAAAATAGTAGGTTTGAAATTCACATAAAGATGACTAGGATGTCGTAGAGTGAACTCGGTAAGAGAGGTCTGGTCTAGGTTCTCTTTGGTTCGGAGCGAAGAGAAAATATACGCATGAAATTGGATCTCTTGTTGGGTTATAAGATAATAAGCTAAAATATCTATTCTCCTTGTCCTTTTGTAGGGTTTTTCCATTTGAAAATTTAAAAGAATACCAAATTTAGCATTTGTAAATTAGATTATAGTGGGGATGAGAAGGGAGTGCATGCTTGTTCTTCGTTGATGTGTGCAAGTTAATAGTTGTGTTTGGTTGGTGTAGTGGCAGTTGGTTAGATCTATATTACCATGTTATGTTGCTAGTAGATGTTGTTCATAGATCTATGATTTGTTCATGACACTTCTATTGATTTGACCGTTTATAGAGAATTATGATATTATATTGTATAAACTTGGTTGGTAAAATATGATTTTTATATTATAAGGAATATTATTATTATATTTTAACTGATTATTTAGAGTTACTTATACTAAACTTATGTCATATGCGAGGTTATATCTTTATGACTTTTCGAGATACTCTTGTGTTAGAGTAGCCCAAGGAAAACAAATTTAGGTGCATGTTGATAGTTTGTGGTTAGGTGGACCTATGTGAGGAAGCTTTTATGGACATCTATATAGTTAGCCTAAGTGTGTCATGATGCTATAAAAAATTGATGAACATATATTTTGTGTTTGGTGCTAGGTATGTGAGCCTGAATCTATAATTACTTTGGTGTTTACTTGTAATTTATTTTACACTGAGATATTTGGTGGTATTAATATTTGTTGTACTTCATGGTGTGAAGCAATTGCACTAGTAAATATGAGTGAAATTTTAGGCTGCTCCATGTGGTGTAATAAATGTCCTTTTAGAAAAAATAAAAATAAATAAACTAAGAGGTTTATGATATTGTTTTATGGTTTGAGTTATTTGTTATATATGTTTGGTTGAAGTATAGAGTAAGAATTCTCACATATGACATTGTTAAGAAATAACATTAAAAAACCTGAATTAAAGAAGATTAGACCGCAAATAATAAGTAGAAGCTAGGTTTTTATTAAATAACGAACAACACTAACACTATAAGAATAATAGTATATAGCGACAACACACTTCCGACGGCCGCCGATAGAAATTTTCGACGGCTAGCGACGGCCCGTCATCTTCGTGTCATTTTTGTAATTAAAATAAAATAACCGTTACACACCATCGAAAACCGATGCAAATACAACCGTAAGCGACCGTCGACAGCCGTTGGAAATAAACGTGTTTATAGGCCAGATTGGCCGAGAGCTGCTTCATTATCTCCCTTTCACCAAAATCAATCAAAATCCCTAACTCCCCCACCTCCTCCCCGCGACAGCCAGCCCCCCACGTCTTTCGAAGCATCTCCAACATCATCAATCATCACTCCCAATAACTCTAGCCTCTCTATCCATCTCCAAATCAGGTTTTTCCTAAACCCTAATTGACTTTGATTTGTTAATTTATGGTTATATTGTAATTCTAGTTGTTTATAATAGCTGATTGATTGTTTATTTACATTAACTAATTAGTAATTTGATTAGTTTATTTACATAAACCCTAAACCCTAATTAGTAATTTCCTAAACCCTAAACCCTAATTAATAATTTGATTAGTTTATTTACATTAACCAATTAGTGTATATATACGTTGATTATTTAATGTATGCATTTGACCTAGCATTTGGTTAGTTAGGATTGATGTGAATGATTGTGTTTATGGTTTGTTAAATTCCGAAAACGATAATTAAAATATATTAATCATAGTTAAACCCTTAATCGTTTATATAAAATCAAGTTTGGTACAATATTGTGTGGCATGATATAAACTAGTGTATACTATAGTTTAAAATTATTTTAAACAAAATATAATACTATATATGTAATTTGTTAAATTTGAAGACATGAATAATATATATTTTCGAAATAGTAAAGGTCATATAATATAGTATTTATTTAATAAAACAGTAAAATGCAAATAAACTATTGTACAAATGCTAACATATGTTATATAATTAACTAATCGTGCATAATATTGATATATAATGCTAATATTGATAATCTATAAACAAATTGGATGTGCATAATGTGTTTTATTTTTTATAAATCCCTTAGAGAGTTTTTGGCCCCGTTTGACAAGTATTGTATATGATGTTATATAAATATTTGTTTTTATTACAAAACGGACATTCATATCCATCTGATATAATATTTGTTGGATTTTTCTCTATATTGGACAAGCTACAAACACTATAAAGTAAATACATTTCGTAAATCATTTCATTTTAAACTGTTCATAAAATTTCGACAGCACTTCCTTTTTGTTCCTTGTGTACACACATTTGTGTACGATACATGAAACACGGAGGAAGTGCTGCCGAAATTTTGTGAAATCGTTTAAAATGAATTGATTTATGAAATATAATTACTACTGTGTTTGTAATGGAAAGTAGGATGACCGACCATCAAAGCAAAAAATAATATAGAAGCTAAAATTTTAATATTATATTCATTTCAAGGCGCAAAACCAATTCAAGGCGCAAGAAAGCGCAAAAAGGCGCAAAAGCAATTTCAATGCACAAAAAGGTGCAAGAAGACGCAAAAAGGCGTAAATTAGCAAATTCAATAACATTATAAATAAATATTTTTTAATTAAAAAATAAAATGTCAATCCATAAAATTAAATGATTAATACTAATTTTAATTTCTATCATGGGTTTTAAAGTAGGAAAAATGATCGATTATTTTACTAATCGGAGCTGGATGTATGAACAACGAAGGGAAATGGGAGGTTCAATAATTGAACATTTTTGTAATGGAGTATATGTTTTTATTGAATTTGCTTTAAGTAATAATGGAAACGACGAAGAAATTCGTTATCCATGTAGTAGGTGCAAACTGTTGAAGCATTTGATACCGGATATGGTTAAAGTTCATTTATGCCGATACGGTTTCGTGCCGAATTATTTGGTGTGAGATCATCATGGAGAAATTGTAGCATCTAATCAAGAACAGTCAGAGGAGGAGGTTGGTGATGAAATTATTACGACGAATCTCATAGAACATATGGTTGAAGATGCAGCACGATCAATGTTCTCTATCATTGAAGTTGATAATGACGATGTTAACATGGAAGAGGAACAAACTATCAGAGCGAAAAAATATATGATTTATTGAATGCTGCTAAGAAACCCTTATGGAATGACTGTATAAGCGACACTCAATTATCAGTAACTGTAGAGTACATTGCGATGAAATCAAAATACAACCTCACAGAAGCCGGATTTACAACTGTTGTACAAGGTGCTAAATGGCATATGTCACCCGATAATTTAATGTGCAAAAATCACTATGAAGTAAAAAAACTTATGTCTGCTTTCGATTTGCTGTATCAAAAAATAGATACTTGTTTAAATGGTTGCATGTTGTTTTGGAAAGAAGACATCAATCTTAGGAATTGCAAAATATGTAACCAGGAAAGATACAAACCAAGAAAAAAGAAGGGAAAAGAAGTTCGATACAAGCGTATGCATTATTACCTATCACTCCTAGACTTCAAAGGTTATATGCATCATCTGTAACAGCGCATCATATGAGATGGCACAATGTGAGAACACGGGAAGAAGGTACATTAACACACCCAGCTGATGGAAAAGCATGGAAGTATTTTGATAAGAAATATCCCGTTTTCGCAGCGGAGAGCCGTAATGTTAGGCTTGGTTTATGTACGGATGGATTTTCTTCGTTTTCCTAGTTTGGTTTTAAATATTCATCTTGGCATATAATCATTACACCTTACAATCAACCTCCATGGATGTGTATGAAAACGCCATATATGTTTCTCACAATTGTCGTCCCTGGCCCAGATGATCCGACATAGGGAATCGATGTTTACTTACCAAGGTTTTAAATATCGGATTTCGGTCATGTTTCGTCTCGGAATTTTTACACAAGTTATCTCGTATCGGAGGAGATCTCAGACGAGATGAGTACATATCGGGTGTACATCTCGGATTGACATCTCGGGTCTTATAATGCATCTCGAGAATATCTCGGGTGTACTTATGTGTCAAAAATTTATTTAACGGGTTATAACTTTCTTAGTAAAAATAAAAATGGTAGCATACTTGATTTACATAGAAAAAAGAATAATTTTAGAAGAGTAGTAGCTTGATTAGCTTAATTGATTTGGTAATGATTGAATAATATCATTTTATTTGAACATAATAAAGAAGTGAAACCTTTTGCTATGACTCATTAAGATAAAAAGTAAAGAATATGTTCAAGAAGTTGGTAAATTATAACTTGATTGAGTAGTTTTTTTTTGAATCAATATGAAATAAAAAAAATATTATGCAAAATAAGAAAAATGTATAATTTCGGATTGAGATTTTGATCCATATTTCGGGTGAGATTTGAATATCTCAGACGAGATGAGTGTCGAGGGAGATATGGAGGAGATTTGATGTCTCGTCTCGTTTAAGTGTGAAAAGGAGATCTCGGAGGAGATCTCGGACGATATATATGAGATTTAAAACCATGTTACTTACAACCATTAATCGAAGAGTTGGAAACATTTGGGTATGAAGGAGTTGAAACATACGATGTATCAAATAAAATTCAGATGTTTGCTTCTTTGTTGTGGACTATTAGCGATTTTCCTGCATATGCAACGCTTCTGGGTTGGAGTACGGTCGATCGTTTAGCGTATCCTTATTGTATGGAAGAAACACAAGCATTTTCTTTATCAAATGTGAAGAAAATTTCATGGTTTGATTGTCATTGGTGTTTTCTCCATATTAATCATCCTTTAAAAGAGACAAAAAAAACTTCACAGCTAATAGACATGAGACTTTGCGACCACCAACAATTTGGTCAAGCGAAGATATATATGAAGTTGTAAAGGATTATCCAAAGATACATGAAACCGGACAATAAATTGAAATTCAAGGTAAATCGACGATTCATAATTGGTGCAAACAAAGTATATTTTGGAAGTTGCCTTATTGGAAAAATCTCCTAATCCGTCATAACATTGACGTGATGCATAATAAGAAAAACGTATTTGATAATCTGTTTAATACAGTTTTGAATGTTAAGGGCAAGACTAAGGACGATTTGAAATCAAGACGTGATATAGAAGAAATTTGTAACCGTCCTGAGCTTCATATCAACCCAAATGACACTAAAAAACCCAAAGCATGTTATAAGTTAGACAACAACCAAGTTAAAGTACTGTTAAAATGGGTGGAAGGATTACGATTTCCCGATGGGATTTCCTCTAATCTTCGTAGATGCGTCGACTATAAGAACGGGAGACTAAGTGGATGAAAAGCTGTAACGACCCGCCATTTTGGACCATTCGCATTCATTATAAGTGTATAGGTAGACACTCATGCCGGAGTTGAATTGCTCAAAATACCGCGTTGTTAATTTAAATTTGGCAAAACTGAACATATACAGTAAATAAATAATCACAGATTACAGACACAGAGTAATAAATACAGCGGAAATAAAAGAGATAGTAGTTCATGAAGCTACTATATGAATATATAAAAATACATCAGAGTTTACAACAGAAGAGTAACGGATACAAATCAGAATACATCACTGTAATCATCGAATATCTGAAAGCTGGATAGATAGCTGGATCTCCAAGCGAAGCTCCAACTCCAAAGGTGAGTCTCGAAAGCTGAACTACTCAGTCTGACCCGAGCGTAAAGCAAAACACAAAACACTCGAGTCAGGATTAACATTCTTATATTAATAAATCCAACTCAAGTGAAATAGCAATTGAAATACAAGTAACTCAAAGGATGTTTGGAATAACCATCCTTTAAGGATCCGTTAAACTATCTACTAGGTAGTAATGTACGCTAAGTAGATAATGTCTATCAGTAATATAAAGATATCAAAGTAGGGTTAAGCAGGGCCCATACACCTCTTAACCTGTTTATTCCCAAAAGCATATACAAGACCATAGTTTCCCCAAAACCGGAAGTCACCAGAGGGCAATCCATATACTCAAGGTACAAATCAAAATCGTAGTGGTCGCGAATAGGATAATCAGTATGACAAGGTACATGAGGCGATACCAACTAGGATACTAGTAGTTGCCTGATCCGGACTGATGTTGGGCATAGCAGCTACTACCCCAACACCGCGAAACAACACTCCCAAATCGAGGGGTGCACCCAAATCGAATCACAAAAGTAATAGATATGGTATCGAAGAAGTGTGTCCGCTAGAGATGGCGATCCTCAATGGCCCGGCGCGGCTCCTGTTTTAGTCATGTCAAGGGTCATCCAAAATCGTTCTCTTTCTTCAGTCAACGCGTTCATCACTCCATCCACTTCATTCTGGATCATCACTCCGCGTATAGTTATTAAAGTGGTTTTCGGTTTAGATAGAGAGTATATCCATAACTGAATTCCGGTCTCTTTAATAACTTTCGAAATTATTACACCGATTGGTCGTTTATATATTTCAAAACCAAATCAATTCAATTTCAATTTCAATTCGTAAATCAACATTTCACTTATTTTTCAAAAACCAATTTCCATACTTTACGTTTCAAAACTTCCAAATCATAATTTCCAAATCTTATAATTCAATTTCAAATTTCTATTTAAAACGATTCAAATATTGATCCAAGTACGTACAAAGGTTTCATTTCGAAATCATTAGAATCAATTCAGTTTTACCATTCAAATCAATTTAAACTCATTTATCGATTTCATTCAATATTCGTTAAGTTACTTTATCATTCAAAACAATTTCTATTAAATTTCCAATCTATTAAATCAATTTCTTAAGTCCAACTTCATTAAATCACTTACACTTTTGAATTAAATTCAATTCGTCAAATCAATTCTTTCAATTTTCAAATATCACATTTTCATTTCTTGTTAAAGAAATTCCATTTCACTTATTTACTTACTTAAATAATTTTCCAAAACTTAATTAATAAAGAAACTCAATTTCAATTCTTTACGAAGTAAAATTCACTTATTCAAAGGTTCAATTTTTCTTATTAAAGAATTTCAATTCAATTTAATCATTTAATAATTCATTATTAAATAGTTCAAAACTTAATTATTAAATAATTTCAAAGTTTAATAATTTCAAACTTAATTATAATTTCAAACTTAATTTTTAAATCATTTCAAACTTAATTCAATCATTTCTCAAATTAAACAACATTCTTTCATTGATTACATTGTTAATCTTTTGTTTCAGATTATTAAATATTACCATTTTCCTTTCATCAAAATTCAAATTTCAACTTCATTTCAAAACCATATTCTTTATTCAAATAAAATCTTCGTTTATTTTCAAATCAAATTATTGACCAATCGGGTTTTTTATTTAATTTTCTATCCTAAGTCAAAGTTCAATTTGGGTATTTATCATTTCAACCCGATTCCAATTCAATTCAAAATCAAAACATATCAAAGGGAACTTGCAGTGTGATAACTGGGATGGTGTCAAAGTAAATAAACAAGCAATAACAACAATCAATATCAATCCAATAATCAATTCAAATAATCCCGAAATAACCGTATTAATTCGCATTGTTATTTGTACGAATTAATATAATTATTTCTAGAATCTACACTATCATTTCATGTAGATTAAAGATTATTACATTACGGTTTCACTTGTCATTCAATTTCAATTTCATACATCATCAATTTAACAACTTACATTCAATGGTTCAAAATGTAATTAAACAAATTCTACGTGTCAATAAATTCAACAGTTAAAGGGTCATATTATACAAATGTCAGTTAATCAAATTTAACATTTAATTATCCTATATCAAGTTCAATTTCATACTATTTATCATTTTAACATTAACAATTTAACATCCAATGTAAACATCAACAATCAATCAATTATCAGCCAAACTGTATTATCATCGCATAAATAATTAACAGATAATGGTGTCAGATGTCACAGGTGAACTGATACACGTAATAGCATATATAACAGTGTAATTAACTAATAGCAGCATATTTCAATTGTCGTTTCAATTGAAATCAAATTTAATAAATAAAAGAACGTTAATCGTGAGTGAGTGCTCACCTTTCGAAGCTAGAGGATAGACAATGAAACGAGTTACGGATCCAAGCACGAATTCCAAAGCAAAACAGAATTGGCACGAATTGGTCGGACACAGCTGATAAATAGAAATGGATGAGAACAGATCAAATTAGCTTTATATAATTGAAATGAAAAATATTTTATTATTTTATTGCTCTCTTTCAAAAATGAATATTTACATCAAAACGCCTACTTTAAAATGAAATATACACATACATACACAAACACGAAAACAACGTAACTTTTTAAAACGTATACATATAGACATGTACTAAAATTTTATATCCAACAGCAAGTGCCGGTGATGCAAATCAACTTACACCTATAAACCACTATATCTAAATCAGGCTATAAACAATATATAACTCACGCCTACAATTTATATAATCGTTGAATACAGCCAATATTTTACTATTTACAATATCATATACATATAGTACTTTATAATATAAAATACTGAAAGTCTTCGTACCGTGAACGCATAACTATATTATAATATAATAAAATGAAATATGATGTGATATACTACATTAAATATGATATAACGTAATATAATACTATATACACTAGACGTACAATACTATGACTCAAAATACGTATACTACATATATGATAACCTATACATACTTTACACATAATATATACAAACAAATGACTACGTTCCCTGTTAATAACATTATATATAAATACTGTAACATTCATGTTGAGATATATAAATGTATACAAGTTTTAAAGAAACAAAGTTGAGACCCATTTGCAAAATAACTTTATATATAGGAACTTTATACATGTATTTTCTAAAACTCAAAGCCGCATGTATATGTTAACTATATCTATACATAGCATACTGTCGTATGTAGACAAAATATTTTAAATATATAAACTCTAAATATACTTATTCAGACACTATATATATTATATGCGTAGAATATCTTTTAACAGTATATGAATATAGATTTTTTTTTTTTTTTAAATAAACCAAACGAGCATATTTCCTTAATATTATAACTACAGAACGTCATATAGATAAGGAATACAACAGGGTTAAGAAGTGGAAAGACTGAGATGAAGTTATGTATTTTCACAAATGCACTACCACCAACATATGATATATTACTATTAACATATAAATGATATACCTAAAAGTATATATACAGAAGGCTCGGCTGGTGGCAAGCATCGAAGGAAGGGTACTAGGCTGCGCCTAGGATGATCTCGGCGGAGGAAACAAAGGCGAAGCAAGGTGGCTAGAAGGACGGAAGCTGCTGGGCGAATGGAGGAGGGGAGGTCGGTGGACGGGTTCAGGGCTGGGGTTTGATGAGGTGATGTAGGCGAGGAGGGAAGTATGAGCGTGCGGCGGATCTTGGTGATGGACGGGAAGAATAGGTGGTCGGGTGGAACAGTGAAGATGGTGGTTCGGTTGAAGTGAAAGGCACGGCTGATGTGGTTGTCGTGGACGTGGGATGGTCTCCAGTGATGTCGGCAGTGGAAGTTTGTTGTTTGAGTGGGAAGCCGGTGCATGGAGGAGATTGAAGAGGGCATTCAGAGCATTAGGTGATTACAAAAGAAATACAAAAGAAAGAGTATACTTCATTCATTATATGTGTGCTGCAGGCTTTGGATCCAAGGTAAGAGACGAGCATGCCATAAGTTTATTTCTGCGTGAACCCTTTTTGCTTTCATTTCGTTTTTTTTTTTTGAACAAGTAACAGAAGAAGAGAAGAAGGAGGAGGTGTGCTTGAAAGAGGGAAGGTGGGAAGTGGAAATGTTATTTTGTACGCATAGTTCAAAGTGGTGGCTCTTGAAATATTGAAACCAGCAAAGCAAATTTGTCATTGGAAACCAAAAGGCCAAAAGTTGTAATTACAACAGCTTGATATTTATTATCTCGGAATACGAAATGCAAATGACCATTGGTTTAAACGGTGGAATTGAATGGGAAAAGAGGACCAAACAAAACTCAATACGGTTACCGATACGGTAGGCGTTACGCAAAGTGCAACGTACACCGGAACTCCGAATTTGACAATCGAATATACCGTAGAGATCGGCACGACGAGATGATCAAAACGGTATATAGGAATCAGTGGTACGATCATCCGATAAAAATCGATATCGGTACCAGAATACTGCTATTTTGCAGAAAATAAGAACGACGGAGCCAAAGATGTCTGAATTTGGAAAAACGACAAACTGACATCTTGCTCAGAAGATGGTTTAGAATTTTTCTATGTAAAAATATTTAGGTTTCGGAAACATTTTATTTTCAACGCTTTTTAACTGATTAAATTGAAGTGAATTTACGTGCGAAATAAACTTTCATATTTTCGAACGAAAATTTACCAGTTGTTATGTTTAACTAGACGTATTCCAAATATTAAATTTTTATTTCAAAATTTTACCGTTTAAAATTTCACAAAATTTTAACTAATTACGTTATTAAAACAGTTGAAATTTACGGGTCGTTACACTCTCCCCCACTCAAAACTTTTCGTCCCCGAAAAGGAACGAGGTAGGAGAATAGAAACAACCAGAAGAAAACAGATTTGAAATACAAAATAATAATTAATTTAAACCATATAAATTCAAATTTAAATTAATTGATATTCAATAATTGATTTAATCCATTTAGTTTCACTAAAATCAGTCTCAACTATTACTAAATTCATCATCTTATTATTCAATTATCTTAAATTTACAATTTCTAAAACCATAATTTGAATAATCTTTTATTATAATCATATTTTATTTTCAACAATTTAAATTCTTCTTTATTCCAAATTATTGTTAAATTTATTCTACTTAATATATCTAATCACATATATTTAACCCATATAAATTAATTTAAACCATAAAAGTTTCGATTTAAATTAATTTACATCTATTAATTTCTTTTAAATTCAAGGTATTTTCATATGTTAATAAATTTCAATTTATTAATTCTTCAAAACAAATTTATTAATTATTAACTGAGTTTTACTTATTATCCTATCTAACTCTATTAACATCTTTATAATCAAAATTTAGTGTATAACATTTATTATAAACACTCAAATTTATTTATAAATTCAATTTATCTTATGTATTATCCAATTACATATTCAACTTCTGAATGCCTTAGGTAAGTTGTATTAGAATGCAGTTGAACACTATACAAATAAAATTTTCCCAATTCAATTATTCAAGTTTAAATATTTATTCTAAATTTTGGTTTTATTTATAATTAAAATCATCTTTTAACAAAATTTAAGAATTAGATTTCCGATTAACTTTAAACAATTTAGAGATATATATAATATATTTGTATCAAATCAAATTAAGTTTTAAAATAAGATACATATATATATATATATATGTGAATCAAATTATACTGAAGAAACTCAAATCAAAATATTTTCAAAACAAAACCGTAGCAAAGCTACAGAATAGTATCTCCACTTCGAAACTCGAAAATGAATGTCGATGATGCGGCCGCCATCACCGAAATTATTTTCCAGCGACAAAGAGAAGAGTACTGATTTCAACATTTTAAAATTCTTTGAAAACGACTTCTATTTGAAAATACTTTCAATCATATATACTTTAAAATTTAAAAAAACAAAGTCCGAAATCACCGGAAACTAAATTCTCAAATTCCTGAATTTAATTCATTTCAAATTCCAAATCAATTTATAAACTGTATTTACAAATTTATTTAGAACAATAAATGATAATCAAATATTATCATTTCAAACAAACAATTTCATTAACCTATTAAATTCTAGAAAATTTTACTTATATTTTCACAATATAATCAAACAAATTTATTTCATTTTCCAAATTTGAAAATAATATTGTGTCAGTTTGCTCTGTTCAAGTGTTTTGGAAATCCTATCGATAGCGTTGATTAGACGAATCGATCGGAAACCCAAATCAACATCAACAACTCAAACAACACAATATATAAATCATTTTAAATTAATTTACAAATACACTTCCTCGCTTGACGATACAAGAATGGATTCAAAGCAAGGATAGAGATTCAAATTTGATGGACTCAAATCAAAGAGAATTCTGATTCGAAGACAAATTCGAAAGAAAAGATAAGATGATTCAATAACAGAATCGGGAGATGGGTAAGTTTATTTAATTCACGGGCAACCTTAACCGGTCGTCCGTAACTTCAAGAATAGGATCGATGCTGAATTCCAAGGTAAATCAACACTCGATCTCAAGAGATGGAATTCAGGTATAGCAGGGAATAGATAGCATCGTAAACCGAGGATACAGAAAACTCCGGTGAATCGATGCCTATTATAAAGGAGTTTTGATCCTTTACGAATCATTCGAAGATTGGCGAGACCGCCGATCTATTATAGATATCATTCAAAATGGAGTTATGGGGTGCTCCAGAATTAAAAGAAGACGAATAGTAAAGGACACGAATGAATTTCGGAACCGAGGGGAACGTTCCAAAATTCAAAGGAATTGAGTCAAAGGAAGAGATTGAAACTCGAATGAGTGTGATTCTGTAAATACATTTACCCTATATGTTGAGTTTTGCCTAGAGCTACCAAAGCTCTGATACCAACTGTAACGACCCGCCATTTTGGACCATTCGCATCCATTATAAGTGTATAGGTAGACACTCATGCCGGAGTTGAATTGCTCAAAATACCGCGTTGTTAATTTAAATTTGGCAAAACTGAACATATACAGTAAATAAATAATCACAGATCACAGACACAGAGTAATAAATGCAGCGGAAATAAAAGAGATAGTAGTTCATGAAGCTACTATATGAATATATAAAAATACATCAGAGTTTACAACAGAAGAGTAACGGATACAAATCAGAATACATCACTGGAATCATCGAATATCTGAAAGCTGGATAGATAGCTGGATCTCCAAGCGAAGCTCCAACTCCAAAGGTGAGTCTCGAAAGCTGAACTACTCAGTCTGACCCGAGCGTAAAGCAAAACACAAAACACTCGAGTCAGGATTAACATTCTTATATTAATAAATCCAACTCAAGTGAAATAGCAATTGAAATACAAGTAACTCAAAGGATGTTTGGAATAACCATCCTTTAAGGATCCGTTAAACTATCTACTAGGTAGTAATGTACGCTAAGTAGATAATGTCTATCAGTAATATAAAGATATCAAAGTAGGGTTAAGCAGGGCCCATACACCTCTTAACCTGTTTATTCCCAAAAGCATATACAAGACCGTAGTTTCCCCAAAACCGGAAGTCACCAGAGGGCAATCCATATACTCAAGGTACAAATCAAAATCGTAGTGGTCGCGAATAGGATAATCAGTATGACAAGGTACATGAGGCGATACCAACTAGGATACTAGTAGTTGCCTGATCCGGACTGATGTTGGGCATAGCAGCTACTACCCCAACACCGCGAAACAACACTCCCAAATCGAGGGGTGCACCCAAATCGAATCACAAAAGTAATAGATATGGTATCGAAGAAGTGTGTCCGCTTGAGATGGCGATCCTCAATGGCCCGGTGCGGCTCCTGTTTTAGTCATGTCAAGGGTCATCCAAAATCGTTCTCTTTCTTCAGTCAACGCGTTCATCACTCCATCCACTTCATTCTGGATCATCACTCCGCGTATAGTTATTAAAGTGGTTTTCGGTTTAGATAGAGAGTATATCCATAACTGAATTCCGGTCTCTTTAATAACTTTCGAAATTATTACACCGATTGGTCGTTTATATATTTCAAAACCAAATCAATTCAATTTCAATTTCAATTCGTAAATCAACATTTCACTTGTTTTTCAAAAACCAATTTCCATACTTTACGTTTCAAAACTTCCAAATCATAATTTCCAAATCTTATAATTCAATTTCAAATTTCTATTTAAAACGATTCAAATATTGATCCAAGTACGTACAAAGGTTTCATTTCGAAATCATTAGAATCAATTCAGTTTTACCATTCAAATCAATTTAAACTCATTTATCGATTTCATTCAATATTCGTTAAGTTACTTTATCATTCAAAACAATTTCTATTAAATTTCCAATCTATTAAATCAATTTCTTAAGTCCAACTTCATTAAATCACTTACACTTTTGAATTAAATTCAATTCGTCAAATCAATTCTTTCAATTTTCAAATATCACATTTTCATTTCTTGTTAAAGAAATTCCATTTCACTTATTTACTTACTTAAATAATTTTCCAAAACTTAATTAATAAAGAAACTCAATTTCAATTCTTTACGAAGTAAAATTCACTTATTCAAAGGTTCAATTTTTCTTATTAAAGAATTTCAATTCAATTTAATCATTTAATAATTCATTATTAAATAGTTCAAAACTTAATTATTAAATAATTTCAAAGTTTAATAATTTCAAACTTAATTATAATTTCAAACTTAATTTTTAAATCATTTCAAACTTAATTCAATCATTTCTCAAATTAAACAACATTCTTTCATTGATTACATTGTTAATCTTTTGTTTCAGATTATTAAATATTACCATTTTCCTTTCATCAAAATTCAAATTTCAACTTCATTTCAAAACCATATTCTTTATTCAAATAAAATCTTCGTTTATTTTCAAATCAAATTATTGACCAATCGGGTTTTTTATTTAATTTTCTATCCTAAGTCAAAGTTCAATTTGGGTATTTATCATTTCAACCCGATTCCAATTCAATTCAAAATCAAAACATATCAAAGGGAACTTGCAGTGTGATAACTGGGATGGTGTCAAAGTAAATAAACAAGCAATAACAACAATCAATATCAATCCAATAATCAATTCAAATAATCCCGAAATAACCGTATTAATTCGCATTGTTATTTGTACGAATTAATATAATTATTTCTAGAATCTACACTATCATTTCATGTAGATTAAAGATTATTACATTACGGTTTCACTTGTCATTCAATTTCAATTTCATACATCATCAATTTAACAACTTACATTCAATGGTTCAAAATGTAATTAAACAAATTCTACGTGTCAATAAATTCAACAGTTAAAGGGTCATATTATACAAATGTCAGTTAATCAAATTTAACATTTAATTATCCTATATCAAGTTCAATTTCATACTATTTATCATTTTAACATTAACAATTTAACATCCAATGTAAACATCAACAATCAATCAATTATCAGCCAAACTGTATTATCATCGCATAAATAATTAACAGATAATGGTGTCAGATGTCACAGGTGAACTGATACACGCAATAGCATATATAACAGTGTAATTAACTAATAGCAGCATATTTCAATTGTCGTTTCAATTGAAATCAAATTTAATAAATAAAAGAACGTTAATCGTGAGTGAGTGCTCACCTTTCGAAGCTAGAGGATAGACAATGAAACGAGTTACGGATCCAAGCACGAATTCCAAAGCAAAACAGAATTGGCACGAATTGGTTGAACACAGCTGATAAATAGAAATGGATGAGAACAGATCAAATTAGCTTTATATAATTGAAATGAAAAATATTTTATTATTTTATTGCTCTCTTTCAAAAATGAATATTTACATCAAAACGCCTACTTTAAAATGAAATATACACATACATACACAAACACGAAAACAACGTAACTTTTTAAAACGTATACATATAGACATGTACTAAAATTTTATATCCAACAGCAAGTGCCGGTGATGCAAATCAACTTACACCTATAAACCACTATATCTAAATCAGGCTATAAACAATATATAACTCACGCCTACAATTTATATAATCGTTGAATACAGCCAATATTTTACTATTTACAATATCATATACATATAGTACTTTATAATATAAAATACTGAAAGTCTTCGTACCGTGAACGCATAACTATATTATAATATAATAAAATGAAATATGATGTGATATACTACATTAAATATGATATAACGTAATATAATACTATATACACTAGACGTACAATACTATGACTCAAAATACGTATACTACATATATGATAACCTATACATACTTTACACATAATATATACAAACAAATGACTACGTTCCCTGTTAATAACATTATATATAAATACTGTAACATTCATGTTGAGATATATAAATGTATACAAGTTTTAAAGAAACAAAGTTGAGACCCATTTGCAAAATAACTTTATATATAGGAACTTTATACATGTATTTTCTAAAACTCAAAGCCGCATGTATATGTTAACTATATCTATACATAGCATACTGTCGTATGTAGACAAAATATTTTAAATATATAAACTCTAAATATACTTATTCAGACACTATATATATTATATGCGTAGAATATCTTTTAACAGTATATGAATATAGATTTTTTTATTTTTATTTTAAATAAACCAAACGAGCATACTTCCTTAATATTATAACTACAGAACGTCATATAGATAAGGAATACAACAGGGTTAAGAAGTGGAAAGACTGAGATGAAGTTATGTATTTTCACAAATGCACTACCACCAACATATGATATATTACTATTAACATATAAATGATATACCAAAAAGTATATATACAGAAGGCTCGGCTGGTGGCAAGCATCGAAGGAAGGGTACTAGGCTGCGCCTAGGATGATCTCGGCGGAGGAAACAAAGGCGAAGCAAGGTGGCTAGAAGGACGGAAGCTGCTGGGCGAATGGAGGAGGGGAGGTCGGTGGACGGGTTCAGGGCTGGGGTTTGATGAGGTGATGTAGGCGAGGAGGGAAGTATGAGCGTGCGGCGGATCTTGGTGATGGACGGGAAGAATAGGTGGTCGGGTGGAACAGTGAAGATGGTGGTTCGGTTGAAGTGAAAGGCACGGCTGATGTGGTTGTCGTGGACGTGGGATGGTCTCCAGTGATGCCGGCAGTGGAAGTTTGTTGTTTGAGTGGGAAGCCGGTGCATGGAGGAGATTGAAGAGGGCATTCAGAGCATTAGGTGATTACAAAAGAAATACAAAAGAAAGAGTATACTTCATTCATTATATGTGTGCTGCAGGCTTTGGATCCAAGGTAAGAGACGAGCATGCCATAAGTTTATTTCTGCGTGAACCTTTTTTGCTTTCATTTCGTTTTTTTTTTGAACAAGTAACAGAAGAAGAGAAGAAGGAGGAGGTGTGCTTGAAAGAGGGAAGGTGGGAAGTGGAAATGTTATTTTGTACGCATAGTTCAAAGTGGTGGCTCTTGAAATATTGAAACCAGCAAAGCAAATTTGTCATTGGAAACCAAAAGGCCAAAAGTTGTAATTACAACAGCTTGATATTTATTATCTCGGAATACGAAATGCAAATGACCATTGGTTTAAACGGTGGAATTGAATGGGAAAAGAGGACCAAACAAAACTCAATACGGTTACCGATACGGTAGGCGTTACGCAAAGTGCAACGTACACCGGAACTCCGAATTTGACAATCGAATATACCGTAGAGATCGGCACGACGAGATGATCAAAACGGTATATAGGAATCAGTGGTACGATCATCCGATAAAAATCGATATCGGTACCAGAATACTGCTATTTTGCAGAAAATAAGAACGACGGAGCCAAAGATGTCCGAATTTGGAAAAACGACAAACTGACATCTTGCTCAGAAGATGGTTTAGAATTTTTCTATGTAAAAATATTTAGGTTTCGGAAACATTTTATTTTCAACGCTTTTTAACTGATTAAATTGAAGTGAATTTACGTGCGAAATAAACTTTCTTATTTTCGAACGAAAATTTACCAGTTGTTATGTTTAACTAGACGTATTCCAAATATTAAATTTTTATTTCAAAATTTTACCGTTTAAAATTTCACAAAATTTTAACTAATTACGTTATTAAAACAGTTGAAATTTACGGGTCGTTACAAAAGCCATGATTGTCATATAATGATGGAAAATTTGTTGCCCGTCGCTTTTAGAGAGCTGTTGCCTGGAAAAGTTTGGAAGGTTGTAACGGAACTTAGTTTGTTTTATAAGAAGTTTTTTTCAACTACGTTAAAAGTTGATCGTCTACATAAACTTGAGGAAGAAATCTCTATACTGCTCTGCAAATTGGAGAAAATATTTCCTCCAGGTTTGTTTAATGTAATGGAGCATTTACCTGTTCATCTTCCATATGAAGCACGTCTTCGAGGTCCTATGCAATATGGATGGATGTATCTATTCTAAAGGTAAGGTATTAATATCGAGTATGATAAATATTATTTTAATTACATATATATAAGTTATTTTTGAATTGATATATTTTCTATTAGGTACTTAAATCATTTAAAAAAAAGTGAGACAAAAAGCTCGAGTTGAAGGTTTAATTTGCAAATCATATATCGAAGAAGAAGCTTCGTTCTTTTTTTCTCATTATTTCAGCGATCATGTGAACTTATCAATTGAAAGTGATGCGCGTAATGATGAAGCCATTGAACAAGATTGTTCTTCTGAGGTAATGTCATCTATATTTAGACAACATGGTCGACCTGTTGGAAAAGTGTGGAAGTATGGTTAGAGGATGGAGATTACCATGTAGCACACATATATTCTTCTTCATTGTACTGAAGTTGCACCATTTATTAGGTAATATTAAATTACAAGTCTGGATATATTTATTTTATTTAATACTATACATGTACATTAATTATAATGCAATATATTATCTATGTTTGCAGTGTTTATGAATCACAACATCCAAGCGGCGATATAAGCAAAGATTTCGCTACTTGGTTTTCGAACTACGTTTATGATCCGATAAATTGTGTGGTCGATGAGGATTAAAACATCTAGCAATGGGACCAAAAAGCAAAGTTAAGACATATCCAATATTCTTCGTTAATGGATATAAATTTAACACCAAAGAATATGGTGCTGAAAAATTAACTAACAATACTGGTGTATTTGTTAAAGGGAATGATGATCCAAATGATCATATAAATGATTTTTATGGCGTGTTAATCCAGGTTTTGCAATTGACATATTTCACTAGATCTATGGAAGAAGTTTTTTTGTTTAGATGCAACTGGTTCAGCAATGTTCCAGGTTCTGGAGTTATCGTGCATCCAAATTATAATCTTATAGAAATAAAACATACCTCACGTTATCAAAAGTACGATCATTTTGTACTAGCCAAACAAGCCCTACAAGTTTATTATACCCCTTATCCATCTCTAAAAGGAGATAAAGCAGACTGGATGGCAGTTTTTAAAACGAAGGCAAGATTTACGTTTGATGGAAAGAATATTCCAAACGAACAAGCCTATCAAGCAAATATCGAGGAAAATGTTGAAATAACAATAACAGACGATCACACAGATTTTCGACCTCTAACTGATGAATCAAATGTATTAGTGGAAGCATTTGAAACTATAGAGGAAAACGATATAGAGTACGAAACCGAGTCCGAATCAGGAAACGACGAGGACTGATTGCTAATATAAAATTTAATATAAGGTCATTTATGCGATTATTCATGTTACATTTTTCTCATCAATTATGATATCTTATCTCATAATTATTATGAATTATATGTTCTGACATAATAAATTGATATGTACGTGACAGGTATTATGTCTTTTTTCGAAGTCGTAGCTCTTCCCACTCTGCTTCCCTCTCTTCTTCTCAAAGAGGGAATAAAGGTGATGATAGTGGCCCTTCAGAGCCAACAGCATGACCAGTAATGTATTTACACCCCAAAGCCGATGGATCGTAAGTATTAAAATTAGTAGCATAGCATTAGAAATAATTTGTGTACAATATATATAATATTCTAAAACTATGTTTCAAATTTAAAACAGGGGATTTGAGCTAGAGCCATCGAGAGTGGTTCTTAGTATTTCCAAGCAGGCATATATGAGTAGGATGACTGGTTGTTGGCCCCGATGGAGTAAGATCCCTTACCCGATCAGAGAGAGCATCTGCCAGAACTTTTTGGTGAGTTTAAAAATTGACATATTTATAAATTACCATTTTACAATTTGTTGACTACTTAAAAATGTACAACTTATATTTAGTTTTCTCAATTTGCAGGGTTCCGTAGATCTGCAGGAAGCGGACATTTCCCTTGTGAAGTGCCACTGGAATTCTAATATAGCGAAGAATTATCGGGACATGATGTCGGGCCTTAGGAGAGCTGGGAAGAAACCGAACTGGATGGGTGCCAGTGTATCATATATATCTCATTACTTTGTTTTACAGCTATTAAATATATTGTTTAATTATTTAAATTTGTAGGCGGAGTCAGAGAGGAACTCTGCAAATAGAAATAAAAACCCAGTAACACATCGTGGTGGTTCCAAGTCATTCCAGCATCATCGTGAGGATTTGGTAAATTTATTAATTGCGATTATAAACAGTTATTACATTTATATAGTTTAAGTTATAAGTTATTAATAAACAGTTAATATAAATAGTAATATATATACATTATTTATTGTAGGAAAGAACGCGTCGACGTACGGTCTCATACATGGAAGTATTTGCTCATACCCATGCCATAAAGCAAACGGACGAAGCAAACAACCTTACATATGCATGGGAAGATGAGGATAAGGAGACGGCTGCATATGTATGCATATTTTGAATTTTAAGTTATTAATATTGATTAGTTTAAGTAATTAGCTTTGAAGAATTAAAATAATGTTGTGTTAATTTCAACTGTAATTTTTTTGGCATTGTAGGCAAAGTTTCAAGGGACACGGGTACAAATACTAGAGAGATCGGATCTCTATGAGTTGACCCGCGAGGAGTAAGACGCTATTTTTGACTCCACCATGGATCCGACGCAGCGAAATCGGCGTTTTTATTATAGAAACCAAGTGGTAATTTATAAAAATAAACTATCTTATAAAAGTTACACAATTGTTATAAAAGTCGTTGAAAAGTTCTATAACAGTTTTTTCTATTCGCAAGCTAGGGCATCTCAAAAAACGTACCAAAAAGAGCAGGACAAAGCCGAGATAAAAGAGCTGAGAGCCATGGTCGAGCAGCTGCAGGAGCGGATGTAATAATCCACTTTTCTGTACCCCTTGAATAGACACTAATCTCCATCTATTAACTCAAGATGAACGGAAAACCGAACCATTAGGGTTAAAAGAAGAGGTAGAAGAAAACAGAAGAAAATAGAAATAGAATCAATATCAGAATCTCACATTCGCAGCGAAATAATATATAATAGATAAATGAATAATCTTTTAAATCAATGAACTATATCATTTTATACATTACATCATCATCAGAGTTTACAACAACAGTATACAACACAACTGGACATTTATATGAACTTGTCCTCATACAGAATACACAGCGGAATAATACATAGTATAGATGATACGTCTCGCCATCCAGCTCGCCACTTGAGCTCCATAGAATCTCCTGAATCCAGAATGACCTGATAACCTAACTCTAGACTGCCCGTGTGGAAAATGATGGGCACCCAGAGTTTAGGAAGGAAACAATAAACTCCGAGTCAGTCATGGTGACTGGTGTGAGAACTAAAACAGTTTATCTTTAAAAACAAACAACGATAGAATTTTAACATTGAAAACCGCAATGCTTTTGGAAAATGAAACTACTATAGGACCTCCCACCACACACACAATGCAATCGCAGACTTGGAGGAGATTTCTTCTTATGATAGTCAAAAATGCTTACTACGCAAAACAAATCATTTTGATATTATTACTAGTGCATAGTGTGAAAATCCTTTCGAAAATACAATATTAATTTTAGCCAGCATAGGTACCATTATATTATGCCTGCTATAGCTGCCTCCTGAGGAGACAGGTTATACAATTTCAATCGTAAAGGGTTCGTATTGTTTCTTTGGATTTTCCAACAAATGGTCAGGCTAAGGAACTTCCTTTCCTACTGCCGAATGGGATCGCCTCTGGCTGGACGTCCCGAGAGACAAACTGCTCTCTGCCAAACAAGGCCGGGTTACCCCTGTAACTAGGTAACTCACGAATATGTCATCACCCGGTCCTTTGGGACCTTTATCCGAGTGCTCGGTAACCAACATCACACATAATAAATAAGGTGTGTCCACATGAGTAAGTATCTGGGCTCCATACCATGATACCACCCCTTTCCAGAAGGAAATGACATACCCTAAAGGGCGCGACCCTCATAACCTTGCCGCAACATTCCTGTTTCGACCATTTTCGGGTTGTTGAGGCCCTGACGAAGTCTCGTCCACAAAGCTACGCTTTATACAAAAGCTATGCTTTGGGTCAAACAAATGATCAAAGTAATGATCACAAAGATAAATGATCAAACAAATGATCATATCACAAATGATCAAACAATGATCATTTCACAGCAACACTCAGCATGCCACATTACCAAATTGGGAATATATCGCTGATAACCTTCAACTACATAACCTCTGAGCTCGTATGTCTCAGAAAAGGGTGTTAAGCTAAGAGAATAAATTCTCCGCCACCAACAGAAATGTATTTGAAAGAAATCTGCTTTATATCTCAAAATGTAATGTCAGACACGTAACCATACAAGTCTGTTCCGAGTTCGAACAGAACCGAAGGCACTTCCAAAGAAGCCCTTGCAATCCGGATATTCACAATCCCGATAAAACTTCCCATCACAAAGGAAATCTCAATACCGTAGCTAACGGTGCAGAGACAATCGGTAGGTCATCCTATCGTTTTCACAAACACCCGGTCTTCAATACGATCCATATCATCGTATCACAAATTCGGAATGGGTTATACGACACAAAGGTCCTTTCCTGGCTAACCCGAATAATGAGCGCTTATTCAAAAATAAGTGTGGCATTCAAATTCAAGCAAATCACAACAAATACCCATTCAAGGTAATTATTGATAGTCGGTTATTTAACTATCAATAGATCTGCACAGCATCATCAGATCCCAAATAATTTTCCAAATTATTTATCTTTCAAAAATATCTTTACAAGATATAAAATTTCCACACTTCAATTATTTGAAAACAATTTCAAATCAATTTCCACATTTCAATTTATCTTTGAAGATAAATCTCAAAACATTTCACTTCATATTGGAAAACATTTCCATACTTATTTAATAATAAGTAATTCACAAATCCATTTATTTTCAACATTTGAAAATATTCAATATACTTAAATCACAGTTAAGTATACTTTTCATTTTTTAAGGAAATCATTCTCTTTCACAAATTTTATTTGAGTCAAAACGAATGTTACGTAAAACATCGTTACGACAACTCAAAATCACTAGTATAAGGATTCAAAATTAAGATAGATATATAAATCCCAATACTATATAAAACATTTCCTTTCGGAAACCATTTACTATAACAACAATGTTATAGTCCACCATTTCCTTATTCCTCGAAACGTCTATTTCAACAATAAATGTTGAAATCTATGTATTCGATACTTAACACGTTTTAAACATCTTTTAAAACAATTACTTCATTTCGTAATATCACTTATCCAAAACATATCCATTTTATCTAATAATATATTCACTGTCCAAAATCGTGAATATAATTCGTTATCCAAACTCAACATTTCTACACATTTTATTTAAAGGATTATCCACTGTCCAAAATCGTGAATATACTTCCTTTAATAAGCTATATAAACTTAACTTATCAAAATAACTCAAATTTTGGATTTATAACACAACGTTTATAAATTCCTTTTTATTTTATAACAACTTCAAGTTATAAAATCACTTTATTAACAAATTCTATCCATATCCCATTTACAAGCCAAAATCCAAATTATAAGCAAATTACTTATAATTCTCTATTTACAAATTCATTCATTTTATAACTTCCCAAATCGTAGATTCTATCCTTTTATAAATCCATTTATATTATCGTTTTAAAACGTCTTTAAAACTCCTTTATAATTTTATCACTTAGATTTATAAAAATCAAATTTTAGTTTCATACCACAAAATTCTTAATTAATTTTTTTTATAACATAAAAATTATAACATTTATTTATTTAAAATGAATCAATTCCAAAATTTAATAAAACGTATATTTTCCAAAAATCACTTAAAAATCCATTTAAAATCAAAATCGTTATTTTTAAACTTCAAAAATGGATCCGATGATGCAACAGCACCAAATAGTCAATCACAGCATCCAAACATCATATATCATCATATGATAACAGAATATATCACAATATCTGTAAATAAATCACTACGGTGAGGAATCCAGTCGGATCCCTCCAACCTGTTTCCCTGCATCCACAGATGTTAGCACAATACCAATTTCACATCAATGTGAAATTATCGCGGTATATGGGATTTATAAATATTATCCGCTATTATGCGGCGCAATAGGGTCTCATCCGCTATACAATGCGGGAAATCAACTCCAATATATACATATTCCAATATATATATATTGCTACATACATATATAATACCAATTCCACTTCAATGTGAAATTATTGCGGTATATGTTTTTAATAAATAACATCCGCTTAATAACGGCGTATAATGTCTATTTATCACAATAAATAGCAAATATCATCCAATTCACACAATTAGCAATTTTAAATCTAACTATTTAAAATTTTAAATCGAAACAAAACATTCGATTGAGTGAGGAGTTCTCACCTTGAATTTTCGATAGCAATTTGTAGCGTTTTATTTCGAATGAAATTAAACGAGCGTTTAATTTTACCCGAAATTTTCGCTAGCTCAAATAATTTCCAATCCAGCTCCATCGCGTAGTATTCGACGATACGAACGCAACGCAATTCGTTTAGTCTGGTTCCGACCTCGTACGAACAAATTATGGCAATTTAAAGTTTAACGAATATTAATATAAATAATTTACAAATTAAATTTCACTTATCCAAACCCACATCTATCCAGAACCGTTCGATTTTGCTTGCTTGGATCCTGGCCACTCACGCGTTCTTCTTCACGCGTACGAAACCCTCCAGTATATTTCACGAACGAAGACCCAAATGTCGCCGCCACAAACCCTAACACACGCGGCCTCCCTGTCGACCTTCACCCCGATCAGGCACCACCCCTACGCGCGCCGCCCCATGCTCCACCCACGCCCAAGATCCGGTCGGGTCCGGTCGACCCTACCACCCCCTAGACGAGCACGAACGGCCATCATTTCGGCCCCAATTGTCGTCAAACCATCAATCCATTTGCAATCTTGACCGTTGAAATCGTTAATCTCACTGCCCTCTACGATTTGTTAGTTGAAAACTTCTCGAAATAATGCTTAGATTTGAAGGAACTCGAGGAAGAACGAGGGGAATTGCAGGTCGTTCATTCATCAAGTGGCGGCTGGTTAAGGAGAATTAGGGTTTAGGTTTTGATGGTTAACGTATATATATATATATATACGTATATAAAAAATGTTAAATTCATTTTAAAACGACTTTTTCAAACGATCTCCAAATCACACGTGCCGCCTGGCGTTCGTAAGGTTTACCCCACGTTCCGAACACAATGGAACGTGTTTCAGGAGCTAATTCGATCATTTGTGCGAGTTACGGAGAAAAACGATCAGTTTTAAATTAAACCGATTTAAATCGATTTCGATGCGTTTTGGCTTGCCCCAGACAAACGATAAATCCGATTGACTTGAAATTTGAAACCTTACAATAATATCACATTACGGATCCGATGAAACTAGGTTCGTCGAAATCCGAGACTTTTTGATAAATGACTATTTTAACTCGCCAAATTAATATTAAAACAATTTCGATGCGTTTCGAGCTGCCACAGTCAAACGACAACTCCAATTGCTACGACAATTGAAATCCGATAATAATAAACTATTACGGATCCAATGGAACTAGTTTCATCCAATTCTAAGACACTCCCAAAAATGGCTAATTTCACTAGTCGATTAAATATTAAAATATTCAATTTTCACAATTTAACTCTAAATTCAATTTTAATAGTTCTATAACATCACTATAACTTCAACATGATTTAATATAACTTCATAAATCATTTTCATTCACATTAAATCCAGATTTCAATTATTTCTGGAATTTCAATTATTAAATTATCGATTTAATTATCCAATTAAATCTAGATATTCGAATTTTAAATTATTCGACTTATAAATTTCACTTATTAATATTCAAATTTAATTAAATATACGAATTTTAATTAACAAAAATTCTGGGTCGTTACAAACTTCCCCCCTTAAAAGAATTTCGTTCTCGAAATTACCAAGTAAGAAAGATCCACAAAATCCATTAACTTTTCATAAATCCATTTTGTGAAAATTTTATATTCACCTTTTTCAAAACTTTTAACTTCAATCAAAACAGTGGTTTCCATTTCCTAGTTCAATTCCTACGTTTTCATTTCAATTTAGAAATTGACTTTTCATTAACAAAAATTTTCCAAAATTTTCCGAAAATTTCTAACGCCTTAAATTTCCAGAAAAATTCGCCAGCGTCCCCTCTGCGCGGTTCGATCGTAGTAGGATCACAATTGACATAAATATGTATACATCGACCCACCCGGTCGGAAAAGCAGAAAAACAGTTCATATTTCCTATTTTTATTGCGTAGGCGTACCTTTTTAGCATTTTTAAGCAAAGCAGTTATTAATTTAGCATTTTAGCGCAACCCAATCAACCGAACAGTAGCCACCGCACCTGTACTTACTCAATTTAAATATGTAAGTAACATATATATAAAGTTATTAATAATTTACTCTTTTAAACAACTACAACATTTGCATATCAAAAGAAATGCATACTAAACAAGGTTTATAAGCAACTTATAAAATTTCAATATCACTTGTAATTGTTTACAACCAATTCATATATAATGACATTCAATTATTCATTTTCAATTAGTTTACATTCACTAATTTAAATTCAAATTGGTTCACTTTCAATTCATCAATTCAAATCAATTTCTATTTAAATTTACTTCACTTTCAATTTAAATCAAATTACATAGCTTCAAATTCCATTTATTCAATTTTATTAACACTAATGAATTATACTACAATCAACCAACAATCATATAACATCCAATGTATATTCAACACAACCAAATTTATTAATTTACATTACTTACATTTAATTTGGTTCAACACATTAAATTTTCCAATTGGTTTATATTAAATTGACTTACATTCAATTATTCAACTTCCAATAACATTAGCTTTTAATGAATTAACACTTACATCCTTGATTAATAAGTGGAAACTTAAGTTAATTTGAACAAATGATGTTTAAAATGGAAAATAACTTAAGTAATGTTGAATGAATTTGATTTTGATATCAAAGTAAATTAATAAAGTGAATTTATTAAATGAAGATGAACTTGAGTTATATAAATAAAATTCAATTTTATTTGTTAAATGGATTAGCAATTGGATTAATAAATGGATTGAATGATAATCAATCTGTTGTAAATGAATTGATATGAAATAAAAATTCAGATTCCAATTCTATTTAACTTTTACCAAAGTCAAAATTTATTATCTCATATTATAAGTTCAAACTTAATTACTTATGTTTAACAATTACAGCTTAGATTTAATTGATTCACTTATACTTACTTTTATTTAACTCCATCCTTTAAGTTAAATTTATTCTATCAAAATTCAAATGGTATAAGTTATCAACTCATTATCATTCCCATAAATATTTTAAATAGGATTCCAGAGTCTTTTCAACCTTTCAAAATCATTTTGAAAATAATTCAATTATCTTTTGAATTTCTAAAACCAAATCCAAATTTTCCAAACAACTTTCATTTAAAATAATCTGGCAGCAATTCCTCTTTTTGGAAACCCGAAAATGAACACCAATGATGTCGCGATCATCATCGGAATTATTTTCCATTGGCCTGAAAAGAGTTTAGAGCTTTCATCTCTCTAAAACAATTTTCCACAATATCAAATCCTTTTAAAACACTTCCCTGGAATTTTATTTTAGATTATAAATCACATTTATAAATCTTTTACTTATAAAATTTCACTTTTTATATATAAGATTATTTTTACCATTGTAAATCATTTTAGTTATAACTTCATTCATTATAATTCATTTTCTTATACAATTCATTCTTTTACAATTGTTGTTTTATTTAACTTATTCAAACAACTTTTATTAACTTATATATATTCTTACATTTTTTAACAACCAAACATCAATCATATACACTTTAATAATTTCAGAAAAATTATTTCTTTATATACAAAATATAATCAAGTAAAAATTATTTCATTTACCCAATTTAAAAACAATATCGTGCCGAATTGTTCTGAATAAGTGTTTAGAGATCCCTATCGATAGAGTTGTACAGACTATACCGACCAGAATCCATATACCACTCAACAAACCAATCATCACAATATAAAACAATTTTATATTCACTAACAAATACGCACTCGTATCTATTATTACACTCACACTCATTCTAGAGTACTACTGACTCTATCTCTAATGAGTAACACCCAACAGAGCAGGGTTGTCGCTTAACCATATGCTCTGATACCAAATGTAATAATCCACTTTTCCGTACCCCTTGAATAGACACTAATCTCCATCTATTAACTCAAGATGAACGGAAAACCGAACCATTAGGGTTAAAAGAAGAGGTAGAAGAAAACAGAAGAAAACAGAAATAGAATCAATATCAGAATCTCACATTCGCAGCGAAATAATATATAATAGATAAATGAATAATCTTTTAAATCAATGAACTATATCATTTTATACATTACATCATCATCAGAATTTACAACAACAGTATACAACACAACTGGACAGTTATATGAACTTGTCCTCATACAGAATACACAGCGGAATAATACATAGTATAGATGATACGTCTCGCCATCCAGCTCGCCACTTGAGCTCCATAGCATCTCCTGAATCCAGAATGACCTGATAACCTAACTCTAGACTGCCCGTGTGGAAAATGATGGGCACCCAGAGTTTAGGAAGGAAACAATAAACTCCGAGTCAGTCATGGTGACTGGTGTGAGAACTAAAACAGTTTATCTTTAAAAACAAACAACGATAGAATTTTAACATTGAAAACCGCAATGCTTTTGGAAAATGAAACTACCATAAGACCTCCCACCACACACACAATGCAATCGCAGACTTGGAGGAGATTTCTTCTTATGATAGTCAAAAATGCTTACTACGCAAAACAAATCATTTTGATATTATTACTAGTGCGTAGTGTGAAAATCCTTTCGAAAATACAATATTAATCTTAGCCAACATAGGTACCATTATATTATGCCTGCTATAGCTGCCTCCTGAGGAGACAGGTTATACAATTTCAATCGTAAAGGGTTCGTATTGTTTCTTTGAATTTTCCAACAAATGGTCAGGCTAAGGAACTTCCTTTCCTACTGCCGAATGGGATCGCCTCTGGCTGGACGTCCCGAGAGACAAACTGCTCTCTGCCAAACAAGGCCGGGTTACCCCTGTAACTAGGTAACTCACGAATATGTCATCACCCGGTCCTTTGGGACCTTTATCCGAGCGCTCGGTAACCAACATCACACATAATAAATAAGGTGTGTCCACATGAGTAAGTATCTGGGCTCCATACCATGATACCACCCCTTTCCAGAAGGAAATGACATACCCTAAAGGGCGCGACCCTCATAACCTTGCCGCAACATTCCTGTTTCGACCATTTCCGGGTTGTTGAGGCCCTGACGAAGTCTCGTCCACAAAGCTACGCTTTATACAAAAGCTATGCTTTGGGTCAAACAAATGACAAAGTAATGATCACAAAGATAAATGATCAAACAAATGATCATATCACAAATGATCAAACAATGATCATTTCACAGCAACACTCAGCATGCCACATTACCAAATTGGGAATATATCGCGGATAACCTTCAACTACATAACCTCTGAGCTCGTATGTCTTAGAAAAGGGTGTTAAGCTAAGAGAATAAATTCTCCGCCACCAACAGAAATGTATTTGAAAGAAATCTGCTTTATATCTCAAAATGTAATGTCAGACACGTAACCATACAAGTCTGTTCCGGGTTCGAACAGAACCGAAGGCACTTCCAAAGAAGCCCTTGCAATCCGGATATTCACAATCCCGATAAAACTTCCCATCACAAAGGAAATCTCAATACCGTAGCTAACGGTGCAGAGACAATCGATAGGTCATCCTATCGTTTTCACAAACACCCGGTCTTCACCACCGGTCTTCAATACGATCCATATCGTCGTATCACAAATTCGGAATGGGTTATACGACACAAAGGTCCTTTCCCGGCTAACCCGAATAGTGAGCGCTTATTCAAAAATAAGTGTGGCATTCAAATTCAAGCAAATCACAACAAATACCCATTCAAGGTAATTATTGATAGTCGGTTATTTAACTATCAATAGATCTGCACAGCATCATCAGATTCCAAATAATTTTCCAAAGTATTTATCTTCCAAAAATATCTTTACAAGATATAAAATTTCCACACTTCAATTATTTGAAAACAATTTCAAATCAATTTCCACATTTCAATTTATCTTTGAAGATAAATCTCAAAACATTTCACTTCATATTGGAAAACATTTCCATACTTATTTAATAATAAGTAATTCACAAATCCATTTATTTTCAACATTTGAAAATATTCAATATACTTAAATCACAGTTAAGTATATTTTTCATTTTTTAAGGAAATCATTCTCCTTCACAAATTTTATTTGAGTCAAAACGAATGTTACGTAAAACATCGTTACGACAACTCAAAATCACTAGTATAAGGATTCAAATTTAAGATAGATATATAAATCCCAATACTATATAAAACATTTCCTTTCGGAAACCATTTACTATAACAACAATGTTATAGTCCACCATTTCCTTATTCCTCGAAACGTCTATTTCAACAATAAATGTTGAAATCTATGTATTCGATACTTAACACGTTTTAAACATCTTTTAAAACAATTACTTCATTTCGTAATATCACTTATCCAAAACATATCCATTTTATCTAATAATATATTCACTGTCCAAAATCGTGAATATAATTCGTTATCCAAACTCAACATTTCTACACATTTTATTTAAAGGATTATCCACTGTCCAAAATCGTGAATATACTTCCTTTAATAAGCTATATAAACTTAACTTATCAAAATAACTCAAATTTCGGATTTATAACACAACGTTTATAAATTCCATTTATATTTTATAACAACTTCAAGTTATAAAATCACTTTATTAACAAATTCTATCCATATCCCATTTACAAGCCAAAATCCAAATTATAAGCAAATTACTTATAATTCTCTATTTACAAATTCATTCATTTTATAACTTCCCAAATCGTAGATTCTATCCTTTTATAAATCCATTTATATTATCGTTTTAAAACGTCTTTAAAACTCCTTTATAATTTTATCACTTAGATTTATAAAAATCAAATTTTAGTTTCATACCACAAAATTCTTAATTAATTTTTTTTATAACATAAAAATTATAACATTTATTTATTTAAAATGAATCAATTCCAAATTTAATAAAACGTATATTTTCCAAAAATCACTTAAAAATCCATTTAAAATCAAAATCGTTATTTTTAAACTTCAAAAATGGATCCGATGATGCAACAGCACCAAATAGTCAATCACAGCATCCAAACATCATATATCATCATATGATAACAGAATATATCACAATATCTGTAAATAAATCACTACGGTGAGGAATCCAGTCGGATCCCTCCAACCTGTTTCCCTGCATCCACAGATGTTAGCACAATACCAATTTCACATCAATGTGAAATTATCGCGGTATATGGGATTTATAAATATTATCCGCTATTATGCGGCGCAATAGGGTCTCATCCGCTATACAATGTGGGAAATCAACTCCAATATATACATATTCCAATATATATATATATTGTTATATACATATATAATACCAATTCCACTTCAATGTGAAATTATCGCGGTATATGTTTTTAATAAATAACATCCGCTTAATAACGGCGTATAATGTCTATTTATCACAATAAATAGCAAATATCATCCAATTCACACAATCAGCAATTTTAAATCTAACTATTTAAAATTTTAAATCGAAACAAAACATTCGATTGAGTGAGGAGTTCTCACCTTGAATTTTCGATAGCAATTTGTAGCGTTTTATTTCGAATGAAATTAAACGAGCGTTTAATTTTACCCGAAATTTTCGCTAGCTCAAATAATTTCCAATCCAGCTCCATCGCGTAGTATTCGACGATTCGAACGCAACGCAATTCGTTTAGTCTGATTCCGACCTCGTACGAACAAATTACGGCAATTTAAAGTTTAACGAATATTAATATAAATAATTTACAAATTAAATTTCACTTATCCAAACCCACATCTATCCAGAACCGTTCGATTTTGCTTGCTTGGATCCTGGCCACTCACGCGTTCTTCTTCACGCGTACGAAACCCTCCAGTATATTTCACGAACGAAGACCCAAATGTCGCCGCCACAAACCCTAACACAAGCGGCCACCCTGTCGACCTTCACCCCGATCAGGCACCACCCCTATGCACGCCTCCCCATGCTCCACCCACGCCCAAGATCCGGTCGGGTCCGGTCGACCCTACCACCCCCTAGACGAGCACGAACGGCCATCATTTCGGCCCCAATTGTCGTCAAACCATCAATCCATTTGTAATCTTGACCGTTGAAATCGTTAATCTCACTGCCCTCTACGATTTGTTAGTTGAAAACTTCTCGAAATAATGCTTAGATTTGAAGGAATTCGAGGAAGAACGAGGGGAATTGCAGGTCGTTCATTCATCAAGTGGCGGCTGGTTAAGGAGAATTAGGGTTTAGGTTTTGATGGTTAACGTATATATATATATATATAAACGTATATAATAAATGTTCAATTCATTTTAAAACGACTTTTTCAAACGATCTCCAAATCACACGTGCCGCCTGGCGTTCGTAAGGTTTACCCCACGTTCCGAACACAATGGAACGTGTTTCGGGAGCTAATTCGATCATCTGTGCGAGTTACGGAGAAAAACGATCAGTTTTAAATTAAACCGATTTAAATCGATTTCGATGCGTTTTGGCTTGCCCCAGACAAACGATAAATCCGATTGACTTGAAATTTGAAACCTTACAATAATATCACATTACGGATCCGATGAAACTAGGTTCGTCGAAATCCGAGACTTTTTGATAAATGACTATTTTAACTCGCCAAATTAATATTAAAACAATTTCGATGCGTTTCGAGCTGCCACAGTCAAACGACAACTCCGATTGCTACGACAATTGAAATCCGATAATAACAAACTATTACGGATCCAATGGAACTAGTTTCATCCAATTCTGAGACACTCCCAAAAATGGCTAATTTCACTAGTCGATTAAATATTAAAATATTCAATTTTCACAATTTAACTCTAAATTCAATTTTAAAAGTTCTATAACATCACTATAACTTCAACATGATTTAATATAACTTCATAAATCATTTTCATTCACATTAAATCCATATTTCAATTATTTCTGGAATTTCAATTATTAAATTATCAATTTAATTATCCAATTAAATCCAGATATTCGAATTTTAAATTATTCGACTTATAAATTTCACTTATTAATATTCAAAATTAATTAAATATACGAATTTTAATTAACAAAAATTCTGGGTCGTTACAAACTTCCCCCCTTAAAAGAATTTCGTTCTCGAAATTACCAAGTAAGAAAGATCCACAAAATCCATTAACTTTTCAGAAATCCATTTTGTGAAAATTTTATATTCACCTTTTTCAAAACTTTTAACTTCAATCAAAACAGTGGTTTCCATTTTCTAGTTCAATTCCTACGTTTTCATTTCAATTTAGAAATTGACTTTTCATTAACAAAAATTTTCCAAAATTTTCCAAAAATTTTCTAACGCCTTAAATTTCCAGAAAAATTCGCCAGCGTCCCCTTTGCGCGGTTCGATCGTAGTAGGATCACAATTGACATAAATATGTATACATCGACCCACCCGGTCGGAAAAGCAGAAAAACAGTTCATATTTCCTATTTTTATTGCGTAGGCGTACCTTTTTAGTATTTTTAAGCAAAGCAGTTATTAATTTAACATTTTAGCGCAACCCAATCAACCGAACAGTAGCCACCGCACATGTACTTACTCAATTTAAATATGTAAGTAACATATATATAAAGTTATTAATAATTTACTCTTTTAAACAACTACAACATTTGCATATCAAAAGAAATGCATACTAAACAAGGTTTATAAGCAACTTATAAAATTTCAATATCACTTGTAATTGTTTACAACCAATTCATATATAATGACATTCAATTATTCATTTTCAATTAGTTTACATTCACTAATTTAAATTCAAATTGGTTCACTTTCAATTCAAATCAATTTCTATTTAAATTTACTTCACTTTCAATTTAAATCAAATTACATAGCTTCAAATTCCATTTTTTCAATTTTATTAACACTAATGAATTATACTACAATCAACCAACAATCATATAACATCCAATGTATATTCAACACAACCAAATTTATTAATTTACATTACTTACATTTAATTTGGTTCAACACATTAAATTTTCCAATTGGTTTATATTAAATTGACTTACATTCAATTATTCAACTTCCAATAACATTAGCTTTTAATGAATTAACACTTACATCCATTATTTCATATCAATTCATTTACAATAGATTGATTAACATTCAATCCATTTATTAATCCAATTGCTAATCCATTTAACAAATAAAATTGAATTTTATTTATATAACTCAAGTTCATCTTCATTTAATAAATTCACTTTATTAATTTACTTTGATATCAAAATCAAATTCATTCAACATTACTTAAGTTATTTTCCATTTTAAACATCATTTGTTCAAATTAACTTAAGTGTCCACTTATTAATCAAATTCAGATTCCAATTCTATTTAACTTTTACCAAAGTCAAAATTTATTATCTCATATTATAAGTTCAAACTTAATTACTTATGTTTAACAATTACAGCTTAGATTTAATTGATTCACTTATACTTACTTTTATTTAACTCCATCCTTTAAGTTAAATTTATTCTATCAAAATTCAAATGGTATAAGTTATCAACTCATTATCATTCCCATAAATATTTTAAATAGGATTCCAGAGTCTTTTCAACCTTTCAAAATCATTTTGAAAATAATTCAATTATCTTTTGAATTTCTAAAACCAAATCCAAATTTTCCAAACAACTTTCATTTAAAATAATCTGGCAGCAATTCCTCTTTTTGGAAACCCGAAAATGAACACCAATGATGTCGCGATCATCATCGGAATTATTTTCCAGCGACCTGAAAAGAGTTTAGAGCTTTCATCTCTCTAAAAATTTTTTCCACAATATCAAATCCTTTTAAAACACTTCCCTGGAATTTTATTTTAGATTATAAATCACATTTATAAATCTTTTACTTATAAAATTTCACTTTTTATATATAAGATTATTTTTACCATTGTAAATCATTTTAATTATAACTTCATTCATTATAATTCATTTGCTTATACAATTCATTCTTTTACAATTGTTGTTTTATTTAACTTATTCAAACAACTTTTATTAACTTATATATATTCTTACATTTTTTAACAACCAAACATCAATCATATACACTTTAATAATTTCAGAAAAATTATTTCTTTATATACAAAATATAATCAAGTAAAAATTATTTCATTTACCCAATTTAAAAACAATATCGTGCCGAATTGTTCTGAATAAGTGTTTAGAGATCCCTATCGATAGAGTTGTACAGACTATACCGACCAGAATCCATATACCACTCAACAAACCAATCATCACAATATAAAACAATTTTATATTCACTAACAAATACGCACTCGTATCTATTATTACACTCACACTCATTCTAGAGTACTACTGACTCTATCTCTAATGAGTAACACCCAACAGAGCAGGGTTGTCGCATAACCATATGCTCTGATACCAAATGTAATAATCCACTTTTCCGTACCCCTTGAATAGACACTAATCTCCATCTATTAACTCAAGATGAACGGAAAACCGAACCATTAGGGTTAAAAGAAGAGGTAGAAGAAAACAGAAGAAAACAGAAATAGAATCAATATCAGAATCTCACATTCGCAGCGAAATAATATATAATAGATAAATGAATAATCTTTTAAATCAATGAACTATATCATTTTATACATTACATCATCATCAGAGTTTACAACAACAGTATACAACACAACTGGACAGTTATATGAACTTGTCCTCATACAGAATACACAGCGGAATAATACATAGTATAGATGATACGTCTCGCCATCCAGCTCGCCACTTGAGCTCCATAGCATCTCCTGAATCCAGAATGACCTGATAACCTAACTCTAGACTGCCCGTGTGGAAAATGATGGGCACCCAGAGTTTAGGAAGGAAACAATAAACTCCGAGTCAGTCATGGTGACTGGTGTGAGAACTAAAACAGTTTATCTTTAAAAACAAACAACGATAGAATTTTAACATTGAAAACCGCAATGCTTTTGGAAAATGAAACTACCATAAGACCTCCCACCACACACACAATGCAATCGCAGACTTGGAGGAGATTTCTTCTTATGATAGTCAAAAATGCTTACTACGCAAAACAAATCATTTTGATATTATTACTAGTGCATAGTGTGAAAATCCTTTCAAAAATACAATATTAATCTTAGCCAGTATAGGTACCATTATATTATGCCTGCTATAGCTGCCTCCTGAGGAGACAGGTTATACAATTTCAATCGTAAAGGGTTCGTATTGTTTCTTTGGATTTTCCAACAAATGGTCAGGCTAAGGAACTTCCTTTCCTACTGCCGAATGGGATCGCCTCTGGCTGGACGTCCCGAGAGACAAACTGCTCTCTGCCAAACAAGGCCGGGTTACCCCTGTAACTAGGTAACTCACGAATATTTCATCACCCGGTCCTTTGGGACCTTTATCCGAGCGCTCGGTAACCAACATCACACATAATAAATAAGGTGTGTCCACATGAGTAAGTATCTGGGCTCCATACCATGATACCACCCCTTTCCAGAAGGAAATGACATACCCTAAAGGGCGCGACCCTCATAACCTTGCCGCAACATTCCTGTTTCGACCATTTCCGGGTTGTTGAGGCCCTGACGAAGTCTCGTCCACAAAGCTATGCTTTATACAAAAGCTATGCTTTAGGTCAAATAAATGACAAAGTAATGATCACAAAGATAAATGATCAAACAAATGATCATATCATAAATGATCAAACAATGATCATTTCACAGCAACACTCAGCATGCCACATTACCAAATTGAGAATATATCGCTGATAACCTTCAACTACACAACCTCTGAGCTCGTATGTCTCAGAAAAGGGTGTTAAGCTAAGAGAATAAATTCTCCGCCACCAACAGAAATGTATTTGAAAGAAATCTGCTTTATATCTCAAAATGTAATGTCAGACACGTAACCATACAAGTCTGTTCCGGGTTCGAATAGAACCGAAGGCACTTCCAAAGAAGCCCTTGCAATCCGGATATTCACAATCCCGATAAAACTTCCCATCACAAAGGAAATCTCAATACCGTAGCTAACGGTGCAGAGACAATCGATAGGTCATCCTATCGTTTTCACAAACACCCGGTCTTCACCACTGGTCTTCAATACGATCCATATCGTCGTATCACAAATTCGGAATGGGTTATACGACACAAAGGTCCTTTCCCGGCTAACCCGAATAGTGAGCGCTTATTCAAAAATAAGTGTGGCATTCAAATTCAAGCAAATCACAACAAATACCCATTCAAGGTAATTATTGATAGTCGGTTATTTAACTATCAATAGATCTGCACAGCATCATCAGATTCCAAATAATTTTACAAATTATTTATCTTCCAAAAATATCTTTACAAGATATAAAATTTCCACACTTCAATTATTTGAAAACAATTTCAAATCAATTTCCACATTTTAATTTATCTTTGAAGATAAATCTCAAAACATTTCACTTCATATTGGAAAACATTTCCATACTTATTTAATAATAAGTAATTCACAAATCCATTTATTTTCAACATTTGAAAATATTCAATATACTTAAATCACAGTTAAGTATATTTTTCATTTTTTAAGGAAATCATTCTCTTTCACAAATTTTATTTGAGTCAAAACGAATGTTACGTAAAACATCGTTACGACAACTCGAAATCACTAGTATAAGGATTCAAAGTTAAGATAGATATATAAATCCCAATACTATATAAAAAATTTCCTTTTGGAAACCATTTACTATAACAACAATGTTATAGTCCACCATTTCCTTATTCCTCGAAACATCTATTTCAACAATAAATGTTGAAATCTATGTATTCGATACTTAACACGTTTTAAACATCTTTTAAAACAATTACTTCATTTCGTAATATCACTTATCCAAAACATATCCATTTTATCTAATAATATATTCACTGTCCAAAATCGTGAATATAATTCGTTATCCAAACTCAACATTTCTACACATTTTATTTAAAGGATTATCCACTGTCCAAAATCGTGAATATACTTCCTTTAATAAGCTATATAAACTTAACTTATCAAAATAACTCAAATTTCGGATTTATAACACAACGTTTATAAATTCCATTTATATTTTATAACAACTTCAAGTTATAAAATCACTTTATTAACAAATTCTGTCCATATCCCATTTACAAGCCAAAATCCAAATTATAAGCAAATTACTTATAATTCTCTATTTACAAATTCATTCATTTTATAACTTCCCAAATCGTAGATTCTATCCTTTTATAAATCCATTTATATTATCGTTTTAAAACGTCTTTAAAACTCCTTTATAATTTTATCACTTAGATTTATAAAAATCAAATTTTAGTTTCATACCACAAAATTCTTAATTAATTTTTTTTATAACATAAAAATTATAACATTTATTTATTTAAAATGAATCAATTCCAAAATTTAATAAAACGTATATTTTCCAAAAATCACTTAAAAATCCATTTAAAATCAAAATCGTTATTTTTAAACTTCAAAAATGGATCCGATGATGCAACAGCACCAAATAGTCAATCACAACATCCAAACATCATATATCATCATATGATAACAGAATATATCACAATATCTGTAAATAAATCACTACGGTGAGGAATCCAGTCGGATCCCTCCAACCTGTTTCCCTGCATCCACAGATGTTAGCACAATACCAATTTCACATCAATGTGAAATTATCGCGGTATATGGGATTTATAAATATTATCCGCTATTATGCGACGCAATAGGGTCTCATCCGCTATACAATGTGGGAAATCAACTCCAATATATACATATTCCAATATATATATATATATTGCTATATACATATATAATACCAATTCCACTTCAATGTGAAATTATCGCGGTATATGTTTTTAATAAATAACATCCGCTTAATAACAGCGTATAATGTCTATTTATCACAATAAATAGCAAATATCATCCAATTCACACAATCAGCAATTTTAAATCTAACTATTTAAAATTTTAAATCGAAACAAAACATTCGATTGAGTGAGGAGTTCTCACCTTGAATTTCGATAGTAATTTGTAGCAATTTATTCCGAATGAAACTAAACGAGCGTTTAATTTTACCCGAAATTTTCGCTAGCTCAAATAATTTCCAATCCAGCTCCATCGCGTAGTATTCGACGATACAAACGCAACGCAATTCGTTTAGTCCGATTCCGACCTTGTACGAACAAATTACGGCAATTTAAAGTTTAACGAATATTAATATAAATAATTTACAAATTAAATTTCACTTATCCAAACCCACATCTATCCAGAACCGTTCGATTTTGCTTGCTTGGATCCTGGCCACTCACGCGTTCTTCTTCACTCATACGAAACCCTCCAGTATATTTCACGAACGAAGACCCAAATGCCGCCGCCACAAACCCTAACACACGCGGCCTCCCTGTCGACCTTCACCCCGATCAGGCACCACCCCTACGCGCGCCGCCCCATGCTCCACCCACGCCCAAGATCCGGTCGGGTCCGGTCGACCCTAGAACCCCCTAGACGAGCACGAACGCCCATCATTTCGGCCCCAATTGTCGTCAAACCATCAATCCATTTGCAATCTTGACCGTTGAAATCGTTAATCTCACTGCCCTCTACGATTTGTTAGTTGAAAACTTCTCGAAATAATGCTTAGATTTGAAGGAATTCGAGGAAGAACGAGGGGAATTGCAGGTCGTTCATTCATCAAGTGGCAGCTGGTTAAGGAGAATTAGGGTTTAGGTTTTGATGGTTAACGTGTGTGTATATATATATATATATATATATATATATATATATATATATATATACGTATATAATAAATGTTCAATTCATTTTAAAACGACTTTTTCAAACGATCTCCAAATCACACGTGCCGCCTGGCGTTCGTAAGGTTTACCCCATGTTCCGAACACAATGGAACGTGTTTCGGGAGCTAATTCGATCATCTGTGCGAGTTACGGAGAAAAACGATCAGTTTTAAATTAAACCGATTTAAATCGATTTCGATGCGTTTTGGCTTGCCCCAGACAAACGATAAATCCGATTGACTTGAAATTTGAAACCTTACAATAATATCACATTACGGATCCGATGAAACTAGGTTCGTCGAAATCCAAGACTTTTTGATAAATGACTATTTTAACTCGCCAAATTAATATTAAAACAATTTCGATGCGTTTCGAGCTGCCACAGTCAAACGACAACTCCGATTGCTACGACAATTGAAATCCGATAATAACAAACTATTACGGATCCAATGGAACTAGTTTCATCCAATTCTGAGACACTCCCAAAAATGGCTAATTTCACTAGTCGATTAAATATTAAAATATTCAATTTTCACAATTTAACTCTAAATTCAATTTTAAAAGTTCTATAACATCACTATAACTTCAACATGATTTAATATAACTTCATAAATCATTTCATTCACATTAAATCCAGATTTCAATTATTTCTGGAATTTCAATTATTAAATTATCGATTTAATTATCCAATTAAATCCAGATATTCGAATTTTAAATTATTCGACTTATAAATTTCACTTATTAATATTCAAAATTAATTAAATATATGAATTTTAATTAACAAAAATTCTGGGTTGTTACAGGGACCATCTTCGCGCTATATAGATAGAGCAGTTGAGTAGCGCTTGGCGGAGTACATGCAGCAACATGGTTCATTTCCTTCGTCGTCTGGTGCTTCCGGAGGCGAGGACCACTCTTTCTTGATAGATACGCTTTTCTGTGTTTGTGCTTGGATGTTGTATATGATTTGTTTTGGTATGTTTGATATACTTTGATGAGAGATTGGATGTGTTGTATTGATTTGGTACATTTTGTGGAGTTGTTTGATGTTTGACGATGATTGGCCGGTGTTTTGTTGGATGTTTGAGGATGTTGGATGGTATATTTTGTATATATTGGAGTTTATGATCTTGACTTTGTATATATTGGAGTTTATGATTTTGTATATATTGGAGATTATGGTTAATATTGTTGTTGGTATAATATGTGATGTTGGTTGTTACACACACACAGATATATATATATATATATATATATCTGAATTATCTGTGTGGAATGGAGTTTAGAAGTATATTGATATATATGTAGATTTGGTGGAAGTAGAATAGGCACAGAAATAAAAAAATAAATCCAGATTTCCGACGGCTACCGATGGCATATGGGTCACAATTTTCCGACGGCTACCGATAGATTATTGGTTACGAGTAGATCCATGTGTACCTCGTTGATCGTCGAAGACCGTCGCTATTTCCTGTTAGAAGCCGTCGAAAAGACGTCGAAAGATTGTCGTCGCCGCTGTTGAAAGTTGACAAAAACCGTGTACGCTATTCCGACGGCCGTCGACAGCTATTTTCCGTCGGAATAGTCCTGTGTTCTTGTAGTGTAAAAGTACAACTACCTAACTCTAAACATATATAGTTATTTATAAGAAAAATATTAAGAACAATAAAAGATTAATCTACCCTTATAGTATGATAGAAATCCAAAATAATATGAAATATTCTTTAATGGTAAATTGTTTGTAATTTTGTGGTTAACAAGTTTAAATAGCTCATAGTTGATTTAAATATTGTAACATCCAACGAGAGAGTAAAAAAGGAGTTCAATTTCTCTATCCTCATTTTTCCTTCCACTACATCAAATTCATCTCAACCATCAACATTGACATGAACTGGTTACTTTAATCACTACAAAAATAAAGGTTAATTGAGACTCTTTTATTTAGTATCTAATCAAAAGATTTTGTCTTTAATTTGTTGTTGAGACCCATTTGAAACAAAAAATATTGTCTTTAAAATCAGGTCTCAAAAAAATTAGAGACAACAAGCATGGGTTTCAAAAACATTAAAGACCTAAATGGTAGTTTCAAATGAGTCTCTGAGTTAGAGTCTAGTTAGAGACAATTTTGGGTCTCTGTACCAATTATAAAGACAATAGCGAATATCTCAAATCAGTCTTAAAAGCAATAACTATTATAAAGCAATTAGACAATAAATACAAACTATATAGTTTCATTTTCAGTATAAAATAGTGGTAAAGTTGGCCGCAATATCAATTAATCAAATATAATATAATTAATCCATATGGAAGCACTACAATATGATCACTTCATCGTGCATGCAATATTAGTACAGCAGAGTGAAAAAAAAAGACTGGAAAATAGACTACAATATCAGATTTTATCAATACACATACAAGCATGTCATATTACCTTAAAGCAACACTACCATAAAGTTTTGAACCATGCCTTTGTCGCAGCCATTAACACCACGGTAGACTCACAATATAAAATGCATATTGCACATTAGAAGTTAGAACAAAGTTCAAGAAATTGAATATAGATATTTTAATTTTGTGTCATGAAGAAATAAAGAAAATCCAAGTGGAATAGATAGGAACAAAACCTTTATGTAGTAAATGCTTAGAAACTTCCTCTTTTGATTGAAGTTTTCTATTTTTGCACATAGAGCATAGACAGCTAATAGTTCCTTCGGATTCAGCTTGAAAAAATGCAGAATCAATAAACTTGTTGCCACCTTCAACCAATTCAAGATTTATGTATCCATCTTTTAGTCTACGATACATCCATGATCTATCATTCATTTAGAGAATTTCCTATAAACATGATAGGATTTAATTAATGTTATATTGTTATTATCAATTTTTCAAGAATAAACATAAAATAATATGTAACATTTTCTAGCAATAAATGAATATATGAATCAAGCATAAATCATTTAATACTACATTGACAATTCACAACTTGAAATCTACTAAATACATTAAAAACTACATATACCAAAAGCGTATTAAAACATTAAGAAAAAAATACACAACCAAGTCTTACCATGGAGAATTTAATGTCCCTATCAACAAGATTATGATTTATAACTGCACTTTCATAATGCATATAACTACGCTTTCATTGTCATGTTATTATATAGGAGTTGAGTTTACATCACTTTGAAATCGGTCTATCTTTCAAGGTTTGTTCAATCTTTTTTTAAATTTGTGATAACAAAATAAGTTCCTCGTTTGTTTTAAAAAGATGATATCTTTCGCAAAATATCTCTTAATTGGTTTTTATCAACATTACTATGAGCTATCAATGCAAAATCTAAATCTTCAATAAAGAGCAGGAAATAACCAACAATTATGGATCAATAAAACTAGTTAACATGGAAATCAAATCAATTTCATTAATTTCATAGCAAAACAGCAAGGCGCAAAAATTCAAATTGATTTAATATTAGATTGGGGAAAACTTACCGCTATTTACTCCTTCAACTAGATCTGATGTATAATTGACAAATCCGATGTATAATTCCTCCGCGATGTTTCAATTCTTTCCCTTCATCGGATGAGAATTGTCCTTTGGTTTTTTTGAAGAAGCCCTGATGTGGATGTGGAAGAGTGACGAACGATACCAGGAGAGGGATGTGGTGGAGGTACAGTAGATTTCGAGACCAACTAATAACTTGGTTTTGTTTTATAAATGGTACTTGAGACAAAATTAATTTTGTTTCTAATAACCTCCAATATTTCGATTGGTGCTCATCGTCATATATTGCTACTTGAGCTTTCTCCTCCATTCCAGTATTGAAGGTTAATTATTGCAATATCATCATACATTCTTATCAATTTGATTTTAACCCTAATTTTGCAATTTAGAGAATTGAATGGTCGTTTTTGGTTTTCCTTCAGATCAGAGTAGAAGCACGATCTTTCTTCTCCAGTCTAATATGTGATTATAGATTCATGGTTGGTTATTATTCATTTTTCTTTGTTTCATAATCTCATCATGTATTCTAATTGGTATGGTTTCAGCTCTGATTTTAAAATATATAAGATTGGTGGGTTGTGTATCAATTTTTGGGAAGAGAAGGAAGTAGATAAATGTTTAAAGTTGGATAATTTTATGCTCAACTGTCTCATACCATTTAACCATTTATTATCCATTTTTGAATTGCACACTTTATATATAGCTGTTCTGACTCTTCTGGAATGAATATTTTTTTATTGAATTGTGTTTGAATTATCATTATCATGCAATATTTACAGTTGTGTGAATACGCAGTTATTAATTCGAATTGGTTGGTTCTGTAATCTCTCATTTTTTCAAATAATCCAAAAGATAAAGTATATCGCCACCAATTATGGACATAATCAATTTGGATTTATAGCATTGCTTACTCTACGGGTATTCTTAATAAGTAAAGCCGTCATTTTTGTGAATGCATTCATCAATCTTTAACTGACCACTTTTTTTTGTGCTCATAATGCATACCACATTTGTGAGTTTGGACAATCATAATAAATTCTAAAACAGGCTCATATATGTAACAGTGTTATAATGACCACCCTTGAAATTCAAATTTGTGTAAGTGACCGTTGCATTACTGAAACATCGGTTATGGACCTTTACATTTTGTAATATTTTATACATTTTTGTCCTTAATAACTACAGAAATATGAAACTGGCTAATGAAAATTTATAAGTGTTTATAGGTACTATTTTCAGTTAAGATAATCATAGTAAGCTGGTAAAACTAACTCATAGTATCTTGAAATTCTTGACAAAGTATTATTTACTCAATCTGTGCATCCTTACTTTGATTCAAAAAGGTATGCAATTGGTATTTACTTTTTTTAATCAACACACTATCTCAGATAGTCAAAGTCAAAATTTATTACAGTTTTTGGCCTATGACTCATATACACTATATTATTAATTATTTACTGTCTAAAGGTCAGAAAGATCTACAAATTTTCAGGCAAAAACCATGTTAGAGTTCTGCGTCATATTTGTTCGCACTTGAATCTCTTGAGCATGCTATATTAGCAGTAGATTCATAATTTATGTTACCATGAAAATTTTGAATTTAAGAATGTGGTTGGTTTGATGCCTTCTATTTATCCTAACATGACATTGGTTTCTCTTAAATTTAATGGCAGAATCACTTTCTACCATTTGCAGCTGTGCTTGCGACCTTTACCGTGATATTTTAGTTTTCCTGCTAAATTTAACAATATATATACTTTTAATTTGTGTCAATTATTTTGATATTATAATTCTCTGACATATCTTATTCGAAATTTATACAATTTTTTAAACATCATATTTGAATCAAAGTAAAATTTAGTAGATGTGGTTTCCAACCAATGTTTTAGCATTTGTAGCTGTTTGAAAGGCAACTTCAAATAGACAACGAATCAATACATATTTAATGTTTTTCCGTTTTTAGATAGTTTGCTCTTATTTTATTGAAAAAAAGTCTAATGATGACCAAGGTAAAAAATAATACAACAGCTCAATGATGGAAAATGACCGTTTAATCACATAATTTCAAAGAAATATTTAATATGGTTTTTTATATTAATTTTAGTTAAACATCAAATGGTAGTATATTAAAAAAAATTAAAATTGAAGAGGTTTAAGAGACATTCATGAGGAGAACAAATTAAATAGCAATGAAGAGATGTAATTGAAGAGCTTTAAGGAGACATTTATGGAGAGAACAAATTAGACAGCACTAACGAGATTTAAGAAGACATATTAAAGACATGTATATTTTTTGTCGGACTTCACACAATTTGGTTTTGCAAGCCTAAAGCAGACAAATCTCCATAACGGTCGGTTTGATTAACAATTTGAGATATACACTCTGCCCATATTAATAACCCCTTTTTGATTGTTCTAAGTTGAAATGTTTTCACTTCCAGTAATCAGCAGTTAAATTTACAGTGACATGTTGATTAAATTTATTAGTTATTTAATGTCCATCATTTATTTTAGTTATCCAGGTAACCTAATGGATGGTTAAAGAAAATATGACATAAATTCCTCTCGACGGTTTGGTAACTTTATTTAGCAACAAACATCCATACATTTATCACCGAGTTAGGCAGCTCTTTCACTTATTCTTCTAAATTTTGGTGGAGCTTAATGTTTTGAATACATGAGTGTGTGTAATTTGAAGTTCGTACATATAGCTCAACTCAACTTAGCTCAATTCATCTACAACAACAATGGCACATCCCATCTTCAGTTGATGTTTGTGTCCACGACGAGGTGGTAAGGTTTTTGGTGTATGACAGTTCTACAGTTAGTTTACTGAATGTTAATCTAAGGGAAGTGCGGGCCTTTTGTTCTACGGTGAGATGATAACTTTAATAATTTTGATAGATGATGATAACTTCTAATAATATTATGGTTAATGTATATTTTTGATGAATTTAGATCTACGTTGGGTCGTCATATCAATTTTTACCTTTGAAGAAAATGTGACCTATTTTGGAAGCTTGGACTTATTTGGAAGTTTAGATTATGAAAAGTTTGTACTGCAAGATCAAAAATATAAACATGTCTGAAGTTCTAACCCATGCCATCAGCATGGGCTCCATACACAAATGTAGTAGCCTTGCTAAATTAATTGACACTATTTACCCACAACTTAATGTCGAACAAGGATCTCCAACTTTTTTAAAGGAGAGAACTATTCTCTCAGCACGTAACGAAGATGTGAGCGCAATAAATTATGCATGTCTACAAAAATGCCCGGGTGAAGTTTACGTTTTCCTTGCCGCTGATAAGTTAGTGGAAAATGAGGGAAATGATCGTTATCCAAGCGAGTTCCTAAATTCATTAAAATGCACTGGATTACCACTATTCAAACTTGAACTTAAAGTTGGATGCCCAATTATGCTACTTAGAAACCTAGCTCCAAAAGAAGGACTCTACAATGGAACACGACTAATAGTAGTCCGATGTGCAACACGGATTATTGAAGCTCAAATACTTATTGGGGATAGAGCTGGTCATTTTGTTTTCATACCCAGAATATCTCTTCAACCATCATCCTCAGAATTAACTATAAACATGTCAAGGCATCAGTTTCCTATCAAGCTTGCTTACGCATTGACTATCAATAAAGCACAGGATCAATCCGTGAAGTACGTCGGTATTTATTTATGCATCAAAGTGTTTAGTCATGGACAATTGTATGTTGCACTATCTAGATGTACAACGTTTAGTGTCATTTCAATCTTACTACCATCAGCTAAAGCAATAACCACTACAAATATTGTTTACCCAGAGGTTTTATTGTGATTCTCCATGAAAGGTCAGACTAAAAACGTACATTGTTCTTTACTCAAAAGTTCACTTTTGCTAAACCATCATGTATTTTTCTACAAAATAATATAAACATTTATTTTTTCAGGTTTTCATTTCCACCACAAAAGATCAGGAACAAAATAATGCTGTTGCCGCGGAAAAACTCATCAACGTCCTTTTTTTGTTCGCTCTAATTAACTGTAAGTCTACTTTTTCATTACTGTCATCACACAATTGATATAGCATGAAACCATTGTGCTTTTTCTTAATTGTTAGCTAAATCTTTCATTGTGGAAGAAAGGACATTTTTGTGGTGTTAAATTTTTATTATCCCTACACTTTTATTATATAGATTTCCAAATGAGTGAATTCATTCTACTGCTATACTCTATTGGTTTTCATGTTGTGTAAAAATGGAAAACAAAATTTTTAGGTGCATGTTGTATGCGTTTCAACATTACAAAAAAATTCTTACTAATCATGTTGTTAACAATTTTACCACCAATCAAATTATACATATTCAACACATTATACTGTAGATTATGTCAATCAAAACTTGAACCCGTGCCATCGGCACGGGCTACATACTAGTGTAAAAAATAAAATGGATGCTATATTTAAAGGGGTCTAGAGTTATTAGGTTGCCCTGTACTACTGTTATAAATAAAATGGATGCTATATTTCATTTCTTTAACATAGAATCATAAATTTCATTAAAATTTTATGCATGCCTTTTTTGGTCATTTGTAAAGTTGTACTGGAAACAGCTATCTCCAAGTAGTAGGAAACAACTTAACAATTACAAGTAGTCAAATTCAAAATATTTGATTGGAAATATATAATGAAAGAAATATGAATGTCATGTTGAGCACTTACAATTGTGCCAAGCATGCTAAACAAATTTCCTTACATTTAAATATAAATCCAAATATATTCACAAAATATTTTCATGTATAAATATCAATCTCAGTCTTCCCAATATTGCATTCATTTTCCAGAACCATGGCACACATCCAATCACTTTTCCTAGTTTTCATTTCGCTTGGTGCATTTGCAAATATGACTATAAAGGCAGATTTCTACAATGATACAGTCTTCGATTGGGGGTTCCAAAACACTGCAATATGGGGCGAAGAAGGCGAATATCTTGCTCTGATGCTCAACAATGTTTCAGGTAATGTAATGCTGCAGTACACGTTCATTGCACTAAAGATCGTAGCTTTTATTCGTTTCTAAATATAACGCCATAGGTTCTGGGATTGAAACAAGAAAAGAATACTTGTTTGGAAGTATAGAAATGCAGATAAAACTGGTAGAAGGGAACTCAGCTGGCACTGTAACCACATACTACGTACGTAATCCCTTAAAACCATACTATATATATCAGAAAAGAAAGAAGTACTTTTTACTAATTTTTACAGTCATTCTGTACATACATTCATAGCTATCATCTAAAGGAAGCAATCATGATGAAATGGACTTCGAGTTCTTAGGAAACAAATCGGGACAACCTTATATTATACACACAAACGTGTACACACAAGGTGTAGGCGATAGGGAGCAACAATTCTACCCATGGTTTGATCCAACCGTCGATTTCCACAACTATACCATACACTGGAACCCTTACCAAATCGTGTAAGTTCTTCAGTGTCAGATTTTATAATATTGAGGTAAACCAGACAGTGTTCATAAACTTTTATTTTTGCATGTGCAGGTGGTTAGTAGATAGCATACCGATCAGAGTGTTCAAAAATCATGAAAGCATAGGGGTAGCATACCCGAAAAGGCAAGCAATGAAGGCATATTCAAGCATATGGAACGCGGACAACTGGGCAACCAGAGGAGGTCTTGACAAAATAGACTGGACTAGTGCACCTTTCATAGCAAGGTATCGGCAACTAAGGCTTCGGGCTTGTGAGTGGAAAGGAGAAAACAGCGTAGGTGATTGTGAATCTGAAGCTCCAGGTAACTGGTGGAGTCAAGAAGAATATAGTAAGTTGAGTTATGCCCAGATGGGGCAGTTGGAATGGGTGAGAAGTAATTACTTGATCTATGACTACTGTAATGATGCTGCCAGGTTTAATGGCTTGTTTCCTCTTGAGTGTTATAACTGATTGTCGTTATTGGTTGTCTTTGATGTTCGGCTTGTGTTGGGTTTTGATTGAGAGAGTACAAAACATGTAACGTTTATACATTGATTTCAAATTTTATATTCCGTTTTTTTTCCCTTTTCCTAGGAAGAGTAAAATATTACAGCATAGCATATCCAAATCAGATTCATTAAACAAGAAACGATTAAACTCATAAGAAAGAAATATCATTCACATATTTAATTTCATATGAAAATTCTAACCATTCCTCCCAAAATTACCCTTTTCACTTTCTTTCTTCTTCCATACGGGAAAAAAAAGCGTTCTGTCTTCCCTGTAACATTCGAACCATAATCCGTCGTCGCCAATTTCGAACTTCGGCGCTGTGCAAAGAGCAACTCTATCCTACTGCAGATCCTTTTCCATGCCAATTTAACCAACACCTAAAACCATAATCCATATACAAATCCTTTTTCTTCTTGTTTTAAGTCTTAAACTGTTAATTTAATACTGAAAATGCCTATAATGGATATATTGGAGTTTCTTCATTTGACGATCTTGGTTATAATATCATGTATATAATTTGAAATTGGACTTATTCGATTCATGTTTTTTTTGAAGTTTTTATGATTATAGATTGTCTTGTAATTTTGATATTGTAATTTCGATAGGTTTTTTTTTCTCTTAATGTGCGAAAAAGTTAAAGCCCAGCCCAACATTACTGGATCGGCCATAGAACCCGAAACAGCGCTTGAAAAAATATAAAACATTAACTCTAAGAGCAACTCCAGTGGTATCATTTTCCATTGAATTTTGTAAAAAAAAGTTTCCAATCGTCCAATTAAAACTGAAGATTCAGCTGAAAGTTCATGATCCAATAAAATGGGCGTCAGGACTTGGACACCCATTAAATGGACGCTCAAGCCCCCACCATCCAACGGCTACTTCCCGCTCTTCTTCCTCCCTCCTTCGGCTACAAAGCGTCATGTTTTGAACTTCAACGGTCATATTTCGAACTCCAACGGCTATAAACGGTCATATTTTGAACTCCAACGGCTATAAACGGTCATATTTGTGATTTCATTACATATATTGGACTATTTTTCAGATTGTAATACACACATCTCTTCTTCTACTACAATTATATTCTCAATTACATAATATTGAAAGTATGTCTCATCCGTTTCAATCATATACTGAAGCGATGAATAGATAACTGGGATTTTGATTCCCAACTCGTTCAAAATGTTCATCTCCAGACCGCTCCCCCTCTATCCTCCGTTCTTCTGTTCCATGGTCTGGCGATGAAAATAAAGATTTGTGTTATATTTACTGTCATTTTTCTAATGACTCGGTCAAGGGGAATGACCAAAGTGGAGAGGCGTTTTGAGGGAAAGTCTTGACTACGTACAATAAAAATCATGTTGAGAAAACGAGGTCAATGTCTGCAATCACCGGTCGTTTTGGAAAGATTAATCGACAAACACAATTCTACGAGTCTCGGATTCACAAAATAAGAACAACAAATCCGAGTGGAATGGGTGGCGAAGCTGAATTGGTAGCGTTTTGAAAAATATCATTTTTAATTTATATTCGTATTTTACACTTTGTCAATATATCATTTTGTGTTTCTGTTTTTTTAGAAGAGAATGGCGAACGATTAATTCTTGAAATTATTTCCAAGAGAAAATGGTACAAAGAAACCACACTACTATCAGTTTGCAAACTGCTATGACTTGCTTGTTAGTCAACAAAAGTGGAGCTCAAACAACGCAAAAAGCTTAAGAGATGTCCAAACGAAGTCGAAGGGCAAGAAAAAATCAAGTCGAACTAATTATAGTTCTAGCCCAGGCGATTCTTCTCATATGGACTCTAATGTATGCCCAAATAACGAAGACGAAGAAGCAGAACCCGCATTTGATGAAGATGCCAAACCGATGGGGCAACGGGCAGCTAAGAAGAAAATTGCTGTTCAATCCCAAATCGATTCTCGTTTAGCCTTAATGCATGAAAAACATGCCTAAGAAAATGCAGAACGTCAAAGAGGGAGTGCAGAAAAGCTTGTCGTGTTAAAAGAACTGACCGAGATTGAGAAGGGCCGGTTTGAGCTAGAGCGGCAACGCCAAGAAACCTTAGTAATGGAAAAGGATGTCAACGGAATGGACCCAATTACAATGCAATATTGGTTGGAGTACAAACAACGCATTGTTGCGAGTATATCAGGAACGAAACATATGTAGTTGAAATATTCATGTGATATTTTTAGTTATTGCGGTTTAAATATTCATGTACCTTCAGTTTATGTTTTCAATCATGTGTTATTTTTAGTTTTAAAATATTCAATGGTATATCATTTTTTTCGATGCATTCTGTAGATATCTTTATAGATTTACTTCACCAAACATAAATGCTATTACAAACATCATAATTATAGCATTCTACACTTCGTTACACAAATAAAAAGGCAAACAGATGTAATTAAACAAAGATCCATCATCACGAACTACTGATTTCCATGAGAATTCCAAATATGCTCCATTAAATCCCTTTGGAGCCTATTATGAATAGCTGCATTACGATATACTTCATGATGATCGACATGAATTGTGTACTGTCCTTTAGTTCATAATGTGGCTGTGCGGAATAATTCAGAGGGTTGTATTGCCCCATCATACTCGAAATCGGGATAGTCCATACTGCGTTCATCTTCAATGATCATGTTATGCAGAATTATACAACAGAACATAATTGTAGCCATTTTTGATCTCTTACATAATCTACATGGATTGCTGACCATTGCAAACCTTGCCTGAAGGACCCCAAACTCCCTTTCTACGTCCTTCCTTTGTCCTTCCTGCATTGCAGCAAATTGTTTCTGTTTTGCCGTCATTGGGTTTGCAAATGTCTTTACAATCGTGCTCCATTTGGGATAAATTCCATCTCCTAGATAGTATCCATGCCCATATGTGTTATGACCAAGAGTAAATAATACAGGAGTTGACTTACCTTGTGCCAAATCATTAAACAAATGAGATTGTTCGACAATGTTTAAGCCGTTAAGAGAACCAGACATTCCAAAGAAAGCACGTCAAATCCACAAATCATGAGAGGCAATTGCTTCTAAGATGATAGTTGGTTTTTTTCTCTGTCGTTATATGCTCCATGAAAAGCTTTTGGACAGTTCTTCCACTCCCAATGCATACAGTCTAGACTTCCAAGCATGCCAGGCCAGCCTTTGCTTTCATGCATTTCACGCAAGCGCGTTACATCTGCCTCGTTTGGAGAACGAAGATATTCAGTCCCATAAATGTCCACAACTGATTGACAGAAGTGATCTAGGTTTTCCAATGCCGTACTCTCTGCAATACGATATGCGTCGTCAAGGGCATCGGTGGGTGTACCGTATGCAACATCCTCAAAGCTACAGTCATCTTTTGATGCCCACTCAAACCTTTTTTTTTACAGCGTCCTGCTTGTAAACAAAATAATAATTATTCTGCTGAATACTTTCGAGAATTCTTAAAAACAATGGACGACTCATTCTGAATCGTCGTCTAAAATCTTTGGACTGTAAGTTGGATCACGGGCAAAGTAATCTTGCATAAGTGTTTTGTGAAATGCTTTCTGGTTACGGTTGATGTATTTCCGACCCAAAACTGAGCCGTCGTGTTTTCCAGAAGTTGAACTGTATGCTTTACGGTATATCTCCATCAGTTCCTCCTCCTCTTGTTGATGCGCTAACGCATACACTTCTTCTTCAGAGTCACTATCGCATAGCAATATAGCTTTTAGTAAATTTCCAGACATTGTTATTAAGGATAGTTGTTTGATTTTTAAATGTTTTGTTAGATTGAATTATGGTGAACAAGTATGAGATCCATATGGTTATATATATATGACTAATTCTTGAGTGGAGAGAAGATGGCTCAGTGTGCGGTCATATCATACACTATAGCCACGTTCCACTGTCGGCCTGAGCTAATATCTTTATTGAGTGGACACAAGGTGGCACAGTGTGCGGTCAAATCTCATAATGTAGCCATGTTCATTTACCGGCCAAGATTCCCTGCTTTCTTTAGTGGTGACAAGGTGGCTAAGTGTATAGTCATATCATGCACTATAGCCACGTTTCACTGTCGGCCTCAACTAATATCTTTAGTGGAGACAAGGTGGCTCAGTGTGCGGTCAAATCACATACTGTAGCCACGTTCATTTACCGGCCAAGATTCCCTGCTTTCTTTAGTGGAGATAAGGTAGCTCAGTGTGCGGTCATATCATACACTGTAGCCACGTTCCACTGTCGGCCTCAGCTAATATCTTTAATAAGTGAAGAAAAGGAACATCCATTATATAAATTCACAAATCGCTATCTGCTTAAATCATTTAAAAACTTAACATTATTCAAACTACAATGTCCAACATGACATTTACGTCTCATGAATTGAAGCTGCTTATGCAATACTACATACAAACCGATGAGATATGCGATAATCAGGAGTTAATGGTAATTCAATTTTGGGACACTCTGGCTGAACTTTACAACAACGACGTGGGCTGTCGAGTCAGACTACGGCTCAAGAGGTCAGGACTGCATACGGAAACTTTACTAGGGCATGCACGCGTTACACAAAGGTTACTCATGAGGTGATATCAGAAAATGTGTTCGAGACTACACGTTCGACTTATGACGGTCGATAAAATTTAAAATACCTCACTCCGTTCATTGGCCATGATGCATACTTCATACGCCAAAATTGGCTAGAAAGATTTGGATGGCCTTAAGATAACAGTATTACTAGTTGGTTATGTAACAGTCGTTAATGTGTAGAGAGCTTTCTGAATTGTCTTTTCCAATAATAATGTCTGTTGTTGTTGTCAGATCAAAAAGTAGTGGTATCACATCAATTAAATAGACTTGTTTGTTTATATATGCGCTTTCTGATTTACTTCTTCATCATTCATAATCATCTTCTTCCTCACTCACAATAATAACTTATTCATCGTAATGCCTTCTTGGCCTTCTTCTATCAATTCAGATGCAGGTTACATACCTACGGAAAGTCGACATACTGATGAGGATTGGCTTATCAATTATCAAGAACAACACTATGAAGATGTCCGCGGTCAGTTTCTAGATCTTGAGCAGTTGAGACTTCAGGAGGTAGTTTAACCACCATACGAACAACAGGTTGTTCATCAGGCATATGAACAACCTAAGAACCAGGTCCAAGTTGTTCAACCTCCCACTGAGCAAGAAGTTGAATCGTACCCAGTTTATTGTCAGTGCGGGTATGGAGTTGAAGTTGTAGTACGTGCGGATGGAGAAAATATTGGTCGTCGAATCAAACTATGTCAATTCTGGCCGAATGGTTGCAATTACGTGGAATGGTTGGATGATCCTTTATGTCCAAGGAGCATAACCAATGCAAACGAGCTAGAACAGGAGATAAGACATCTTAGACTTTCTTTACAGGACTTGAAGTTTAATCGTCACGTCTAGTTTCTTCATGTTTGTGTTCTATTATTACTGTGCATTTTTTATCAGTGTTCTATGTTCGTATATCATCAATTCTAATGTCACTAGTAGTTTCTTTATGTTTGCATGTCACTAGTTGGTGCTTATAAGTAGGTTAATATAGCAGTGTACCATGTTTGTATGTTTGCAATTGTAATAGGTTTAGCAAATTAATTTACATCAGTGTACTCAAACATATAGAATTCACAGTATACTCAAACATTATCATCCTAAATCAAGGAAAGTGAAATTACATAAACATAAAGAATACATAGTATACTCAAACAATGATATAAGTACATAAGCTATAGGTACTGCAACGTATAATAAAACATCCAATGTGCATAAACTAAAAGGTATACAACTAAAGGGATGCAACGTCGTCGTCATCAGCATCATCACCATCATCCGCATCACCATCATCATCATCATCTTCATCGTCGTCGTCGTCGTCATCCCCATCACCATCCTCCCCCTCGTCCTCATCATCCCCATTGTCCTCATCCCCATCATGCTCATCTAAACCACCAGTGTCATACCCACTAGGACCAACATCACCTCCGCTTGGTGGTCCGAAAGGATCATATACAGCAAGTCTAGCTGATAGCTAATCAATCTGCGCCTCTAGCATCTGTGTATGTTGCATGTACATATCATGCATGGTGTGTGTATGTGCAAGAGTTATATCACGAAACACACTAAGTGAAACTCTGGCCTGGTCCAATCTAGCAGCATACTACATAAAGATGATATTTGACATAGTAAGAAACTAAGCATAAAATAAAGGGAAAATGGCAATAAACAACAAACATACCTCATACGGAGGATATAACCCAACTTAAGGCACACCAGGATAGTCGGGGTTGTTGATTCATGAGTTTTGATTCATGACACAAGCTTCAGAGATTATACGACGAAATACAAAGAGAATACTATACGAAAGCGACAAAAAGAGAATAAACGTATATTGTACACTACAAAGGAGACACGACTACAATCCAGAGATTAGTATGAATATTTTATTGTATTGAGTCTTAGAATATTGTTAAAATCATTCCTCAAGTAGTCACACACACACACAAATTGATTTATATTGATTTATACATAAATAAGTGTGCACTGTGCAATTGACAACAGGTCGGCTGACCGACCAGGAACCTCGGTCGACCGACTCTGTGTCAAGTGCACAGATATACACTGTTCTATGTACGGTTTTGAAACTCAGCTGACCGGCCATTTTTCTTGGTCAACTGACCTGAACATAACGGCTAGTTTTCTGAAAAGTTGCGATCATTCATGAAGAGGAATGTCCTTCAATCCAAGAGATATGGACATAACTTTTGATTGAAACTCTTAATGAAAGATTGTAACTATTCTACAACTATATAAACATGTTCAATTCACTTCTACAAACACCAATTCTTGTTTATAATTCTGAAATTTATTCTCTATTATTATCCGCAATTAAAAAGCATTCATTCACATTCAATATCACTAGAATCCTTGAATAAATTCATATACTTCGATTCTACGTGATTATCTTCCTTCTAAATCTTCACACACATATATACTCTTGAGGATTTGATTATAGGAAAGTTGTACTATCAAAAGACAATCAGTGTTATTCAGAACACATTCGTCAACAAATTATTTGTATTAAATTGGAGTCCTCTTCGGCTGTTGAGGCAGAAAAATTCCTGTTCGGCTGCTCAGGTGTCGTATACCTATTCCTCCGGGTTAAGTGAGGGGTTTAGTTTAAATCCAGAGGGTATCCTGAGACTGGACGTAGAACGGGAAGTTCGAACCAGTATAAAAATTCCTGGTGTGCTTACTTTAATTTTTATTTTACTGCTATTATCAGTTTCCACATTTATATACCATATTACACGATCCTTAGTACTGCACGTACACTTTCATTTGGTATCAGAGCAAGGTTATCCTATAACCGTCATAAAGTTATTTGATATCTATTTCTAGTAATATGGCAACAACACATACTAACGATTTTGACACTAACACTAATACTAGTTTCATAGAGGGTCAATCAACTTCACGACCTCCACTTTTTAATGGTATAAATTATAATTATTGGTCAACTAGAATGAGAATCTATATGCAATCTAGTGGATTTGATATCTAGAATGTTATACAAAGTGAGTACACAACTCCTACTGGAGAATACTCAACTTGGAGTAACACACAAAAATTAGATGCTACATCAAATGCAAAGGCTATGAATATTTTATTTTGTGCATTAGATAGAAATGAATTCAATAGAGTTAGCATGTGCACTTCTGGTTATGAAATTTGGAGAACACTTAAGATAACACATGAAGGAACGAACAAAGTTAAATTAAGCAAAATCTCTATGTTGAAAAATCAATTTGAAAATTTCAAAATGAGGCCAAATGAATCTATAAATGACATGTACTCTAGATTCCAGGATATTTATCATGCTTTACTATCACTAGAACAAAAGTTTACTGATTTTGATGTTGTTACAAAAATCTTAAATTCTTTAACGGACGAATCGGAAAGAAAAGTCCTAGCCATTGAAGAAGCAAGTGATTTGTCAACATTAAAACCAAAAGAATTGATAGGTAATTTAATGTCCTACGAAGTAAATTTGCAGGCAAAAAAAAATGGAGCACAAGAAAAGAAAAATGTGGCATTCCAAGCAGAAAAAGATGATTCCGACTCAGATAATGAAGATATGGCAATGATCGCTAAAAATTTCAAAAAGTTTTTGAAATTCAACAGAAACAAATTCAAGGGAAACAAAAATAATTTCAATAACAATTCCAATAGCAGCAAACCATCATCTTCAGCAATGGAATTTTATGAATGTCATAAGAAAGGACACATGAAGAAGGATTGTCCAGAGCGTAAAAAGAATAATTTCAAGAAGGACAAAACCAAACGAAAAGCTTTTTCAGTCACTTGGGACGACACTGACTCATCATCCTCATCAGAGAGTGAAAGTGATAATGAACAAGCAAATGTGTGCTTCATGGCTTCGTCAGACGATGTAAGTGATCTTACTTTTGAAGATTTAATTGAAATTAATTCTGAATTAGTAAATTTAGAAAAGCAACTTAAAAAGAAAAATAAGGAGTTGCAAAGAAAGTTAGATAGGACAGTCTTAGAAGTAGATATGCTGAAAGATGACAAGAAAATATTAGAAGAAGAACTTGAAATTTCTCAACAATCAAATTCTAACTTATCTTCTCAAATTTCATCAATATATGAAGAACTAGAAATTCAGAAAAATAAAAATGATGTTTTACTTTTCGAAAATAATAGTTTGAACTCTAAGATTAAGGATTTAGAGTTAGAAAAATCTAGTCTTAAAATAAAATTTGATGATATTTCTAAAAATGTATCTAATTTCAATAAAGGAAGAGAGGATCTTTCTAGAATACTTGAAAATTCTCAATCCTCTAACAATAAAACTAGACTACGATTTAAGAAACAAAATAATTTTGCTAAAAGTAGGATTAATAATAATATTAAGAAGGATATTAAGAAAACAGTTTACCCAAAAAATAAAACCATCAAGATATGGATTCCAAAAACAAATAATATTTTGATAAGGAATAAACATATCAAAATATTTATGGAAACTGTTCATAATAACAAAAATTATGTTTATAAAGGGAATTTTGAACCCGTATGGGTTTGGCTTCCTAAGATGTAACTCTTAGGACCCTAAAAAGATTGTGTACCAACTTTTTATAAAACTTTTTGCAGGTACCACATAAGAAGAGAGGAAAATGAATTCTAGATAGCGGTTGCTCAAAACACATGACTGAAAACAAAGAAATGTTGTCAAACATTATATACTCAAATGGAGGAGTAGTCACCTTTGGAGATAACTCAAAAGGATATATCATCGGCAAAGGCGATGTCAGTAGCAACGGTACCTCTAATTTACCTCTCATTACTGATGTTTTATTAGTTAAAAATTTAAAACACAATTTATTAAGTATTAGTCAGCTATGCGGTAAAGGTTTTAATATAACTTTTTCAGAAAATAAATGTAATATTTTTGATAAAAATCATAACACTATTTTCGAAGGAAAAAGAGATAAAAATATTTATATCTTAAATATGAATGTTAATAATGATTCAAATTTGTGTTTAGTAGCTAAAGAAAACGATTCTTGTCTTTGGCACAAAAGATTTTGTCACATCAATTTTAATACTATCAACAAACTAGCTAAAAACAAATTAGTTAAAGGATTACCCAATATAAAATTCAAAACTAATATATTTTGTGATGCATGTAAATTAGGAAAATTAACAAAATCTTCTTTTAAATAAAAAAAAGTAATATCTATAGGACAACCACTTGAACTTTTACACATGGATCTTTTTGGTCCAACTCAAATGCAGTCTATTAATCATAATAGATATGTATTTGTTATTGTAGATGATTTTTCTAGATATACTTGGATTTTCTTTTTGAAAAATAAAAGTGATACTTTTGATAATTTTAAAGTTTTTGTTAAAAGAATCCAAAATGTTAAAAGTTTGAAAATTAAAAATATAAGAAGTGATCATGGAGGAGAATTTGAAAATGAAGCTTTTGAACAATTTTGTAACAAGAAAGGTATTAACCATAATTTTTCGTTTCCTAGAACACCACAACAAAATGAAGTTGTAGAAAGGAAAAATAGAACGTTACAAGAATGTGCAAGAACTTTATTAAATGGAACCACTTTATCAAAACATTTTTGGGCAGAAGCTGTAGCTACTGCTTGTTATGTATTGAATCGTGTTTCTATTCGACCATTAACTAAGAATACTCTATATGAACTTCTTAATGGAAGAAAACCAAATATTTCATATCTTAAAGTTTTTGGTTCTAAATGTTTTATTTTGAATACTAAAGATCAGCTAGGCAAATTCGATCCAAAATCCGATGAAGGAATATTCGTTGGATATTCAGAACGAAGCAAGGCTTATCGAATTTATAATAAAAGAACTCAAATTATTGAAGAAACTTTACATGTTTCATTTGACGAAAATTTTAAAAATATAAATCCAAATGTTACTATTGATTCTGATGATGAACTACTCAGAATGAAAATAGTAATACTAAAGAAAATTTTGATAATGATCATGATATTACTGAAAATGAGAATATTACTCCTAATATAATAAAATCTCCACCTAGAATTTTACGAGATCATCCTGTGCAAAATATAATTGGAGAAGTTAATATGAATGTTAAAACTAGACATCAATTAAATCAAGTTGGTCATGTAGCTTTTCTCTCTAACATAGAACCTAAGAATATAAAAGAAGCCTCAACTGATGACTACTGGATTCTTGCCATGCAAGAAGAACTAAATCAATTCAAACGAAACGAAGTTTGGGAACTCGTTCCTAGACCTAGTCATCAATCAGTCATCGGTACTAAATGGGTTTTCAAAAATAAAGTAGATGAACTAGGAAATATAACTAGGAATAAAGCTAGATTAGTTGCACAAGGATATAATCAAGAAGAGAGAATTGATTACGAAGAAACGTTTGCTCCAGTCGCCCGACTTGAAGCAATACGAATCTTATTAGCTTTCGCATGTTTTCATAATTTTAAACTCTATCAAATGGATATTAAAAGTGCATTTTTAAATGGACACATAAAAGAAAATGTTTTTGTTCCACAACCACCTCTTTTTAATCATGAAAAATTTCCCGATCATGTTTATAAACTCAAAAAGGCATTATACGGTTTAAAACAAGCACCACGTGCTTGGTATGATCGTCTTAAAAGCTATTTATTAGATTCTGGTTTTGAAATTGGTAAAGTAGATCAAACGCTTTTTATTAAGAAAACTAACAAAGATATTTTAATAATTCAAATATATGTTGATGATATTATTTTTGGCTCGACAAATGAAAAACTATGTCAGGAATTTTCGACTATAATGAAAGATGAATTTGAAATGTCCCATATGGGAGAATTGTCATATTTTCTTAGATTACAAATTAAACAAATTGAAAATGGAATTTTTATTAATCAAGAAAAATATTGTTTTAATTTAATTAAACGATTCGGTTTGGAAAAAATGCTGCCAAACCAACTCCTATGAGCACAACGATTCATCTCGATAGAGATGAGGATGGTAAAAGTGTTGATCAGAAACTATATCGTAGTATGATTGGATCTTTACTATATTTAACAGCGAGCCGACCCGATATAATGATGAGTGTTTGTTTATGTGCTCGATTTCAAGCAAATCCCAAAGAATCACATATGTGAGCAGTTAAACGTATTATTCGTTATCTATCTAAAACCAAAGATTTCGGGCTATTTTATCCGAAAGAATGTCCTTTCGAATTAGTCTCCTATAGCGATGCTGATTTTGGAGGAAGTTGGATATATCGAAAAAGTACGAGCGAAACGTGTCATTTCATTGGACGTTCCTTAGTCTCTTGGTTCAGCAAGAAACAAAACTTTGTTTCTTTATCAACATGTGAAGCAGAATATATATCTGCTGCTTTGGCATGTGCACAAGTCGTATACATGCAACAAACACTACAGGATTTTAATTGTCATCTTGAAAAATCTATAATTTATTGTGATAATACTAGTGTAATAAATCTTTCTAAAAATCCGGTCAATCACTCACGAACAAAACACATCGATATTCGTCATTACTTTCTTCGTGATTGTTTGGAAAAAGGATTAATAAATTTAGAATTTATTAATATTGAAAATCAAATTGCTGACATTTTTACTAAACCGCTAAATGAAAATATTTTTATAAAACTTAGACGTGACTTAGGAATAATGTCTTTAAAAGATTTATAAATAAAAATATGCAAAAAAATTGAAAAACAAAAATTGTTTTATTTTTGACCAAAGAGAAACTCGAACTCATGACCTCTGACTTGTTTGTTAGATGTTGTGTTATAGCTACTTGAGCTATGGGTGTTTCTTGTCTCAGTTTTCTTTAAAGTTTGTTTTATTAGTTTTGGTTTCAGAAAAACTATTTTTAGTTCTAAAACTTATAAATCATATATTTACAAACAGCTTTATAGTTAAACTTCTGTGATTATACTTAAAACTAGTTCCTATCCACTAATTTTTCAGCAAACAGATACTTATATATACTATGCTTATTTTTTAAAAGAAAACATATACTAAGAAAGTTTTAAAAAACAAAACTTGAAAATGTCTTCAAACAATGACTTCTATAATTCCGAAAACTCTCATCTATCATACACATCTCCGGACGATGATGGTTCCGACCGCATTCCTGAAAACGAGCCCTATCCTACCTTTCCCATGCCTAAACGTATCCTTGACTTCTCTTCTTCGGATAAAGACCGCCGACATGGATGGAAACCATGGGAAAACTCCCATACAGGATATACACCGGAAAAGAAAAAAAGGGAAGAATGCAATGGTAATATCTCCATCAACTAAATAGTGTAACTGAGTAGTGCGAACGAATGACTGAAATGTGCTGAGTTGAAGCGAAACTGCAATCTTGCGTCGTTGACTCAAGTGCAACTAAAAAAAAGTAATCACTAAAAACTTTTCACTGTTAGTTCAATTCACGTAAATTAATGCGAACGTGAAACTAATGAGAATGCGAAACTGGAATAATGAGAATAAGAATACAAACTGGACAATTGAGAAACTAAATGAGCAAAAAGTCAAAACATGCAAACAAATGAAAAAAAAACAAATGCAAACTAAAGAAAACATGAGGACAAAGATCAATGAAGTGAGAACTGAGGCAACGTGAGTGACTGGAAACCAACGTATGCTAAATAACAAAAAAAACATGCAAGCAGTGAATTGAACTAACAGTTTCGCCTGAAATGCTAAATGACGTGAAAATGCAAATGCAAATGAACATGAAACCGGTGGAATAATGCGATGTGGAAGAATGCAGCGAAAGAAGAAAAAATGGTTAATGTGAGAACAGAAAATTAAATTAACACGAATAGACTTAAAAATAGTAAAATCGAAAATTTCAAAATAACAACTCCCCGGCAACGGCGCCAAAAACTTGTTGCAACTTTTCTATTGATTAGAAAAACACAAATTTCAATAAATTCTGCAAGCGCACAGGCGTGTAGTATGCAGGTCGAACACAGGGAATTGCGTTTTAAAACAATTGAAATTAATTTTTAAATCTTAGGCGTGTTAAACAAATTCGATGATGGTTTTGAACGGATAATAAAAACAATAATAAAAGCAATCACCCTGAAATTCCAAATTTCACTGAAACTAATCAACGAAATTTACTGTAGAATTCAGAGTAGAAATAAAAAGTATGGAAGGGAAATAAACAGAGTAAACAACTGGAAATCTAACGAACTGTATGTAAATTACTGAAAAGAGTACTAAAACAAAAATAAACAGACCGCTAAAACTAATTAACAAATCTGTCCATGCTCTGAAATAAATAACATTGCTGAAAAAATAAACTAGAAGAAAGAAGTGCTGGGTAAATAATGAGATTCCCTTTCGTTGCTCTCTGCTTGCTATTTATAGGCTTTCAGCCCCTAAAATCAGTCAGAGTATTCATAAAAGAATAGGTCTTCATCACTTCTCTGCCGATATACATGTGCTGACCGGGTCTCTTGCTTGAATTGGTAAAAAGAATAATGTTTGCTTGATTTCACGTGACTAAGCTTTGATGTTGAGAGTATATCAAAATATAATATGCTGGCAAGTGGCTTTTCTTTAAGAATATGGTGGTCCCTACATGAGTTTCTCCTTGCTTTGTTCACGTACCATGTTTCTTTGAATGTATGCATACTTGAATTTCACGTTTGCTGGATGTGAGATAATGACTTCTTTGACTATATGACTATGCTTTGACTTTGAAGTGCACATGGCCACAATTTGATTTTTATTTTCCTGAGCCTTGATTTCCACATGGTCGTGCTTTAAACGTTAATCTAGTTGGATTATTCACCACCTTCAAAACATGATTTTTGTCTCTGCTTTGATTTATTTGGTGCTTCAAATATTGCATTCTCTTCTGTGTGTCTTTTGAACTAATGGATGTCACATTTGATTAATTTTAACGTTGCATTTTGAGATCCATAATCTGCAAAACAATAATAAAATACCCGTATAATACCGTTTTATTAAAATAAAAATATATGAAACGAACGGTTTAAAATGCAGAAACATATGTTCATCAATATACACCGGAAAAGAAAAAAGGGAAGAATGCAATGGTAATATCTCCATCAACTAAACAAAAAATTGATGAAATACATCACTACCAACAACAACAAATGGATATGCAGCGGGAACTCTACTATGAACAAAAAGTCACGGCAAGACGTTTAAGTTTTCTAGAAAAGATTGCCATGAAAGTTTGTTCATCAAAGAAGGATGATGTTGCTGAACTTGCTTATAGACCTTCATCCTCTTCAAATCCTGCTCAATCCCCAATAGCTCCAAAATGGTCACCTATAGAAGATGTTCCGTCTCCAAACTCATGGGAACGTAGATTTTAACGAATAGTGGCTAAACAATATATATATATGTTGTTGTTTTCAATAAGGTGTATAAATATAATGCAATAATAATAAATTTATATTTCTATAAAATTTTTTGGAAAAACAGCAAAACTGTGCATTTCTGACAGGGTCGGTCGACCGAAGACCTGAGTCAATCAGCCGAACCCATCCCGAAAGTTTCAGCTAGTCTCAGATAACCCAGTCGGTCAGCCGACCCAGTTTTTTCGGTCGACCGAACGTGTATTCTGCTGTTTTTTACATCAGATTAGTATCCCATCCATTCACCTTTTCAACCTACCAATGCTTCATCTTCATCTACTCCAGTAGATACTCAAATCGCCTCATGGCTTGTCAATGATGTAGCACTTCAAAGATGGATACAACTTCAAGGCGCCAAAATCTTTGAAGAATCATTTGTAAGTTATCCTGATTTCGCTCCCTACGGCATTGAAAATGCTGCTATTGAGAGTGGACTTGATACATTCCTTGACCATAGGAAAAATAACTTGAAAATCAATCATATTATGGTCAAGTTATTTCTAGCAAACCTTAACCTTGTTAATCCACCGAGAAACATTGACAATTGTGTTTGGACATCGGTTTGTGGTACTTCAATTTTCCTCTCCATTGATCGAATTAATCACATTTTACATGCACGACCGGGTGGAATTTCGTTACACGATGTAGATTGTAATATATCAATTCATGATCGGATAAGCCATCTATTTTTTGAAGATGACGCTACAGATCTTAGACAAACATCATCCCTTCGACCTAAAGCCCGACTCTTTCATCGATTCATGATGAAATCTATAGTTCCTAGAGGCGGTTCATATCACTTAGTATATCTCGAAAACTTCAAAGCACTATATGCTATTTGCGGGAATGTACGAGTAAATTGGGCACAAATTCTTATGGATGAATTTCTCTCTTTCAACCAAGGAAATATGCTCCATATTTATTATGGAGAATATATAATGAGGTTGATCAATAGCTTCGTCACCCATGCTCCGAAATCCGAAACATCCAAAGTTCGTTCTTTTGATTCAAGGACCATAAAACAAATGAAGTTGCCCAATGCACCTCCTAGATTTATAACATTTAACCAATGGCGTACTACTCCTCGAGAACAACTACGCCGTAGCTTCTCCACACCACAACCATCAACTCATGCTACGGAACGTCTGACTCGCCAACATTCAATTCAAAGACCAACTGCCGGGACTAGTACGGAGGCGGCCATTGATATTTTGGCTCAAAATCAACTAGCCTTGGATGCCCGGCTACGAAAAATTGATGGTCGTTTCAAGAAAATCAAGGGCTTCTTCGTGAATTTATGGGATGCCTTATCATGTACTTCTGAAGCCAGTGCCTCTTATGTTGCTCCCGGAAAAAGACCGGCACCAAATTTCTCTTGGTCTACTTCAGATAACACAAGTTCCGGTACATCAGGAACTCACGTTTCTCACACCCAAAGACGTGGTAAGGAACCTGCTCCTCCGGAAGAAAATATTCGTCCAGAATTTTGGGATTCCGATGATGGTGAGGAGTGATCATATTGTTTTACAACTTGCTATTTCATAATTTCAAGTATTTATTTTATGAACAATATGTCTATTGTTAGATGTTGTGTAGTAAGTAAACATCATTAATATTCCTATTTTTGTTTTGAATATGTAATATTTAAAACTCGATGTTTTCTTACTTGTGTTACATGTTTCATATTTCTGTTACATATTACATCTAGTAAGTATTCCTTTTTGTCGATGACAAAGGGGGAGAAATATATGAAAGCTAACAAATTTTTTGCAGAAAAGTCACCATATATTCAGGGGGAGAATTATAATATATATATATATATATACTACTTCGTCACATAAGTATTGTCATCAATCAAAAAGGGGGAGAATGTTGATTCATGAGTTTTGATTTATGACACAAGCTTCAGAGATCATACGACGAATTACAAAGAGAATACTATACAAAAGCGACAAAAAGAGAATAAACGTATATTGCACACTACAAAGGAGACAAGACTACAATCCAGAGATTAGTATGAATATTTTATTGTATTGAGTCTTAGAATATTGTTAAAATCATTCCTCAAGTAGTCACATACACACACAAATTGATTTATATTGATTTATACATAAATAAGTGTGCACTGTGCAATTGACAACAGGTCGGCTGACCAACCAGGAACCTCGGTCGATCGACTCTATGTCAAGTGCACAGATATACATTGTTCTATGTACGGTTTTGAAACTCAGCTGACCGGCCAGTTTTCTCGGTAACCGACCTGAACATAATAGCTAGTTTTCTGAAGAGTTGCGACCGTTCATGAAGAGGAATGTCCTTCAATCCAAGAGATACGGACACAACTTTTGATTGAAACTCTTCATGAAAGATTGTAACTATTCTACAACTATATAAACATGTTCAATTCGCTTCTACAAACACCAATTCTTTTTTATAATTCTGAAATTTATTCTCTATTATTCTCTGCAATTAAAAAGCATTCATTCACATTCAATATCACTAGAATCCTTGAATAAATTCATATACTTCGATTCTACGTGATTATCTTCCTTCTAAATCTTCACATACATATATACTCTTGAGGATTTGATTATAGGAAAGCTGTACTATCAAAAGACAATCAGTGTTATTCAAAACACATTCGTCAACATATTATTTGTATTAAATTGAAGTCCTCTTCGGCTGTTGAGGCGGAAAAATTCCTGTTCGACTGCTCAGGTGTCGTATACCTATTCCTCCGGGTTAAGTGAGGGGTTTAGTTTAAATCCAGAGGGTATTCTGGGACTGGACGTAGAACGGGAAGTTCAAACTAGTATAAAAATTCCTGGTGTGCTTACTTTAATTTTTATTTTACTGCTATTATCAGTTTCCGCATTTATATACCATATTACACGATCCTTAGTACTGCACGTACACTTTCAGGGGTGATCTGGAAAGACTAAAGTCTACTCAATCACAGTACCTGTCACGTCATATGCTCTAAAAGTAGTATCAGGCTCCAACTGCATGGGAGTCCGGGAGAACTGTGACGAAATCGGGTCAAATGAAACCTACGGTACCTGAACTCTACCGGCTGCAATGTGAGGTCCTATATGATCAGAGTTGTCCCCATGAACATATTCTGGTACAATGAATCTACGGGGTGCTACTCTAGCCCAATAAGCATCGTAATCTCCAACGATGAAGAAAGTGCTACTATCCACCCAGCCAGCCTATCATAGAGCATCTAAGTACTGATCGACAATCACTTTATGTCTACCAAACATGTCCTCACAAGATAAAGGATCATATGGTATACGACGATCACCCGTAATCTGATAAGCACACCTCTCTCCTAAATACCACATAGGCATAAATGCAGGTGTATGCAAAGCAACCCTACATCTAGATAGTGAATACGCAACCATCAAGGGATGGTCATCCGACATAAGACCTGCATTTTCTAGATGAGTTTAATGTGAGGCCCAAGGAGTCCGAATGATGTTACCCCGACTACGCATATCAAGTTGTGACCTAGCCTCCATCAAGTCATGCCGTACACCTAAGGGAACATGATGTACGTACTGCATAGTCTCCCATAATCTCATCCTTGGGAAGTACTACTCAGCGGCCTGACTAGCCATGTCCTGGATGCGGGGATGCATGTTTGTCGTGTACTCGTAGTACCATAACGGCAAAATATACCAAAAAGCATGCATCTGCTTAACATCGCCAAGCACAAATGAATCTAGAGCGGTATAAAGGGTGCCTTATATCGTTGTGCCCTAATCAATAGTATGCAGCTGGTCTAATCTGGCAAGAGATGCTAAATAGCCTAGTCTAACCATACCTTTTTGATTCGATAAAAAGGTCGAACCAAACAAGTACGGCATAAATGCTCTAGTAACTGCATCCATCATATCGGCTCTAGCTATTTAAGTGGTGATGTACTGCTGCAGGTATGTCAACTTAACAGAACCACTAGTGACGTAGGTAACATCTATTAGTGGTTGAAAAATAATAAACAGATTGGGGGACTCATATAAATCATCAAATGGAAAAGGTCGAAGGTCGTGTCGTCCAATCTCAATGCCAGTGAACATGTAGAAATCAACTTGGGTAATACCAAGCTCAAAATTAAAAAATGAAATGTATGTGTGGTGGGCTACCACCTCTCAGCTAATGCCAGAATGAGAGGTCGATCAAAGGACTGGACATACCTGATCGACAAAAAAGACCAAAAGGGCTAGCCTGTAGCCTCTCCGTAATAAGACTGGGCAAAGAGTCATAAAACCGGGTAATGCACTTAGCCCAACTACCCCGACAATGAATGTAATGGTCCTATAGATAATTTATGAATTAATAATTTTGGATAGAGTAACAATTATTTAATATGATTATGTGATGTACATATAAAAATAACCGGATATATTAATGTGCAATTTATACCTGTACGGTCGTCAAAGCAGTTTCGGCTCTGTACCGATAACCATTTGGAATCTCGTGTAGTACACGTAGATCGTTTGGTGAAACTCCAAGTGGCGGCGGAACGTGTAACGGTCCAGCTTGCTCCGTTGGATATCTGTGAACCGTTCTTTGAGCGATTTTGGTTGGACGCGGCGGCATTTCGTTTAGGTTTTCTAATTTAAAAAATTTTAAAAGTGAAAAATTAGATGGAAAGTTAAGAAGGGAGGGGGGAGAGGGGTATATGAAGGGGGAGGGGGTTGGCACCCATTTTATGGACGCCTGGCCCCTAGGTGCCCCTCCCCCCTTCAGGGCTGAATATTCAGCCCACTGAATATTCAGCCCTGAATCCATTGGAGTTGCCCTAAGCGCCGCTAAATTACTGAATACATTCTCGAAATAAACCAACGAATAAAATATAAATTTCTTCAGATAAATGAGAGCGATCCTCTAAAAAAATTCTTCAACTGACCTTCGTTCTTTGATGCTTTACTTGATTCTTCTCTTTTTCAATAAGATATAATAAATCATGATGAAGATCGCTTCTCATAGTTGAATTTATGCAAATTGGAGCTTGCCTCTAACTTTAGCGATTTCGTTCTCGGAGCATTGTTGTAAAGCTTCGACAGTTTGATTAAGTAACATATCTGAATTTGATCTTAGATCTGACCCGATGCAAGACTTATTAAGAGCAGCTTCACGGTCCAGGTCTTGACGGGGCTTTGAAAAAACAGCAGATGAAGATCTAGCTAGAATTGAAGTAGAATAATGGAATAGCCTGATTTGGAGGTCGGACGTTAATTAAAGGAATTTGGCGATTTTAAGTAGTCCTCAACAACTTGAATCCCGCTGCTTGGGCTATATTCTGCAAATGAGTAAAGTTTCTTTGGTTTTTTTTATATTTCGATAAAATTATATTACCGTCTTTACTAATATTAATCAATCTCTGCTCTTTTGTTAACGCCTTGCTATTGTGAGCTCTATTGATTTGTTCTTTCCATATATGATAGATTGTAGCAGAATTAAGATATGTGCCAAGTTTCTCTCTTTAGATTTTCTCTGGAATTGGTTGCTGATTATTTGAATTTTTGATCTTAACTCCACAGAACTTTCTATAATGATGTCTAACTGAGTTTTAGCATTCATCCATAAGTAACTAGCATATTTACACTAAAAAAGTAGATGCTTGCTTGATTTTATTTCTTCATGGCATAATAAACATGTAGTATCCTCTAGCTTTCCCCATTGGTTAATCTTTTCTTTGGTTAGTAATCTATCAGCTATGGGAAAAAAACAATAAGACATTTTAGAACCATTAATTTTGTCTCATATTATATCCACCCAATCCATTTCTGTTTGTTTTCCTCTAATGAATTTCTAAGTCTTTTTAAAAGAGAACTTATCATTTTTAGGAAGAAGCCATCCCCACTCATCTTGATCAGCACTTTCATCTATAAATAATTTTTTGATATTACCGCTCTATGTACTTATTGCTGCATGCTGTTTTGGTTGCCATTGATGATTTATAATAATCTCTACCACTGTAGCATTAGCATTTCCCATAATACGCAAATCATTCCATCTCCAAATATTTATTGGTGATTCACTTTTATACCAAGGATCAAACCATAGACTTGTATTTGAACCATTTTTAAAATTCCTTCTAACGACTTTCTTTACTATATCTCTGTGCTTTAACATTTGCTTCATAGAACCAGATTGACCAGATTTGATCACCGTGTTCCAAATGGACCCATTTTTGATGTATTTGTTTTTAACCCATCTTGCTCGCATAGAATAATTACCGATAAGTCTCCATTTAAATTTTAAGTTGCATAACATTGGGGTAATTAAAGTTTCTAGTGCCTATGCCTTCTTTCTTTGGCCTGTATACCTTTTCCCATGACATTTTGTGATACTCCCTATCCATATAAAGTTTGCACATAATTTCTCAGTTTTCGTTATAGTATCCGCCGAAATATGATGAGTTTGCATCCAATATAGAATGATTGCATATATTATAGTCTTCACTAATTCCACTTTGCCTGCTATAGATAACTATTTGCTTGACCAAGTTTTCCATTTTTTTCCTTGAATTTATCCAAAAGAACATTACAGCCGTTATCTTTTATTTGATTTGCAGAAAGAGGCAGTCCTAAATATTTAATAGGCAATCTTCCTTTTGCAATGTGTAACCATAATTTCCTCTTTCTTACTGTTGTGCTTATTGAAGTAGATTTTGATTTTAAAACCATTTACCTGTAAACATGCATACTTAAATAGTAACTCAAAAATATCTTTAGCATCATTAGCATTAATTTTATTAGCCTTGATAAATAGCATAAGATCATCTGCATAAATGAGATGTGTAATGCTTGATTTTATTCTGTTTATAGGGCTAATGTTCTTTTTAAATTCTTCAATCTCCACTATAATAGTAACATATACCATCACTAATGTAAATAAGTGCAACGACCTGGAAATTTATCACTATGGAAAAAAAATATTTTTAAATTATTCAAATATAATTTTTATAACACATATTATAATGCTTTGAACAATAATAAACGATGATAAACTTGTTCTAAAATTATATTAACAAATATAGATATTTGAGATTTCCGTTAGAAAAGCGATGAAAATCATTTTTCAGTAAAATTGAGATTTTCTCAATATTAGAGGATACGAAATTGTATACATATACTTATTTCTCCATTTAAGCAAGAATATGTAAAAAAATTATTTTATTTTTGGAAACAAAATGTATATATGACATCATCAATGATGTCATCGTTTTTAAATAATTGATTTTTGAATTTAAACTGAGTTTAAATGATTTAATAGTTGTTCTAAAATCAAATGATTCCCTTTTAATTATTACATAATAATAAAAATGTCATTTTTGAATTTTGTTTATATATATATATATATATAAACTAAGAAGTGAAAATGTGATCGGAATCTGATTCTGGATTCGTAACGGTTTGACAAGAGGAAGTTATGCAACGTTATGTGTTATATGTGACATACATGTGCACATATACATATATATACATCCATGTACACATATGTACACATTAGAATTACATTTACATCACAAAATTACTAATGGTAAATTAAACAAAATATCATGATATTTATTAAAGGAAATCTAATCAAATGATGATATATCTCCACCTTAGTCCACATTCTCATCCAAGTGCATACCTTAAGAGATATGGAGATGATGTAAGGGGATGGTAGAGCATGGCTGAACCACATGGAGGGGGAGTGGTGGTGTTGAGGTGGAAAGTGATGATGTGATTTGTAATGATGTTGTTTTAGATATTCACACATATTTGCCTATAAAAGGAGAGGCATACCCTCTCATTTATTCACACTTTCCTACATAAATTCTTAAGCTTTCTTCATCTTCTTCATGAATCCATTAAGGCTTCCATGACCTCTTAAAAATATTCCAAAATCGAGTCAAAGTTGTGCCGAAATAGATCATAATATATAGAGAGATATACCACCTTAGTTTGAAATTAAAGCAAGTGATCCTCTCATCTTCTCTTCTTGCTTGGCTGAGCTCATCTAGGCACCTCCCTCCTAAGTTCAAAACCGAGCACACCCTAAGGTCCTAAGATAAATATCATAAGATTCAGTGCAGGAATAGCGAAGCTATAGTCAATTTCGTAAAGTTAAGAGAAGGATAGCTATATATGTGAGAATTACTCCACTAGTTTATTTTATTAAACTATATGAGGATATGATATATTTTACCATGCTTGTTTCCTATGTTTGATTATTATGCTTTGGATGCTATAATATGTTGCTTGGTTGTAGAAATAATTCACGATAAATGCACGTCGAATTTACACGAAGAAATCACTTTCTTTTATGAATTATAAAAGTTTTACGGCATAGTTAAACCTCTTTAAACATGAATAAACATGGTTTAAAATGGTTTATAAATGTTTCATGAACATAAAAGTCATTTCGGTAAAGTTTTGAAAAAATATGAAACTAGAGTGAAAATAGGCGGGTCACGTAATGATAGTTCGCGATTTCGCGCCATAAAAGTTAAATTAATGTATAGAGTGGAGTATAGCTTGGAATTATTCGAAATAAGAATCTTCCGCACTCTTATAACTATAGTTTCCAAATGAGAAAAATTAAGATTTCATTTTGTAAAATTTGAGATATGTCCAAATCAAGTTTTTAAAATCATCGCGCTTTGACAGTTCGTAAAATATGGATTTCAACTCTTAAAAATAGGTATTTTTAAATCTTTAAAAATATGAAATAAATTCTAAAAATATTTTAAAAGAGTTTTGAATGGAAAAATTGGACACATAAAAGGTTTTAAATGGGATGTTTGATATGAGGCCCTTAAAAACACTATTCACCGGAAATTTAACAAAGGAATTTGAAAATTTCTGGAATAAGATTTAAACTTGGGTTTTCTTCCCGAATCCTTTATAAAGTTTTTCAAATAATAAATCAAGTATGTTAAAGGGTTTAGAGTTGATTAAATAACTTGACCGCCTTATGGGTGATAGAGAGATAGTCTCTAGACTTGGATTTGGAAAACTGGTTTTTTTCTCTCCTAGCTATCCGGACTAGCCCGACGGAGGAGATAGTAAATTTGATTTACCTGGACCGCAACTTGCTTAGATTAAAGAAAAGGATATTTGGAGTTTTCCAAAGGTTAAACCAGATTTTAAAATAATAAGAAGTGTGGTGATGTTGGTAACATTCTGGTTAAATTCGGTATTGAATTCCGAGGAGGGAACTCATACTATTCGTGTGAATTTAAAAGGTGATTTCATAGTTATTCGATAAATAGTACATGTTGAATACGGAAATTACTATTGATTATAATTAGTATAATTTCTAGGGATCCCTTTTTACTCAATAATGTTTTCCTATGTAATTAAAAAGAAATGATTTCGTATTTTTGAAATTAGAAAGAGGTTTAATAATCCCATATATGCTGAAAAAGAAAATGGTTTAAATACATATATCTCTAAGAAGATATTTTACTTGGATAAAAGATATTGATTAATTGAATAATAATCACCCACATACTTGACATTTTTTATCACTAATTGGTTCGAAGAAACCTGTATCGGATTTGGTGGTTCATATCCAGAAACCACTTCGAACCAATATACACGTTCGAAAGTAAAGACATGTTGAAGGCAATCATTTTGAGGATGGAGATCTTCATAATATAAGGCTGCTTGCCATTAACCTCAGGGGTAATTCCCATATCATATATATGGTGGCAGTGGTATCTTCATTTTCAAATCTTCGATGCAAGGACTGCTCACTACTAGTCCTAGGGGTGATTCCCAAATAGGATGTAGCAGGAGGAGTTCCTTCGGTTTGTCCTGTTCTTGGACAACTTGTGTGGATGAGTGTCTGACATTGCATTTCTAAGACCACGTACATTGATATTTACAAACGTACATCTATTTGGTGGTGTAGGAGGTAACCCCTTTTACACTTAACACCCTTTCCCGAGGCTTATAAACCCGGGGGTTGTACTTTTGTGGAAGTCAATAGTGTGTTATTAGAAATGACAATGTGTCATTAAAAGTGGGATTTGTTTTGTAAAAGGTAATACGTTACCTCAGACCTCACGCCCGAAAATGGCTAAAATAGGATATGCCGCAAGGCTTTGTGGGTCGCACCCATTAGGGTATGGTCATCGTCTTTCTTGATTACCCTCTATATTTTGGGTTTGTTGTGTATGCTGTGGCCATGGATTGGTCGGGAACGACCGGGGTGATGTCATATTCGGTACTATTTAGGATCATTGTGTTGGTCATCGGAAAGAGGTAGGTCAATCTTGCAAGAGGCAAAGGATTATCTGTAGATCCTCGGTATATTTCTCTAGAGATGTAATGTACGGGAGGTAGTCCCTTACCTTGTCATTGTATGGAATCCATTCTCCAATAAGTGCCTTCGGACTTAGTTGTATGTCTACTATGCTGGAATTTAATTAATGTAATAATTTCGACTATGATTAATATGTATTTGTAATCTATACACTATTATAATATCACTGGATTTTACTTAGTAATGTTTTGGTTATCATAAAGTAAAAACACATCCCAATTTATGTACGTCCTGGTCTTATGAGATACCCGTTGTTTTCATAAATATCTGTGCTTTGAGTTTTCTTACACCAGTCCCATGACTGACCTAGAGTTTATTTTCTTAAACTCTAGATGCCCTATTTTTCCGAGAAGCCAAGTAGTCCATGTCTAGCTTGGAACATTTTGGAGGAGCTTGGAGCAGGAGCTGGAGTTTCCTCTGTAGATGGTTATCCATGTCCATTTCTGTTGCATTTGCTTACTGTTTGTATTTAGCATTAGTAGGGACAGAGATTTATAACCACTCAGGCTGAGATTAGGATAGACTCTAATGTATGTATTTAAAATTTCCGCTGTAAAGATTATATATTGAAATAATATACGTTATTCCATTTGTGTAAGACTCTATTCTGTTTTTATTTTTTACCCTTGATCAATCTGTCTTTTCAACACTTGGATATTCGACACGTGAATACCGTGGATGTATTAGTGTCGATTTCTGAGGGTCGAAAAGGTGGGTCGTCATAGTTGCTATCAGAGCTTAGGTTAAGCGAACACCTAAACATGATAACGGTAAAGTCTCATTATAGATAGGGTTAGTAATACCCTACGACTCATTAGAGATAGGGTAAGTGAGGCCCTAGAATGAGTTTGAGCGTATTATATATGAGCGCGTATTTGTTAATATTTTTATTTTAAAAAAGTGGTAAATGAAATAGTTTTCCGAACGATTATATTTTGAATATAAAGTAATATATTTCAAATGATATGGTTATTTTTGTAGTGTTTGGTTGTTAAGGAAATGATAATATTTAGTTATTATCATTTATTGATTGGTTGTTTGATTTAAAAGCTTAAAAACAAACATCTCGTGAATTTAGTTTTACAATTTGACTAGTGGTGTTCGATAAATAATAATGTCGGTTTAAAGAAATTTATTCAAGATAAATGATTTTATGAATGTGTTTTATAAGGGATTCTATAAATTGGATTTTATAAACGTATTTTTATAAAGAATGAGAATTTAAATCTTAGTATTTTTTGAAAAAATCTTATGGTTAAGTAGTTCAAGTGGCTCAAAAGTAACTAAAAATTGACGGGAGTTGTGTTCGGAAGGTAAAAACTTCTCCTAAATATTTCCCTTCCTGTTAAGGGAATATGCGATTGGTAGTACTCGGTTCCTTGGTATAATTTTTGAGCTACTCGGTCTATATAATTTTCTAAAGTTAAACAGATAATGTGAATCGTTAATGGATAGATTAATTAGTGATTGTTAATTTTTATAAAGGTGTTTGCATTTAATATTGGTTAAAGGGAATATATTATAATATAAGGAGTTTATTATAATTTTAGGAATAAAAGATATATAGTGATATTTTGAAATAATAAAATTGGTATTTGAATTCTTAAGAAAGTTGATGCAAAATATAATTTATTTTGAAAAATTAGTGTTTTAACAAATAAATGTTTTAATAAATGAGATTTGGATAAGTTAAAATTGGTAGAAGGTTTTTGTAAAGCATGTTTTATTGAAAGCCGTGTTTTTGTGAAACTTTTAAAAAGGGTATTTAAATAAGAAGAATAGCTTTTGAAGATGTCTTCTAAATTAGGGTTAAACATATTTGGGATATGCAAAAAGGTTTGAAACATTTGGATGGGATTTTATGAAATATTTTCATAAATAATTTTGAAAAAGGGCTTAAGTGGAAGAAGACATGGATTTCGACATCATTTTCATAAATAAATGTTTTCAAGAAAGTGAGGAAAACATGGACTATAACATTGTTGTTATAGTAAGTGATTTCTGAAAGGAGATATTTTATATAGTATACGACATTTATACATATCCTATATTTGATGTTAGTACTCGAGGTGGGTAATATATATCTATCTTTAAGTTAAGAATGACGTCCATTCAAGGTTTGAGAGGTAATGATACCCCAACTTGATCAGCTTCATTATTAACTAATAAATAGTTTAAGTTCGACATCAAAAATTAATATTAAGTATAAATTAATCAGATCTATATGCTAGTGTTTTTTGGTTGTTGTAACGATGTTTTACGCAACATTCATTTTGACCTAATAAAGTGTGTTTTGGAAAATATGAAGCTTTCCTCAAAGATTTTTACGGATTTAAGTATAAAGGTATTTTCTAAATGTTGAAATTGAAGTGGTTTCTTTCGAAAGAAGATAGAAATTTTGGTGAATAAATTTTTTAAAGTAATCAAATATAAAGCACCTTTATAGAAATTTTTGAATAAAAGTTTAATGAAATGTTTTTATAAATTTTTTGGGAAGATTAATAAGTACGTATGTGGTATGTAGAATCATTTCGTCGCACGATTCTGGCCTAAGATTCAGGTATAGGACTTTGATGTTCGAAAAGAATTTATCAGTCGATGCTCGATGGCGAACATTGATGAGGGTTTGTAGTCATATATTTATGTTTTCAATCATAGTTAAGAGCTATGCAAAGATAATAAAAGTTTCTGAGCCTGATCAGTGTCCACAATAGAGAATCGGAGGATCAATACTAGTTCGGAAGCAAAGTGGTATATTTGAATAAGATCGAACCATATATACCATACCGATAATCTTTGTGCACAGCACAGGTTTTTGTTTGAAAAAAAAATTTGGTATGTATTACCGGGTTTTAGGTTTGGTAAAATTTCAGGGACGAAATTCTTTTTAGGAGAGGAAAACGTAACAACCCGGAAATTTTTCACTTTGGAAATAAATACATTTTTAAGTTATTCAAATATAAGATTTTATAATAAAAATTATATTGTTTTGAACAATAATAAATGATGTTAAATATTATTTTAAAATTATATTTACAAATATTGATATTTGGGATTTCCATCAGAAAAGCGACGAAAATCAGTTTTCGGTAAAATTGAGATTTTCTCAATATCGGAGGATACGAAACTGGATACATACACTTATTTCTCTATTTAAGCAAGAATATGTAATAAAATTATTTATTTTATTTTTGGAAATAAAATGTCTTTATGACATTACCAATGATGTCATCATTTTTAAATAATTGATTTTTGAATTTAATTTGAGTCTAAATGATTTAATAATTGTTTTAAAATCAAATGAGGCCCTTTTAATTGTTAAATAATAATAGAAATGTCCTTTTTTAATTTTTTTTTACACACACAGAGATATACATACATACATACATACATATATATATACATATACATACATACATACATATATATATACATATATATATATATATACATATATATATATATATATATCTGTGTGTGTGACCGGAAATCTGATTTCGGATTCGTAACGGTTTGACAAGAGGAAGCTGTGTAACGTTATGTGTTATATGTGACACACAGGTGCACATATACATATCTATACATCCATGTTACAGATACATACACATTAGAATTAAATTTACATCTCAAAATTACTGATGGTAAATTAAATAAAATATCATGATATTTATTAAAGGAAATCTAAGCTAATGATGACATATCTCCATCTTAGTCCACATTCTTATCCAAGTGCATGCCTTAAAAGATAATGGAAGTGATGGAGATGATGCAAGGGGGTGGGAGAGCACGGCCGAACCACATGGAGAGAGAGTGGTGGTGTTGAGGTGGAAAGTGATGATATGATTTGTAATGATGTTGTTTTAGATATTTACACATCTTTACCTATAAAAGGAGAGGCATACCCTCTCATTTATTCACACTTTCCTTCATAAATTCTTAAGCTTTGTTCATCTTCTTCATGAGTCCATTAATGGCTTCCATGGCCTCTTAAAAATATTCCAAATACGAGTCGAATATCTGCCGAAATAGATCATAATATATAGAGAGATATACCACCTTAGTTTGAAATTAAAGCAAGTGATCTTCTCCTCTTCTCGTCTTGCTTGGCGGAGCTCATATAGGCACCTCCACCCTCCCAATTTCAAAGCCGAGCATGCCTTAGGGTCCCGAGACATATATCATAAGATTCGGTGCGAGAATAGCAAAGCTATAGTCAATTTTGTAAAGCAAAAGAAAGATAGCTATATACGTGAGAATTACTCCGCTAGTTTATTTTATTAAACTTTATGAGGATATGATATGTTTTACCTTGCTTGTTTCATATGTTTGAATATCAAGTTTTGGACGTGATAATATGTTTGCTTGGTGGTAGAAATAATTCACGATATATACACGTCTAATTTACCCAAAGAAATCACTTTCTTTTATGAATTATAAAAGTTTTACGGCATATTAAAACCTCTTTAAACATGAATAAAAATGGTTTATAAATGGTTTATAAACATTAAAAATCATTTCGGTAAAGTTTTGAAAAGATATCAAATTAGGGTCAAAATAGGCGCGTCGCGTAATGACAGTTCGCGATTTCGTGCCATAAAAGTTAATTTAATGTGTAGAGTGGAATATAACTCGGAACTATTCGAAATAAGAATCATCTGGACTCTTACAAATATAGTTTCCAAATGAAGAAGAAAAATCAAGATTTCATTTTGTAAAATCTGAGATATGTCCAAATCAAGTTTTTAAAATCATCGCATTTTGACAGTTCGTAAAATATGGATTTCAACTCTTAAAAATGGATTTTTGAATCTTTGAAAATATGAGATAAATTCTAAAAATATGTTAAAGTATTTTAAAAGAGTTTTAAATGGAAAAATTGGACATATAAAATGGTTTAAATGGGATTTTTGATACGAAGCCCTTAAAAGCACTATTGATCGGCACTTTAATAAAGGAATTTGGAATTTTCTGAAATAATTTTAAACTTGGATTTTCTTCCCAAATCTTTTATAAAAGTTTTCAAATAATAAAGCAAGTATTTAAAGGGTTTAGAGTTGATCAAGTGACTTGACCACTTTATGGGTGACAGAGAGATAGTCTGTAGGCTTAGGTTTGGAAAACTAGTTTACTGCTCTCCCTATCTATTTGGACTAACCCGACGGAGTGGATAGTAAATTTAATTTACTCGGATCGCATCTTTCTAAGATAAAAGAATAGGAGATTTGGAGTTTTTCAAAGGTTAAACCCGATTATAAAATAATAAGATGTTTGGTGATATAGGTAGCATTCTGGTTAAATTCAGTATTAAATTTCGAGGATTGAACTCATACTATCTGGGTGAATTTAAAAGGTGATTTCACCATTATTCAACAAACAGTACGAGTTGAATATGGAAATTAGTATTGAGTATAATTAGTATAATTTTTATGGATCCATTTTTACTCAATAATGTTTTCTTATGTAATAAAGAGAAAGGATTTGGTATTTCCAAATTTGGAAAGAGGTTTAATTATCCTCTGTATGATGAAAAAGAAAATGGTTTAAAGACATATATTTCTAAGAAGATATTTTACTTCGATAAAGATATTGATTAATTGAATAATAATCACCCACATACTTGACATCTTTTATCAATTATTGGTTCGATTAAACCGGGACTGGATTTGGGTGATTCCTATTTGAAAACCACTTCAAACTAATATACGCGTTCAGAAGTGAATATATGTTGAAGACAATCCTTTTGAAGACGGAGACCTTCATAATGTAGGGCGCCTTGCCACTAACCTTTGGGGGTAATTCCCATATCATATATATGGTGGCAATGGTATCTTAATTTTGAAATATTCGATGCAAGGACTGCTCGTTATTAATTCTAGGGGTGATTCCCAAACAGGATGTAGTAGGAGGAGTGCCTTCGGTTTGTCCTATACCTGGACAACATATATGGACAAGTGTCTAACATTGCATTTCTAAGATCATGTACATTGATTTTTACAAACGTACATCTGTTTGGTGGTGTAGGAGGTAACCCCTTTTACACTTAACACCCTTCCTTGAGGCGTATGAACTCGGGGGTTGTACTTTTGTGAAAGGTAATAGTGTGTTATTAGAAATGGAAATATCGCATTCAAAGTGGGATTTGTTTTGTAAAAGGTAATACGTTGCCTCTGGCCTCAAACCCGGAAATGGCTAAAACATGGTATGTCGCAAGGCTATGTGGGTCGCACCCATTAGGGCATGGTCATCGCCTTTCTAGATTACCCTCTATGTGACGCCCCATTCCGAGACCCACATTAGCAAAGAGTATTACTATGTAACACTGTTTGCTAATACGAAGAATAGAGCTGGATAGGAGCGACCTTCTATAGCCTTGTCTTAATTATCTATTGAATACGCCGAGAATTGCCATACATTTTTTTTCTTTCTCAAATGGATCGACATATCTAATAAATACTTAATACAAAGCCATAGGTGGCTGAAGGATCTATTAGAATAAAATATAACAACTCAAATGTAATACACATCCCAGAACAGTAGATCATCACATACATTTACACATATACAAATACATTACAGAGTATATAAAATGATACATGTCAAGTGGTAAAGCAAACCACATTATATAGACGAGTAAAAAGAATACATATCAGAGTTACAACCAAAAAGGACTACACAAAAAGCTATAACAAAAAGGAGCTAGCAGAATAGTCCATGCGGAAGCAAAATAGGCTAAGTCCAATGTACCTAACCTCAAACATCTCGGTCTGACCCGAGTATAAAAAACACGGGTCAGTCTAGCTAAACAAATCAGTTAGATAAATTAAATGATAATGGACATACAAGGTCATACAATACCACAAATATCTCCAAAAGAGATAACCAGATCTTTTAACAAAAGATGAATCATAACAAGCCTTGTATCATTTGCAACTCAAATAAACAAAGGATATGAATATCCCAAAACAAGCCAAAAAGGCAAATAACAAATACCAATAAAGGTAACACAAGTTTCATAGGGTAGTCGCTATATATCGTGTGGTTCAAAGAACCTACATCGAAAGGCGATACACTAGGGAAATATAATTGTCAAAGAAACAAAATATGCTTGAGCTCGGTACTGTATAACAAGGATCCACAAGCCTGAAGGCAACAAACCCAAATATCTCTCCAGCGGTGATGAATGACCAACTCCGAAAGCGATACTATAAGGCAACAAACCCGAAGGCACAAACCCGAAGGTACAAACCCGAAGGCAACATACCCGAAGGCAACAAACCCCGAAGGTAAAAACCCGAAGGCAACAAACCCCGAAGGCTCATGCCCGAAGGCAACAAACCCCGAAGGCAACAAACCCCGAACGCTCAAGCCCGAAGGCAACAAACCCCAAAGGCTCAATCCCGAAGGCAACGAACCTCGAAGGCAACAAACCCCGAAGGCTCAAGCCCGAAGGCAACGAACCCCGAAGGCAACGAACCCCGAAGGCAACAAACCCCGAAGGCTCAAGCCCGAAGGCAACGAACCCCGAAGGCAACAAACCGTAGTGGCAAAGGTTCGGAGGCCTAGTACTGGACACCACTAACTGGCAGAATGTGTCACAACTCTCAGAAAGGAACCCGAAAAATGTTAACGTGAGTCCCATACCACACATTCGCACTAAACGGTTTACTAACCGTGAGTCAATTTCACACTCAAAGCAGTACAAAGTTCACCTCATCTCATCGGTAAACCAGACCCAAAGGTCAAAACGGTCAAACGAATAGATTAGGAATTAACTGAAAAGATAAACACACGTGTTCATAGCACGCATTTTATTTAATCATTTAATTCTCCTCCCTCTTCGCTCGAAGTGCAAAATTGTGTGCAAAGTTGGAGAAACAAGCTTTTAATACAATTTAAAAAGATCACTTTATAAAAACCTATGTACAAAATCTAAAAAGAATCATCAAAGTCAAAAATGCGATAACAACTAATTGGATCGACAAGAATCGATAAAAATGGAAATTCACTCCAAAATAGGCAAATAGGCAAAAATAGGCAGTTCTAGACGTCTGATTTAAAATCCATATGTCTGGATTTATTCACTGGAAATTCAGAAACCTTCCAGACGTCTGGAGGGTGGCTTCAGACGTCTGACATGTTGCATCAGACATCTAAAATGTTGTTTCAGACGTCCGACACAATGTTTCAGACGTCTGAGTAGTTGATTCAAACATATGACTTTGTTTTCTGCCATTTTTATAAATTCCTACCGTGTATTTTTGTGTTCCAGGTTTAAAACCAGACGTCTGAACTTGCATTTCAGACGTCTGAAGACCTGGTCTGGGCAACAATTTGCCTAGGCCTTGATGGCCGAAACGAATGGGAAGCTATCAGACGAGCAACGAAGACTAGGGGATTACACCAAGTGACAACCCAGTCTTATAGGCCCTTCGATACACCCCAAACAACATGTCCAAATATTCACAATAGGATCTTTAAAGATTTTATCTCCAAAACACCAAAATTTGGAGAATTCACCATATCAATCCAAATCAAAAGTAAATGAACATGAATAGATGTTAGGAATTCATACCTAACAACAATGAAAGCTATAGACGTAGATGTGAGTTCAAAAACTCACCTTTTAACTCAAAAACAAAGATGAGAAGCTCAAACACAAAGAAAAGATCAACCACTCTTCACTTCAACTCTACAAGCTCCAATCTAAGATCAAAAACAAATATTTCCTAAATTAGGTTATAGGAAATTTCTGAAATTGGAGAGAGATTGAGATGGAGAAGGTGAAAAGAAGGCTTACCTAAGCTTCTCTTTGATTTTGGAGCAAGAATTTGAGTTTGCAAAGGAAACTAGGGCTTGGAATTTCTATTTCCCATTCTCTTCCCCCATTTTCAGTTGAGCTAGAGTGTTAGGAAATGAAATGAGTGAATGGATGAAGAGTTAATGAGTTAGGGTAATAAGTTGGGTTAGTGGGCTGAAACCCAACCCAAAGCCCAAATAGAAAATAGCAAAATTCTACTCAACTCCAAACATATCGATGCTTATACTCAAAAAGATCGCAAATGCCATTTTGGACTCAATGGAAGTGGTCCCGAGTCTTAATTCGACCGTTTGCAAAAAGTGACATTTCAGACTTAAATCCGACTAACGACGCTATATTTAAATAAAACATTTAAATATACCATCGTAAAATATGCGGGTTGTTACACTCTATATATTGGGTTTGTTGTGTATGCTATGGCTACAGATAGGTTGGGAACGACCAGGGAGGTGTCATATTCGGTATTATTCAGGATCATTATGTTGGTCATCGAAAAGGTGTAGGCCGGCCTTGCTAGATGCAAAGGATCATCTATGGGTTCTCGGTACATTCCTCTAAAGATGTACTGTGTGGAAGGTAGTCCCTTACCTTGTCATTGTATGGAATCCATTCTCCAATAAGTACCTTCAGATCTAGTTGTATGCTTATTATGCTGGAATTTAATTAATATAACAATCTCGGTTATGATTAATATGTATTTGTAATCTTGACACAATTATAATATCACTGGATTTTATGTAGCAATGTTTTGGTTATCATAAGGTTAAAACCCTTCGTGCTTATGTGCGGCGTGGTCTTATGAGATACCCTTTGTTTTCATAAATATATGTATTTTGAATTTCTCATAGCAGTCCCATGACTGATCCGGAGTTTATTTTCTTAAACTCTAGTGCCCTATTTTTTCAGGTAGCGAAGTAGTTTAGGTTAGCTTGGAACATTTTGGAGGAGTTTGGAGCAAGGGCTGGAGTTTCCTCTATATACGGCTATCCATTTCCATTTCCACTGCATTTGTTTACTGTTTGTATTTAGCATTAGTAGGAACAGAGATTTATAACTCTCCAGGCTGAGATTAGAATAGACTCTAATGTATGTATTTAATATTTCCACTGTAAAGATTATATATTGAAATAATATATATTATTCCATTCGTGTAAGATTCTATTCTGCCTTTATTTTCTTTTTATCCCTGACCAATCTGTATTTACGGCACTTGGATATTCAGCACGTGAATACCGTGGATGTATTAGTGTCGGTTTCTGAGGGTCGAAAAGGTGGGTCACCATAATAAGTATGGGGAAAGGGTCACCTTGTCTTATTTCCCACTTACTTTTGAAAGCTCACTGGTTGACCTTGAATTAAAATAGAAAAGTTGCTGAATTTATGCATTCACATAATAAATCACAATTTTTTTTAATCAAATCCCATTTCTATCATCATTTTATAAATATATTTTTTGTTCACTCTATCATAGGCCTTTTGTAAATCTATCTTAATACACATACTATTGCCTATTTTACAGTTAACTTTTCTTACCGTTTCATGGGCCAACAAAGAATTTTCATATAAATATCTACTTGGCACAAAAGTACTTTATTTTCTAAAATAGTATATGGTTAGAACTATTTACCTTATTGCTAAGAACACGAGCAATGATTTTGCATATTTAATTACAACATACAATTGATCTAAAACCTCTTATATTGTTAAGTTTTTTTAGTTTTTGGAATTAAATTTATAAAAGTGTTATTAAAGCTTTTAATATTTTAATTTTTCTATAAACTCATTAACCACATTTAAAACATCTCCTTTAACATTGTCATAGTGAGTTTTATAGAAGTTTGAATTAAATCCGTCAGGGCCAGGACTTTTGTTATCATTAGAGCTAAAAATAATTTGTTTTACTTTTATTTCGTTAGCTCTCTTTAACAAAATTTCAGAGGCAATATAATTCACTTTCTTCTTATAATAATATTGGAAATATCTGTAGATTTATTGTGTTATTGAACATATCCCATAATAAGCAATAACTTCCTTAACAACTTTATCAAAACTATTTACTAAGCTCCCACTGTTATCATAAATATTGTTTATGTTATTAATGTGTTTTCTAGCAGACATTCTAGCATAGAAAAATTTAGCAGCTTCGTCTCCTTTTGTTAACCAATCAAAATTTGCTTTTTGTTTAAGATTACCGACATTAATTTGTAATTCTTTTGACATGTAAACTTGATTGGTGAAAAGATTTGAGGCAATTCCTCCATTACCAGGGGTGTCATCTAGTAGGTCTTGGAATCTCTTGCCCTCTTTTTTAATTTCATTGATAAATTCATAATGTTTTAGCTTATGTTTAGTATGTTTTAAAAACATACTAAACTGAAACTGATTAGTACCCTAACTTTGAAAGGATAGACATTCTTTCATTAATTCTCTATAATTTTCATTTTGAGTTCACCCATTAATAAATCTAAAAAGTATGTTAGTTGTTTTAACCTTGGTACCTTTAAAATTTATGAAAATAGGGGTGTGATCACTAGTGTTTTGTTTAACTGTTATGCAAGAGAAATTAGAAAATTTGATCATAAAATCTTCATTAACAAATACCATGTCCAATTTACATTGAATGTTTCTAAATTCTCCCGATCTCCAAGTGAATTTATTACCACTCAATAAAGGTTCAGTTAAACCGATTTCAAACAGAATTTTCCTAGTTTTCTCCAGTTTTTGAAAGGCACAGGATTGCCACCACTTTTTTCTCTAAAATTCGCAGCAGGATAATTTTCCCCAATTAAAACCCAAGGACTTTTGCATTTTTTATTAACCTCTTTGAGTTTTTTCTAGAGAATTCCTTTCTGATTCATAATCACAGGCATAAATTCCTATTATTTGTATAATTTGCCTACTAGTATTTTGAATAATACAGTTCATAAATTGACAGTCTACCGTTATGTCACTATACTCAAAATATCTGTATCCCATAGTAACATGATTCTGCTTTACCCCTACTAACATTATTGTTTATACTCTTCAATTACTTAAGGTTTTTTGATAGAATTGATCAAAACTATTATCATTAAGCTTATTTTCTACTATAATAAAAATAGTTACCTTATTTCCTAATCATATTAAGAACTTCAACTTACTTACAAGGGGCATTCATTCCGTTGATATTCTACAATAATTGACAATATACAGTAAGTTATAAGGAATTTCTATTTCTCACGCTTGAATCTGCATTTCTACCTCTTCTTCTGTAATATGTTCCTCTAGTTTTCAATTTTTAGTTAGATCTTCCCATTCTGGATTATGTAAAATATAATTTTGCTTAAAACTATTCGACTCTTTTATTTTTCATATAATTTATTTTCCACTTTTTGTAGAATGCAATACAATAGCTTGATGGTCAGGTTTGCGTGGCATATCATTGCTGGTACTATGAAGACTAGCATCTCTTGATGCAAATTATAAGCCTGCACCATTATTGAGTTTTCTTGACGGTAATTGACTTGTGTTTAAACTGTTGGAATCGGGTCAACCCACAGCGGAAGTAGTGGGTAAATTTTAACTTTTTTTACCATTTTGGATCTTTATTGGGCCTATGAAGTCCAATTTATTTAGAATATTTTAAAATCATTATTTTATTTAAATTTCTAATATAGTTTTATATTATGTAATTAATATTATATTATATATACGTTTATCATACACAAACACACACACACAGATATATATATATATATATATCTGTGTGTGTGTGTGTGTACGTTTGTGTATGCATGTGCAACATAGTAATCCGTGCAAGGTATAACATGCCCGTGTATAAGTGTAGTGATTTACATTGCAACGGACTTGTTCATCTAGTATACAAATATATCGTCCAAATGTATGATTTTATATTTTAATTTATGTATATAAAATATTACAAATGTATATATATATATATATATATGTACATATAAAATATATTTTATTTTAAATAATTTATATATATAAACATAAAATTTATAAAATAATATATATATATATATTTATATTATAAAATATTTTTAATTACATTAAAGATTTAATAATTTATTTTTGCTGCAAAACCAAAGGAAACACACACACATATATAATTTTTTGTATAAATGTATATGTATTAAATACACACACACACACACACATATATATGATTTAATAATAATTCCTATATATTAATACTTAAATAAAAACATATGATATATATATATATGTATGTATGTATGCATATTAACATATATGCACCTGAAGAGCTAACATGTCCGACTATGAAGTGGGTTCCTAAGACTCGCACTATTATTGTTGTTGCTCCTTCTTTGGTCGCGATTGCAGTTACCTTAGATGTTGATGATGTTGTTCTTGTTGATGTAGTTAAGGAGAAGCTAAAGGATTCACAGTTGTGCTTGGTGCTATGGTTGTAGTCGATCCAGCCCCTCCTGCTAACCGTGTTATTGCTTGGATTTGTAGTGAGCGTGCTTGGGTTCATGTTCCTACTGAAATGAGATTCAACCTGAAGAGTGGCAGCTACCATATGTATGTAGGAGGAGAAGGCGAAGAGTGGTTCTTGATTTATCATGTTGAAGTGGATGGATTGCTCTTATATTCGTTCAATGAAGATGGAGAATGTAATAAGTGCTACTTGAAGGATGAAACTTGGGATATGAAATATTTATACTCTCTTAATTCTAGGAACTTTGTGCCTAATCTGGCTTCAATCTTTTCTGAGTATTCTCATATTATGGGACATGTTGATGATAACAATAGTGATGATGAGGACTAGTGTTCCTTGTCTTTTAGTAGCATAGGTGATTCTGCATATCCCTTGTTTTCCTTTTATTAGATGTTCTGGTGTTTGTGCCAAACACCTGTTAATTATGTTTATCAATAAAAGTGGACGGTCCACTTAAAAGTAGGCTAGCCTGCTAAAAAAACATATATGGACCTGATGATGTGCACGAAAAAGTTTCCTTTTTATTTAAATATATATTACATTAATTTCCTTACGAAAATTAGTGAAATATAAATATAAATTATTTTTTGAAACATAATTTTAAAATTTAAAATTTCAACAAAAATATGAGTGATATTTTAATATTTGGATATTGTATATATAATTTTATTATTTTAAAATCAATTTTAAATTTAATTTTAGTTTCTCCTATTATTAAATAATTAAATTATATATATGTATGTATGTATGTGTATATTATATATATATATATATATTAAATTTCTGTCGAAAGAATGTTAAGTTCTAATTTAATTTTATAAGTATAAAATATATTTATATTTATATAATTTATTTACATAATTATGTGATTTAAATAATATTTAATTAATAATAATATATATTTATATATAAATTATTTTATTTTGCTAAAAATATTCTAAGTATGAAACTTTTAATATAAAATTGTAAAATCATATTTTGTATAGAATAAGATATAGTATTTAAATTATAAAGCGCATATATATAATGTACATTAAATTAATTAAAAACAAAAAACTATTATATTTTTATTTTGTATCGTGCATATTATAGGCAATTATGTGCCATATTTTTTTTAATATATACATAAACACACAGATATATATATATATATATATATAAGCATATAAACATACAACTAATCTGATTTTGACGATATACCAATATACTAGAATAATCACCTAACTAATATAACAAAATATAATAATTAAATAATAAATTCATAGTATATAATTATAGATCATACCATTACCTTACACCAATGCCAAAAGCTCACACTGTGATGCGTTGAAATGAACTCCTGAACCAAATTCTAATTATGAATGTGTTATCTCCTGAATTAGACCACTAGTTATCGAATAGTGTTTAATTTTATTTGGATTTGTCCTTAGATAACAGAGGAGGAGGGGTTATGGATTCAGGTAGAACTAAGGAGGATTGGAGGCTCTAAAAAAGTAAGAAATGAATAGGTTGAGATGCTTATATTGAGTAGGAAACGTAGAGAGAAGTTAGGATCAAGATCTCTTTTTTCTCCTCCTCTTTCTTACCTCCTATCCATTCAACCCTAGCCCCTCTAGCCATCTTATGGCTGCCCCCTATGCTAGACTATAGTGACTGAAAATCACATGCCCCTATATGGGCTTCAAATCCATTTAAAGTCCGAACAAATTATACTGCATTTAAATCCAATTTAAACTCATATCGATATCGTATATAGATTAATATATTTATATCTATTATAAATATATTTAATAATATTGTTCAAAAAATAAAAAATAAATTTTATAACTAAAATTTCAAAAATATTAATTAATTTAATTAATTTATAACAATTACAAATTAATTAAATCGTTTGGTCTAAGGAGTATTCTACGTTTCGATTGTGTGACCCGTTAGGTGTAAATTTTGATCAGCGATTAATGTCAACTATTCAAATATTAACGTTCATATGTCACTTAGCAAGTGTTGTGACGTTTTAGTCGAATTTATCTTTTACTAGGTTCGATAAAATCTAATTTTACCTTGTTAAGCATTACTCGATTAAGACTATTATTTATGCGAATTCTCTTCGTCAAAACTATATCACTTCTGACTTATGGAATTTGGTTATGGTCAAAATTCCAATATCATCCACATTCAGCTCTATAGTCCAAACACAAAGTCCTTGGTTCAATACTAACAATTATTATTAATCAAAATGCTCTGACCCGAGACTTTAACTTTAAGTTGACTTCAGTTAGCCGTAATATTAACCTCATATAATCGAGGAGACAAATCCTCTCTTGAATAGTGTTTCACTTTCAATGCTTCCACCCGACCTGACTATAGTCGTTTTATGGACGCCATGCCATGATTTAACTATAATCAAAGCGGAGTTTCCTTATTGAAGCTTGATAGTATTCTCAAGTCGAGGGAATTATGTAATATTGTCACATCAATATTTTCTATTTGACCTTAGTTATATTGACCAACAAAAAACAATCGAGTGAGTTGTTCCATAGCTATCCAGTAACTATCAGTACGTAACCCCTTAGTGTCCCCAACAGCCATAAACAATTCATTGCCTAACATTTAGAGAGCGTTATGTACTCTAGTCTCAATGGATATATTGATATCCAGTCCCGATACATGTTGACTAGGAATATATAAAATGTTATATTTATTTTCATTGTAATAAATTACTCACCTTTACAACGGTTTGTAACTATTATCATAAAACATACCATTTATGGATTTTCTATTAAATATACTTTTAATTTAATTAATTAGTTAATACGTTTAATTAATTATTTAATATAAAACATTATACCAAGTGTATAACAGGAAAAAAAACATCTTTTATTTGAACAAAATTGGCTATCAAGTTATATATAAGTAACAAATTACATAATTGCTCCTAAGACATACCCCTAGTTCTATAATCTCTCACTTGCACTTGGGGTCAATTATGGAATCTTATTCCAACTTTTATAATCCGTTTCATCAAAACCAATTGGGTTAGTCGCTCGGTGAACAAGTATGCCACCATATTTCAATTTTCTACGTTGTCAATCAAATCTCTCTGACGGAGATAAACTACCATATCATGTGGAACAATTCGGAGTACGTATCTCGACTTCCAGTGAGCTCCAAGTTTTATTATGAACTATATCTTGATATTGTTATCCTATAACAATGTTATATAATTCTCAACATTTGGAATCACCCTCGGCTCAGTTGTAAATTTTGTGCATTTATGTTTATATACATTGCTTTTATTACGGCACTATTCAAGGTGATGTACTTAGCCTTTTTCATTTAATCGACCATAGTCTTTCATTTGGAACATTTTCAACTTAAATATTCTTAACTTGAATTTATTATTAACATAATATATTCAATATTTCTTGTAACAACCTACCTCTACACTCATACTAACAAAGAATATTACTAGAATATTCTCTGTTTGTATGGGTATAGAGGTGGGGCGTTACATTTCTTATGAAAGTTTAAGTCCGAACACTTCTTCATGAAGAGTTCATTGTTTTCGTAAATAATTCTCTAGTATTTGATAAGTATACGAGAACACCACAAACAACCATTTAGTGATATCAATTTGGATTTGATATTTGCTTCGTGTATCAAATATATAAACAAATCATGATAACATTGACAACATATTATGTATGCTAATGCAAAAGGAATCCATTTCACATGTTCCTTATTAAACATTTTAGTAAGATGTTTCAACATATCATTTGGGACATTCCCAACGTCCTTTATACTATCTATGAAAGACGTCATTTGCAAATCCAATTTCAAGTTTAAAAAAAACTAAAGCTGATTTGAACACAAGTACATTGTTAACATTAGCACTGTGTTGTGTATTTATGGTTTAGAAATATTTATGTACCTTTTAACTTTCTTTTTTATGAGCACATGCTTCCTCTGCATTTTGATTGACAATAAACTATTTGACATTTCTATCAATCAATATTGATGCTTGTCGAACGACACTTTTTTATATGTTCTTAGATCATATCCAAAAGCTCACAAACTCAACATCGCTCCCACTGACTTGGAGTCATTTTGGTTATTACATGTAAGTAGTTACTCTAAATCATTATTTAGAATTTTTTGTTCCAACATAAACATACCAAAGCATAAAGCCATACATGCGAAATTTTGTGAGTAAAATTCGAACCAACTTGAGCACATCAAATGGTGAATTTGTTATGTTAATTTCAATAATTGAAATTCACGGTATTATTCTTATCAATATGGCTCACTATATTCCAACTGCATTTGTTCTTCTCTGAAAGATGCATTTGCAGCCAATAGATTATATCCCTTCGGGTACGACTATCAAAAATCATATTTTGACAATGTACTTGGAATCTATTCTGGATCTGCGCATCTTACCATATCATAGAGTCACTATTCTTAATGGTTAATTAAACAACCGAGGATTATTTTTTCTTGACATTGACAAGAAACTCACATTTTCTCTTTAATTTACAAGAATACTCATAAGATGTTCTAAAGTATTGTATTTATTTAGGTTCGCTCAATTTCATTTCAACCCTTGTAATCGTTTTATTATTGGATTGTATCCGAATTCATTTTATACCAATAATTTCTTAAAGAAATTCCTTCGGTACGAAGTTGGTATTTCTTGAAACAACATTTGCTTCTCAGTGCAAAAAAACAGGCACTCATAAACATTTTATGAATTGCCTTAAATAAAACTGATTTTGCATTAATTCATAATATATTTATGTTCACGACATAAATTAGTCAGCCAATAACTATCGTTCCCAAATTCGTTTTGGGGTGATTCATACAAGATCTCTTGTATACAATTATTACATGCTGTCATTTGAGTCGCATAACCTACCAACTCCTTGGCCTAGGATATGTTGGCGTTTCTTATAAACCCTTATCTCGTATGGTTTTGTAAATTATTCATTGGATGATATAAAATCTTAGCCTTGTGTACTACTTTTAAGTACACACCTCATATAAAGAATTTAAGTCAACTTCACTCATCATTAATCGTTCTTTGTCCAACAAAGTTCGATTACTCATTATCAATACATCATTATGTATTATAGGGAGGTGTTACCTTTGAGATTGAATCTTTATTCAAATTAGTTCCATACATAACTTTTTCAAATGTAGTCACCCATTTAATCAAATCGAATCAATTATGTCGCATGTTATTTTATTTACTTCTGTTTTATATTCTATGAGCCTAACATAGACTTATCTATGCATATCAAATACACATATTCATGTTTGTGATAACTCATCGGTGAATATGGTGAAGTACATGGAACCATTTTGGTAGTAACAGACTTATGATTGCATATATCTATATGTATCAATTTGAAGAGTTCATCAACTCTAATGACGCTTCTACTAAATGACTACATAGCCCTTAATTGTTTAAGATATAATTAACTTGCATCATAAGATTCATAATCATATAATCAAAATTATTTCTCGAAACTATGACTTATTCTATAATTCCGAAATAATTGTAAATAATTTTAGATACTAAAGTATTTTATAGTGCATTACTTTTGTTGTGAAAATAAATACAACATTATAGTTTTTTTTCATAATGAATATTCATAATATTCGCACTGAAAAATTGATATGTCTATTTTTCAATCGATGCCGAAAAATAGTCATTATTTCATAAATAATGTTCGGTATGTTTTACAAAAATAATTTTTGTAATTTGATGCAATCAATAAGTGCTATATGGCATGCTCCCACTATTTCCACCATTACTAAGTAGCGTACTAAATTTGAAGGTCCATCATTTAATGAATATATATTATTATTTCATATACTGCAACAAGTTTACATTGGAGAGTTCTTTGATCAAATATCTTAAACCCAAAGACATAAATATCATAGAAAATAATTTCCTATATTAAAATACATTTTTGAATAGAAATCGTATTTCTTATTCCAATGTTAAGTATCAATTATTATTATTATAATTCCCGTTTCCAATGTTTCTTTATGAAGCATAAGTGACTATTCACTCTCTTCTTCATAACTTCACCTTGAATCACATATACTGTTGTACACTCATTTTTATTTCTAAATGGTCGAACCATTCTAAAGAATACCCTTACTACAACTCGATTATCCTTAACATTTAAGGATATCAAACATGTTGCACTTTGCGTAAACTGATCGAACTGACATTTCAACGATCAAGTTCTTAGATCTATCTTGTAGTATTGGTCTAGTTTTATATTTAACATAATACGATCTTCATTGTAATCAATCAAATTGAATACTCGATCTCATAGTACAATTTATTTGTTTTATTTCGGATGAACTGATTTCATCAAAATATTGTACACTACGAACCGTGACCGTTCATCATATAATACTTATATGAGATTTTATATGGATCAAATATCTATAGTCTTGTATTGCTTTTGAGTTTGGAACTCATAAAATGCAATACGCGGTCTTGACAAAATAAACACGTAAGTGTCCAAATTATGAATGTATTTAGTAGTTGTAAAATCAGGCGCTTGCATGGATGTTGAAACGTTGATATGCAATAAGCATTTGTTAGTAATTATATGTTATATTTCTATTTGTCAATCTTCAGTCCGGTTCAATTATATATTCTAATTGATAACGTTTCATCAATCATATTAAATGCACTAATTTATCAATGTAGATTATTATTATAGCTTATGTTCTTAAAGTATTAGAAAGGTTTAAATGTTATCATTTCATTCTCTAATATATTGCCACTAGTCTTTTATGTTTCTCCAAACCTATGTGGAAACATAGAAGTCCGTCGACTTTACTAGTGGGTGTTAAGACTCGTTCATCTTGGAATTCTGACATTGAGTTTTTTTAAAAAGTCATAGCTCCTTGGACGATGGATAACTTCTTATCGATTGTATCGTATACAACTCCTAACATTGGTACCTTGTCCTAATTTCACTTTGACCTTGATTTTGCTCAATAATCCAAAACAAAATTATTCACTCGTACCTACCATATCATGACGGCCTAAGTATAGTGTATGTAACTTGAGTGTTCTCAACAAATAAATATAGTTAACTTACCTTGTCTATTCAATATATTAATAATACTACACATAACATCACTAGCTTGAGTTTGCTCAACAACTAAGAAGTATGCAAGTAATTTATTAAGATATATATATATATATATATGTAAATGTATATGTATATGGTAGAGGACAACATTATATTGAAGATTCATAATCTTCAATATTATATTGAGTGATATCGACTTATGGAATAATGTGTTTATTATGAAATAATCTTGTGATTCAAGTGTCAAACACATCGGAAATTATGGTATACGTACATTTACGTATGTATTTATTCCTTAAGTCTATTTAAGGTTTCTTAATGTTCCACCTTTAATTTATACATTCATGTTATATAAGTTTTATTATTATATAACTTTTATATTTCATATTACTCACATAATAGTCTTATATAGAATAATTATTAATTAAATCTTATTTAATTAATTAACATTTTAATTAATTTTATATTATCCTAATATAACATTTGTATTAAATATTTATTATATATGTATGTACGTATGTGCATGTATGTGTGTGTATTATTTAATTAATTACCCTTCTAATTAATTTATTTAATCAAACAATTTTAATTAAATATATATTAATTTCGTAATTTTTAAAAACTCAACCCCGAAGTGAAGAGAGTCCGCCTAATTTCGTAATTCGTTTTTATACATACACGTAAACTTAAGTTAATTTAACAATGTAAAACAAAATAACATATATCATAATATATAATACATGTATTTATTTATTTATTTAGTTAATATATTTTATTAACCTCATTAATAAATTTTATAAATTTGAAGATTAATTTAAATTAATTTTCAAAATTTTTATTATATTATAACATTTGTAATATGCATATATTTTATTTCAAATTTAGCTATTAATTTAAAATCCTGTTATTTTAATTTCTAAATAATTTTGAAAATTAGCCCATGGTCCAATTTAAATTGGGCCTTTTATGTTATGGGCAACCTTTGGGTTCACATATCTATTCTGGCCAGGTCAGTAGCAAGGTAGGGCGGAGTACTTAATCATCCAAACCCAATCCTTCGACATTGCCTTTCTAAACACCCTATTATCTGAGCTGCGAGTTTAATTGTTTAACCCTAACATGACTAATTTAGACCGCATGGGCTATAGGACTCCAATGTCGTTGTAGGAACTAGGTCGACCCACAGTGGTTAAGTAATCGCTAAAATTAACGTTAACATCAAGGAATTAATTAGGGTAATAAATAAATAAAAACAACGGAAAATAAATATATCCCAAAATAAAGGTAATGGTCGACCGCCTACCCTTGTCTGGTCGACTGGTTATCATGTAGTGGCTAGAGTTTGTTTGCAATAGTTAACTATCTGGATTTTATTATTTTAAACCGACTTAAATCCGACGGTTCTAGTGCATTCCAACCACTATAAATAAGAGCCTAACTCCCTCACTTTTATTCACAAATTATTTTTGGATCCAAGCAAAGCTCTGTCATTTTCTCTCCTCAAAGATTCAGAAAATTCTCTAGGGTTTTAAGTAATAGATTCTAGATGTTTATTGTTTTATTTCTAATTCTATTCTTCTCCAATCCCTAAATTTTTAAATCTAATCTATATACAAATCCCTTGTTGTATATATCAGAAATGAGAGATATAAAAGAGAATATTGAAGGCGTGACAAATCTAGAAAGAGGAAGAACTAATGACCTGTTGTGAGTGGAAATCTTAGTCTTTCTATTTTAGTAATCGAATAGTGTAGTTTGGATTTGATATATGCCTTGGGGAATTTATGTTTATGAAAACATCATATTAAAACCCCTAAAATTCCACCAAAGCAAAATGTCAATTCTTAGGTTGGATTCTCAATTGTTTTATACTAAACAATGGAATTTGTGTATATTTTGCAATTTCAATCTTTTACCTTTTATTCCACTTCTTATTTTTTCTTTAGATCTGATTAAGGATTTTGATTAGGAAATGGTGTGCAAATTACGAATTCTTATTCGTAGTTTGCACCATTTGTTTCCACAATTTGAATAGAAATTACCTTTGTCTAATTTTATGTAAAAAGAAGTTGAATAAAGCATAAAGTATGTAAGTTGTATGTTTCTATTATTGAATTATTTTATTGTTTTACGTAAAATAAGTTGGTTTGGAATCTGTTTTTTTTATACAAGTCCTTTGATTAGATTTTGATATTGGATTTATGGTGTTAATATGGAAATGGGAGTCGTATAATTTTGAAGATTTGACATTTAAACATTAGTTTAGGACGTAAACTCTGCACGCTTAGGATTCACTAAATGCACACACACATATGTGTGTGTGTATTAATGTAAATAATGTAAGATCAAAACATATTAATGACATAGTTAATAGGTTATTAATTATTATTGAATCCCCCTTAGGCAAGTAATTAACTATAGAGGTGAAATAAGAGGTTTTCTTATAAGGCCTTAATAATGGATACAGTAAGATGTATGATAATATGTTAAGAGAATGTTATAAATTATAACTAAGTTATAGGTATGCAAGGTTGGTCAAAAGCACACAGAAGTCTACCCAACAAATCTGGCTACCAACAATGTGACTTTAGGGCAGATGTGAGACATTGCCTATAATAAGTAACTATGGATGAAGCAAGGTTCGTCCCAATTTCTATAGCTTAAAGCTGCCCAGCTAATCTGGCTACCAGTACCTATGAATAGTCGGACTAATGTGGGATGTCATTGTAGGGTACGGTTAATAATACGAAGAAGCTGCTTTAGGGTTGAAGATATTAAGTGGCTGTGTGAGGGCTTGCCTTTTCCCCATATAGAAAGTAATAAATGGTCGGGGATAAGTGTTAGGCACGGTAGTGGATATCTTGCAAAAGGGTCCGCTTCAATATGAAGTATTTTTTAGTACCTTAGGTCTTGGTTTTGATGATAACAATTATAGAACATTATATAAAATATAGATACTAATGTTTTATCAAGATATATATATATATTATAGTGCAGGATATTAGACAAGTATTGATTAAGAAGACAGTACAGTACCAAGATGCTAATATGAAGAGTAGATTCAAGATGCTGATATAAAGTTCCAAGAGTTCAAGAATGAAGACTCATGAGTATTGAAGAGTTCAAGATTTCAAGATATTCTAGATAAGTTATAGAGTCATAGAATTAATGTTAAAACCTTGATAACACTTTCCTCATCTCTCTCGTCTTCTCTTTTTTTGTTTTAAAATTGTTTTTCAAATATTCTATTTTAAAATAATCTTTTCAAAATATTTCCCAAAATGATTTTCAAATCTCTTATACTTATTAAGATATTATTTTAGTTATTTTAAGTTTGTATAAATTGAATTTTTGTTTATACTCTAATAATTTATAACTATACCAATTATATATATATATATATTATTTACATTATATTGAATATTCTTATTAAATTCTTTCAAAATTATTTTATAAAGTTATTAAGTTATATATTGATTAAAATTTGTATAAATTATATTTAAATGATTCTACCAAGTATCAAATTATTCTACAAAGCAACGACTTTTCAAAATAATATTTATGAAGTATTTTCCAATTTTAGGAAGGATTGTTGACATATCTAAATCACATATGTCGACATACTAGTTGTAAATTTCAAAATTCAAATTTTTAATGGAAGCGCTTTTCGTAGTTTCTCTTCGCGAATAGACATGATTGTTGTTTTCCTATATATACTAGAATTCCAAATGAATCTTCATTTCCCACTTTCTTATTTTTCTCTCCTCTTTTCATTCTCTTGAATTCTAAAACAATTTCTATCGAAACTCTACCTAAATTCAATCATTACTAGTTTGATTCTTTTTTATATACTCTCTGATTTCTCTCATCTCTCTCAAGATCAAGTGTTATTCAAGAGTTATAGGATGATTGTAATTAAGATCGAAAGTCTGAGTCTGTAACCTCTATCAAATCATACTCTTATACTCTGATGTGCTTGGTATTCCTAAAATCCAAGTAGGTGTGATTATGGCCTATTTAAATCAATTGGGTGTGCTTAATGGGCTATAAATCTAATGGGTGTGCTTGTGGCCAGAAATCAAGTGGCTCTACCCAAAGACTGGGATTCTAGAGGGTGTAGCTTTTTAATACGCTAAGATTTTGATCAATGACAATGTGCTTCAACAAAAAGGAAGAGATATGTGCAAAGCTAAAGGAAGAACGATGAAGACCAATGATAAACATAAGTATGATTTCTATATAGGTCTTAGTTTAGATTTATTGTTAAAATCTATCCTCAAGAGGCTTGCACAAACATTAGAACACATTTTATAAACTTCATTTTTAATAAACATTCACTGTGCACAATTTAGTAGTTCAGTCGACTGAACAGGGATGACCAGTCGACTGAACCTGTGACACATACACAAACATGCACAGTTCCAGTCGACTGAAGTTCCTGCTCAGTCGACTGAATTTGTTCCTGAAAATTTTACTTCACAATTTTCAATCGATTGAAATCCCTGCTCAGTCGACTGAATTTGTTACTGCGAATTTTTTCTGAAAGGACACCTTCTTCCTCCCAAGAGTTGCAACCATTCTCCAATGGAAATGGAAGCATCTCTTGCCTTCACCTCTAGCAAACAAATGCATCTCTTCTACACATATAAATACATGGTTTTAACATTTGCAAATTACCAATTCTAAATTGCTTTAATCTCTCTATTTTTCTTGAACATACTTTCAGATTTCTTAAGTTTTCAAAAGCAATCACAAACCACTTCAATTGCTTGAATCTCTGTTTTATCTAAAACACCTTTTTGATTCATAGCAATTCACATTTCCTAAATCTTCACAAAACACTTTGCATACTCTCGAGGATAAGATTATAGGAAAATTGTACTCAATTAGACTCATTAGTGTTATCAAGAACACAACAAGTCAGAAATACTCTTTGTATCTAGTTGAAGTCCTCTTCGGTAGTTGAGGCAAGAAATCCCGTTCGGTTGTTCGGGTAAGTTGTAAACCTATTCCTCCGGGTTAAGTGAGGGTTGTTGGTTAGTTGAATTCCTAAGAGGATCTTAGGGACTGGACGTAGGACAAGAGGTCCGAACCAGTATAAAGTCTTGGTGTCTACTTTACTTACTGCTTATTGCTATCTACCTTGACCATTCCACTATTCCATATTATACGATCATACCGCATAGCTTCTTTCAATTGGTATCAGAGCAAGGACGTCTTATAACCATAACACCGTTATTTGATATATTAATAATGTGGAAAACAACACAAGCACAACATCTACCTATAACTCTACATTTGCGGAAGGACAATCTACCCAAAGACCTCCTCTTTTCAATGGACTAGACTATAATTATTGGGCTACAAGGATGAGGATTTATATGCAAGCAACAAATTTTGAAGCCTGGAATGCAACTCAAGCAGAACTCGTTGTACCCACAACGGATTATTCTACATGGACGCAAGCTCAGAAGAATGAAGTTAGTGCAAATGCCAAAGCTATGAATATGCTATTTTGCGCTTTGGATAGAAATGAGTTCAATCGTGTTAGCATTTGTACTACTGCACATCAGATATGGAGTACACTTAAAACTATACATAAAGGCACAAACAAGGTCAAACAAACAAAGATCTCTATGTTAAAGAACCAGTTCCAAAACTTTAGAATGCGACAGAATGAATCCATCGATGACATGTACTCAAGGTTTTAAGACATTCATCATGCCTCAATAGGACTAGGAGAAAAATACACGAATTTTGATATTGTATCTAAAGTTCTAAATTCACTCACTGATGAATGGGAGAGAAAAGTCTTAGCAATTGAAGAAGCAAATGATCTATCTACAATGAAACTAGAAGAATTAATTGAAAATCTTATGTCGTATGAAGTAAATATGCAAGCTAAGAAAGATCAAGCACAAGAAAGAAAAAATGTAGCTTTTCATGCGGAAAAGGAAGAATCAGAGTCTGAAGATGAGGATTTAGCATTTATAGCCAAAAATTTCAAGAAATTCTTAAGATATAGAAAATAAAATAAAAACGGATTCAAAAAGAATTTCTTGAACAAACCTACATCCTCGAATATAGAATGCTTCAACTGTCACAGGAAAGGTCACATGCACAAAGATTGTCTAGAGCAAAAGAAGGAGAATCAGAACAAAAACAAGAAAGAAAAATTCAAAAAGAAGGCATTCTCTGTAACATGGGACGATTCAGATTCATCTTCATCTGAAAGTGAAAATGATAGCGACAATGAACAAGTGAATGTATGCTTTATGGCTCAAGAATCTAAGGTTAGTAATTTAACTTTCGACGATTTAATTGATGTAAACACTGAACTTTTGAGTACAATAAAAATTCTTAAAAAGAAACTTAAGGAAACTCGTGAAAATCAGAACAAAGCTGAGTTTGAAAGGGATATGTTAAAAGATGAAAAGAAAATTCTAGAAGAAGAACTTGAAAAAGTTCAAGAGTCTCTTTCAAATTCGGAAACTCAATTATCACTTTTAAGTCAAGAAATTGAAAATCAAAAGACAAAAAATGATATAATTGTTTCTGAAAATCATGAGTTAAAAACTCAGATTAAACAAGTTGAGTTAGAAAATAATAGTCTTCAAGTTAGATTAGATAACATCACTAAAAATGTCTCTAACTTTAACAAAGGAAGAGAAAATTTATCTAAGATTTTAGAAAATTCTCAATCTTCCTCAAATAAACATGGATTAGGATATAAAAAGGAGACAAAAATTCCTAAAAAGAGAAATACAAATTTTAAGAGGAATATTGATTCAAAACAACAAATGTTATTAAGAGAACCTATTAGAACAAAAGAAGAAACTAAGATAGTTAAAATTTGGGTTCCAAAGACTAACAATATTTTAATTAGGAATAAATATATTAAAGCATTTATGGATAGTGTTCATAATAATAAAAATCATATTTATAAAAAGGATATCGAACCAAATTGGGTTTGGTTTCCTAAGTTCTAACTTTTAGGACCCTATTGAAAGGTGGGTACCAATAATTTTGTATTTATTTTCAGGTCCCACTCAAAAAGAAGAAATGGATACTAGACAGTGGTTGCTCAAAACACATGACCGGCGACAAAGATATGCTTACAAACATCACATACTTTGATGGTGGCTTGGTTACCTTCGAAGACAATTCAAAAGGCTATGTCATTGGCAAAGGAGATGTGAGCAATTACGGTACATCAAATTTACCTTTTATTACAAATGTTTCATTAGTTAAAAATCTAAAACATAATCTACTAAGCATAAGTCAACTTTGTGACAAAGGTTTTAAAATAACTTTTTCGGAAAATAAATGTAGTATTTTTTATCAAAACCAAAATCTTGTTTTTGAGGGAAATAGAGATAGGAATATTTATGTTCTAAATATGAAAATTAATCATAATACAAATATGTGTTTACTAGCCAAAGATAATGATCCTTGGTTGTGGCACAAAAGATTTTGTCATATTAATTTCAAAACTATTTGAAAACTTTCTAAAAATGAATTAGTAAGAGGTTTACCTAAGATAAACTTTAAAATAAAAAATCTTTGTGATGATTGTCAAATAGGAAAATTAACAAAATCATCTTTCAAATCTAAGAAAAATATTTCAACTTTACAACCACTAGAATTACTTCATATGGATCTTTTCGGACCAACACAAGTTCAATCCATTAATCATAATCGATATGTATTTGTAATAGTTGACGATTTCTCAAGATATACATGGACTATTTTTATGAAAAATAAAAGTGATACATTTGAGAGCTTTAAAACATTTGTCAAAAGAATTCAAAACACAAAAAATTTGAAAATTAAGAATATACGAAGTGATCATGGTGGCGAATTCGAAAATGAAGCTTTTGAATCTTTCTGTAAAAAGAAAGGAATAAATCATAACTTTTCATTTCCTAGAACTCCTCAAAAAAATGGAGTAGTGGAAAGAAAGAATAGAACATTACAAGAATGTGTAAGAACATTATTAAATGGAAGCCTTCTACCAAAACATTTTTGGGCAGAAGCCGTAGCTACTGCATGTTATGTATTAAATCGTATTTCTATTAGACCATTAACTAAAAATACTTCATATGAACATTTTAACAATAGAAAGCCAAATATCTCCTATTTTAAAATATTTGGATCAAAATGTTTTATTTGAAATACAAAAGACCAACTAGGAAAATTCGATCTGAAAGCTGATGAAGGAATTTTTGTAGGATACTCAGAACGAAGTAAGGCATATCGAGTTTTTAATAAACGAACAAATATAATCGAAGAAACTTTACATGTATCTTTTGATGAAAACTTTAGTAAAAACTTGAGTACAAAAGATGATGACGAATTTATAAATACAGACAATACAAATCTTGAAAATATGAATAATACCGAACATAGATCTCCACCTAGAATCTTACGAGATCACCCTGTACAAAACATAATCGGTGAAATTAATTCTCAAGTTGAAACTAGAAGTCAACTAAACCAAATGGGACATGTTGCTTTTATTTCTACATTAGAACCTAAAAATCCTAAAGAAGCATCAACAGATGACTACTGGATTGTTGCTATGCAAGAAGAATTAAATCAATTCGAACGTAATGATGTTTGGGATTTAGTTCCTCGTCCTAATAATCAATCTATTATAGGAACAAAATGGGTTTACAAAAATAAAGTAGACGAACAAGGAAATATAACTAGGAATAAAGCTATACTAGTAGCACAGGGATATAATCAAGAGGAAGGTATCGACTTTGAAGAAACATTTGCTCCTGTTGCAAGACTTGAAGCAATACGTATTCTATTGGCCTTCGCATGTTTTCACAATTTTAAACTTTATCAAATGGATGTTAAAAGTGCTTTTCTAAATGGTTTTATAAAAGCAAATGTGTACGTAGAACAACCCCCTTTATTCATACATGAAAAATATCTGGATCATGTATATAAATTAAAGAAAGCCCTATATGGTCTTAAACAAGCACCTCGTGCTTGGTATGAGAGACATAAAAGCTATTTACTAGATTCGGGATTTCAAATCGAAAAAGTAGATCAAACTCTATTCATTAAAAACACTACTAACGACATTCTAATAATTCAAATATATGTAGATGACATTATATTTGGTTCAACTAATGAAAACTTATGTAAAGAATTTTCAAATATAATGACTAAGGAGTTCGAAATGTCACACATGGGAGATTATCTTATTTTCTCGGATTACAAATTAAACAATTAACAAATGGAATTTTCTTAAATCAAGAAAAATATTGTGCTAATCTAATTAAATGTTTTGGAATGGAAAACACTTCTGGAAAGACTACTCCTATGAGTACCACAACTCATCTCGATCGAGATGAAAATGGCAAAAGTGTAGACCAAAAATTGTTTAGAAGTATGATAGGCTCCTTACTATACTTAACCGCTAGTAGACCAGACATAATGATGAGCATATGTTTATGTGCACGTTTTCAAGCTAATCCTAAAGAATCACATTTAAGAGCCATAAAACGAATTATGCGATATCTTAATAATACTAAGGACTTTGGTCTTTTCTATCCAAAAGATTGTCCATTCGAGTTAGTGTCATTTAGTGATGCTGATTTTGGTGGATCTAGAACTGATAGAAAAAGTACAAGTGGTACGTGCCATTTTATTGGAAAATCACTTCTATCTTGGTTTAGTAAGAAACAAAATTGTGTCTCACTTTCCACGTGTGAAGCAGAGTATATATCCGCCGCTTTAGCTTGTACTCAAGTTATCTATATGCAACAAACACTTAAAGATTTTAATATAAATTTAACAAATTCTACAATATATTGTGATAATACAAGTACAATAAATTTATCTAAAAATCCGATAAATCATTCTCGTACAAAACATATTGATATTCGTCACTATTTTCTATGTGACAATATCGAAAAAGGAATCATAAATTTAGAACATATTTCTACCGAAAATCAGATTGCAGATATATTTACTAAACCTTTATTGGAAAACTCATTTATAAAATTGCGACGAGAATTAGGAATAATTTCTTTTAAAGATGTTTTATAACAAATATATTCAATGTATATATTTCAATTCAGCTACCTAATAAATAATAAATTAAAGGATGTCTCTAATCCATCCATTTCTAACCAATGTTTTTAATCCAATAAAGCAATGATTGGTTCTAAAATCTTATTAATTTACCACCACATTTTTCTTAGCATTTTCATACTATAAATATACTTCTGTACATACAATTATTTTCAAAAATTACAAAGTTTGAAAATTCTATATAAAAATGTCTTCCAACAGCTCATACTCTCCAATCAACATCACCTCCTCAGTCGATAACTCACCAACATCACCAAAACTTCCTACGCCAACACCAAAGCATGAACCAGTGTATAAATGGGAAAACTATCGCACTGGCTACACACCGGAATCAAAGAAGGCAAAACGTGGACTTTTTACCTCACCTGATACGAAAAGAAAGATTGATGAGATTCATCACTTTCAACAACAACAAATTGATCTCCAACGAGAATTATATTTTGAACAAAAAGTAACGGCAAGACGACTAAGCTTTCTAGAGAAAATTGGTTTACATTTTTGTAGCTCAAAGAAAAATGATGTGAGTGAGCCCCTACCTCGACCAGCTAGTACGTTCGATCCATCTTCGTCTTACCGTACACCAGTCGATCCCGTGAATCCTTGGATGTCCCCAAAGACTCCTCAGTATAGTCCAAATTCATGGGAAATAAGCTATATGGAGAATGAAGGGAAAAAGACGCAAAAGGAAAATAGTTCATCTCCAAAGAAATAATTACTTTTGAAGTCAATTCATATTGTTATATATCTATACAATTGTAATTGCTTCTTTAAATAAAATTTTTGCTTTCGAAATTCACAAAGATCAATGAAAATCCAAAGTTCAGTCGACTGAACCTTACTGCTCAGTCGACTGAATAATAAGCAGAAAACATATTTTCCGTAGCTCAGTCGACTGACACCCTCTGCCCAGTCGACTAAACTATCAACAGAAACTTTCAGAAAACAGTTCAGTCGACTAAAAAACCTGTTCAGTCGACTGAATTCAGCACAGAAATTTTTCGGCCTTCAATTCAGTCGACTGAACAGACTTTTCAGTCGACTGAACTCCAATTCCCAGGCAACTTTTCCACTTTTATCCACCAGTTTTCACCTTTTACATTCACTTTTTACATTGCAAAAGTTCTCTCTTCCCCATTGTTTTCCAAAACCCTAGCCCCCAATCCTCAAATTACTCTCAAATCTTTCACAAATGGCACCAAAAAGATCAAGAGCTTCTTCTTCTTCATCCTCCGAGCCAATTGATGCTCAAATTACACAATGGCTCTATGATGGAGTAGCTATAACGAGGTGGAACAAAATGAAGAACTCTCGCATTTTCGAACACTCCTTCATTGATTTCCAAAGCCTCCAGACATACAACATTCAAGCATTAACGGATCAGGCAGGTTTAACTTCTCTCTTGGATTTAAAAAGAAATGACCATGCAATAAATCATATCATGGTCAAATTATTTTATGCAAACCTCAACCTTGGACATCAAACTCCAAGAAATCCAAATGATAGTGTTTGGAGTATGGTGTGCGGGAAGAAAGTTTGGTTCTCCTTAGATCGAATTGCACACATCTTAGGATCGCCTAATGTAGGGAGAAAGCTTGAAGAGATAGAATTCAATCCACAAATTCGAGATAACATAAACCATCAATTTTTGGATGAAAATATCAACATTAGAGATTTTAAATCCACTTCCCTACGACCTAGAGCTAGAGTCCTTCACAAAGCTCTTATGAGAACAATTACTCCACAAACGGGCTCATATGAAATTGTTTACCCCATCAATTATCGAGCTCTATACGCTATTTAGGGCAACATTCAAGTCAATTGGGTCCAACTAATTCTAGATGAATTTCTCACTATTAACAATGGCAAAATGCGAACAATTTATTTTGGAGAATATATCATGCGACTTCTCCTCAATGTTGATACGCCATTATGCGACTCCGACAACACAATGGTTCATCAAATTAATCAACGCACTATAAGCCTTATGCAACTCCCAGCTAGACCTCCTCGCATCATATCTCTTGCTGAATGGGAAGCTAGGCATCAAGAACTGCAACAACCTCCACAAGCTCCACATGAAGAACCTTTCAACCAAGAAGATGAAATTCGTATCATTGAGCCAAGTTATACTACCAATCAATCATTGGGGATTTTATCAAGGAATCAACAAATTCTTGATAATCGTCTCAAGAAAGTAGATCACAAGCTTGATAAAATTAAAGGATTCTTCAACAAGTTATGGAATGCCATCTCATGCTCAAGCTCCACTACCGCTTCAACATCAAGTGGAAAACGTCTGGCACAAACTTTTACATGGACGTCATCCGATGAACATCCAAGCAGTAGCACGAGTGGAACTAGTGGTGGTCAAGGAGGACGAACTTATAGACCACCCACAGGTGGACCTATTATTCGTGAACCTGAAAGAGATCGTGAAGGCTCTTATGATTGGGACAGAGAACCTTGAACATTTTTTGATGGTTTGGTTTCCAGAACTCTTTATTAATTTGTAACAATTTCTGCAAAGGCTTGTATAAATAGCCTTCTTTTATTTGTGATACTCTATGGTTTGTATTATTCGCTCTGTGGTTATATTTGCATATGGTTGCTCTGTTACTTGCAAATTATATACTTCTATATATTATTACTTCCTTTTTGTCGATGACAAAGGGGGAGAAATCTATGTAACTAACTTTGTTTTGTAGGAAAGATAGTGCATATATTCAGGGGGAGGAAAGATAATTACATCTTTACAAACATAGGTATTGTCATCAATCAAAAAGGGGGAGAATGTTGATACGCTAAGAATTTGATCAATGACAATGTGCTTCAACAAAAAGGAAGAGACATGTGAAAAGCTAAAGGAAGAACGATGAAGACAATTGATAAACATAAGTATGATTTCTATATAGGTCTTAGTTTAGATTTATTGTTAGAATCTATCCTCAACAGGCTTGCACAAACACTAGAACACATTTTATAAACTTCATTATTAATAAACATTCACTATGCACAATTTAGTAGTTCAGTCGACTGAACAGGGATGACCAGTCGACTGAACCTGTGACACATACACAAACATGCACAGTTCCACTCGACTGAAGTTCCTGCTCAGTCGACTGAATTTGTTCCTGAAAATTTTACTTCACAATTTTCAGTCGACTGAAATCCCTGCTCAGTCGACTGAATTTGTTACTGCGAATTTTTTCTGAAAGGACACCTTCTTCCTCCCAAGAGTTGCAACCATTCTCCAATGGAAATTGAAGCATCTCTTGCCTGCACCTCTAGCAAACAAATGCATCTCTTCTACACATATAAATACATGGTTTTAACATTTGCAAATTACCAATTCTAAATTGCTTTAATCTCTCTATTTTTCTTGAACATACTTTCAGATTTCTTAAGTTTTCAAAAGCAATCACAAACCACTTCAATTGCTTGAATCTCTGTTTTATCTATAACACCTTTTTGATTCATAGCAATTCACATTTCCTAAATCTTCACAAAACACTTTGCATACTCTCGAGGATAAGATTATAGGAAAATTGTACTCAATTAGACTCATTAGTGTTATCAAGAACACAACAAGTCACAAATACTCTTTGTATCTAGTTGAAGTCCTCTTCGGTAGTTGAGGCAAGAAATCCCGTTCGGTTGTTCGAATAAGTTGTAAACCTATTCCTCTGGGTTAAGTAAGGGTTGTTGGTTAGTTGAATTCCTAAGAGGATCTTAGGGACTGGACGTAGTACAAGAGGTCCGAACTAGTATAAAGTCTTGGTGTCTACTTTACTTACTGCTTATTGCTATCTACCTTGACCATTCCACTATTCCATATTATACGATCCTACCGCATAGCTTCTTTCATAGCTCATAGCCTGGAAATCGAGATTGTAATTACATTTACTAGTTGAAAAGAAATCCATAAAAGGAATTATGTGGGACTGGATGTAGGGTAACTTCAAACCAGTATAAAATCATGGTGTGTTATTTCCTTTTTACCTTTATTGCATTTACTATTATCGCATTTACTTTTATATGTACTTTGATTATGATTGTTAATTCCATCATTTCAAGTAAAATCTTAAAGAATTTGAATAATATTCATACAATCCATTAAACACTATTCACCCCCCCTCTAGTGTTAATTTAGCTTAAGATCCCAATTCCGCTGACTCACATTTGATATCAGAGCGTTGATTTTCAAAGTATTCATCATCTGATTTTTAAAAAGTTTTAAATGGCTACCAACATTGGTAATAGTACTGTTAGTAACACGGTTAATATACTTGTTGTAACTCATTTGTCGAATGACAATCTATTGCTAGACCTCCACTTTTTAATAACAATAATTACACATATTGGTTATGTAGAATAAAAATTTATTTATAGTCAATTGGTTTAGACACTTATAATATCACACAAACTGAGTACACTGAATCCGAGACTAATTTTGCAAGTGGATTGCTGACCAAAAAGTAGTTGCACAAAGTAACTCTAAGACTATGAATATATATTTTTGTTCACTAGATAGAAATGAATTTAATAGAGTATCTATATGTAAGTCTGCATTTGAAATTTGGAGAATTTGCAAGTTACACATGAAGGCACAAGTAAGGTTAAACAGACTAAAATTTCCATGTTAACAAACAAGTTTCAATTATTCAAAATGAGCCCAAATGAGTCCATATCTGATATGTATAGTAGATTCCAAGATATAGTACACTCACTTATTGCACTGGGTAAAAAAATTTCTGAAGAGGATCAAGTTACAAAAATCCTCAATTCGCTTACTCATGGATGGGATCAAAAGACTCTTACAATCGAAGAAGATAATGACATTAGCACTCTAAAAATTGAAGAGTTAATTAGCAATTTAATGTCTTTTGAAGCACAAATGTAGGGCATGAGAGAAAGCAAAGCAATAGAGAAGAAATTTATAACTTTTAACACAATGATGGATAATCTGGATTTAAACAACAATGACGATGAAGAAATTGCTTTTGTAATGATCGAGGATTTTCGACCCTCGAAAATCGACACTAATACGTTCACTATATAAAATGTCGAGCAATCGAGTGCCGGAAATACCAGATCATTATGGATTAAGAAGAAAATGATAAAAGAAGAAATAGAACAACAACATAGAATCTCACTATCGCAACGGAACAAAATATAATATACAACAACAGATTTTTATACAAGAAAACTGTAACTGTTAATATACATACAAATTATCAGAGTACAACCATCAACATAGAAATCTGGACAGTTATAATAACTTGTCCCTAAAAATGCTGAATATACATCCTACAATACACAACGGAATATAATCAAGTATGCGTAATACATCTCTGCCATCCAACTCGTCTCCTGAGCTCCAAAGCATCCTAACCTGAATCTGTAATATTCAGTCTGACCCAAGCATTACAATAAAGTAACACCCGAGTCAGGCTGGAAACCAACGTGAGTAAACACACTTAATTTGAATTGCTTAAGTTATCAAAATCCTTCGAAAACCAAAGGTAACTCATAAGACCACGTCACACATAAACACGACAGGTTTTTCTCTTACGATAACCAAAACACTTTTTATAGAAAATCCAGTGATATTATAATAGTGTCTAAGTACAATATTTAATAGCCGAATTTGTTACATTAATTAAATTCCAGCATACTAGACTCTATAATCAAAACCGTAAAGGTTCGTAGTGGTTATTGGATCGAAGTGGTTCCAAATAATGCTGATATCCGATCCTGGTCTCTTCGACTCAAAACGGTAAATTTGAAAAGGCCAAGTTGTTTAAAATAAACAATTCTATAATCAGGGTGTTAATATTTACATATGGAAATTCATTCCATATGTTTACTTTATCATGACCAGTCCATCGAAATTTATTTGCTTGTAATCGTTATAATTTTCGAAATCGGTATAGTGATCAGTACACGTCGATTTACTTTCAAATAAAAATGTGTCAACATTTTATTCTAACCTCTTTAATTTGTTTGGCTTCTTAATGACATATACAAAAATAATTGAAATCAATATCCAAGGGTACTATCAGTCAACATAGATCATTATCTCAATCAACGATTTATAATTGATATTAAATTAGTTAACAATTCAGAATTTAATTGGGTTTTAACTTAACTGAGCCGAGTTACTCTTAAATCCAGATTTATTTGTTAATCAAAGAAGTTAATTTAAAATAATTAATTTTTAGTTAATTATAAATTTAAACAGTTCATTAATTAATTAATTAATTAATTAACATGTAAAATAAATTAAATAAGAAATTACTTATTTATTCACTTCAGTTGTTAAATCATTAAAATTTTACATTACTGAAAAACTTGACCATATTGGTTCAGATGAAAATATTTGGCGATAGGGACTCGATGCAAAAATCTGCGCGTCATTTGGATTTAAAATGGAGTACAAATATTGTTTTAAAACTTATAGACTTAATTAAAATAGTTAATTTAAATTTCAAAAAGCCCAAAACCAAAACTCACGGGCCAATAAAATCAAAACCGCCCCATACTTATTCCTTCTCTTCTCTTCTCTTCTCCCAGACTTCCTTTCTCTCCTGTTTCATTTGCACGAAGACAAGTGTGCACGTATGTTTGCACATACACACAACGTCCAGACGATCGTTCCTACCGCCGACCATCTCCACACGTCGCTCTCCACCACCTCACACGTTCGACCACCTAAAAACCCTAAAAAATCCTTAGTTCGAAAATCGAATTGCTCGACCAAAACTGGAACCAAACCCATGCTCAACAATACGCCTTGCCACATCACCCACGACCGCTGTTCACCACCAAACTTCACCTACATGCTCGCCATCAACTTTGCCACCTTTTCCACCTGGACCGCACGTCTCTGTCCACTCCTTCTCGTCGCCATTATCTCGAAGCCGAACCCAAACCTACCAACCCTAAAACCACCTCGTCTAGCCTCCACGTTCCCTTTAAAATCACCGTAGTATTTTCCTCACATGCGCCACCCCTCGAACCTCCATGACTAACCATTCGCCTCGAAATCAACTCGATCACCTCAATTTGCCGTTTTCCCCAATACCGATCAACTCTCAATTCCACCTTCCTCACTCCACTAAAAATCCTCAAATCACTCTTAAAAATCATGTTTTTCCACAACAATCATCACTGTATAATCCATTTATAAAATTACGAAGGTTGATTTTCGACCAAATTAAACCCACTCACAGTTATATGTCGTTCTCTCCTTCTCTACTTGATAGAATTGAATAAAATAAATTTTAACATAATCTATACTCAGAAACAAGCACGTTTTATTTTGAAATCAAGACTAAAAACTAACTGGATGGTGAGATAATGATTTTTGAAGTTAAGATTTAAACTATTTTTTTTCAAAAAACAAAGAACTGAGGAGCTATTGTGGAAGAAGTACAGTGTTATGGTGTAGTTCAAACAGTCATATACATATTCACATAACTTGATATATATTCATTACAGTATACAAAAATATATGAGTAGTAAGCAGTAAAAAAATAAAATGTTTTGCTCACTTGTTTCTAATAGAGATGAACACCGCTGCCTTGAGTATTCCCTGCTTTAACTTTTAACACTTAACTTAATCATTATTTGTTTAATGGAAGATTATTCCTGTTTCTTTTTTTATATACGTGAATATCCCAAACCAGTGAACAACTCAGGGCATTTATAAAGATGGGAGGGGAGACATTTAGATACAAAAGGGCTGAAGTCTTTTTGTACAAGTTTCACATTTTCTTCTTTATTTTTTATTTTTATTTTTGATTTGATTTTAGAGTTGATTTGATATTATAGGATGGTTGGATATTTTATGCTGATTTGAAATATTGTATGTTGATTAGATTTTTGTGTGTGCTTGATAACAAGTTTTGTATACTTGATTTAATGTCATGCCATGATGAGGCTTCCATGTATATGTATATAGCTTACATGTGTATTTTTATACCATATACATATTTATTTTGTCGTAATTTACATATACATACACATAAATATATACATATATTTATCTACATTTACATATTCACTATTTTATATAAACATATATACATATACATATGCTTATGTATATTTTGTTATCATATACATTTTTACCTATTACCTTTAGGTATATATACATATTCATAAATACATTTAGATTTACACATGTTTACATACATACATACATACATACATATATATATATATGTATATTTATAAATTTGAAATTTGCCATTATGAAGTTCATACAATCATGTGTATATATATATTTATTTACACATATAATATTATTTTTTATAAACATATATACATATATATAAACTTATATATACTTTTAAACATCATAAAGCTTGTATATATTTATATATATATATACACATATATGGATATTCTATCCCAAATTTAATGGTGGAGTTTATATACTGTTACCTGGTGGCTTGACCAAGTAACGAGAGGCTCGACGTAAAAGGGTCGCTCGGCATAGAGCACCGTTCGGCATTACGAGACCGTTCGACATCTAGCCCCGCTCGGCATATGGCCTCGTTCGGCACTGAGGGATCGGTCGGTATCCAAGCCTCGTTCGGCATGAAGCCTCATTCGGCATGAAGCCTCATTCGGCATAAAGCCTCGTTCGGCATATGGCCTCGCTCGGCATCTGACCTCGTTCGGTATGAAGCCTCGCTCGGCATATGGTCTTGCTCGACATAAGTAAGTCGTTCGGCATCTCCCATCGACCGACATCAGGTCTCGTTCGGCCTACGCTCTTCACTCAGAGCACTGCCTCGTCCGACATGCAGATACCGTTCGGCATGCCTTCCTTGGTCGGCATATGAACGACGTGCGGCCTGGATATGTTGTTCGGCAATTGCCGTTCGGCATTTACGGCTCGCCGTGCAGAAATTAACATGGGCCGAGGTGCTTGGTTCCTAGGCCCATCAGGGAAGTCCAACCCATCTTCGCCTATAAATAGAAGGGCATGGGCACAGTGAAAAGGACCTTTTTTCAAGAACACTGGGGAGACTCTACCGCTTTCAAGACTCATTCTTTTCAGTTCAAACTTGTGTTCAAGTCATTAGTGTACGGATTGTATGAAAGCAATAAAGATTAAAGCTCAAAGTGGACGTAGGAAGTTACGCCGAACCACTATAAATCTGGTGTTCTTATTCTCTGCAGTTAATTTAGTTTGCATCCCTCTGTTTTAATTTATCTTCTTCATTAATCTCCCTACATAAAACTCTCTTTGGGTGTTAGTGACCAATTTTGGTGCTAACATTTTGGTGCTTTCACTGAGAATCGAATTCTCAGGCCGCTAGGATCTGCTTTGTAGCTACTGGATTGAATAAATCCCCCAAAGGAGATCCAAGTAATTCACAGGACGTCCGTTGATTCTACTCAGAGTTCTTATCAAAAGCTCTACTATGGGAAGACCATGTACACGATCAGCCTCTCATAACACGGACATCAACGAGACTGCTAGCGTACAATAAATATGACCTAGCAATCAGCAAGAAAATCTGGGTGCAGGAACCACCACCCAAAACCAAATGGAAGTTGTCACCAGAATAGAGTTCAATGACTTGATGAGAGAACTCATGGAAAGCAGAAGACAACTTAATGAGCAAATTCAAGCAAACGCTAACCTCATGACTCAACTTACTCAGCAACAACATCAGAATGCTGGAGGAAGCCCTGCTCCCTACTCCTCATCCGAAAGCTCTTCTTCATTCGATGAACCTCCCAGACGTAGACGTCGTAAAATAGAAACAACGCAAGCAGGTGTTGCAGATCGATCAACCCGGGATGGTCCAGGTTCTCTACCTGGAGCAATGGCTCCTCACTTACACCAAGAAAATCACATTCAAGTTGGAACGGTAAACTTAGGATCTGGAGTGCGAGTAGAAGCCGGACAGCCAGCACACCAAGGTCTTAATGTTGCTGGTCTCCAGGATACACACTTGGTAGATAGCCAACAGAGAAGACATCGACCAGAACGGTCTCACAGGACAGACACCAACTTGCCATCTTCCATACAAACCCTAGACCTGTCAGCTATGGTCAGACAGTTGATGAAAGAGAATCAAGTCTTATCAAATGATGATTGGGGGGTATCCAGGAGTCATACTCCATTTACAAATGTTATCTTACAGGCCGAGTACCCCAAGAAGTTCAACATGCCGACTATTCTGGCCTATGAAATAAAGACTGATCCTCGACAGCATGTGATGATGTATGAATGGATGATGGACTCGGCTAGAGCGAACGATGCGACCAAGTGTAGATGTTTTCCAATAACTTTATCAAGAGTCGCTACCATGTGGTTCACCCGACTTCCCCCGTGAACTATCTCCAACTTTGATGAGTTAGCGATGAAGTTTGTGGAACAATTCAGGATTCATGCCACTCGCCCCAAGGATATGATGTCCTTGTCCAGTGTGATTCAGACTCCGAGCGAGTCATTGAAAGAGTACTTACAGAGATTTCATATTGCGACCACTGAAGTTAGCAACCCCAATAACCACGCAATTTTGATGGTCGTTATGAGAGGAGTGGATCCGGATTCAGAGTTTGGAGACTGGTTGGCAGGAAAGCCTCCGACTACGCTAGAGAGTTTTTATTCAAAGGCTCATCAGTTCATACAAAGAGAGGAAGCCAGGTGGACAAGGCGAGATAAGGCACCGGGGCCTGTTCAGGAGACCGTAAAAAGCAACATCACTGTAAAACAATCTGGAGACTACTTGGGGAAAGTCCAGGTCAATGTCCAGAACAAACCTGGGCAATCTAAGGGGTTTGGAGGAGGAAATCCTAGAAAGAAAAGAGAAGCAGGGAAATGGAAGCCGTGGATTCCAACCTACAACGAATACACCACGCTAAACGCATCCCTTAAGAATATTTATCTATCGACTTGTAATACTTTTCAATACAGAAAGCCGTGCCCAAAGGAGTCAACCGAGGAACAGAAGCGAACTGGGAAGTACTGTCGCTTCCATGAGACTTACGGGCACAATACTGAAGAGTGTAGGCACCTACATGACGCTAAAGAAAAGTTTATTAGACAGAAAAAGTTGCAGGAGTTTGTAAAGAATCCTCAAGAAGGTGGACAGGGAACGTCCAATCCCGGTCATGCACCAGCTCCACAACACCCCCAAGGAGCCTACTCGGGCCGTGGGCAAACTGGTCATAAACACGATAATAGGCGGACCTCACCCTGCATATAAAAACTGGCAAGAAATGGAGCGGTATGCTAATTCCTTGAGGCATGCAGATTTTGAGTGTTGTTCCAATGTGGAGGATGGGACCCCCGCTAAACAGCAGCGCATGATGACGGACGATATAGTATTCAGGAGCAGAGATGCTGACCAGGTGGAGGCTCCTACCGTTGACCCGATGGTCATATCTGCGACAATCGGGCCGGCATTTATGAAAAGAATTTTGATTGATTGTGGAAGTTCTGTTAATATCATCTTCAAAAAGGCATATGACCAGATGAAGATGGAGACGAAGGATTTAAAGCCATCTAAAGCTCGTATCCATGGCTTTAATGGCACAGCGACTGATGCAGTAGGGTATGTTAAGTTGCCAGTTGAACTAGGACAAGGTGAGCATAGGACGGTGTGAATCCTACCTTTCATAATTTTGGATGTAGATTCTCCATACAATGTGTTTCTGGGTCGACCGGCCCTGGCTGAGTTTAGGGAAGCATTGGCCCCGTGGTGTTTGACTTTGAAATTTCCAACAGACAAAGGAGTAGGTGTTGTGCATGGCGACCGGTCATGCATGTTATGTGGCTGAGCTGAGAGAGGCCCAACGGAGAGAAAAAGGAAAGGTTGCGGACAGCTCCGTCCGCAACCGAGTTGTTGAAAATTGACAAGTAATGCCCGAGCCCTAGCTCGGGCAACATGATCGGATCTATAAAGACATAGATCCGAGAGATGATGATGAGGAACCCAGGGAAGAAAAGGCAGCACCGGCTGAACTGACGATTGATATTTCAGTCAGCCGGGATGATCCGTTGCGAGTACTTAAGATTGGATCACAACTCGACCCCTCGATGGCCGAGGATCTTACTGACTTTCTCCAAGCGAATTTGGATGTTTTTGCTTGGACACATTCTGATATGTGCTGGATTTCTCCCGCTATTGCGAGTCATATGTTGAACATAGACCCGAAGTACGTTCCTGTGAAGCAGAAAAGGAGGGGCATGGACCCAGAGAGGTCCGTAGCCCTCAAAGAGGAGGTGGACAAACTCAAAGCCAATGGGTTCGTCCGCGACACCCTCTACCCAGAATAGGTGTCTAACCCTATGCTTGTGAGGAAAGAAAATGGGAAGTGGAGAACTTGCGTAGATTACTCTAATTTAAACAAAGCATGCCCGAAGGATAGTTTCCCTTTACCTAGAATCAACCAGCTGGTCGACTCAACTACCGGACATGAGTTACTATCATTTATGGATGCGTACTCGGGATACAATCAGATCCCGATGCATATTCTAGACTAGGAACATACCAGTTTTGTTACAGACGTTGGGATGTATTTCTATGTAGTGATGCCCTTTGGATTGAAAAACGCGGGAGCGACTTATCAGCATCTGGTGAGTCGAATGTTTAAAGACCAAATTGGTAGAACAATGGAAGTCTTTGTGGATGACATGCTCGTGAAGTCATGACAGTCAAACGACCACATTCGAAACTTAGCAGAGATGTTTGATATACTCATACATTATGGAATGAAAATCATTCCTTTGAAGTGTTCCTTTGGCGTTGCATCAGGGAAGTTCTTGGGTTTCATTGTAAACGCATGGGGCATCGAAGCTAAACCGGAGAAGATTCAAGCTATTTGAGACATACAAGTGCCCTGAACTATAAAGCAAATACAAAGCTTGAATGGAAAGGTGGCTGCGCTGAGTCGATTCATATCCAGAGCCACAGATAAGTGTATTCCCTTCTTCGATGTGATAAAGAAAGGAAAGAAAAATTTCAAATGGACATCCGACTATGAGGAAGCGTTTCAAGCTCTGGTAAGGCATTTAGATAGTCCACCGGTGCTATCGAAACCGGTAGACCATGAGATGTTGTATGTGTACTTGGTTGTATCCCAGCATTCTATCAGTACGGCTCTGGTTTGGGAGGAGCACAGAAATCAAAAGCCAGTGTACTATGTCAGTAAACGTTTGACGGGGGCAGAAAGGAATTATCCTAAGATCGAGAAACTAGCCTATTGCTTGGTGATTGCATCACGCAAGCTTCGTCCATACTTTCAGGCACACTCAATTAGTGTTTACACTGATCAACCCTTGCGACAGGTACTCCAACGACCAGAAACTTCTGGAAGGATGTTAAAATGGAATATCGAGTTGAGAAAGTTTGATATTACCTACCTGCCGCAAAGGGCCGTACAAGGGCAAGCGCTAGCAGACTTTATCGCTGAATTCACCATGTTAGACGAATCGAGTAGTAGCGATGTCATACCTCCCGTTCGATGGAAGCTGTACACCGATGGGGCATCTAACGACCGTTGCTCGGGAGCTGGTATAGTTCTTGTGACTCCGGAGAACCGATCAATTTGTTATGCTTTGAAGCTCGAATTCCCAGCGACAAATAACGAAGCCGAGTATGAAGCATTGATTGCTGGCTTGAGACTTATCAGAGAACTTGGGGTAAAATCGGTTGAAATCTTCTATGACTCACAACTGGTGGTATACCAAGTGCGGGGGGACTATCAAGCGAAGGGACAGAGACTTGCCCCATACCTCGCTCGGATTCAAGAGCTGCTAGCAAATCTGGAATATTATGATATTTCACATATCCCGTGTGAACAAAACAGAGAAGCTGATTCATTGGCGAAATTTGCTAGTACTGGTGATGCACAGCAAATGGGATTGGTTCCCGTCGAAACCTTACATACTCCGAGTATAAATATGATGGAGATAGATTTCGTGTTGGAAACTGAAATTGAGAAAGAATCATGGATGACCCCATTCAAACAATACATATTACACGGAACCTTGCCCCAAAAAAGAACGAGAGATGACAAGTCATTCGTAAAGCTTCAAGGTATATGATGCAAGATGGAATAATGTATCGGAGGGGGTTCTCGGCTCCCTTACTTCGGTGCATCGCCCATGATGAGATAAAACGAGTTTTGATGGAAGTGCACGAAGGAGAATGTAGTGACCATGCTGGGGGGCAAACACTCGCAAAAAAGATCCTCCGCTATGGGTATTATTGGCCAACTGTGAATCGGGATGCTGTAGACTACGTAAGAAAGTGCGAAAAATGTCAAAAGTTTGCAAAAATCCCAAGAGCTCCTCCAACGAAAATTACGCAAATGGTTAGTCCTTGGCCATTTGCGATTTGGGGGATCGATATAATCGGTTCCTTACCTATTTCTAAAGGTGGTGCGAAATATGCAATTGTCGCAGTTGATTATTTTACCAAATGGGCAGAAGCAGAGCCCTTAGCCACAATCACCACCAAAAAGGTCATTAATTTTGTTGTACGAAACATTATATGTCACTTTGGCCTCCCATGGACTATCATAACAGACAACGGAACTCAATTCGAAAGTAGAGAGTTCAAAGAATTTTGTCAAAAATATCGCATTGTAAAGAGGTTTGCAGAAGTTGCCTATCCAAAAGCCAATGGACAGATGGAAGCCGTGAACAAAATAATCAAGTCCATATTGAAAAATAGTCTGGAAAAGGCTAGAGGCAAGTGGGTGGATGAACTTCCAACGGCACTTTGGGCTTATAGAACCATCCACAAGTCCACAATTGGCCACACTTCATTCGCATTAGCATATGGCATGGAAGCCGCTATACCCGTAGAACTTGAAGTTTCATCGCACCGGGTAACTCATTACGACCCTAAGATGAATCGGGATCTTTTGTTGGAATCACTGGACTTCATTGATGAAAAAAGTGAAGAAGCTAATTTAAGAGCGGCTGCGTATAGACACCAAGTCGCTCGATATTATAATGAAAAGGTCCGACCAAGAATCTTTGATGTGGGTGACCTCGTTTTGAAACGAGTCTTTCCAGTCCCGTCATATATGAATCCCACATGGGAATGTCCATACGTCATTGAATGGAAGCTTGGAGAGGGAACTTTCAAGCTAACGACCATTGATGGTGCGGTACTCCCCCGAGCATGGAATAGCGAGCATCTGCGACATTATTACACTTAGTCTATTTCTTTCATATTTTAGTTGCAATTATTTCCAGCACATTTTTATTTCGTTGATTCTTAGTTTTCGGCATGTAATAAGACAAATTAGCTTGTTTTCCTTAATAAAGGCTTGAAGCCATCTTTTCCATGAATTACTGATGTTTCTATGCATGATAACCCGATGGCAAACTAGAGTTACACTATTCTGTCTGACGTACGAATGCGTATAAACGACTTGAATCTCCAAGTCCCCTGAGTGCGGACTGGAGTATAAACGACTGAAAAATCTCCGAGTCCCCTAAGTGCGGACTGGAGCACTCTGAGTCCCCAGAGTGCGGACTAGAATATAAACGACTTAAATCTCCAAGTCCCCTGAGTGCAGACTAGAGTACTCTAAGTCCCCAGAGCGCGGACTAGAGTATAAACGACTTAAATCTCCAAGTCCCCTGAGTGCGGACTGGAGTACTCTAAGTACCCAGAGCGCGGACTAGAGTATAAACGACTTAAATCTCCAAGTCCCCTGAGTGCGGACTGGAGTACTCTAAGTCCCCAGAGCGCGGACTAGAGTATAAACGACTTAAAATCTCTAAGTCCCCAGAGTGTGGACTAGAGTATTCTAAGTCCCCAGAGTGCGGACTAGAGTATAAATGACTGAAAAATCTCTAAGTCCCCAGAGTGCGGACTAGAGTACTCTGAGTCCCCAGAGTGCGGACTAGAGTATAAATGACTGAAAAATCACTAAATCCCCAGATTGCGGACTAGAGTATGAACGACCGAAAAATCTCTAAGTCCCCAGAGTGCAGACTAGAGTATTCTGAGTCCCCAGAGTGCGGACTAGAGTATAAACAACTACGAAATCTCCAAAGTCCCTTGAGCGTGGACTAGAGTGTTCTGAGTTCCTAGAGTACGGATCAGAGTATAAGCGATTCAAAAAATCTCCAAGTCATATGGAGGTGAACTAGGGCTTTTGTAGCTCACAAGATTTCAGATTTCGACTACGAGTTATACAGTGAGCTGAACAACAAAAGTCATTTGAAAGACAAAGAACGAAGTTTTATTCATTAATTCAAAATAAGGTCTTACTACAACTACTCCCAAACTCGGAGCAAAAAGTCTCTTTACAACGGCTATGAAAATAAATAAAAATAATTACATAATCCAGATTGATTCTCGTTGAATGAGCAGAATAACTACTTCTTCATCTTCTTCTCCCTCTTTGGCTTCTCGGACGATTCTTCCCCCACGCGTTTTCTCTTGGACGTTTTTCTCACTGATGAAGGGGTGTCCAAAGAAGGAGGAGAAACTTACAATGGCCTAATCCCACCGGGAAGGATGACCTTTAAAGGCCTGTTCAGTGGGTCACCAAGTTCGACCACTTGGGACTTGACCTTGATCTCAACTTTTTTCTCTTTCTCTTCCGTAAGTTGTTCCTTCATGCTCACTTTCAAAGTGTGTCCTGAGGCGCCCGTAATCTCAATTTCATAACTTTCTTCAACGGGGGACGAAGTTTCGGACTTATCCTCGTCGAGCGCCTCAATCACCTGAGCATCAGGACTGGGGGTCACTCTTGCGTAAGTAACCTCGCTCGCTTTCCCTTTTTTCTCCTTGGCATCATCGCTCCTTGGAGACGGATCAGGATTAGAACGGTCTGCGCAAAATCACAAGAGATGAACGTTAGAATATAATAACCTCTCACCGAAAACGACGGTTCTTTGAACTTTAAGAAGAAGAGTTATATACCGACTTCTTGCTGGCTCTCAACCGTCCAAGGAGTCTCACCCTCTGGAATGGGAGATAGAACATGAATGCCGAGGCCAGGGTCTTCCAGGTCATAACCAGCGTGTTGCTCGAATGGATCAAGTACTGGTCGATCAGCTGATTGAGTAGGAGGAGGAGCTGGAGATTCGGCTCCGGACGGGCCAGTAATGTCATTTTTTTCCTTTTATGTGGGCGAGTCTTTGCTGAAAAGAACCCTCGCTGCAGATAAGTCTGAAGGATTGTTCCCCCGAAGGAATTCCTTTACCAAGGCCCCTTCATCAATCTCTTTCGTTCCCGATTCAATTTTCTTTATCTTTATAAGAGTGTCCCATGCCTCGGCTAGAGATTCGAGGTAACCCTCGCCAAGAAAAGTCAAATCCCGATGCATGAGGACACGAGCATTGTATTCTGCTATAAGCTGGTCGAACAAGCACTTGATCTCTTCCCTACCGGCCTCAGTAGTTGCCTCGAGGCATGAATCAATATCAGAAAGCGCCATCTTTTTACCTTCCTCGCGGGCTATCTCCTTCAGTACTTTGGCTCCGGAAAGCTCCTCATCTAGTTGTGTTTCGAGAAGTCGAGTGGCAACAATCTCATTGCAATATCTTTGGGACTCCTCCTGAGCAGCAATTTTCTCTTCCTTCTCCATAGAGAGTAGTTCTTCCAACTCTTTGACTCGTAGGGCAAATGCATCCCTTTCTTTTAGAACAGAGTCCTTTTCAAAGGCCAAGGCCCCGCAGCGTTGGACCGCTTCGTCAATTTCTTTCTTATGAGTTGTCTCTAGACGATTGACGGCCTCCACAGTATCTTTAGCATTTTGTTGGTAGCTTCGAGTTGGGACTTGTACAAAGAGAGCTCTTTATCCTGAGCTATGATAATGTCTTTATCGTGAATGGCTTCAAGCTTCAGGCGGTCAATTTCATGTTGACACTCCACAGAGACTTCCGAGACTTTTTCAGCTAGATGGACAAATGCGTCATGTTGAACATAAACGTCGTTGTTGCAAGCAATGGCGCTCTGTTTGACATGTCCCGGAATGTGATGGATCGCCGGGAGGAACTTCAGACCATCGAAGCAGATTTTGGGGAACTTAACTTTAATCTCAGCTAGCTTCTCCGATATCGTCGGATCTGTTGCGGGAACAGGGGGAGATGGCTTTGAAAGTTCAGTCTTCTTATGATGTTCCCGAGACTGTCGTGTGCTGGATGAACCAGAGTGTTGATCACGGAGGGACATCGGATTGGGATCCCTTCTGTGCAGACTTCTCCCTACCTTGCTCTGATTGAGAAGGATGATCGCAAGAATATGAGGACTGGCTGTATGTTTTCCATCGATAAGTTGATTCTCGGGGGCGATAGTCTCGGTCTCCAGAGTTGTCTTTGTCTCGGTGCTTGCCGGGGCCCGAATCCCAGCCGGAATGATGAAAAATAGATGACCCGCGAAGACGATCAAGTCCGTGAGTGCGTCCCATGTCACCTGCACAGAATTTAAACAACAATAATTTAGCAAAGGGTAGAGCGATGACGGAAATTTAAGTGCAAGGTGAAGTGCACGTGTTTGTGTGTGTCCTAGTGTCTCCCCCCGACGGACCAGCTTTTTTGGCTTTACTTATCAGAGTTTTCTCTCCCTGATTTTGGACTTGAGCACCGTCATCGCCTTTCACGGGCGAGCAAACCTTCAGGGCTTCCGGATCATCGAAGCCATAATTAAGCAAATCGTCGGGAATAGTGAGGTCCGACAAGCCTCTCAATGAACTCTCTAAGTGTTAAGGAGAAGGCTCTCTCTCCACTGGAGTAAGGGTGACCTTAGAGGTTCCACCCACCGTCTTCTTCCTCAATTTGTAGGTTAATTTCTTCTTTCCCTTCGAAGGGGAAGGCATCCTATCGATATCTTGGACCTCAACTATCGGGTCCCGAGCAGGGCTAACATTTTTGCCTTGTACTTCGAGCATTTTGGCTTCTCTAATCTCCCCCTTCTCTGGTGTGTCAAGGGCGTTACGTGCTGAAGACCCAGCCTGCTTTTTTTCTTTGCCTGAAGCAGGCCTGGGTATAGTGACGCCTTGAGGAAGGCTTATTCGGCAACCTTCCGCCAACAGACCAAAATTTGCGAGAGATTCATTTGAAATGAGAGATCTGATGTCCCGGTCTTTTGCGAGAATAGCTCGGATAGCTTCGACAGCTTCAGAATACCCGAAGCCTTCGGGACATGGGTTGATACCTGTAAAAGTATAGAAAGAGTTAGAAAAGGTGCAGTTTCCGCCAAACATGAGTATTGATCCGGGAAAAAGACTTACTCCCTTCCACCCATCTCCTCGCGAAGCCGGGAGGACAGCGTACGTAGAACCACTCCTATTTATACTATGCGAACTTGCTCTATGCCCCAGTCAGGATTTGACACTTGCTATGTGGCTCAAGGAATACAAAAGATGGACTATCTGACCGTCTCTTGAAGCGATAGATATAACAGATATCGCCAGGAGTCGGGAGCCTGAAAAGGACACTCATGAAGAAAATTCAAGTGTCGTATATGAACGCGTGGCTGTTTGGATGTAATTGCGATGGGGCGATCTCGATATACTGTAACAGGTCCCGAAGAAAGGAGTTGAATGTCGGCACGCTACCGACCCAACACATGAATTTATTGCAGGCTGTATATCCTACTGGGGGCAAGTGAAAACGATCTTGTCCCAATGGAACCAACACGTCGTCGAAAGGAATCCCGTGTACTGAGCTTATACGGCGAAGCGTGCTTTCGTTAATCTTCGAGGCTTGAGAATCGATCGGATCGTCTAAAAAGATCGCTGCATCCAAGGCATCGGGAGCCAAGTCAACAGATGCGATCGCGGAGTTCGGCATGTCTTGTACAGGAATAGACGATGGATTTGAAGTTCTAACTTCTTCTTGTTGAGAAGATGGCCCGGGTCTGTCCGAGATCGTGGCAGAACTAGATTTCCTAGACATCTCTAATGTGTGTAGAATCTGATGAAGCACTTGTTTAAGCTATACTTGAAAAACGATCAACATTAGACTTAACAACAAAAATACTCCCCCCGTGTGGTGTGTGAACTAGTGCAATCATTCAAGTATAATTGCCAAGGAATTAAAAGTCACGGAGTTGACGAAACAAAGTTGGGTTTTAGACTATCATCTTTGAAGACCGTCATCGCTGACCGTCTACGAGAACTTGTCATATGATGGTTCCTATTTTGAACTCGGCTTTGACACTTTATGTGAAAGGTCATTATCTGTTTTAAACAAATTAAGTTCAGATTTATAGTTGTCAAAACAAGAGAATTATAAGTCTGGACGGTCCGATATGCTTAATTGTTTAAGTCTTCATACTTGTTCACTGTCATATGATCGGGCATAAAAAATACGTTGAGTCAAATGTGCATTATGTTTGACTAGTGTTTCTGTTGTACACTACTCTCCTACCATCCAACACTACCGTTCGGCATGCGGCAAGACATGCTGAACCACAATCATGTCAGACTGTAGACATGTCAAGCCACATTGCTCAGCACTTTGCCCCTAACTCCAACTTTACTCCAGTACCTCCTCTTCACCGTTCGGCATGCAGAAATTATGCCAAGCGGTGATAGTACCGAGCCGCACCGCTCGGCCCCGAAAGCCCAATACTCGTTCCTCTCCATCGTCCTCTCTCCACCGTTCGTCATGACTCATTGCTCTCCTCCAATCTCTCTTCGTTGTTGACAAGCAAGAGTAATGCTGAGCCACAGCCATTTCTTTTCCGAATCGCACACCATGCTTGATTTACGCCCCCTAACTTCACTTCTCCCTACTCCGTCATATCCTAAACACCTCTGACACCTTCTTCCTTCCATCACTCCGCCTAGCCCTAAAACATGTTCTAACCTCGAATTCATTGTCCTCATCCACGCAGGTTCCTACTGTCCTCAGTTTTACGAAGATTCACGAGTTCAAATCTCGTGCTAAGTTTCCTAATCATGATGAAGTGTTTAAAGGAAAGGCCATTACCTAAGAAATGACTCGAACCTTGGGGAGATTCTGGAGTAGGAAACGCGATTCTGATCGGATTCGTTGATTGGAGAAGGAGGTGAGGCAAGGTGTTGAGTTTGGGAAGAGAAGGGACGGGTAAATAATCCGCTGAAGTCTGTAGAAAGGCGAGTTCGTAAGTTCTGTAGAGTGGAGGTAAAAAGTAAAAGGGAAGAAGGGGTGAAGTATCAACTTTTATAGACAGAAAGGAGGAAGGCGAATAGTCAGCGACCGGTAGAACCGGTCAAGGCACTTCCCTCGTTCGGCATCAAGGTCGTTCGACATTCCTTATGTCGTTCGGCATTCGATGTGTCGCTCGGCGTTCAGTGTGTCGTTCGGCATTCAGGAGAAAACTTTTGAGAGGACATAACGAAGGCTTAAAGGAGAACACGGAGTACTCATGGATCAAATTGCATCATGTTCGTCCACATGATACACTTTGGGGGGCAAGTGTTACCCGGTGGCTTGACCAAGTAACGAGAGGCTCGGCGTAAAAGGGTCGCTCGACATAGAGCATCGTTCGACATTAAGAGACCGTTCGACATCTAGCCCCGCTCGGCATATGGCCTCGTTCGACACCGAGGGATCGGTCGTCATCCAAGCCTCATTCGGCATCCAAGCCTCGTTCCACATGAAGCCTCGTTCGGCATGAAGCCTCGTTCGGCATGAAGCCTCGTTCGATATATGGCCTCGCTCGGCATCTGGCCTCGTTCGGTATGAAGCCTTGCTCGGCATATGGCCTCGCTCAGCATAAGTGAGTCGTTCGGCATCTCCCATCGACCGGCATCAGGTCTCGTTCGGCCTACGCTCTTCACTCAGCGCACTGCCTTGTCCGGCATACAGGTATCGTTCGGCATGCCTTCCTCGGTCGGCATATGAATGTCGTGTGGCCTGGATATGTGGTTCGGCAATTGTCGTTCGGCATTTACGGCTCGGCGCGCAGAAATTAACACGGGCCGAGGTGCTTGGTTCCTAGGCCCATCAGGGAAGTCCAACCCATCTTCGTCTATAAATAGAAGGGCAGGGTCACAGTGAAAAGGACCTTTTTTTCGAGAACACTGGGGAGACTCTACCACTTTCAAGACTCATTCTTTTCAGTTCAAACTTGTATTCAAGTCATTAGTGTACGGATTGTATCTGTATTCAACTACTTGTGAAAGCAATAAAGATTAAAGCTTAAAGTGGACGTAGGCAGTTACACCGAACCATTATAAATCTGGTGTTCTTATTCTCTGAAGTTAATTCAGTTTGCATCCATCTGTTTTAATTTATCTTCTTCATTAATCTCTCTACACAAAACTCTCTTTGGGTGTTAGTGACCAATTTTGGTGCTAACATATACATATTATATCTATAAAATTTATCATATCCACAAATTTATATTTTAAAATTTTATATAGTTTTCAAGAATAATAGATTCAGATATCCCAATATCAGAGAATTTATTCATTCGACTTATAAAAATTAATATATTCCAATATTTAAAATTAGTTAATCATTTTTTTCTCATATGGAATTTTGTTATTCAAAATTTTATCTAAGTTCATAACCAATAAATTACATTAATAAATCATTAAATTTTAATTCAAAAATTATATTAAATTTAATAATTTGAAAGTTAAAATCACGGGTCGTTACAGCTTTCAGGACAAGGAATTTCAGAAATTTTTTAAAATATATGAAGATGAACAGTTTCAAAAGAAATGAAAACAAAAATCCAGGAAGCGGAAGTGGAAACAGAAGCATTAGATGTTATAACTGCGATGACCATAGTCATTTAAAACGAGACTGTCCACATCGCGATAAACTGAAAACTGCACCAAACACTGATTCATCCAGAAAACGAAGAAGAGCCTATACTGCAACATTAGACGATTCAGATACATCCTCAAGTGATAATGAATTAGATACGGAAATTGCTAACATGTTCTTCACAGAAATATATAATTCAGAAAAAAATGGTGAAATGGATCGAAAAATGGTACGGATTTAATATATTAAAATTTCTTATTACTTTTCTTTCGGTTGCTTTGTTGGTTGTTAGGAATATTCTATAGATTAATAATAATATTGGTTGAATACTGTGTGATTATATTTTAAATATAAATATTTAAAAAATAATAATATAATAATATAAAATATATATAAAATTATTTTTTTGAAAATAGAATAACTATAAATAGATCTATATAACAAAATATGATATAGTTAAACAAAAATCATTTTTGAAAATTTCGATCTATATGTCAACATACCCTATGAGCATATGTCGAATATGTAGACAAAATTTCAAATTCAAATTCAAAATTTGAATTTCTCTTCACCTTTTCACCAACTCCTATGTTCTAAAAAGTTACCTTTTGACTAGAGAACATGTCCTTTGATTCTCTATTTACTTACTCTATCTCCACCCATTCATTTCTCACTTTCATTTTCAAATTCAAAAGTAATAAACTCTGTTATCTCTTCAAACTATTCTGCAATGGCATCCTAATGCAGTACTAAGGCAACCATGAGGCTTTCTAAGAAAATAAAAGAATATATTTTTTCAATGATCAAGAAGCCGTTCAAGCCTATATAGAGTATTTATCTTTCAGAAATGTCTTTCCCAGAAGATTCGCCATTTTTGAAGATTTTCCTACTTATAATCTTTTCAATCTTTGTTTGCAAAATGAAATTCTTGGTTTAATCGATTCTTCTTAAAATGATTTTGTTTACCAACTAAAGTTATTAAAGATGTTTTATGCAAATTTAAATAGAAAGTTTAATGATGATAGAGGAGGAGAAGTTTGGAGTTGTGACGACCTGGATTTTCGAACCAGTCAAACTCGCTAAAAAATCCGTCTGTTCTAAAACTACTAATGAAAACTACCAACTTAATACATAATATTTGATAAATATTCAACATTACTAAGTGTATAGGATACAACTTCAATTATACAACTTATCAGAGTAATTTATTTATTTATTGTACAAGGTGTGCATACTAAACTCAAATGCAATAAATCTACCGCTGCACACTCTGATGAGAGAGACAATAATATCCTTACCTGCGAACTCCATAAACAATGTAAATGCGGAATAAAATAGTAAGGGGAAAGATACAACAACACAAGATAAACAACAACCAATAATAGATAAACAGAAAAATGGTTATATTATTTTAGGGGCTGGATCACTACCACTTGTGACTGCCTACGTACCCCTATCTAATTGGGTACCCACTTAGATATAGGATCAAGCCAACGTATTTCTCCTACCGCAAATAGGACTCGTGGAGCTCATGATGCAACTAACAATATGCAATTCTCAAAACTACCCATTTAGGCTTAATCTTCAATTTTTGATTTTCAAAATCTAATTAACTTATCTCCTTGGTCTTTATTCCCGAAATCTTATTTCAAAACTTTTGAAATATATATCCTTTATATTCAAAATAGTCCTTTACTTCGGGATCTGAAAACAAATCATCTTTTGAAACGATATCAATATACAAGCATACAAAACTATATGCTACATGGTTGGAAGGTTTCTAGCCATAACCAGGCCCCTGGGTCTAGCTTTTCGAATAAATAATAGATTGGTGCATCCATCTATTCCAAGAGCATCCTACACCGAGGCTACAGAAAATCTACATCTCCTTTGCCCATGTGTTTTCGTAGATTATGGATTACCTGAATCTTTGGTAACATAACAAATCACTTCATATCCCGAAGTGGAAAAATCATTTACACTAATAATTACAAATACTTCAAATCTATAATAATTACCATTTCCAATCCTTTCAAAAATCATCTTAAAACCATTGGGTTTAGTCCTCGAAATTCTTTTCGTTTTATAAAACAATTATTTATATAAACTACTTTTATATAAAACCATTTCAAAGTATTCATTTTCAAATATTTCTATTACTTTAAACATTTCATAAACTTTACTTTATGAAAACCAACTTTGAAAACAATTCCATTGACGTCAAATTATTATAACTGAATATAACAATTAAATGAACCAATATTTTTGCTAAACACATTTTAGTCAAATCGTGAAATAAATCACAAGGTGTTAGCTTACAATCGTTTTCTACCCAGCTCATGCATATGGATAATTAATTGTTCATAAACTGGTCGAGCAAAATCAACAATCAATTAATAATAATCAGTGCTCATAAACTGGCCGAGCTCAATCCAAACAACCAAATAATCAATCAACAAAATAATAAATAGCAAAGCATCTATTTATTAAATAATTAACAATCAATATCAAATAGATCAATTATCGAATAAAAAATAAATCTACATAGTTAATAATATCAGAATGGGGATTTGTTCTGCTAATAAAATGCTACCAATATTTTATCAATATTTTATATTTCGCTAAATATGTCAATAAACTATACTAGTGTGTTTTATTCGTTAACACGAATCTAACGTTGTAACAACCCGTATTTTTCGATAATTAAAAATATTAAATTAAATAAGATTTCGAAATTTAATATTGTGAGAAATTAAAATTTATGATTTATTAATGAGAAAATAATTAGAATATGATTTAATAATGTTATTTGAATATTATTGACAATTATTTTAATGTAATTTCAATCAATTGAATTAATTGTAAAGTTAATTTGGTTATAATTGTATATAAGGAATTAAATTGGTAATTAATGGAATTAATGAAATTGAAATATTATAATTAATATGCTAAAAGATGATAACTGTAGAAAAAAGAATGTAATAAAATGTAAACTAGTGTCCAATGAATTCATATGGTATTGGATGATTGAATAAAAAGAGTGTAAATCAAAATAAAAGAATTTATTGGAATTTAAATTTATAATTAACTGGAATTTTATTATGATTGAAATTAAACTCTGAAATTTATGTAATATTTAAATATTAGATTCAACATGGAAAATATTATTTTAAAGGATTGTTAATTTTTATGTAATCAAGACTGATAAAATTGTTAACTTCTAAGTTTGAATTTAAAAGTGATTTAAATTAGGTTAGTAATAATTTATTTAATTAACGTGAAAAAAGCCATTTTGGCCACTATCTCGAATTTTGACGAAACCACTTTCATCGGATCCGTAACAGTGAATTATTATAGGATTTAAAGTTTCGTAGCGATCGGACTTGTCGTTTGATCGTGCGGGCTCGAAACGCAAAGAAATCAATTTAATGAATTCAACTAAAATAATCTGATTTTAAAAGCTAATTTCTGTATACAATGGAATTTGGGGTTGAAACTAGTTCCATTGAGTTTAAGAATATCGAAAACCTATATTTCGATATATTAGATGACCAACTTTCGTTTCGGAAACGGAATGAGCTTTTCGGGTTCGCGTAATCGTTCGACCAATTCAATCTGTACCATTCATTCTTATTCATCCATCTATATAAATAGGTTTTGTTTCTTTAACCCTAGTAGACTTTCATTTTATTTTGTACGTACATCAACTTCTTATTTGTTCCTCCTTCTCAAATGTCAGATAATTTCAACCCAAACCCTAATTCCAATTTCAAACTTCAAAGTTCAAACTCCTAAAACCATAGCAAATTATATATCGTTGGAAAGCTCTCGACGAGTGCAATCTATTGCTGTAATTTTTTTTTGATTTGATGCATCATTTGACCAAAAATCGATGAAGAACCTCGACTGTCCATATTAGGGTTTTCGATCGATGGTGGATCGTTGATTTTACGACGATCGGGGGATGCAGGCTTGTAGAGGTCGCGAAGCAGATCTCAGGGGTGGTGTTCGTTCATATCAGAGGGGTCTCGAGTTGGCATAGAATTTTGACCAAAGTCACGGCGGAGGAATTTTCCTGGGGCAGCGGCAGGGGGTCGCGTGGGCATGGGCGCTTGGATTTGCGTAGGTGGTCGGCAATCTCTGTTCGTGGCGATGATGGACCAAGCGGCGGCGAAAATTTGATGAAGGGTGGCGGCCAATTGGTTCGAGCATGTTGTAGATTCGCGTGGGTTAGGGTTTCCAGGGAGAGGTGATCATATTTACTAAATTGCCCTTATTCCATTTATTTTAATTTTCAAATCTTCTAACGTACATAACTTTCACATACGAGCTTGGATTCACGCGCGGATTTCTCCGTTGCGATTGTATCGAAATTTTGAACGTAAGGAACAGGTTTGGCTGCATTCTGAGACTGTTAGATTTTTGGGTTTTATTTGGATTTTAAATCGGTTAAAAATCAAAGGTGAGTGTTTTAACCCACTCGCAAATACAAAACCATCTTAGGTTAGTTAAATTAAATTTATGATGTGATTAGAAAGTTATTGATTGCTGGTTGGTACATTTAAATTGTCATTCAAATTTAATTTGAATTTATATTGAATTTAATGGCCATTTAGGTTAATATTGAAATTAATTGCCAGTTAATTACCTGATAATGATAATCAATTTATCTATTGTGATTTATTGGTTCATTGGAACGATGATCGTGATGGATGCTTATTTGTTGATATTTTTGGATGATTGGATGTATGTTTATTTATTTGTTGTTATCACACTGCAAGTTCTCTTAGTTATTGTTAGGAATACATACCCGAATGGCCTTATAGATTTAGGAAAAATCGTTATGGGTTGAAATGATAAACTCGAGCGATTTTATGGATTTTGAATTTTACTCGAGATTACGGGTTGAAATGATATATACCCGTAAATTTAAATTATTGCGGGTTGAAATGATATATATCCGTATCAATCAACCATAGGGTAGAAAATTATACACGAACACCAGATTGGTTAATTAAATGATTTTAAAATCTTCAATTTTTGAATCCAGTTAAATGATATTATGAAATAAAATTAGATTTATATGAACTGAATTATTTTCAAAATCCAAGATTTTAAAATGGTGAAATTGAAATTGGTTTAAATGAATTGTTAAAGGATTTAAATTGAATCTTAAAGTTGAATTTTGAAATATAAACGAAATTTATCAAAATTGAGTTATTGTAAACGTTTGAATATTTAAACTTTGAAACCTATTGAATTTGAAGTGGTTTAAGTTTGTAGTTCAGACATGGATTTGAAATCGATATAAATTGAAATGATTTTCAATGAGAATTTGAATTGAAACCTTTAGCCTTTTGAATTGAAATTGTTGAACTGAGATTGATTTAAATTGAATTTTTGGAACTAAAGTTGATTTGAATTAATTTGTGAAATTGGAAGAAACAATTCTAATTTGAAACTATTTTCGATAAACTCTTTTAATATACAAACTCTTTTAGCATATAACTATTTTCTCATATAAACCATTTTAATATATAAACTATTTCTAATATATAAACTATTTTAATCTATAACCTATTTTTAAATTATAAACTATTTTAATATATATTATTCTAAATTTATAAACAACTTTTAATATATATATATATATATTAATATATATATATTTTTAATATATAAACTATTTCTAATATATAAACTATTTTAATCTATAACCTATTTTTAAAATATAAACTATTTTTAATGTATAACTACCCCAATATATAAACTACTTTCAATATTCAAACTGTTTAAAGTTGGAACTGTTATGATTTAGATTTAATTGATTTAAATGCAAATATTTTGATATGATGGTTTAACCTATTTTATGGTTATGATTTCAAAAATGAATATGATTTAAAGTGAATAATGATTTCGAAAGTGATATGATTTTGAAGTGAATATGATATTTTGATATCTATTATGAATCGGTTTTGGAAATGTAAAAGAACCAACCGGTGTGAAATAAGCATTTGGTTGTTAAAGAGACCGGGATCGGATATTGTCATACTCTCTGCCAATACAAAAAACCACTTTAACAACTGTGCACGTGGTGGAGAATCCAGAATGAAGTAGGATGGTTTGGCGAACCCTACTGGAATGAAATAAGAGAACGATGATGGATAGCGTTGACTTTCGGGTCATAATTAAAATGACTAAAACATGAGCTATACCTGGGCCAAGTGGGGTCGCTCCCTCGATTGAGCATGCTTCTTCGAAACCATATCTATTACTTTATGATTTGATTTGGTGGCTACCCTTTGATTTGATTATGGGAGTGTGTTCCGAGGTGGGCGGTAGTAGCTGATATGCGTTACCATCGGCCCTATTCTGCAAACGGTAAAATCCTACCCTGGCATTGCCTCGCGTGCCTTGATATATGCCTTATCGAGCCCACTATGAGTTTGGTTTGTGTCGTACACTATGAAATGCCCTCTGATTGCCCTCCAGTTTACGGAGGAATTACGGTACTGTATAGACTACGACATTTTTAAAAATGTGTTAAGGGGGATATAGGTAACGGCTTAACGCTATTTTAATACTTTACTTTACTGTAGACATATTATAATAGCATATTGTATTATATATGTAGATAGTTTGATGGATCCTTAAGAGATGGAATCCCAAACATCTTTTAAGTAATTGCATGCACGTTAGACACTGCATAGGAGATGTAAAATACCGTAAACATCTCTAAAGCCATTACACTCATATTCATTTACTGTTGATTTAACTTACATAAGATCGTTTAGTTCTAACTAGAGTGTTTTGTCTTTTCATTACGCTCGGGTCAGCCCGAGTATTTCAGTGTTGAAGACTTTATTTCTGAAGGACGAAGACAGAGATTTGTATGCTATTTATTTATATAGATTCCACTGCATCATGTTGTTCTGCTGCATTATTTATTTGTTCCTACTGTATGTATAACCTCTGATTTGTATTGTAAAAGTGTAATCAAATGTTATTTGTAAAACATCTTCATGAACTGTTTATTTGATTATTACATTTTATCATTCCGCTGTGAGATTCTGTGTTTTGTTTTCATTCCTTCTTTCCCTTCTTTTTCTTATTTACCCTATAACTATCCTCCATTTTGAATGGTTTCAGTTTGACATGTGTGTCTGCTTTGGCACTCGGAGGGTGCAACATGATAGGGGGTTCTCGCTACTGGGTTTGGAAGCGAATGGATGACTCTTACTCCTACATGTCCCACGGGGTTGGTGCAGTGGAGAGGCTGGCCGTAAAAGAAGAACACAAGTACGAATGTATGCTACGGTGGGCATTACCCTTCTGTCGGTTGACCGTTACATTTGGTATCAGAGCTTTTGGTTTAGCAATAACCTTAGCTTTGTGGAGTTTGACTCATTAGAGATAGGGTAGTAATACCCGAGAATGAGTTGTTTGAGCGTGTGTTTATATATATATATATATATATATATATGAGAGCGTACTTGTTAGTGTTATAAAAAATTTATATTGTGTTAATTTTTTCTGTTTAGTGTTTATAAATTCTGATCGGTACATAGGACGCTATGGCATCGATAGGGATTTCTAAACACTTAATAGGGCAGACCAACACAATATTGTTTTTGAAAAATAGGTAAATGAAATAATTTTATCTAGTATTATATTTTGTATATAAAAGAATAAATTTTATAAATGGATATGGTTGTATGTAATATGTTCGTTTGAAGTGAATTTTATAAATATTGGGTGCAAAATATGATTTATAAATAAAATGAATTTAATTGGAAATTTGAGAACTTATGTTCTGGGGTTTTGAAATTGGTTTTCAAAGATTTTGGAATATAATATTAGTATTATTTGGAAGTATTTTCAGATATAAATATTTTCAATATGATTTGAAAGAAATGTTTTAAAGGAATTTTAAAAGGAAATAAACTGTGTACTCCCCTCTTCTGTCGTTGGAAAATAATTTCGGTGATGATGGCCGCATCATCGACATTCATTTTCGAGTCTCAAAGTTGGGAGGCCACTTAATAGCCTTGCTACACATTTGTCTTGATAAAAAATATTTAATTTTGTTTCCTTAAGTATGATTTGATATAATATATATATATATATATATATATATATATTTAAAATGATTTTAAATGAACCCGGTATTTAGTTCTTAAGTTTCCCATAAATTAGAGATTTCGGTTATTGTAATGAAATGAAATCTTGTCTATTTTAATAAGTTGGAAGCATTCAAATTGAGAGATGAATTAAAAAGGTGATTGTTTAATGAAAATATAAGAAATTGGAGATTTGTAACTTGTAAATTTAAAAGATAATGAAAATTAAGAAGATGTAAATTATTGAACATTTTGTTAACTAAAATGAATAAGATAAACTTGTGTAACATTCAATAACATTCTTGAAACATATATATAACTTACCAGAAATGTTTAAAAAGTTGTAAAGTTTAAATTTGTAGTTCAAACATGGATTTGAAATCAATATAAATTAAAATGGTTTTCAATGAGAATTTGAATTGACACCTTTAGCCTTTTGAATTGAAATCGTTGAACTGAGATTGATTTATATCGAATTTTTGGAACTAAAATTGATTTGAACTGATTTGTGAAATTGGAAGAAACAATTCTAATTTGAAACTATTTTGGATAAACTCTTTTAATATACAAACTCTTTTAGCATATAACTATTTTCTCATATAAACCATTTTAATATATTAATAATTTTTAATACATTAACTTTTTTTAATATATAACCTATTTTAATATATAAACTATTTCTAATATATAAACTATTTTAATCTATAACCTATTTTTAAATTATAAACTCTTTTAATATATAATATTTTAAATTTATAAACAACTTTTAATATATATAAATTTTAATATATAACCTATTTTAATATATTTTTTTTTTAACAAAAGAAAAGTATAATATAAATAGAGGAGAAAAAACGCCTTTCTCCGGGGGCTCACAAAAACATAAAACAAGATGGGACGAAAACCACCAAAAAGAGAAAACTGCAAAACTACAGCGGAAAATTAACCCAAAACACAAAAGACAGCCACAAATCCACACCAAGATAGTGGAGGAAATGGAGGAAGCGATCCACCAACAAGCACTAACCCGCCTTACCCCTAAGGAAAAGGCCAGACCTCCAAACCGAACCAAAAGAAAGCCAAATAGTAAACGCTAATCCAGCAACAAAAGAACACATGGAAGTTGGCAGACAGAGTAAAGCAGACGCCAACAACACCAATCCAGAGGCATAAAAAGAAGAGCAAGACCAGTCATAGCCGCAGAACAACCACAGTGAACCACCAGAAACCAGCTAATAAATGGAGTCCGGTATCCGAAAGCAGACAACCAATGCCCAATCGAGCCATAGAAGAACCAAGCAGAATGGAACCTGGAAAACTAGCAATAGCATAAAACAAAAAAGGGGGGGAGGGGATGTGAGCGCTGGGTGGAGGCCAGGGCTCACTCGCGATGATCAGCCTACTCCCAGTCTAGCGTGGGACAAAGCGCAGGAGATAGAGAGATGTCCGACCAGTTGCTCCGCACGGGAGTTCAACCGACCCTTGAAAGGTCTACCACGGAAAGCGAGAAAGACGTCTTTCCTCACACATCGAATAATAGAAGAGGGATCCATACTAGAGTTTTCGAAGGTGGCCTTGTTCCGCGCACACCAAAGGTGCCAGCAGATGAGGCAGGGGATCAAGCGAAGAACAATAGAGCGAAGAGACTTACCACCATTCCCAGACCACCATGAGTTAAGGAGATCAGAAGGAGAGCTGGCTACCTGACGAAAACCAAGAAGGTTTCCGAAGTAATTCCAGCACGATATGGCTGAGAAACCACCAAAAAACAAATGATTCAGGGATTCTGATTCCCCGTTGCCGCAGCATCTACAACGAGAAACTAGAGGAATTCCTATTTTTTGAAGGTTCTCGTCCAGTGGCAATCCATCATGGAGAACCCGCCACATCAAAATAGATACCTTGGGGGGAATACGAGAGTCCCAGATGAAAGAAAAGATCGGGCGAATTGGGGCTTGAATTCTAATAGAGGACCAAGCTTTGAGGATAGAAAAATGAGATCCATCCCAACCAGAAGAGCCACCATGAGAGTCGGAGAGAAGCTTCACCGATTGCATGTGCTTCCAGGTCTCACTAGCAAAAGACGGAGAACCTGAGAAGTTAGAACCCTCAAGACTGCGGTATTTCGCATGAAGGAAAGAGGCCCATAAGGAATTGTTGGCGCCAAATCTGTGCCATAATTTGCAGGCATAGGCGGCACAAAGATCCTTTGGGTTGCGCAGACCCAAACCGCCTTCATTTTTGGGGCGACAGACCTCGTCCCACGACACCCAATGGTGTCGACGGCCACTGTCTTTGTTGCCCCAGAAGAAAGCAGAGGCCAACGACCGGTAAGACCGGAAGAAAGAAGAAGTGGGGGTCATAGCTGCAAAAACATGGGTTCCCATCGAATCCAACACGGATTTGATAAGAACTAGTCTACCAGCTTGAGAAATAAGAGAAGCATTCCAGCGTAAGATCTTGCCCCTAACTTTATCGGTCAAAGGGTCGAAAACAGCATTGAGCTTTCTACCGCGATACAGGACAACACCCAAGTAAGGAAGAGGAAGGGTGGCTTCCTTGAACCCGGAGACAGACTCGATCCACGTAGCACGAGCGAGAGGCAAATCTTTAGCATGGACGAAACAACATTTGGCAGGATTAACTAGTTGGCCCGAAGAACGCTCGTACTGATGAAGAAAGTCGAGAAGTCGACGGACAGAGGAGACGCTACCATTCGAAAAAATGACAACGTCATCAGCGAAGGACAAGGAAGAGACCAGGGGGCAGCCCCTCGGTATCCCGAAGCGTTGTATCTGACCATAGATAGTCAAGGATTGAAGACCACGAACGAAAGCCTCTGCCGCGATCACAAAGAGTGAAGGCGATAGAGGGTCTCCCTGTCGCAGCCCCCTGCCGGCTTTGAAATAACCATGAGCCGACCCATTTATAAGAACAGAGAACCAGCAGTTGGAGATAAGCCTCCAAACCAAGTCAATAAGGGATTCCGGAAACCCGAAAGCCCTTAATACCTTGATGATGAAAAACCAGGACATGCGATCATAGGCCTTAGCCATGTCCAGTTTGAAGACAACGTTAGAACCCCTGACCTTTCGGTCGATCTGGGAAATAAGTTCCTGGGCGAGCAGAACGTTATCAGTGATCAAACGTCCCTTTACAAATCCCGCTTGAGAAGGAGAGATGATACGCTCAAGATAGGGGGCCAATCGAGTGGACAAGATTTTAGAGATAACTTTGTTCGAAAAATTGCAAAGACTGATTGGCCGAAAATCCAAGCACGACCTAGGGGTCTCACATTTTGGAATAAGGACAATGTTGGTCGAAGTCCATCCAGATGGAAGGACACCCCCAAAGAAAAAGGATTGAATGGCAAGACAAAAATCAACCTGGATAATAGACCAAGCATGTCTGAAAAAAACACCATTGAAACCATCCGGACCACTGGCACTGTCCTTGCTAAGCGCAAAGACAGCAGCACGTATCTCCTCAGAGGTAGGGAGATCCGCTATAAGGTCACTATCCGGAGAAAGAACAATACGAGGAATAAAGGCCAGTAGAGAAGAGTCAGAAACAGAGGCCGACGGAGAGCCAAGAAAGGACTGAAAATGGGACAGGATGGTCTCTTTGACATCTTCAGGGGAAGATGCCGTAGATTGATCCTGTCGCAAAATCTCACGGATCGTGAGGAGGTTATTCTTCTTGCGAATAGAGGAATGGAAGAATTTAGAGTTAGTATCACCAACCACTACCCACTTGATCCTAGCCTTTTGGCGAAGGTAGTCGTTCTCGATACGAAGTTCCGAGGAGAAAATGGTTTGGGCAAGAGCCCAGGCCTCCTTGTTAGCCTCATTAGGATCCTCATCTAGCAAGGATTCGGCTGCGATAAGAGACTCTTCGGCCAAGCGAACGCGATCGAAAATGTTCTTAAAGACCTGAATGTTCCAATCCTTAAGGCAAACTTTAAGGCGCTTAAGCTTACGACCGAACACCTCACAGGGAGATGCAACAAGAGGAGCGCTCCAAGAATTAGCGATAACTTGGAGAAAGGAATGGTGAGAAATCCACATGCTCTGAAACCGAAAGGAAGAAGGCCCCGTTAAAGAGCGGGGAGAGCAGCGGACAACCATAGGGGCATGGTCAGAGAAGGACCGATGGAGATGCTCAATCGAAAAGGAGTAGGGGAGACGAAACCACTCCTCCGACCCGAAAACCCGATCAAGTCGGGAAAGGATGCGGTTTGGCCCCGCTTGGTTGTTGGACCAGGTGAAAGCGGAACCAACAAAGGGAAGCTCAGACAGACCAGAGCTGACAATGAAGGAGTTGAAATCCGCCATCGCAACCCGGTTGATGGCGGCTCCTCCCCGTTTTTCCTCCTGGCAGGCGACAATGTTAAAATCACCACCTATCACGGAAGCGGAGAAACCCAGCGAATCGAGCCGTAATATGTCCGCCCAGAGAACTAATCTCTCCAGTCGATCACATTTGGCATAAACCGCAGAGAAAAGAAAGGGAGAACTAAAAGAAGGAGATGAGCAAACCAAAGAGAAGAGCTGATGGGAATCAAAAGCGGCCTGAACCGATATGGATCTGGACCATAGGATCCAAATCTTCCCCGAAACATTGGCAAAGCCTCCGCCAAAACCTAAGGATAAGACGATGCCGGAAATGGCTTCCGGTCCCAGAAAAGGTTCCAGGAGAGCGATCAAGCCAACAGAATGTTTCTTGACAATGCGTTTAAGCCTAGCCAAAGACGCTTCATTGCCTATACCACGGACATTCCAGAACAGCAAATTCGCCATTAAAAGCGAGAACCGAAGATCCCAAAAAGAGGACTCAGACGAGGTACAGCGAGTACCGAGAGGATCGGTCGATCTGCTCGGACGCCGCTATAGAGCGTGTGCGAATGGTGCGGGGGGTAGTCTGGACTCTACGCGATCGACGCCGTGACGTCTTGGTGATAGAGTCAGAAATAAGAGGACGCTGAGGAAGCGTCTCTGAAGACACTACAAGGCCCGGACCCGAAGCAGAAGTCTTCGAGACACCAATCGGCGGTCGCGCCTGCGAAGAATTCCTAGCAATGCAGACGAGACGCTCGTTAAGGAGCGCAATCTCTGCCTTACTCATAAGAGGAATGGAAATGGACAAGGAGCAAGAGGAAGCAGGAAGGGAGCAAGCAGAAGAGCAGCAGGAGGAAGAAAGACCCTGGGTAACCGAAAGATCCGGCTCCTCCTGGGGAATCCGGCAAAAAGAGGGAAAGCGAAACAGTCGCAAGCCAATCTGCCGAAGAAACCAATCAGATAAAAAAGAGGTAGAATAACTAAAAGCTCCGGCATGGCAAGAGTAAGGAGACACCGGTTGAGAAGCCTCAACCGATGAAGGGGGAAAAGAGAAAGGCGAAATAGCGGATAGAGGAGAGGAAGAAAGAGAAGAAACAAACGGAACAGAGTGAATGAATGTAAGGGTGCTAACGAACAGCGACCCATATTGCTGTCGGATTCTTACCAATGCAGGACTGTTACTAACAAAACAGTCCCGCGTAGCCGGTAAGAGCCGCAAGGCGGGCCTATCAGAGGGGAAAGAGGAGCAACAAGGCTGGCAGAATCTCAGACTATCCATATAGTGATCAAGAGTGGCCACTATACGAACAGGGCAAAGAGAAAATCCCAACCAACAGCTCCAGTCCCTCAGCATCCTCCGAATAAGCCTAACGAAACCATTAAAAGAAAGATTACACCAGAAAGACAAAGTCAGTGACGATATAGGTTCTGCCTCGTCACGACTCACCAAAAGAAACCAAAACTGATCAGCCAGTAAAACAACCCAGACAACTACCCTGGGTTGCGCACCACCTAAGCAGCACACAAGAGCCAACAAAATCAATTGAGGCCGGGAATGCTGAGACCGAAAGGAACGCGACAGTAAGCCGAAGTACGAATAAAACGCAACAGGCACCAAGTGACCTGACACACTCCCAGTCTCAATAGAGACGGCAGTGTCAGGGAGCTCACACAAAAGTGTGACATGGCTCAAGCAACAACTGAAAACAGATAAAACCGACATACCACAAACAGATGGCAACCCACAACAATCAACAGGAACAAAACAGTGATCAGAGCTGCTCACCTGCCAGCAGCAATCAAAACAAACCTGAAAGGCCGGAGACAAGGACTGCAGCCTCGGCGTAGAAAGCAAGGGCGACAAGACCTCTACAATTTGCACCACAGGAACAGGAGGAGACAGAGGCTCCCAAGAATCGATACCAGAACCACCGCCCACCCCAGCAGCAACTGGCCGGGCAACTGAAGGAGTTAAGGCTATCAACTCCTTAACTCCTGTCGCTAAACCAAAGCCAGGATCGACAACAGTCCCAAAAGCAACAGAATCCTCAAGCGGATCACAGCCAACAGCCGAACCCACAAAGACTAAGCGAGGCACAAATCGAGTGATGAAATCTCGATTGTGACTCGAGTAGGAACTACAAACATCCAAAGAACCATCGAGCTCAACCAGAGCTGCATCAACCGAACCAAAGGAAATAGCTGGTTGGTCAGAGCCAACACCGTCCAACTCATCAGCGAAAACAATACACGGAGCAAAACGAGGAGAAAGGTCCCTCTGACCGAGAGGCACTTCCAACATCGAAGCAGCACCGCAAGGAGCCTCATAAGAGAAGATCTCTTCCTTCGATCTGTTGAAACTCGCTGGAATCGAAGGAAGAGAACTGAAAATGGGATCCAGAGCCAAGAAACACCCATCAACATCGACAAACCTGAAACGAGCCAGCGCCGAGAAGGCGACAAACGAAAACACACAAATCTCAATAGAGCAAGAGCCAGTGAAGCAAACCGACAGGGGCGGAGGGACAAGGGATAACAGGGCATCAGCAATGGACGCAAAAGAAGGACAGTGCAGCACAAAATCGCCACGAAATAAATAAGCCCCAAAATCCATCTCCTGTGCCCTAAAAACAGCACCCATAACCACGAACAGAGAATCGCAAAATCAGAGAGAGCAGCGAAGAAGCGCTGGAGAGGGAAAGCGAAAGCAGCCGGGGGAAGAGGGAGAGGCCAGAGAAATCGCTAATCAGAGAGAGAGAAGGAGGCCATTTTTATCACAGTCTATTGAATGACAGAAGTAATTTATGCGTGTGTGTCGTCATGTAACCTATTTTAATATATAAACTATTTCTAATATATAAACTATTTTAATCTATAACCTATTTTTAAAATATAAACTATTTTAATGTATAACTATTCCAATATATAAACTACTTTCAATATTCAAACTGTTTAAAACTGGAACCGTTATGATTTAGATTTGATTGATTTAAATGCAAATATTTTGATATGATGGTTTAACCTATTTTGTGGTTATGATTTTGAAAATGAATATGATTTAAAGTGAATAATGATTTCAAAAGTGAGTATGATTTCAAAAGTGATATGTTTTTGAAGTGAATATGATATTTTGATATCAATTATGAATCGGTTTTGGAAATGTAAAAGAACCAACCAGTGTGAAATAAGCATTTGGTTGTTAAAGAGACCGGGATCGGATATTGTCATACTCTCTGCAATATCGAAAACCACTTTAACAACTGTGCACGTGGTGGAGAATCCAGAATGAAGTAGGATGGTTTGGCGAACGCTAATAGAATAAAGTAAGAGAACGATGATGGCTAGGCTTCAATTTCGGATCATAATTAAAATGACTAAAACAAGAGCTATACCTAGGCCAAGTAGGGTCGCTCCCCCGATCAAGCATGCTTCTTCGAAACCATATCTATTACTTTGTGATTTGATTTGGTGGCCACCCTTTGATTTGATTATGGGAGTGTGTTTCGAGGTGGGCGGTAGTAGCTCCTATGCGTTGCCACCAGCCCGGTTCTACAAACGGTAGAATCCTACCCTAGCATTGCCTCACGTGCCTTGTCATATGCCTTATCGAGCCCACTATGAGTTTGGTTTGTGTCGTACACTATGAAGTGCCCTTTGATAGCCCTACAGTTTATGAAGGAATTACGGTACTATATAGACTACGACATTTATAAAAATGTGTTATGGGGGATATGAGTAACGACTTTACGCTATTTTAATACTTTACTTTACTGTAGACATATTATAATAGCGTATTGTATTATATATGTAGATAGTTTAACGGATCCTTATGAGATGGAATCCCAAACATCTTTTAAGTTATTGCATGCACGTTAGACACTGCATAGGAGATGTAAAATACCGTAAACATCTCTAAAGCCATTACACTCATATTCATTTACTGTTGATTTAACTTACATAAGATCTTTTAGTTCCGACTCGAGTGTTTTGTCTTTTCATTACGCTCGAGTCAGCATGATCATTTCAGTGTTGAAGACTTTATTTCTGGAGGATCGAAGATGGAGATTTGTATGCTATTTATTTATATATATTCCACTGCATCCATCATGTTGTTCCGCTGCATTATTTATTTGTTCCTGTTGTATGTATAACTCTGATTTGTATTGTAAAAGTGTAATCAAATGTTATTTGTAAAACAGCTTCATGAACTGTTTATTTGATTATTATATTTTGGCATTCCGCTGTGAGATTCTGTGTTTTGTTTCATTCTTTCTTTCTCTTCTTTTTCTTATTTACCCCATAACAATCCTCCCTTTTGAATGGTTTGAGTTCGACATGTGTGGTTTATTGTCAATTTAAACCGTCCAAAAAGGTGGATCGTTACAAACATCGAAGACCGCGGATTAAACGGACTTTGTATGGGATAGTTAAACCATTTTAAAGTTTAAACTGTTAAACTTAACTAAATTAAATAGATTATTTGAACTAATTAACTTACATTCTTACCTACCTTCATGTTTGAAAAACCCAAGCGCCTCGTTATCCAAACTCGATAACAAAGCAGCCTTGCCCTCTATTTCATTTTCTAAGTTAACTAATTTATTTAATTAACTAAATTAATATCTAAACTACTTAATGCAACTAAAAATACTAATAATGATAACCTCACCCAAGGCCCATACGGCCCAGCTCCAAAACATTGGACCACACTTCCTTTTTCATGCAACAGTACACACGTCCCCTTCTTTCATATTCCCTCTCACCCACTTCATCTTTCATGTTCACACTACCTCCCACCTTCTTTCTAGGCCACGCATGCATGCATCTCCAAATACACTGCCACATACATGCACCTCTCCTTTACTTCTCACTGCCCAAACGAACACGTCCTCATGCACACTACCACCTTGCTACTGCCAGCGCCTCACATCACCGCCGAAGCTACAACACCTAAGCACCTTCAACTCCTTCGTATGTCCCCTCCATAGCCCAACCATGTCCTCCTCAATCCGAGCTACTCCTTTATGTCACCTTTACATTGAAACACACGCAAGAAAGACACACACACATGCTCATCACACTGACCCAAACTTGCACTCATGCACAACAGTAAGAGTTGCAAAGTGTTGTTTCATGCTGAGAAAGATGGACAAATAATGAAATATATAGTGCAGAAGGAAGTTTGTGCATTTCATTTGTAAAGTGAAGGAAAAAAAAGAATTAAAGAAGTGGAGTGTTTGCTGTGTATTAAATTTTTTTTCAAAGAAGAAATAGAAAGCAAATAATGAAGATCCCCCTTCTCTTTCCATATGTGAGTTCATATATATGCAAAGATACTTCACTGTTAAGGAATACACAGTGCAAACATTTAATGCAATCCATTAAACATTTAACGCAACCACGAGTGGACACAGAAGAAAATAATGTGTAAAGATATTTTGTTAAAAAGTTTTGGAGTACCACGCTACATTCTATTCTGTTCGTATATGGACCGCGAACGACTGAAATAAAAATATGGTCGCGCACAACAACGTTACGTGATCACAAAACAGCAATAAAATAGTCAGGTTAACTTATTCTGTAAAATTCCAAAAGAACCGACGTTTGGTGTAAAACGCGTCAAACGAAAATATTTTTAGTTTTCAAATTATGAAATTTTTTTATAAAATAAATTAAAAAGACGTAATCAAAAATCAAGTTCTAATTTGAAATATAGATTTTTTTACAATGTAATTCAAATCCGAATATTTAAATAAATTAAATATTCAAATTCAATGACCCAAAAATACAGGTCATTACAAACATTATTTAGACATTTAATTAGACAAATTATATAAAATAATGTAAAGGATTAGAGGATTTGAGATTTGATAATTAAACTTGAGTCGTGCCTTAATCAATATATTAATGAAGGGAATTAGACATAGGCTAGAAGGAGAGTTATGATAAGGGTAAAATAGGAAGAGTCTTTATTCTTATACCCTAGACCCTTCCATTCTCTCCACTTCCTCATTCACTCTACATTCAGAAACTAAAAAAACAATACTAAGTTCGACCGACCATTCCAAGGAAGGAAAACAAGATATTAAACCCAAGAGATTAAAGGGAAAAGCTTAGGAATATCAATCTTAATTCAAATCTAAACTCCTTAATCCAAATCAAGGTGAATAATTAGTTTACATCTCTATTTTTGATGAATGATTTCATTTTAAAGGTAAACCCATTTTCATTTGCAAGTATATGCCATATTTAGTGTTTAAAATTGATTATATGCTATGTTGATGATTTTTGGTTTAAATATGATTTATTATGTTATGTTTGAGTTAGAAAACCATTCATATGACATCCGATTGACTTGATATTTTGATAGGATATGAGAATCATTATTTTAGAAGTGATTTTCAAGTTTTATAATTTTCTACGTTAATATGGATTTATGGTGAATTTTCTAAGTTTAGAAAATGATTAATTTGGTTTTAAATATTTTAAACGGTTAAAATATGTTTTCAGCCCAAAAATTTGGGTATGGGGAAAAGAATGATTAATTTGATTTAATTTGATATTTGGGGATTTTTTCTAGGAGTTTAGGATGATAAATAAATTATTTTCAATGACAATGTCTTATTTGCTTAATTAAAATGTTTAAATTTGGGCTTAATGTAAGTTGTTTGAGTATTCATGCATATAGCATGCGGCAGTATTTTCAGAGAAAGAAATTGGTAAAGTTTTATAAACCAATGACACTTTGACAAATATTGATAGTTAGGTTAAAAGGAGTTTCTTTTAAAAGCAAAAAAAATTTAACTTAATTACAACTTCGCCACTTACCCAGGAAAGCTTTCGTCACCTTACTCCCGCCCGTAACCCCTTATGCATCCATTTAAAACCAATATACATGGTATCAAGCCATTGGTACGTAGCATATTAGAGTTAGGTGGAAGGAAGGGATGGTGGCGAAGGCATGTTTGAGAAAGGGCTGGAATCGCTTTTATTAGCTTTCAAATCCATTGACCAGATTTTTTTTAAAATGACGATTGCGGAGGGATATGTTGCTGCATATATCTCTTTGTTACTTTGTTAGTGGTCGCATTAATACCTTTAGCCTTAGTTAGAGGCCACTTTTTACAACTTTTAAACAATTCATGCAACAGGGGACGCTTTTATCTTTATACCTTCCGCTAATATTGAAGCCGCCTTCCCCATTGTTTTCGAAAGGATTGACTTAGCAACTTTTACTAATATTTTCGGAGGCAATGGTTTCGAAAGGATAGTTTCGAAGCTACCCTCTTCTATAATTCCTTTACTTGAGACCAATGCTTTCGAAAGTGATGCTTTCGCCCATGTTCCCTTTGACTCTATTGTTTTATTAAGTGTTGAACTCAATGATTTCGAAAGGGATACTTTCAATGATTTCGAAAGGGATGCTTTCAATGATTTCAAAAGAGGTTGTTTGAGGTTTAAACAATGGTTTCGAAGGTATTATTTTGGCTTTATAGCCTAATGTTTTCCTAGTTAAAAGGGGTTTAACTTATTTTAAAGGGATAGATAACCCTATTGATTTTAGGTTTTCATCAACATTGTATTGTGTAAAACATATATCATGTTTTGAGTAAAGAAAATAGTATGTATTTTCCTTGTTTAACATAATTTAAAAGGGTTAAATCATTTGTAAAGATAGTTTTCAAGGAAATGAAATTTGATTAGAGTGGTCAGCCTAGATACTTGCTAAAAGAATGACTCAAATATTAGAAGACCGGGTGGGGCTGATGTGGGGTCACATCCTATATTTTAGCTAGTAGCCCCTAGCTAATATAAGTTTCTAATGGGTAGGGCTTTGTCACAGGTAAGACTAAAATAATGTTACACACAATAAGAAATACACAGAGTAGAGATAGATTATTGGTGAACCCGTAAAACCATTAGGATCAATTGACCCTAGGAGAAGTAAGTTATGGACAGACCATCCAGTATTGTGTCTAATAGAAGTTAACATATTTATTATGTTTGGTAGGCCCGAGTCATGCAGTGGTTAATAGTCAGCCTGATAAAACTATATTGTTCGGACGGATAGTCCATTGGTTACTTGATTTATGTGCATATATGTTATTGCTATTGTTGTTATAATCGGTTTGATTGTAGCATTTTGATTTTCACAAGATATGCTTTTAAAAGGATATTACTGAGGGGAAACCCGTTCCGCTAAACGGCGTGGTCTCACTTAATATCAATAAACTGAGATGTAATAGAATTATTCACACCAGGCTTTATGTCTGACTCGAAGCTTACGTTTTCCCCTTAAACTCTCGTGTGCTTAAAATTTAATTTGAGTAGATTGAGATTTAAGGTATTTCAAGTTTTAGTAGGTGACGAATAAAGCTTTCGAAGACATGTTGGAGGTAAGGATTAGCTATTTAGAGGTCTATCCACTATTGTTTCTATTGTGATGTATTTATTAATTGATGTGTCTATTTAGTACTCTGATCGTCCAAAGGGGCATCTTCATATGTTTCTCTTGGCGTATTTTGTAATAATTATATTTATCTGAACTTAGGAATCGTTTGGGATTATGTAATTGAATATGAAATATTGATTTGAAATGTAATTAGAAAAGCTTTTTTGAAATATGTGTTGATTTTATTTCGTATTAATGTGATTCTGATATTATGGATACCATTAAAATTACCATATTTTTTCATTGAAAGTTAATATTATAGATGACTACAGCATCCGTAGCGGTTAGCTTCGGGCCTCAAAATAGAGGATGTTACAACTTGGTATCAGAGCATAGGTTTATGAAAACTTAAAAGAAATTTTAAACCTAGAATGATTTTGAAAAAACATAATCCTAAGAAATTAGAGAAATGGTTGGGGTATGGGATAATGCTATGGTAACGTACTTGTATTTGTTGTATATAAGTATACACTTATCTCCATCTTCCCATCTCCTTTAGGCTATTCTTTCGTATATTACAAAGGTTCGAATGTAGATTTAAAGGAAGTAAGATATGCTTACTAGGAATGGAAGAGTTAACCTTGGTGAAGGAAGCACCACAGCAAATGGAAATGCCAGAAAAAATATTCGAAGGAATCTAAGTCGGGCGCAAGCTGCTAATGTGGGTGCTGGAGCACCGCAAGTTGATATGGGAGCTATGTATCAGTTCTTCATCAACATGATGCAAGCAGGAGATGTTACAGGACTAGTTGGAGGAGATATTGGAGAAGGAAATCAGGAAGCTCCGGTGGTCAATAACTATGCAGTATTGAGCAGAGACTATGCTAGGCTTGGAGGGAATCTGTTAGTCGGGACTGAGGACGCAATTGAAGTGTAGAATTGGTTTCTTCATTGCGAAAGAATTTTTTGCTGATTTATAACTTAACGATGAGAAAAAAAGGAGATTGGCATCCAGACAGTTGCAAGGAGTAGCATTGTACTAGTGAAACAGAGTTACTGTGGGATTAGCTGAAGAGACCATAACTTGGGCAGAGTTTGAAAGGAGGTTTGAGGAAGGATTCATGTCGAAGATCGCCAAGTCAACTATGCTCAGGAAGTTTGCTAAGTTGGTGCAGGGAGACATGATAGTACTTAAGTATGCTACCAGATTTAAGAAATTATCGAGATACAAATATGTTATGGTTGATACAATTATCAAAAGGAATGAGAAGTTCATCCACAGATTGAGACCCGAGCTTGCTAAAGCAACTTTACCACATTTTAGGGATCCATGCGATGTAGTTGTTGAAATGGCTTTGAAGAATGTGGAGATGCTCGCTTTCTTTAATGGTAACAAACAATGGAAACTCAAGGTGGGTAGACCCAGAAGAGAGGGTTTTTCCACAAGTAGGGAGCTTAGAAGAGTAGAGCTGCCAAGAAAGGAAAGACAGAAGTTATCTACTATAAGTGTAATAAGAAAGGGCATTTCGCTAATGAATGTTACTCTGGGGATGGAAAGAAAGTGATCGGGAAGAAGAATATCAAATGCTTCAACTGTGATCAGATTGGACATTATAAGAACCAGTGCAAGGAACCACCAAGGATGGAAAGGGAAAAATGTTTGCATTGGAATGAGCTACCTAAAAACCAATAGTAGAGGAGAAAAGAAAATATGTGTTGGGAGGTACGCTTTTGATTCATGGTATGTCAGTTAGAGTTCTCTTTGATACCAGTGTGTCGCATTCTTTTATATCTCATTGTTTTGTAGATAAGCTTAACCTAGAACCTTCATACCTAGATACATCCTTAACGGTTGCGGATCTAATATGAGGGTATGCGACTCTTGGGATGAGATGTGACCACTTAGAGGTTGAATTGTTAGGTTATATATTTTCTTCCAGTTTGCATGTGTTTGATTTCATAGGTTTTGGAATTATTTTGGACATGGATTGGTTAAGTAAGTACGATGCTAGGATATTTTTCCATGATAGGAAAATATCGCTTAGACACCCTAGTTGTAGTGATCGGATTATATACACCGTAGAAAACCCGAATTTAGATTCTTGCGCTTTGTTGGGCATTATGGACAAAGAAGAAGAGTTGAATCGAGTTTTCCATGTTAGAGAATTCGCAGATGTCTTTGAGCCCGTGATAGGACTACCGTCGAAATGAGCCATTGAGTTTTTGATAGATTTAGTACTAGGGGTTAAACCTGTGAGTAGACCACCAAGGAGAATGACACCTACCGAGGTGAAGGAACAAAAGGTGCAGTTGGTGGATTTAGAAGGTAGGAATTTTATCAAACCAAGCTGTTTGCCTTGGGGAGCAGTTTTAGTGTTTGCAAGGAAGCCTGATGGATCGTTAAGGCTATGTATCAATTATCCTAAGCTGAATGAGAAGATGATAAAGAACCGATATCTGTTACCTAGGCTTGATGATTTGTTCGACTAGTGTGGACTCAAAGTATTCTCTCAATTGGATTTGGCTACAAGGTTCCATCAACTAAGAGTAGCAGAGGATAGTATTTCTTTGATGCCGTTTAGGATAAGATATGGATCACATGAATTGTTAGTGATGTCGTTCGGACTAACTAATGCACCATCATTCTTCATGGACTTAAAGAACAGAATCTTCCGAGAGCATCTGAACAGGTTTGTATTAGTATTCATAGATGACATATTGATATATTCCAAGGATGAAAGAGATCATAAAGTTCATCTTAGGATAGTACTTGAGACACCAAGGCAACATCAGTTGAGGGAAAAGTTTTTGAAGTGTCACTTTTGGAGGAAGGAAGTGAAGTTTCTTAGTTATGTAGTCTCAGAGAAAGGGTTGTCAGTGGATCCGGCTAAGATCGAGGCAGTGAATAGTTGGAAGAGACTCGAGACAATGACTGAGATAAAGAGTTTTCTTGGGTTAGCTGGCTACTACCGGAGATTCATTAAGGATTTCTCACGAATAGTAGCACCGTGTACTAAGCTAATTAGGAAAGAGGTGAAGTATGTTTGGACCGATAAACGTGAGGAAGCATTCCAGAGGTTGAAACATCTATTGACTAATGCACCTGCGTTAGTTATTCCAGAGGGGAATTAGGAATTGGTGGTATACACAGATGCATGTGGAATAGGATTATGAGTTGTGCTAATGCATAGGGGTAAAGTGATTACCTATGCTTCTCGACAGTTCAGACCGCATGAAGTTAGATATCCAACTCATGATTAGGAATTAGCTGTAGTAATTTTCACATTGAATGTGTGGAGACATTAACTTTTGAGAGAAAGATTCGAGCTGTTTACAAATCATAAGTCACTAAGATATTTATTCTCTCAAAAGGAGTTGAATATGAGATAACAGAGATGGTAAGAGTTCATAGTTGCATACGACTTTGGTATTGAGGACACACCGGGAAAAGGAAATAAGGTTGCAGATGCACTTAGCAGAACACATCGGAATGCAGCATTGGTAATGATGGATGAGTGGAAATATTTAGAAGCATTGACTACATGCGGAGTATAATGGAGATCTGAGGCTAGTTTTAGTCGAGAAACCACCATGTTATCATGTTTAGAAGTTCAACCGATGATGATCAAGAGGATTGCTTCTAAACAAGGAGAAGATCCGTTGTTAGCCGAGCGGATCAGAAGGTTAAGGAACGGAACAGAGAGGGATGACCTGAAATATTTCTGTCTTGACCAAAATGGGAAGTTGAGGAAGAAAGGACGACCATGTGTTTTGAGTGTGGAAAACATTAGGAAGGAAGTTCTTAGAGAATGCCATTGTTCGAAGTTCACTATTCATCCAGGAGGAACTAAGATGTATCAGGATATGAAAAGGAGTTTCTTCTGGGAAGGTATGAAGAGAGATGTAGGCCTATGGGTGAAGCAATGTTTAAACCGTCAATAGGCCAAGGCCAAGCATCAGAAACCGAGTGGATTACTTCAGCCTTTGGATGTTCCAGTCTGGAAATGGGATCCTATCTCAATGGATTTCATAGACGGATTGCCAAGGTCAAATAGAGGAAACAAGAGTATCTGGGTTATAGTGGACAAATTGACTAAGAGTGCACACTTTATAGCCGTTAAGTCGACCAGGATAGCACTAGATTTAGCTAAGTTATTCATGAGGAATATAGTTAGACTACATGGGATTCCTGGTAGTATAATATGTGATAGAGATTCCTTATTCACTAGTGAGTTCTGGAATAGTCTACAGGATATTTTAGGTACCAAGCTCAATATGAGTACCGCTTACCATCTGCAGATAGATGGGCAAACGAAGAGAGTTAACAAATTCTTAGAGGATTTGTTAAGAGCTTGTATGCAAGATTTTGGAGGATCATGGGAAGACCATCTAGACTTAGTCAGGATTTCGTATAACAATAGTTATCAGACTAGTATAGGGATGGTACCATTTGAAGCTTTGTATGGAAGGCCGTGCAAATCTCCAGTTTGTTGATTGGGGACCAAGGATAAATTAGTTCTTAGTCTGGATTTGGTTAAAGAAGCTGCAGAAAAGATTGAGTTACTTCGAGCTAGAATAAAGGAAGCTTGGTCTAGGTAGAAGACTTATGCTGATAAGGGATAGAAAGACTTAGAGTTCTCAACTGGAGATCATGTTTTTGTCAAAGTGTCACCGATGAAGACTGTGGTAAGATTCGGTAGATCAGGGAAGTGGGAACCACGATTTGTTGGGCCATTTCCTATTATAGAAAGGATCGAGAAACTCGCGTATAGGGTAGAGTTATCGAATACTTTGGTAGGTGTCAATAATGTTTTCCACATGTCTCATATAAGGAAGTGTATTCGAGATCCAGTGACTACATTACACTGACTGTGTTAGAAGATCTAGTAGTGGAACCAGTTATGACTATAGTAAGAAAACCAGTTCATATAGTTACGAGATATGAGAAGAGACTAAGGAACAAGACAATCAGATTAGTCAAAGTCCAGTGGAGAGACGATAAGAGAGACTATATTTGGGAAACCGAGAGCAGGATTAAGGACACTTATTCTGACTTGTTTGATAGTATGTTTTACCTTTATGTTTGATTATTGTGGGTACCTTACTGTAATTTCGAGGATGAAATTTTTTAAGGAGGGGAGTCTGTAATGACCTTAATTTTAGCTAACATTATTTAAACATTTAATTAGATAAATTAAATAAATAATGTAAAGGGTTAGAAGAATTGAGATTTGATAATTAAACTTGAGTCGTGCCTTAATCAATATATTAATCAAGGGAATTAGACATAGGTTAGAAAGAGAGTCATGATAAGGGTAAAACAGGAAGAGTCTTTATTCCTATACCCTAAACCCTTCCATTCTCTCCACTTCCTCGTTCATTCTACATTCATAAACTATACAAAAATAACACTAAGTTCATCCGACCATTACAAGGAAGAAAAACAAGAGATTAAAACCAAGAGATTAAAGGGAAAAGCTTAGGAAATCAATGTTAATTCAAGTCTCAACTCCTTAATCCAAATCAAGGTGAATAATTAGTTTAAATCTTCATTGTTGATGAATGATTTCGGTTTAAAGGTAAACCCGTTTTCTTTTGCAAGTATATGCCATGTTTAGTGTTTAAAAGTGATTATATGCTATGTTGATGATTTATGGTTTAAATATGATTTATTGTGTTATATTTGAGTTAGAAAACCATTCATATGACATCCGATTGACCTGAGATTTTGATATGATATGAGAATCATTATTTTAGAAGTGGGTTTCAAGTTTTATAATTTTCCAAGTTAATATGGATTTATGGTGAATTTTCTAAGTTTAGAAAATGATTATGTTTTAAATTTTTTAAATGGTCAAAATATGTTTTAGACCCAAAAATTTGGATATGGGGAAGAGAATGATTAATTTGATTTAATTTTATTTTACAGCTACGCCACTTACCCAGGCAAGCTTCCATCACCATACTCCTGCCCATAACCCCTCCGCATCCATTCAAAACCAATATGCATGATATCAAGCCATTGGTACGTAGTGTATTGGAGATAGGAAGAAGGAATGGATGGTGGCAAAGGCATGCTTGCGAAAGGGTTGAAACTACTTTTATTAGCTTTCGAATATATTGACCCGCTTTTGTTTAAAATGATGGTTCCGGAGGGGTATGTTGTCGCATATATCCCTTCGTCACTATGTTAGCTGCCGCATTAATACCTTTCACCTTAGTTAGAGGCCACATTTTACAACCTTTAACCAATGCATTCAAAAAGGGAGACTTTCGTCTTCGTACCTTCCGCTAATATTGAAGCCCCCTTCCCAAATGTTTTCGAGATGATTGACTTAGCTGCTTTTACTAATAGTTTTGGAGGAAATGGTTTTGAAAGGATAGTTTTGAAGCTACCCTCTTCCTAATTCTTTAACTTGAGACCAATGCTTTCGCCCATATTCCCTTTGACCTTATAGTTTTATTAAGTGTTGAACTCAATGATTTCGAAAGGGATGCTTTCAATGATTTTGAAAGGAATGCTTTCAATGATTTCGAAAGAGGTTGTTTGAGGTTTAAACAATGGTTTCAAAGGTATTGTTTGGCGTTATAGCCTAATGTTTTCTAAGTTAAAACAGGCTTTGACTTATCTTAAAGGGATAGATAACCCTATTGAATTTAGGTTTTCACCAACATTGTTTTGTGTAAAGAATATATCGTGGCATAGGTATTTAATTTGAGTAAAGCGAAAGAGTATATATTTTCCTTGTTTAAGCATGATTTAAAAGGGTTAAATAATTTGTAAAGATTGTTTTCAAGGAAAGGAAATTTGAATAGGGTGGTTAGCCCAGATATTTTCCAAAAGAATGACTCGGATATTAGAAGATGGGGTTGTGCCCTATACTTTAGCTAGTAGCCCTAGCTAATATAAATCCAAAATTCCAGTGTAGGGCTTTGTCATAGGTGAGACTAAAATGATGTTACATAGAGAAAGGAATACACAAAGTAGAGATAGGTTATTGGTGAGCCCACAAAACCATTATGATCAGTTGATCCTAGGAGAAATATGTTAAGAACGGACAGTCCAGTATTGTGTTTAATAGAAGTTAGAATATTTATTATGTTTGGTAGGCCCAAGTTAGCCAGTGGTTAATAGTCAGCCTGATAAAACTATAATGTTCGAACGGATAGTCCATTGATTACCTGATTTATATGCATATATGTTATCACTATTTTTGTTATAATCAGTTTGATTGTAGGATTTTGATTTGCAAGGTATAGTTTTAAAAGAATATTAATGAGAGGAAATCCATTTCGCTAAGCGATGTGGTCTCACTGTATATCAGTAAACCGAGACGTTATAGAATTATTCACATCAGGCTTTATGTCTGACTCGAAGTTTATGTTTATCCCTTAAACTCTCGCGTACTCAAAATTTACTTTGAGTAGATTGAGATTTAAGGTATTTCAGGTTTAGTAGGTGATGAATAAAGCTTACGAAGATGTGGAGGAGGCAAAGATTAGCTATTTATAAGTCCATCCATTATTATTTCTGTTCTGATGTATTTATTAACTGATATATCTATTTAGTACTATGATCATCCAAGTGGGCATATTCATATGTTGCTCTTGGCGTATTTTGTAATAACTATATTTATTCGAACCTGGGAATTGTTTTGGGATTATGTAATTGAATATGAAATATTGATTTGAAATGTAATCAGAAAAGCTATTTTGAAATCCGTGTCAATTTTATTTCATATTCATGTGCTTCTGATATTATGGAAACCATTAACATTATCGTATTTCGTCACTAGAAGTTAATACTATAGATGACTGTAGCATCTGTAGCAGTTAGCTTCGGGCCTCAAAATAAGGGATGTTACCGTAAATTAATTAATTAAATAACCTAATTAATTAAATATACATACATATATAATATATATAATTATATATGTTATGTTGCCTTGAATTGTTTAAGAAAATATGAGTATACATGTGTGTATAAAGGAATTTTTGAAATTATAAAATTTAATTAAAATTGTTTAATTAAATAAATTACTAATAGTTAATTAATAAATTAAAATACATATATATATAAGATATATGTGTATTACTATAAATTTTATAGTGTATATATTCAATATAATACGTTATAATCAACTCATCCGCCGATTCATCAATATCAGTCAGTAATAATATAATAATTATCAAAGTGTTAATTAATTAAATTAATTAAATAATATTTAATTAATATAATATTATACATAAAATATTATATAAGTTAAATAAAGTATAAAAGTTATATAATAATAAAACTTATATTATATGAATGTATAAACTCAAGGTGGAACAGTAAGAAACCCAATTAGACTTAAGGAATAAATACATATGTATAGTACATATACCATGATCTCTGATGTGTTTGGCACTTGAACCACGAGGGTATTCCATAAGAAATACATTATTCCATAAGTCGATGTCACTTGATATAATATATTGAAGATTATGAATCTTTAATATAAGTTTTCCTCTACCATTTATACATTAATAAATTACTTGCATATTCTCTAGTTGTTGAGCTTTCCTCAATCTAGAGATGTTTTATGTAGTATTATTAATGTATAAATTAGGCAAGATAAGATAATTATACATATTTGTTGAGCTTTCCTCAAAGTATGTATAATATACTTAGGCCATCACAAAATGTTGGAAACAAGTGAATAATCTCATTTTATTTGTTGAGCTTTCCTTAAGGTAAAAATGAGATACGGCAAGGAACCATGGGTTAGGAGTTATATATGATACAATTAATAAAGAGTTATCCATCATATATGAGAGTATGATTTATTGAGCTTTCCTCAAGGTTAGAATCCTAATATATATGTCCTAATACCTAATAGTAAAGTCGAAAGATTTCTATGTTTCATGTTAGGGTTTGAAGAAACATAAAATACCAGTATGAGCCTTATTAGAAAATGGAAATGGTAACATTTAACCTTTCTAATATTATAAGAACTTCTTTTATATAAGTTATAGTAATCTATACAAATAAATTTGTGTAATTAATATAATTAATAAAAAAATTATCAGTTAAAATATGAAAATGAACTGAATTAATATTGATAAATAGAAATACAAAATATACTTAACAATAAATTTTTGCATGTTGACCCGTGCGAACGCCTTTTTATACAATCACTAAAAAGGTTCGTAGCATGGTCACTTGCCAGTTTACTTGCCTGAGACTATTTGTTGTCTTCAATAAGTTTCAAACTCTAAAAGAAATACAAGAATATAAATATTTTATCCATATAAGATCATGTATAAATGTTATACGGTGAATGGTCATAATCCATAATGTATGAAACCACAATGAAATTAGTTCATTGAAATAAGCAAGTAAACTATAATGTGAGATCATATATTCAATATGATTGATTGCAATAATGATCTTGTTGTGTTAAATGTAACACTGGACCAAGAGCTCCTAGATAGGTCTAATAATTCGATCGCTGAAATGTTAATTTGATCAGTTTACATAAAGTGCAATTTATTTGATGCCCTTAAAAGTTAAGGATGACCGAATACACTTTTGTAATGAGTTCGTTATGAAATTATAGTAAGATTTCCTTTAAATGGTTCACCCATTTAGAAAGAAAAGTGGAAGTACAAGAGTGATGTAACTAAAGACACATTTGGGATGAAGAGAGTAAATAGTCACTTCTACTTCATAGAGAGACACTGGAAATGAGAATTGTAAAAAACATAGATACTTAACAAGGAGTAAGAAATATGATATCTATTTCAAAAGTATTTTCGCAAAGAAAATTATTTTCTATGAAATTTTTTAAATATAGAATTTAAGATATTTTATCTGAAAATTCTCGATTGTAAACCACCTGATTTAAATAATTTTTAATTATTATAAATTAATTAATATTTATGAAATATTAATTATAAAATTTTATTTGATGCATGGAACAATATTAAACAGTGTGTTTATAATAGTTATAAATATACCGATCGGTATACGATATCAGTACACATTTAAATTGGATTTAAATGCAATAATTATTATTCGAGCTTGGACTAGTATTAAGGCCCATAAGGGGAATGGTATCTTCGGTTACAGTGCAGCACATTAGGGTCGACCATATGATGGTAGAGAGGGAAGGAATTTTGAGTTCAAAAGAGAAGGAAATGGTAAGAGAAATAAGTGGATCTTGATCCTCATTTCACTCCCTAGTCTCTCTCTTATATAATCCCTCTAACCCTCACTTTTCAAACACTTTTTGCACTTTTCCTTTGCTGCTCATATCAAACTACTACTGTAACGACCCGAAAATTTATCACTTTGGAAGATAATATTTAATTTAAAAATATTCAAATATAAGGTTTTATAACAAAAATTATATTTTTTGAACAATGATTAACAATGGCAGTCTTATTTTGAATAAGTAATTAAAAAACTATACTCTTTGGAAAATTATCGATAAAATGACCGAAAATAGTTTTACTGATATACTGCTTTTTAACCATCAAAAATCGTGCACGAGTAAGAACACATACACTTATTTATCTATATAAGTAAGAATATGTAATAAAATTATTTATTTTATTTCTGAAAATAAAATGTTTTTATGACATCATTAATGATATCATCATTTGTGAATAATTGATTTTTGAATTTAAATTAAGTTTAAATAATTTAATAATTATTTTAAAATCAAATGAGGCACTTTGGATTATTATTAATAATAGAAATATTATTTTTAAACTTTGTTTACCAATATATATTGTTTAACTAAGAAGTGAAAATACGACCGAAAATCAAAATCGGAATTCGTGACGATTTGGCATAGAGAAGTTATGCAACATTATAGGTTATATATAACATATATATACACATATACACATCCATGAACATATGAAAACACTTAATAATTATCATTTACATTTCATATTTACTAATGGTAAAATAATATAAATATCATGGTATTTATTTACAAATATCATGATATTTCCTAACCAAAACAAACAAAACTCTCTGTCACTTGTACACACATAGGGGTATGGTTTGGACATGTGAATAAAGGAGGAGGGTGATGCAATGGTGATGTGTGGCAAAAGAAATATCATGATATTTTTTCTTCAATTTTTGCGTATAAATAGCAAACTACTTCCACTCTTCCTCTTCGCTAATTCACTACTTTTTTCTTCTTCTTCTTCACCTTAGAAGCTCTCTCCAATGGCCTCCTTCTCTTCACAAAATATTCCATAGGAATAGCAAAGCTCTGGTGAGAAATATACCTCCATATATAAAGGTATATACTACCCTAGGTTCGAGATCGAATTAGTAATCTCCTCTCCTTTTCTTTACCTAGGCCTTACCATCTAAGCATCCCACCACCCTTACAAGCCCAAGGCCAAACCCCTAGGAGTCTTAGTGCAAGATTCGTAAGCTACGGTTTCGAAATAGCGGAGCTATAGTCGATTAAAAATTAGATAAAAAGGATATCAAGTGAGAAACTCTATTTATTTTTATTATAAATTATATAATGATATGATATGTTTGATATGATTGTTTTCTATAGTTGATCATCATGCTTGGATGTGATAATATGTTTGTTTGGTTGTGGTAATAATTCACGTTAAATACATGTCGAATTACATAGAGAAAATCACTTTCCTATATGAATTATAAAAGTGTTACGGAATGGTTAAACCACTTTAAAATGATTTCAAAATGGTTTATAAATAATTTATAAACATTAAAATTCGATTCAGAGAACTTTTGACATGATATGAAATTGGAGTCAAAAATAAGCGCGTCGTGTAAGGGCAGCTCGCGATTTCGCTCCATAAAAGTTAAATCAATGTGTAAAGTGGAATATAGCTCGGAAGGATTCGAGATAAGAATTTTCCAAACTCTTATAAGTATGGTTTTCAAATAAAGAAGAAATATCAAGATTTCATTAAGCAAAATTTTAGGTGTGTCCAAACAAAGTTTTCAAAATCGTCGCACTTTGGCAGTTCAGAAACCAAAATTGCAAAACCTTTAAAATGGATATTTTTAAATCTTTAAAAATATGAAATAAATTCCATAAATATATTAAATTTTTTTAAAAGGGATTTGAGTTATAAAAATGGACAAATGTGGAATGAAGTTTGTAACGACCCACAATTTGATCACTCTAAAATATAACATTTAAACTGATTTTATATATAAAATATATAAGATATTATGATTCAAATAATATTAGATAGGATTTGGAGATTGAAATTTACACTAAAATAAGAACCGTTACTTATATCGGTAAAAGTTATAAAAGTCTGACAGAAAAGTAAGTTTGAAGGTTTAAATAAATTAATTTAATTATTTTAATAAGGGTTTCTATTTTTAATAATAATATACAAATTTATTTTCAAGTTTTGTTTACATAAATAATAGTTTAACAAAAACGTCAAAATGTGACCGTAAAACATTTTGTCAAACAAAAGTTGTCGCAACGTTGTTGCACCCTTATTTTATATATGTACACAAATTTAAATATGGTAAGTATTAAATAAATCACTAAACAAAATTACATTTCCTAGACAAGTTTGAAAAATTCTAGAAATCGTTAACAAAAAGTAAGCACTAAAAGGCAATGTGTCAAAATCGAACCTAAAGAAATATCTTATTTTATTTTACTTAACACCTAAGTGATTAAGACATAAAATAGAGATGTGAAAGGTGATGTTAAGTGTTGAAAAAAGTGGTTTACTTAAAGATGAAGTAAAGGGCATTTTGTTCATTTTACATAATAATATTTTATTCCAAACTTTTTTCTATAAATACCCACCTACTCCTTCACCTTTTTCACACTTCTTCTTCTTCATCTCCAAGCTTTCTCTCTTCATTTTCATGGCTTCCCACCTTAATTAAATAATGCTAAAATTTATTTCAAAAATTTACTAAAGGAAATATCCATCCGAACACCGCGAAACCACACCCGAAACTCCTCTTCCCCTTTCCCCTACTCACGGCCACACCCACCTACCCACGGCCGAGCCCATATCTCCCCCTAGCCAAGACCGTGAACACATCCCCCACTCCAAGTCCAAGCCAAGCCATTAGAGATGAGTGTGCAAGGATTCGTGAGCTAAAAATCTCGAGTAGCGGAGCTATAGCCGATTCTCCGATTGAAAACCAAAACAAAAGTGAAAACTCCTAATTACTATATATATATATATATAGATGTGATGATGTGATATGATTGTATTGATGTTTGTTTATGATTTTGATCATCATATATTGTTTATCTCATGTGAATGTTTGAGCAAGTCACGATATACACGTCGTCATTTCACATGGAAAACATTTTCCAAATGAATTTGCAAATGTAGTTTGGCATCGTTTAATACCTTCTAAAATGATTGAAAATGTTTTATAATGTTTCATAAAAATATAAACATGTTTCGAAAAGTTTCAAAAGAAACAAATAAATGAGTCAAAAATGGGCGCGTTGCGTAATGGTAGTTCGCGATTTCGCTCCGAAGAATTCAATTGAGTATATGAATGGAATTTAGTTCGGGATTCTTCAAGATAAGAATTTTTCGGACTATTATATCCATAGTTTTAGAATGAAGGAAGAATATCAAGATTTTATCTTTTAGATTTTAAAATATGGCCGTTATCCCGCCTTTTGGTCAAGGCTGGTATATCAACAAATAGGCAAAATAGGATGGAAACCAATATCGGAGATTGATTGAAAACAAGGCTATGATCGATGTCATCAAAATTTGACCGGGGTTCAATCAAGACAGAATCGATTGGGAATGATGCACAAGGCTAGGAGAGGCTACGTTTCAAATTTCAGGTCAATCGGAGTTCGTATGCTCAAGATATGATCGATGCAATTCAATCATCAACTGTTCGTATTCATCCGGCCTCAATTGTTCGTGCAAAGACTTGAAGCGAAGAGCACTGATTGACGCGGAAGATGAACGGGGCTAAGCGATCTGTCGAAGCTGTGGGATGTCAAAATGCATCGGTAGGGGAGCGTTCCGCCTTAGAGGGAAGCACCTTGGCTTTCCGGATGGAAGAAATTAGGTCTGGTCGGGAAATTAAGGAGGAGTAGCTGAGCCTTGGCGCGAGATAGGAAGCAGCTAAGCCCAGTCATATTCATTCGCGCTCGTTATTCATGTCCGATTCTATAGCGATTTTCTTCTATTTTTCCATCCCTCTATGTAAATAACAGGCACTTTGGATGAACTAATGCGAATGGGTGTAAGCCTACCTGCTCGGAAACACCCAGTGCGGGACAATTTCATTTCCTTGGCCCTAAGCTTTTTGAGGTCAAGAAAACAAGCCTTTTGGTGCTAAAATAACTGTAAGGAAGTTTTGGTACGCATCTCAAATTAAAGCCATGAAACAAGTAGCTGGCAAATTAAAATTGGAATTAGCTCAATTCACAGAGTTAGAAGCCTTTGCACAATTCGCTTCTGATCTCAATTAAAGACAGATAAAAAAATGTAAAAATTTATATTTATCCATCAATCATCAACTGTTCGTATCCATCAGGCCTCAACTGTTTGTATCCATCAATCATCAACTGTTCACCTCAATTGTTCATATCCATCAATCATCAACTGTTCGTATCCATCAGGCCTCAATTGTTCGTATCCATCAATCCTCTACTGTTCATATCCATCGGCTATATTGGTTCATATCCATCAAGTGGTCGTCATTTCGTATCCATCACGATCGATACAAATAGTGCAATGGTGATCGATATGAACAAGGCAGAGGCGATCGATACGTACAAGTTAGAGGCGATCGATACGAACAAGGCAGAGGCGATCGATACAACAAGGCAAAGGTGATCGATGTGAAGGAGACAGCCTTTGAAAAACACGAACTTGCATCGATCATATCTCACAATCTACAAGTCCAAATGCCACCAAATTTTCACAAGAGCTTGCGTACAACCTAAAGAATGTTCATGATCGATCTCGACTCGATCGGGCAAGATCTTAATCGATATGAAATTCATTCGTATCGATCACGGATCAAGTCAAAATCGCATGGGATCGATCGCGTGGGTCTGTGCATGTGCCAGAAGAGGTCTCCCGAGATCTGAGCGAGATATTTGCAGCCTACGCCTATAAATAGCATCCCAAAGTCTATAGAAAGGGGACTTTTGATTCTTCTACATCCAGACTCTGCAGGAACCATCATTGCGGTCGAAATTTGTTGTTGTAATCAGTTGTAACTCATTGTAGTCAGCAAGCAAACATCAATAAAATCATCAACTTCACAGTGGATGTAGGCCGGATTGCCGAACCACTATAAACTCTGTGTTCTTTACTGCTTTCCTTTTAATTTTCTGAGTGTTCTTCATTTTTAATTCTCTACATACTTGTTATCTGTGATTGTGAACTGGTGCTTTCATCAACAATTGGGTGTTTGTGACCAATTTTGGCGCAAACACTTTGGTGCTTTCATTGAGAACGCTAGTGCTCAGGAATTCTACAACCAGGACTCCGGATCTGAAAGCTTAAAGACTTGGATCTGGAAAGCTATGGCAAGACAATCAACAAGAAGACAAAGAGCTGGAAGGAGTCAGCATGAAGGGAGCCAGGAGGCTTCCTCTAGAGCAAATCACACCTCAATCTTCATCACCCGGGATGAGATGGAGATGATGATGGAAGCTATGCAGGAAGGAATGCTGAAAAGACAAGAGGAGATGATGCAGTACCTACTCCAGCAAACTAGACAAGCCAGAATGCAGAATCAGGGGAACGCTGCTGCAGGAGATGCTGGAGATAGAGATCGGGAGCGCGGAACAATCAGAGTTCAGAATGGAGCAGGACCGTCAGGAGCAGCACCAGAACTTGGGGGCACACATCCGGAGGACGTTGATCCAACCTCAGGCAGGATACCAGGTGGAGCTGTTCAACATGGCTTTAGTAGACGAATGGATGCCCATCCAAGAGACCAGATTCCAGGATTCCCTCATGAACTCGGGGGGCAGGTCGGAAGCAACATACAAGGGCTACAGCTTGATGACAGTGACAGATTGGCGGAGATGGTCAGACGAGCCATGAGAGGCGGACTAGTGAATAGAGATCTGGAAGATGTGAATAGGAGTTCCTTTGCTCCTACGATCAGGCAAGCCAGGAATCCACCAGAATTCAAGTTACCAACACTGGAGATGTATGATGGGAGAACAGATCCCGCTGTTCACTTGACAAGGTACATGAGGCATATGGAAGTATTGGGAGCATTAGAGGAGGTCATGGCGCGATGCTTCCCTTTGTATCTGACGGATATAGCAGCGTTATGGTTCAGACAGCTGGAGAGTGGCTCTATTGGCACATGGACGGAGTTGATTGAATGGTTTATGAAATAGTTTCAGGTCCACATAGCCAGACCCAAGAACATGATGACTTTAACATCAATGAAACAATGGAAAGGAGAATCACTTAGAGATTTCTTGACCAGATTCAATGCGGCAGTGGCTTCGGTGGATCGACCTGATCCGTCAATGGTTTTGATAGCAGCGGTTTCAGGAATTGCAGATAATTCGAATTTCAAGATATCATTGGAACGGGACCCACCGAGGGATCTTGGGGAGTTCTATCATGAGGCGGAGAGATTCCTAAGGCAGGAAGACGCGCAGGCTGAGAGAGAAGGGAGAGAGGTTGAAGCTTATGCGGTAAGGGATGGAGGTCCACCCACAGAAAATCCAAACAAAGACGACAAAGGAAAAAGGAAAATGAATGACAACGGTAGCACTTCAAAAAGTCCATGGAGGGAGTCAAAGTTTTCTTCTTACACGGATCTGACTGAAACTCTGGAAAGGATTTATTTGGACACTCGAGGGCGCCTCTAGTATCGAAGGCCAATAAGAAGGGAACCTTCTGATTACGAACGGGCATCGGGAAGGCATTGCCTATTCCATGAGCTGGATGGGCACAACACGAACAACTGCAGGAATTTGAGGGATATCGTTGAGGAGCATGTAAGGAATGGTCATCTACAGCAGTATGTAAGGAATCGAGCTGTGGCAGTGGAACAGGAATTACCACCGCCCACCTCGAATGAGGATGGCATTGGACCTAGGCAACGTTAACTTGTTATCAACTAAATAGATTTATGGCTTGGAATAAGTAATAGAACTCGAAGGAATGCGACTAAATCACTTACACATATATGGGATCGAGGACAGTCCCTAGGCATGCTCTGAGACGATGATAAACTGTGTTGCTCGAGTCTGTGAAATCCTGTTTTTCTTTTTCGTTTTCCTGAAAACTTTTGTGTACATACATTTATTTGGTTTTCCCTAGCTATAAAAACTCTTATTTGGAATGGTTGGATTTGGATCAATGTAATGAATAATGCAGGTCTCGCAATTACGGTCCCGACCAGAGAGACGGGGCAATAATCGTGAATTACGAGTCCCTTCGCCGAAGAGCGATGGAATGGACTCAAACACAATATAAAAGTCCTTGGCCGAAGAGCCGAGGCCGGAGAATATAAAAGTCCTTGGCCGGAGAGCCGAGGCAAGAGAATATAAAAGTCCTTGGCCGGAGAGCCGAGGCCGGAGAATATAAAAGTCCTTGGTTGGAGAGCCGAGGCGGGAGAATATAAAAGTCCTTGGTCAGAGAGCCGAGGCCGGAGAATATACAAAGTCCTTGGCCGGAGAGCCGAGGCTGGAAAATATACAAAGTCCTTGGCCGGAGAGCCGAGGCTGGAGAATATATAAAAGTCCTTGGCCGGAGAGCCGAGGCCGGAGAATATACAAAGTCCTTGGCCGGAGAGCCAAGGCCGGAGAATATACAAAGTCCTTGGCCGGAGAGCCGAGGTCAGAGAATATACAAAGTCCTTGGTCGGAGAGCCGAGGTCGGAGAATATATAAAATTCCTTGACCGAAGAGACGAGGTTGGAGAATACATATAAAAGTCCTTGGTCGGAGAGCCGAGGCTGGAGAATATAAAAAGTCCTTGACCAAAGAGCCAAGGCCGGAGAGCATAGAAGCCCTTGACCGGAGAGTCGGGATCAGAGCAGGATTACGCGACCCGACGAGGTCTATGGTTTTGAAGTCAAACCCGGAGAGATCATGGATTCAGATTTTGGCTTTGAATAAATGGACCTGAAGGGGTCTTGGATTTGGCAAAGGACTCGTAGCGGTCCCGAGTTTGGATATAAACTCAGAAATTCTATGGAATTGGCTAGGGATTTGGTTACTGGATTCAGACTCGGACATCGACTCGGAGCAGTCGTGGATTTGGAGCAGGATATGGCTGTGGCATTTGGGTAGGATGGCTTGGTAATGGATTGGACTAAGAATCGGATGATATGGCTATGGATGAAATATGCACTTCGGATGTTGGATTCGGAGCTTTTCAAAACACACCTTCTTACCACAAGTTATGTTTTGGGGGGCAAATGTTATCCCGCCTTTTGGTCAAGGCTGGTATATCAACAAATAGGCTAAAAGGATGGAAACCACTATCGGAGATCGATTGAAAACAAGGCTATGATCGATGTTATCAAAATTTGACCAGGCTTCAATCTAGACAGAATCATTGGGAATGATGCACAAGGCTAGGAGAGGCTATGTTTCGAATTTCTGGTCAATCGGAGTTCGTATGCTCAAGATATGATCGATGCAATTCAATCATCAACTGTTCGTATCCATCAGGCCTCAATTGTTCGTAACCATCAATCATCAACTGTTCGTATCCGTCAGGCCTCAACTGTTTGTATCCATCAATCATCAACTGTTCGTATCCATCAATCATCAACTATTCGTATCCATCAGGCCTCAATTGTTCGTATCCATCAATCCTCTACTGTTCGTATCCATCGGCTATATTGGTTCATATCCATCAAGTGGTCGTCATTTCGTATCCATCACGATCGATACGAATAGTGCAATGGCGATCAATATGAATAAGGCAGAGGAGATCGATATGAACAAGGCAGAGGCATTCGATACGAACAAGGCAGAGGTGATCGATGCGAAGGAGACAGCCTTTAAAAAACACGAACTTGCATCAATCATATCTCACAATCTACAAGTCCAAATGCCACCAAATTTTCATAGCAGATTGCGTACAACCTAAAGAATGTTCACGATCGATCTCGACTCGTTTGGGCAAGATCTTAATCGATACAAAATTCATTCGTATCGATCATGGATCGAGTCAAAATCGCTTGGGATCGATCGCGTGGGCCCGTGCACGTGCCAGAAGAGGTCTCCCGAGATCTGAGTAAGATATTTGCAGCCTACGTCTATAAATAGCATCCCAAAGTCTACAGAAAGGGGACTTTTGATTCTTCTACGTCTAGACTCTGCAGGAACCATCATTGCACTCGAAATTTGCTATTGTAATCAGTTGTAACTCATTGTAGTCAGCAAGCAAACATCAATAAAATCATCAACTTCATAGTGGATGTAGGCCGGATTGCCGAACCACTATAAACTCTGTGTTCTTTACTGCTTTCCTTTTAATTTTCTGAGTATTCTTCATTTTTAATTCTCTACATACTTGTTATCTGTAATCTGTGATTGTGAACTAGTGCTTTCATCGACAATTGGGTGTTTCTGATCAATTTTGGCGCAAACAATGGCCAAATCAGATTTTCATAAAAATGCCGCTTTTGTAGTAAAGCGACTAAATTATAAAATTCTTTGTAATGAATATTTAGATATGTTTAAAATATGAAATAAATTTGATAAATATGTTAAAATGTTTTAAAAGAGGTTTGAATTGAAAAATACGATTTTTCCAAGATTAGAAAAGTTGTTTTAAATCGGATGAGTTTTTAAGTACTTTCCGCAGCACTTTTCTGCTGCTATTTCAACAACTTTCGAAATGAAGTTTTAAACTTAACAATTCTTTTCCAAATCTTTTATAAATGATTTCAAATAAATAGTTAAGTGTTTTATATATGATTTGAGGATTTTATAATTTATTAAAATGGGTTTAAATAAATGATTTGAAGAAAAGCTGTCAAAATCAAGTGATTTAATCTTTGCTCTAAAAGCCGACGAGTTGACTGGATTTTTCTATTCGTGAGATCCGGATGTGAGGTGCTTAAACTAAGGAGATGTTCAGGAGAAACCAGTGCCCTGGCTCACCTGGCCTCTTCCAAAGGCGAGGGATAGATAAGGTCGAAATGTTGGAAAAGAGTTAATTATAAAAGTTAAATTTTCCAAATTTAAATACTCATAAGTTGCTTTCTAAAAATGACTTGATAAATTTAAAAAGGAATGCTAAAATGATTCCATATTTGGTAAAAGAATATTTATAGGATATATATCTCTCGAAGATATTTTGATAAAGAAATGAATAAATCAAACAATAATCATCTGCTTGTAAAACATCATTTTTATCGATGATTGGATTTCGAAGAAACCTGGGTCGGATTTGAGAAATCCCTATCCGAAAACCACTTCGAACTAATTTACATTTCGAAGTAAAAACATGATGAAGATAAAAGTATTGAAGACGAAGATATTCATGATGTAGGGCTGCTTGCCACTGGTCCCTCGAGGTGAAATTTACCATATCATATATTTATGGTGGCAAGTAGTGCTCCACTATGAAAATCTTCGAATTGCAAGGACTAATCGCTACTGATCCAAGGGGTTATTCCCAAAACAATATGTGGTAGGAGGAGTGCCTTTGATTTCGTTCAGTCCTAGAATGAACTTGTATGTACGAATGTCCGACATTGCATTTTAAAATCACATTAATTGATCTCTATAAACGTATTTCTGCTTGGTGGCAGAGAAGGCAACTTCTCTTAGCTTAACACCCTTTCTTGAGACGTATGAGCTCAGGAGTTATATGTTTGTAGAAATCAATTGTGTGATTATGGAATGGCAATGTGGAATTCAAAGTGAAGAGTTGATGTGCTATGTGAAAGGTAATTGTTACCTCAAGACTCACACCCGAAAAATGGATGAAACAGGGTAGATGCGGCAAGGCTATGTGGTTCACAACCATTAAGTATAAGCATCCCCTTCTAGATATATTTCTACCCGCTACAACGTTCGGGTTTAAATTATTGTAGTGTATGCTAAGTGACGTCTCAAATAGGTTGGTAACGACCGGGGTGATGAGGTATTCAGTAATATCTAGGAAGAGGTAGGCCGGTCTTGTGTTGGTACAGGTGCAGATGTTCTGTAGCCTCGCTACATTCCTCTAGAGATGTACTGCCGGAAGGTAGTCCATTCACCTGGTTATTTGTATGGAAATCCATTCTCCAATAAGCGCCTTCCATTTTATTTGTAGAACCCACTTTGTGGCTAGTATGCTGGAATTTGATCAATGTAACAATTTCGGCTAAAATTAATAAGTTCACTTGCAAATGTTTTCAAAGAAGTGTCATTAAAAATAATATCCCTTATTTTTGCGAAATAATGTTTTGGTTATCATAAGGTAAAAACATGTTCCGTGTTTATGTGTGGCGTGGTCTTATGAGATACCTTTTTGTTTTTAAACATCGTATTTTGAGTTCTCACACCAGTTCCATGGTTGGCTCGGTGTTTATTTTGTTTTCCATTTAAACTCCGGGTGCCCTATTTTTTCGGGCAGCCAAGTAGTCAGGATCAAGTTAGGAGTATTTTGGTGAAGCATTTTGGAAGAGTTTTTGGAGCATGGAGTTGGAGCATCTAATGTGGATGTCTATTTATCTTTTATTTTCCACTATGTCTAGTTGTTTATACCAGCAAATGTGGGAGCGGGCAGTTATAACTGTTTCTGGCTAGGTTAGTTCATACCATAACTCTAATGTACCCTAGTGAGATTGGTTGTATGTACTTTCTATTTAGATATAATCAAAATGTGAGAGTTTGTGTTTCTATCTTTAATTTACTTTACCCCTGGTAATCTGCCTTCCCGGCACTTGGGTTTACGACATGTGAATACCGTGGATGTGTTAGTGTCGATTCCAAGGGTCGAGGAGACGGGTCATCACATTTGGTATCGGAGTTGGAGGTTAAGGGAGAACCTTGGCTTTGGTGAGGTATGACTCATTAGAGATAGGGTTAGTAATACCCTAAAATGAGTTTAATCAATGAGAGTGCACATTTAAAACCTTTATCTGAATAAAAAGGACGGTTTTAGTAAAAACAAAGTTACGGAAGTTTATTGAAATATCTTGTGAAGATCCTAGTCCAAGGAGGGATAGTTTTCTTTATGCCTTAGGTTCATCCCAGGAAGAACTAGAAATGATACCTATTGTTAGAGAATTCCCGGACATTTTTAAAGAAGTAAAGAGTTTACCCCCACATCGGAAAATCAAGTTTCATATTGACTTGATTTCTGGTGCAAGGCCGGTTAAACAATATAACCGGAGGATGGCTCTGAAGGAGAGGGATGAGTTAAATAACCAAACCCACGAACTATTAAAGAAGGGGTTGATAAGACCTAGTCATTCAAGTTGGGGATCGACAGTAGTTTTTGTTGCCAAGTCAGATGGATCTTTAAGGTTGTGTGTAGACTATCGAGATCTGGATAAACAAACGATTAAGAACTAGTATCCTCTATCCCGAATAGATGACTTGTTTGATCAGTTACATGGTGCTCGAGTATTCTTGAAAATGGATCTAGCCACTGGATTCCATCAACTAAGGATCACAGAAGAGCGCGTCCATCTAACTACATTTAAAGGTCCGAATACTTTCTTTGAGTGGTTGGTTATGCCTTTTGGACTGACCAATGCACCTGCTTATTTTGTAGACCTTATGAATAGAGTATTTAGAGATGTACTCAATAAATTTGTGTTAGTCTTTATTGATGATATTCTTATCTATTCTAAGACAGAAGAAGAACCCGAAAGGCATCTAGAAATTGTGTTGGAGATGTTGAGAAATAATATGCTTAGCCAAATTCTCAAAATGCCAATTTTGGGAGAAGGAGGTAAGATTCCTTCGACATATAGTATTAAGGAACATGATTTCAGTAGATCCTGTAAAGGTTGCAGGTGTTATAAATTGGAAGCGGCCACAAACTCCTAAAGAAATTTGTAGCTTCTTAGGTTTGGCAAGGTACCACAGAAGATTCATTCAAGACTTCTCAAAGATTTCCTACCACCTAACAAAGTTGACCATAAAGGATGCTAAATTTATCAGGACTCCTAAATGTAAGAAGCATTTCAGGAATTGACAACTACTCCAATTCTAGCAATTATAAATGGAAATAGTGGATTAACCGTTTATACAAATGCTCGTGGAGAAGGAGTTAGTGCAGTTCTGATGCAGGAAGGAAAGGTGGTTGCATATGCAAGTAGACAACTAAAGACTCGTGAGAAGAATTATGCAACACACGACTTAGAGTTATTAGCCGTGGTGTTCACATTAAAAATATGGAGGAATTATTTGCTTGGTAAGAATTTTTCATAGTTTATTTCAATAAAATTTTGAATTGAACTTAGTAAATAAAATTCTCTCTTTTATTAGATGAAAAGTTTGAGCTCTTTGTGGATCACAAATCTCTGAAATATCTTTTCACTCGGAAAGATTTAAACATGAGGCAACAACGTTGGCTAGAATTTCTTGCATCTTATAATCTAGATATTTTATATACACCCGGGAAAGCCAACGTAGTAGCGGATGCGTTGAGTAGAAAGAATGCTATTATTTCTTATTTAATAGTAACTCAACAACTCTTCTGGAAAGAATTACCAGCATGCAAAAAGAAGATTGATTCCTGAAGTAGATTATTAAAAATATATACAAGGGGCAGAATTCAAGCTTCGAAGTAGATAACCATGGAGTATTGCGGTTGAATGGGCGAATTTATGTTCCGTATGTGGAAAATCTTAGGCAGGAAGTGTTAGCTAAATGCCAAAAATCCAACTTAACATTCATTCGGGAGTTAACAAAATGTACAAAGACATGAAGCACACATTTTGGTGGAGAAGTATGAAAAGGGACATATCCATTTATGTTAGCCAATGCATAAATTGTCAACAAGTCAAGAGCGACCAATAGAAAATTGTAGGTTTACTTTAACCTTTGGAGATTCCAGCTTGGAAGTGGGATCAAATATTAATGAATTTTATTGATGGCTTACCTCAAATGATGAAGGGAAACGAAAGAAATTGGGTTATCATAGACCGATTAACTAAAAGTGCACACTTCATTCCTGGTAAGCCAACAAGGCCGCTGCAAGCCTTGCAGAGATATATATATATATATATATATATATATGTGAAAGGGATTGTCCAATTGCACGGAGTTCCAAGTGGTATAGTAAGCGACCGGGATACAATCTTTACAAGTTAGTTCTGGAAAGTATTACAGATAGATTTGGGAACAAAGCTGAGTATAAGCACTACATATCATCCCCAAACTGATGGACAAACAGAAAGAGCCAATCGCATTTTGGAAGGTTTTCTAAGAGCATGTATTCTAGACTTTGGAGACTCATGGGAAAATCATTTGCATTTAGTAGAGTTCTCCTATAACAACAGTTATCAAGTTAGGATCGTCATGGCACCGTATGAAGCTCTATATTGTCGCCCATTCAAGTCACCAGCATGTTGGAATGAGATAAGAGATTGGTTAATACTTGGTCCTAATATGATACGAGAAGCTTCTAGAAATAAGCTAAAGGAAGCCCAGAGCAGACAGAAAAGTTATGCAGACCAAAGGCTCGAAATCTGGAATTCTCAGTTGGAGATTCAGTCTTTTTGAAAATCTCTCTGTTAAGAGGAGTGGTGAGGTTTGGAAGGGCTGGGAAGTTAGCACCTCGATATATTGGACCTTTTCCCATTCTTGAACGAATTGGCCCACTAGCTTATTGAGTACAATTTCCAGAAAGATTGTCAGGAGTGCACAACATTTTTCATGTCTCTCATTTGCGGAAACATGTGCATGACCTAGAGCAAATCATAGAAACGGCTGCTCAGGAAGACATGGAGGTGGAACCAACTTTGGCAGTTATTAGATGACATGTTCGAATCGTTGATCGTGATGAGAAACAATTAAGGAGGAAGGTGGTAAGGTTAGTCAAAGTTCAATGGAGTGGAGATGCTGAGGATTGCACTTGGAAAACGGAGGATAGAATGAAAAAGACATATCATGAGTTTAGGATTGATGTATAGACTATATAAATTGTATCGTCATGGTGTACTCACCGCCTGTGGTGTAGTCACTTATTCATACTCTTGTATATATATTCCATCTTATCGAATATATTTCCTTTTAAGCCACTTTCTTCTTTTCTTAAATTTCAAGGACGAAATTCTTTTATGGAGGGGAGAATGTAACGACCCAGAATTATATCGCTCTAAAATATAACATTTAAATTGATTTTAAATATAAAATATTTTATGATTCAAATAATATTAGATAGGATTTGGAGATATAAATTTACACAAAAATAAGAACCATTACTTATATCGGTAAAAGTGACAAAAGTCTGATTTCAGAAAAGTAAGTTTGAAGGGTTAAGTAAATTATTTTAATTGTTTTAATAAAGGTTTTTATTTTTAATAACAATATACAAACTTATTTTCAATTTTTTTTACATAAATAAATAGTTTAACAAAAACGTCAAAGTGCGACTATAAAACATTTTGTCAAAAATCAATGTTTTGTCAAACAAAAGTTGTCGCAACGTTGTTGCACCTTTATTTTCATATATATATATATATGTACACATATTTAAATAAGGTAAGTATTAAATAAATCATTAAACAAGATTACTTTTCCTAAACAAGTTTAGAAAATTCTAGAAATCATTAACAAAAGGTAAGCACTAAAAGGCAAATGTGTCAAAATCAAACAAAAACAAATATCTCATTTTATTTTACTTAACACCTAAGTGATTAAGACATAAAGTAGAGATGTGAAAGGTGATGTTAAGTGTTGAAAAATGTTGTTTACTTAAAGATGAAGAAAAGGGCATTTTGGTAATTTTACATAATAATATTTTATTTAAAATGTTTTCCTATAATTACCCACCCACTTCTCCACTTTTTTCACACTTCTTCATCTTCATTTCCAGCTTTCTCTCTTCATTTTCATGGCTTCCCACCTTAATTAAATAATGCTAAAATTTATTCCAAAAATTTACTAAAGGAAATATCCATCCGAACACTGCAAAACCACACCCGAAACTTCCCTTCCCCTTTCCCTTACCCACGGCCGAGCCCATTTCTCCCTCTAGCTAAGGTCGTGAACACCATCCCCCACTCCAAGTCCAAGCCAAGCCATTTAGAGACGAGTGTGCAAGGATTTGTGAGCTAAAAATCTCGAGTAGTGGAGCTATAGCCGATTCTCCAATTGAAAACAAAAAAAGTGAGAACTCCTAATTACTATATATATATGGATGTGATGATGTGATATGATTGTATTGATGTTTTTTTTTATGATTTTGATCATCATATATTGTTTATCTCATGTGAATGTTTAAACTTAACGATTCTTTTTCATTTTTTATAAATGATTCCAAATAAATAATTAAGTGTTTTAAAATGATTTGAGGATTTTATAATTTATTTAAAAAGGTTTAAATAAATGATTTGAGGATTTTATAATTTATTTAAAAAGGTTTAAATAAATGATTTAAAGAAAAGCTGTCAAAATCAAGTGATTTAATCTTGGCTCTAAAAGCCGATGAGTAAACTGGATTTTTCTATTCGTGAGATAAGGATGTGAGGTACTTAAACTAAGGATATGTTAAGGAGCAACCAGTGCCCCGGCTCACCTGGCCTCTTTCCTAGGTGAGGGATAGATAAGGTCAAAATGTCAAAAACGAGTTAAGTATAAAAGTTAAATTTTCCAAATTTAAATAGTCATAAGTTACTTTCTAAAAATGACTTGATAAAGTTAAAAGGGAAGGTTGAAATGATTCAATATTTACTAAAAGAATATTTTTAAGATATATACCTCTCAAAGATATTTTGATAAAGAAATGAATAAATCAAACAACAATCATCTACTTATAAAACATCATTTTTATCGATGATTGGATTTTGAAGAAACCGTGGTCGGATTTAGGAAATCCCTATCTGAAAACCACTTCCAACCAATTTACATTTCGAAGTAAAAACATGATGAAGGTAAGAGTATTGAAGACGAAGATATTCATGATGTAGGGCTGCTTGCCACTAGTCCCTCGAGGTGAAATTTACCATATCATATTTATGGTGGCAAGTAGTACTCCGTTATGAAATCTTCGAATTGAGAGGACTAATCGCTACTGATCCTAGGGGTGATTCCCAAAATAGGATGTGGTAGGAGGAGTGCCTTCGGTTTCATTCAGTCCCAGAATGAACTTGTATGGACGAATGTCCGAGTTGCATTTTAAAATCACATTAATTGATCTCTATAAACATATTTCTGCTTGGTGGCGAAGAAGGCAACTTCTCTTAGCTTAACACCCTTTCCTGAGACGTATGAGCTCAAGAGTTATACGTTAGTAGAAATCAGTTGTGTGATTATGGAATGGCAATGTGGCATTCAAAGTGAAGAGTTGATGTGCTATGTGAAAGGTAATCGTTACCTTAAGTCTCACACCTGAAAATGGCCAAAATAGGGTAGATGCGGCAAGGCTATGTGGTTCGCAACCATTAAGTATAATAATCCTCTTCAATATATATTTCTACCCGCTATAACGTTCGGGTTTAAATTATTGTGATGTATGCTAAGTGATGCCTCGGATAAGTCGGTAACGACCAGGGTGATGGCGTATTCGGTACTATCTAAGAAGAGGTAGGCCGGTCTTGTGTTGGTATAGGTGTAGATATTATGTAGCCTCGGTACATTCCTCTAGAGATGTATTGCCGGAAGGCGGTCCCTTCACCTGGTCATTTTGTATGGGAATCTATTCTCCAATAAGTGCCTGCCATTTTATTTGTAGAACCCACTTTGTGGCTAGTATGCTAGAATTTAATCAATGTAACAATTTTTGCTAAGATTAAGATGTTTGCTTGCAAATGTTTTCAAAGAAATTTCATTAAAAATAACATCCCTTATTTTTACATAAAAATGTTTTGGTTATCGTAAGGTAAAAAATCGTTCCGTGTTTATGTGCGGCGTGGTCTTATGAGATACCTTTTTGTTTTTAAACATTGTATTTTGAGTTATCATACCAGTTCCATGACTGACCCGGAGTTTATTTTGTTCTCCATTGAAACTCTGGGTGCCCTATTTTTCTGGGCAGCCAAGTAGTCAGGATCGAGTTAGGAGTATTTTGGTGAAGCATTCTGGAAGAGTTTTTGGAGCAAGGAGCTGAAGCATCTGATGTGGATGTCTATCTATCTTTTATTTTCCACTATGTCTAGTTGTTTATACCAGCAAATGTGGGAGCAGGTAGTTATAACTGTTTCTAGCTGGGTTAGTTCATACCATAACTCTAATGTACCCTATTGAGAGTGGTTGATGTACTTTCTATTTAGTGGAAATTAGCCACAAGGGCCTCTTTAGAAAGTGGAATTAGTTTTTAGGACACACAACTAAAATAATTACTTTCAAGGACAAAACGCAAAATAATTAGTTTTTAGGGCCTAAAAACCTATGAAATTATGTCTTTGAAAGTAATTAGACCATTGACTTTGTCTTTGAAAGTAATTATTCTTCTTACTTTGGCCTTGAAAGTAATTTCTTTGAATGTGTGTCCTAGAAACTAATTGGACTGCAAAGTTTGTCCTTTTGGTGAAATGCCCCTTCTATTTATATATAATCAAAATGTGAGAATTTGTGTTTCTATCTTTACTTTACTTTACCCCTGATAATCTGCCTTCCCAGCACTTGGGTTTACGGCACGTGAATACCATGGATGTATCGGTGTCAATTCTTAAGGGTCGAGGAGATGGGTTGTCACAAAGTTAATGTTTTGATCATAGAAGTTTTTAAAAATACCATTCGCAACACTTTTTTGGTAATTTTTGACATTAAGATTTAAACTTGGGATTTTCTTCCCAAATCTTTTGCAAATGCTTTTCAAATAATAAATCAAGTATTTTTAAAGAGTTTAAAGTTTATTAAATAACTTGATAGCTTTATGGGTGACAGAGAGATAGACTTTAGACCGAGGCTTGAACAACCAATGTCTGGGTTCCGCTTTAGCTATCCGGATTGGCCCGACGGAGGGGATAGTAAATTTGATTTACTCAGACCACACTTTCCTAAGATAAAAAGAGATTTGGATATTTCCATATTTAAACAAAATTTTAAATAATTAGATTTTAGTGATATGTGAAACGTATTGATTAAACTCTATATTAAATTTCGAGGAAGCAACTCATATTATCCGTATGAATTTAAAAGGTGATGTCACCGATATTTGACGAATAGTAAAGGTTGAATATGGAAACTAGTATTGAGTATAATTAATTTAATTCCTATGGATCCTATTTACTCAATACTAACTGGTTTTGAATTTACCATCTTAGATAACACTGTTTTAACCTATTTAAAAGATATGTTTTGAAAATATGAAACCTCTATTAAAATTGTATAAAATTATGGAAATATTTTCCTATGTAATTAATGAGAAATGGTTTGGTGTTTCGAAAGTTAAAAAGAGGTTTAATGATTCTGTATATACTAAAAAGGAATGGTTTAAAGATGTATATCTCTAGAAGATATTTTATCTGGGTAAAAAATATTGATAAATTAAATAATAATCACTCACATACGTAACTTCCGTTATCAATAAATTAGTTCGGAGGAACCAGGTTCGGATTTTGGGTGATTCCTATCCAAAAACCACTGAACCAATATACGTTCAAATGTCAAAATATGTTGAAGACAATGATTTTGAAGATGGAGATCTTCATAATGTATAGGTGCTTGCCACTAACCTCTGTGGTAATTCCCTTATCATATATATGGTGGTAGTGGTTCCTTCAATTTAAATCTTCGATGCAAGGACTACTCGCTACTAATCCTAGCGGTGATTCCCAAACAGGATGTAGTAGGAGAAGTGCCTTCAGTTTATCCTGTTCCTAGACAACTTGTTTGGACGAGTGTTTGACATTGTATTTCTAAGACCACGTACATTGATTTTTACAAATATACATCTGTTTTGTGGCGTATAAGGTAACTCCTATTACATTTAACACCCTTCTCTAAGACGTACGAGCTCAGAGGTTGTAATTTTGTGGAAATCGATAGTGTGTTGTTAGAAATAGCAATATGGCATTCAAAGTGGGATTTTTCATATGAAAGATAAAACATTACCTCAAGCCTCACACATCGGTAATGGGAAAAACAGGGTAGATGCAGCAGAGCTAAGTGGGTCGCACCCATTAGGATATAGTCATCACCTTTCCAGATTACCCTCTATATTTCGAGTATGTTGTGTATGCTTTGGTATCCCACGAATAGGTCGGGAACGATCGAGGTGATGGGATATTCGATACTATATATGGTAACGGTAGGCCAGTTCTGTGTTGGTAGAGGTTGGAGCCTCAGGTGCATCCCTCTAGCGATGTACTATTGGAAGTTAGTCCCTTACCTTATCATTGTATGGAATCCATTCTCTAATACGAGCCTTCACGGTTTTAGTTGTAGAATCTAGTGAGTAGGAATTTAATTAATGTAACCATTTCGGTTATGATTAATATATTATTTGAAAGGGTTTTCAAAGAATGTCATTAAAAATGGTATCTTTGATTTTACATAGCAAATATTTTGGTTATCAAAAGGTAAAAAACCATCCATATTTATGTGTGGCGTGATTTTATGGGATACCCTTTGATTTCAAAAGTTATGTTGAGTTTTCTCACACCAGTCCCATGACTGGCCCGGAGTTTATTTTCTTTTCCTCTTATACTCCGGGTGCCCTATTTTGCCGGCCATCCAAGTAGTTAGGTAACTTGGAGCATTTTAGGAGGAGCATGGAGCATAAAGCTGGAGGGTCCTTTGTAGTTATCTATTTCTATTTCCGTTGTATTATGTATAAGTATCTACCAGCACCTATAGGGATAGGCAGTTATAACAGTGCCTAGCTGGGTTAGTACTTGTTGTGACTCTGATAACTCATTTTGAGAGTGGTTATATGTACTATCTATATGTATAATTACAAGTTGTTAAATGCGGTGTGAGAATCTATTTTTTTCTTTCTTCTATCTTTATTTTCTTTTGTCGCTGATCTACCTCTCCGGCACTTGAATTTGCGGCACGTGAATACCGAGGATGTATTAATATCGATCTTCGGGGGTCAAAAAGGGGGGTCATCGTAGCTACCATCCTATAACATCCTCAAAAATCCAAGCACTAATTCACATCAATTTTCTTAGATTTGATCATCAGCGGTAAGGCATTTCGAAAGCCAGCAACTTCGGGATTGATATTGGATTCGAGGAGTCTATTTCTTCATTTCAACATGTGAACTTTGGACTTTAGTGAAAGGTACTTTACTGGTCGATTATTTTATTCATTGATCCATATATGTTGCTAATTAGAAACATCACGAATCAGTACATCGATGGATTGTCAGAGAATGATGGTTGCATATCAAGTCCATATATAAAAAAGATTTTTTTATGTATACTTGTATTATGCTCATGGTGAAAAAATAATTTTATTAAAATAAGTTTATTAAATAATTTTATGAACAAAATCTAAACACAAAAGGATTAAATCAAATAATAAATATATTTTAAATTTTATAAAACTTTTGTTTATACCAGTAAACCTTTCAGCAATATTAAAAAAATTATTTTTTTCGAATATTTATTATATATATACTATTATTTGATTCGAAATCGATTGTATAAATAAAATGTATGTATTATATATATTAATAATATAAAATTATGTAAAATTTTATATAATATAAAATATACATTATGGTTTCAAGAATAGTTTTTTAAAATTTATTATTTCTGTACGGTTTTAATAAATTATAAGTTTTTAATTAATAAATTCTTTAAAACCAAAAAATAAATTAAAAAAATATTTTTATTCTCTACCCGAAAGCAATAGCAAAATATATATTTGATTATAAATATACATATATATTTATAACTAGTTTTATATTTATATGTAATTTATATTTAAATTTTTATATATATATATATAATTCAGCTCAAATTTCGTATTATAAATATTATTTTACAAAATAATACTTAAAATAATTTTGTACTTTAATTGTGTGTGTGTGTGTATGCGTATATATATTTATATGTATATAAGTAGATGTATTTTTATAAATACTTTGCGTAAATAATTTACAACCGTTATTTGATAATAATTATATAATTATAATTTTACATACATATATATATATATATATACATATACATATACTATATTTTGACGCACATACACACACACACTTAGACAATCCATTTGTATACACGAGGGGCTAACATGTCTGTTGCGGTGTAAATCCCAACATCTATACACGGACATGTCATGTATACATTATTTTGTTACACGTGCATGCATATACATATATGTATATGATACACATATATAAAATACAATATAATTATATAAAATAAAAATTAGTTTATAAATTTAAATAAAATATTTATTTTATTCGAAAGAAAATTTAGAAAAGCTCTATATGGATTTAAACTACATTGGCCTATTAAAGATCCAATAATGGATTTTTTTTGAAAATTATCCAATTACTCCGCTGCAAGCTGCCTGAATTCCAACACAAACCTGGTTGAGGAAGAGTTACGACTCATGTAACAAGCTACACCAAGTAAAAAGTGTAGAACAATCTGCTCAACCTCCATTGTATAAACACTCATCAACGTATGTTGCGCATCTTCTTTGACTACGAAAATCACAGTTTGAGTGTGTTCACCTTAAGTGATGCATTTTAGAACTTTTCTTGGGTCTTATTTGGACAGCTAAGGAGGATATTTCTTGTTTAATCTAGACTCCTTATTATCTTATTAGGTAGAAACTGGTAGAATTGCACTCGCGAACAGTTCTATTAGGTTAGGCCCGATAACCATTTCTCTTGAGAATGTGGGGGGATGTGGGAAGGGTTGTGAAATCATCCGAGCGTGTGTGTTCTAAGAAGGAATATTAATAAGTACAAAATATTCCTTAAACAATAAGTAAACAACAAATTTAGGATTGTCAATAATACGCTAAAGTTAAAACCATGTTGGTTTGGTTTTTTAACACTTGACATTGGATTTGAAAATAACATCTTTTATAATCAATATAAAAGGATACTAGGATGGTGCTAAATGATATACGTAGATACGATAATAAAAATATTCGGTATGGAGCATGTAAGCTAAGTTCCTTATGTATTGGCACTAGGAATTATCATTGTCTACAATATCACACTTCGCTTATGTATTTGATATATAGAGCAGATGTCAAATCCAAGTTAAGATCACTGAATGAAGGTTTAGATTGTTCTCGAGTATTTAGGAAATACTGGAGAATTGTTTATAGAAATAACGAACTCCTTATGAAGGAGCTTGTAGAGTTAAGCCTCATAAGTGTTATCGAGTATAATATGTCAAACCTAATTTAATGTTCAAACTTAGGTTAAGAACTTTAAGTTGGAAATGTTCCAAACAATAAGCAATGACTGAGTGCATCGTCTTGAATAACACTACAGTAAAATAAGTATAAATAAATGCACATATTTATAACTGAGCTAGGGATGATTCCAAATGTTGAGAATCCCATAACATTGTCATATGATAAAAATGCTACGATATAGTTCCTAAAAGAACCTAGAGCTCACTAAAATCCGAAAGACATACTTTGACAAAGTTTTACATGATAAAGGCAATTTAACAACGTCGGAGAGAGTTGTTAACAGAGTAGACAATTAAAACAATATTACCCATTGACCAAGGGACTAACCCAATTAATTTTTGAGAAAACATATCGAAGGAGTTGGCATAAGATTACATCATTAACCCCAAGTGCAAGTGGGAGATTGATAGGGTTAGGGGTATGCATTAAGAGCAATTTTGTAATTTGTTACATATATTTGATTTGATAACCAATTTTGTTCAAAGTAAACGGTGTTTTCATTTGGTTATATACTTGTAATCAACTTAAAGGAAGGTGAATCACCTCCATCTTTAATTATCATTTATTACCTCCTTTATGGGATTTCATTCATTCGGTCAGTTGGTTTATTGTTCTCTACCACTATCTCCTATGTCATGGCTTAATATTAGTGGCCTTCCATGCCTAAAAATTTCAAAAAAAAGATGGTTCATATTTCTTGGTTCTTGCAAATTCCATGGATCAATTTTATTGAGTCTGGAAGCTTTTGATTCATCATTTTAAGGTGTGATTTATGGGCAACGTCCAAGGTAATTCTTCAATTAATTTATTTATATATGTTATATCACCCATATGTTTGGATTTTGTAAGATTTATTATGTATTCAATTGATATTTTTGAAATCATCTTTCATCTTAATCGATTATGTGACAACTATATTGTTTTATTTCAGATCCACATATGTTCTTCCCCACTCTATTATACATGTTTATTTCAACTTTGTTTCACTAGATTCGTTATCACCTTTGCTTAATTTTTTAGTTCTATGTAATTTTAGCTCTGTTTGGTCTTATAATGAATTTACATATGCTTAACTCATCCAATGTTTTTCTTCTGTTTTGGTGTTTTTGTTTAAAAAATGACATTTGAAAGTTAATTTTGATTTAGATCTATTTTATACTTTTATAAATTTACATACACAATTGCAAATGAATTGTTTATGCTAACTATTTATTATTCCTTGAATATTAGTTTCTATAATTATATGGTTAATTTTTTGGATACTAACATTTGAATATTATTCATATAAGAATTGAAGTTTTTTGGTCCAAATGTACAGGTGGGCATTTGTTCAAATTGAATATTTTTCTCCTCTTCTAAATTTATTGTTTTAAAAAAACTTTCCAAAACTCCAGCTTCATTTCTAAATTAAAACTTATCCTAGATTGTTTTGAATCCAACTCATATACACACACACACACACAAAATGTTCACAAATATATGTTGTTTTAAATCTATGATGTTAAATTGTAATTATGCATATATACTTGGAATTATACATATGTTATTTTATTTTATATTTATAAATAAGATTTTTTGTACAATTATGTAACTTCTTATGTCAACTCTTTCTATAATGGATATAAAACTTTTTAATGTTAATTTTAGATTCTAATTACATATGGTTATTTAATGTGATTTAAATATGCATATATTTTAAACCAATATCATGGATGACAAAGGCATATGTAAAGGAGAATTGGTTCCTAACGGTGTAAATCCCAGCACCTATGTACGTATCAGTTAACTATGTACACTCTAATCTGTAGCAGGTGCACTTCACATAAACAAGTATATTTGATATACTTGTAAACAAAAAAAACTTTTTAAACAGAATTGAATAAAATGAATATTTTATTTAAAACTTTAGATTGGATCTAAAATCTTTTTAAGCTTCATAGATTTAATAAGACCAAAATGGAAGGAAATTTTTTAGAATTCACTCATGTAACCCACTTTCAAATGGCTGGGTTCCTACATACATTACCATCCTCAGAACTCTCTTCGGTATCCCACGAGATGGCCAAGATCCCACACCATGGAACCTAGACATCAACTAACTGCTGCAGGTCGAAAGTTTCCCACTGAGGTATCAGTACTACATAACTCAACTTCTCATTATCAACATGTTGCCACTCTAAAGGCTCCTCACCCTTGATAACGTCATCGTATACCCGATTTTCGTATTTGATTGACTCAATATTAAGGTCTAAGAAAGTGATCTTGGAGTAATCGCATTTTGCCTTAGCCGATTTCTTTGATGAGGCAGCTCGCTCTGCAACCATAGTTTAGGTTCCCCTCATCGGCCTGACCCAGGGGAGGTTCCTATCGGTCACAAAGACCTTCTCATTCTAGACATTATCGATGACCATCTTCAACCATTTGACGTATTAATTAAGCATACTGAAGCTGAAGCCTATAGGACCGATAGAGGCCTTTGTCAAATAAGTTAAGGAAAGAAAAGGAGGGACAAAGATGAAAGAAAAGAGAACAACAAAAAAACTTGTTGGGGTTTGGAACTTGGTGTTCCTTGGATCAGAGTTGACCCCGTGAGGGATGAAGAATTCATCGAGCCTGAGGCAGCTTTGCTATGAACGCCCGTGGAAACAATAGGATTGGTGTTCACTTGAAAATGGAAATAGGTGTCGGTCGGGTATCTAGCTTCATTCTGCAACCAAAAGACCATGTTGACTAATTGAGTGGTTGGCTCGGGAAGTTTAAGATCCGTGCATGTAACATAGACCCTACACAAAAACCAATAGCATAAGACATAAAATGTTAATACTCTGCAAATTATAAACATAACACCTACATTGTGCATATTATAACATAACACCTACATTGTGCATATAAGTTAACAAACTGGTGTATAACTTGTCATATTGCTACAAATAAAACACTAGAAATGAACTAACAAATAGTTTGCTGAGATCTGACACTAACAAGTTAAGGTTGCCTCTTCCTGTCTCTTTGTGTGGTCATAAGAGGTCCACTAGTTGATTTCATACCACATAATGTTCTACATGATCTTAGATATGCTTTACCATTGGGATGTACTCTTTTGTTAAGTTGTGCTTCCTACGGGGTCTTGTTGTTGAGCCTTTGAACATCTTTGAGTAATTGGTGCGTTGGTTTTGTACCCACTTCTCTCAACCTCAACAATCATGTTGTGAATTATTATGCTTGCAAAACCTCAAAAGTACGTTCATTGTCCTTTCTATAGCTTGCTAGTTTCTTTGTAAAATACTTTTTTTTCTTTATCATTGTGGGACCTTCAATGCTTGGATTAATGTACTCCACTTAGGTTATATTCCATCCACTGGATAATATCCTATTCTATGCACGTTATCACCAACTTTGTACTCCGCAATGATTAATAATCCATTTGTCATTTCCAAGAACAAGGAAGATGGTTTAAAATTTTGTTACTATTTAACGAACCTAGTAATTCAAAAAATGCATGCCAAATCCACAAATCATAAGATGTAACCATTTCTATATTTTGTTTTGAAATTTCTTAAAACCTGTAATCATTATTCCATCCAATCGGAGAATTCTTTCAAGTCCAATGCATGTAATCCAAATTTTCTAATATACTAAGAAACCCCTTGGTTCGCCCCTAGCTACTAACCCTACAATCATTGGGACGTAGAGTTCATAAGTATTTGGCACTGAACTCCTCGATTATAGTTTTGTAGAATTCCTTCATGTAGTTTATTGTCGTTAATAATGCGAGCTTGAAGTTTTCATATAGTTGTTCTCTAGACGTATCATAGCTAAACATTTATAATGCTGCTGAAATTTTAAATTATGGGAAAATTCTTGGTTCATGTGCTGCATTCGGTCTATAACTAAAATATGGATTCTTTTCAAATAGTTTTAAATAAATCTTACTAAAAATATCAAGACTCAAACGAAATTTCGATGAAACAACGAAACGTTGTACGTGGAGTTCTCAATGAAGTAGTCTTTCATTAGCTTTTCACGTCTGCCTTTGTAAACTCTCTTGATCTATGGTCAAGTTTACCAGGAATGCTACCTCAATAGTTGTAATAAGATCCTTCGACATAAAAACAAGAGTATCAACGTGTAAATTGTTGAGTACGAAATTCACCTCTTTGATGGTGTTGTCTTTTCTGTCATTTGATTGTAATGTGTACACTCCAATGGTTGATGAAGACATCACGCGGATTAGTACGTGAATTGGTTGGTTTCAAAAGACATAAGTGTGTTTGTTTAGGTGATGAATACCACGTGTACACTCCAGCGGTTGATGAACATTAACCAGATTGGTTGGCTTTAAACAAACACAAGTGTGTTTGTTTCGGTATCGTGGATGAATGCTACATGTACACTCCAGCAGCCGATGAAGACATCATGTGAGTATTTTTGGATTTGAGATGAAGAAATGGAAAAGAGAGGGGTTTCGGTTAAGGAAGAGGAGGAAAAATAAAATTGCAAACATTTTGCTGTTTTAAACATAAAACGACAAAGTGATTGCGTTTTTAATTTTGAAACAAATAAAATGATAAATTCTTTGCCATTTTATATGTTGGAGAATATATTTTTAAGCTGATTCTATATCTAATTTATTTAGATTTAGGTGTGAAGATGGATTTTTTCAGTTGAAAACGATGACAAATGAGTAGGCGACTAAAAGAATATTTAAGGTAGTCTATGTTTAGGTATGAGTTGGGAAAGATGTTACTCTTTCCCAACCCCAATGAAAGCAAGTAAATTGTGTAACAAAAATCCATTTTTTGTTATTGTTACCCGGTTGTTTGACCATGTAACAAGAGGCTTGGCACAGGCCTCGTTCGGCACACCTCCCCTCGCTCGGCATAGAGGGGTCATTCGGCATCTCACCTCGTTCGGCATGACAGGGTCGTTCGGCATGACAGGGTCGCTCGGCATGTTGCCTTGCTCGGCATAGAGGGGTCGTTCAGCATCTCACCTCATTCGGCATGACAGGGTTGCTCGGCATGTTGCCTCGCTTGGCATAGAGGGGTCGTTCGGCATCTCACCTCGTTCGGCATGACAGGGTCGCTCGGCATGTTGCCTCGCTCGGCATAGAGGGGTCGTTCGGCATCTCACCTCGTTCGGCATGACAGGGTCGCTCGGCATGTTGCCTCGCTCGGCATAGAGGGGTCGTTCGGCATCTCACCTCTTTCGGCACTGAGGCCTCGCTCGGCAATTTTCGTTCGGCATTTATGGCTCGATGGGTAGAAGTTACTTACCAGGGGCCAAGGTACGTTGTTCCTAGGCCTATGAGGGAAGTCCAACCCATCTTCGTCTATAAATAGAAGGGCAGGGGCACAGTGAAAGGGGGCATTTTTTGAGAACACTAAGGAGACTCTGCCATTTTCAAGACTCTTTCTTTTTCTGTTAAAACTTGTATTCAAGTTGTCGGTGTACGGATTGTATCTGTATTCAATTATTGGAAAAGCAATAAAGATTAGACTCAAAGTGGACGTAGGCAGTTACGCCAAACCACTATAAATTTGGTGTTCTTGTTTTTTACAGTTATTATTGCATTCCACCGTGTTATTCCTCAGTTTTAATTTACCTTCTTCATTAATCTCTCTACACAATACTCTCTTTGGGTGTTAGTGACCAATTTTGGTGCTTTCATTGAGAGCAGCATTCTCAGGTCATTAGGATCTACTTTGTAGCTACTGGATTGAAGAAATCTCCCGAAGGAGATCCAAGTCATTCACAAGAAGTCCGTTGATTCTACTCAGAGTTTCAACCAATAACTCTACAATGGGAAGACCTCATACCAGATCAGCCTCTCATAACGCGGACGTCCACGAGACTGCTAGCGTCTAGCAAATCGGACCTAGTAATCAACAAGCTAATCTTGGCGTGGGAACTATGGCCGCCCAAAACCAGATGGAAGCTGTCACTAGGACAGAGTTCAACGAGCTAATGAGAGAACTCATGGAAAGTAGGAGACAACTTAGCGAACAGATCCAAGCCAATGCTAACCTTATGACTCAGCTTACTCAACAACAGCATCAGAATGCTCGAGGAAGCCCCGCTCCTTATTCCTCATCCGACAGCTCTGCTTCGTCTGATGAACCTCCCAAGCGTAGACGTCGTAGAACAAAAACAATACAGACAAGTGATGCTGATCGATCAACCAGGGATGGTCCGGGTTCTTTACCTGGAGCAATGGCTCCTCACTTACACCAAGAAAATCACACTCAAGCTGGAATGGGAAACTTTGGATCTGGAGTGCGAGTGCAAGCTGGGCAGCCGGCACACCAAGGTCTTAATGATGCTGGTCTCTAGGATACACACTTGGTAGATCTCTAACGGAGAAGACACCGACCAGAACGGTCTCACAGGACAGACACCAACCTGCCATCTTCCATACAAACCCCAAACCTATCAGCTATGGTCAGACAGCTAATGAAAGAGAATCAAGGCTTATCAAATGATGATTGGGGGGTATCCAAAAGTCGTACTCCATTTACAGATGTTATCTTACAGGCCGAGTACCCCCAGGAAGTTTAACATGCCGACTATTCCAGCCTATGAAGGAAAGACTGATCCCCGACAGCATGTGATGAGGTATGAATGGATGATGGACTCGGCTAGAGCGAACGATGCAGCCAAGTGTAGATGTTTCCCAATAACTTTATTTGGAGTCGCTACCATGTGGTTCACCCGACTTCCTCTGTGAACTATCTCCAGCTTTGATGAGTTAGCGACGAAATTTGTGGAACAATTCAGGATTCATGGCACTCGTCCCAAGGATGTGATGTCCTTGTCCAGTGTGATTCAGGCTCCAGGGGAGTCGTTGAAAGAGTACTTACAAATATTTCGTATTGCCGCAACTGAAGTTAGCAACCCCAATGACCATGTTATTTTAATGGCCGTGATGCGAGGGGTAAATCCGAATTCAGAGTTTGGAGACTGGTTGGCGGGAAAGCCCCCGACTATGCTAGAACGTTTTTATTCAAAAGCACATCAATTTATAAGAAAGGAGGAAGCTAGGTGGACGAGGTGAGATAATGCACCGGAACAGGGCAAGGAGGCTGTGTAGAGTAACATCGCTGTAAAACAATCCAGTGACAACTCTGGAAAGGTACAAGTCAATGTTCAAAATAAGCCTAAATAATCTAAAGGATCCGGTGAGGGAAATCCCGGAAAGAAAAGGGAAGCTGGAAAGTGGAAACTAAGAATCCCAACTTACAACGAATACACTCCTCTGAATGCATCTCTGGAAAATATTTACCTATCAACTTGTAATACTTTCCAATATCGAAAGCCACGCCCAAAAGAGTCTACCGAAGAGCAAAAGCGGACTGGGAAGTACTGCCGCTTCCATGAGACTTACGAGCACAATACCAAGGAGTGTAGGCACCTCCATGATGCTATAGAAAAGTTGATTAGACAGAAAAAGTTGCAGGAGTTTGTAAAGAATCCTCAAGAGGGTAAAAAGAGAACGTCCAATCCCAGTCGCACACCGGCGCCACGTCACCCTGAGGAGCCTGCTCGGACCGTGGTCAGACTGGTCATAAACACGATAGTTGGTGGACCTCACCCTGCAGACAAAATTTGACAGGAAATGGAGTGGTATGCTAATTCCTTAAGGCATGCAGATTTCGAATGTTGTTCGAATACGGAGGATGGATCCCCAGCTAAACAACAACGCATGATGACGGACGATATAGTATTCAGGAGCAGAGATGCTGATCAAGTGAAGGCTCCTACCATTGACCCGATGGTCATATCCGTGATAATTAGGCCAGCATTTGTGAAAATAATTCTGATTGATTGTGGAAGTTCTATTAATATCATCTTCAAAAAAGCATATGACCAGATGAAGATGGAGACGAAAGATTTAAAACCATCTAAAGCTCATATCCATGGCTTTAATGGTGCTGCAACCGATGCGGTGGGTTATGTTGAATTGCCAGTTGAACTAGGGCAAGGTGAACGTAGGAGGGTGCGAATCCTACCTTTCATAGTTTTGGATGTTGATTCTCCATACAATGTATTTCTGGGTCGACCGGCCTTAGTGGAATTCAAGGCAGCTTTGGCCCCACGGTGTTTAACTCTGAAATTTCCGACAGACAAAGGAGTTGGTGTTGTACATGGCGATCAAGCGACTGAACGTACATGCTATGTGGCTGAGCTGAGAGAGGCCCAGCGAAGAGAAAAGGGAAAGGTTGTGGACAGCCCCGTCCACAACCGAGTCGTTGAAAATTGACAAGTAATGCACGAGCCCTGGCTCGGGCAACATAATCGGATCTATAGAGACATAGATCCGAGAGATGATGATGAGGAACCCAGGGAAGAAAAAGCAACGCCGGCTGAACTGACGATTGACATTTCAGTCAACCGAGACGATCTGTCACGAGTACTTAAGATTGGGTCACAACTTAGCCCCTCGATGACTGAGGATCTCACTGATTTCCTCTGAGCGAATCTGGATGTTTTCGCTTGGACACATTCTGATATGTACGGGATTTCTCCTGCTATTGCGAGTCATATGTTGAACATAGACCTGAAGTACGTTCCGGTAAAGCAGAAAAGGAGAGGCATGGACCCGGCGAGGTCTGTAGCTCTCAAAGAGGAAGTGGACAAACTCATAGCCAATGGGTTCGTCCGCGATGCCCTCTACCCAGAATGGGTCTATAACCCTGTACTAGTGAAAAAAGAAAATAGGAAATGGAGGACTTATGTTGATTACTCGGATTTAAACAAAGCATGCCCTAAGGATAGTTTCCCATTACTTAGAATTGATCAGCTGGTCGATTCAACGGCAGGGCACGAGTTATTATCATTTATGGATGCGTACTCGGGATATAATCAAATCCCGATGCACATTCCAGATCAAGAACACACCAGTTTCGTCACAGATGTTGGACTGTACTGTTATGTTGTGATGCCTTTTGGGCTGAAAAACGCAGGGGCGACTTATCAGCACTTGGTGAATCGGATGTTTAAAGACCAAATTGGTAGAACAATGGAAGTCTATGTGGATGACATGCTCGTGAAGTCACGACAGTCAAACGACCACATTCGAGACTTGGCAGAGATGTTTGATATACTCAGGAATTATGGAATGAAAATCAACCCACTGAAGTGTTCCTTTGGTGTTGCATCAGGAAATTTTTTGGGTTTCATTGTCAATGCATGAGGAATCGAAGCTAACCTGGAGAAGATTCAAGCTATCCGAGACATACAAGTACCCAGAACTATAAAGCAAGTACAAAGCTTGAATGGGAAAGTAGCCGCGTTGAGTCGATTGATATCTAGGGCCATAGATAAGTGTATTCCCTTCTTCAATGTAATAAAGAAAGGAAAAAGAAATTTCGAATGGACATCTGACTGTGGGGAAGCATTACGGGCTCTGGTAAGGCATTTAGAAAGTTCCCCAGTGCTGTCTGAACTAGTAGACCATGAAACGTTGTACGTATACTTGGCCGTATCCCAACATGCTATAAGTACGGCTTTGGTCCGCGAGGAGGATCGAGTTCAAAAGCCAGTGTACTACGTTAGTAAACGTCTAACGGGGGCAGAAAGAAATTACCCTAAAATTGAGAAATTGGCCTATTTCTTGGTGATTGCATCACGCAAGCTGCGTCCGTACTTTCAAGTACACTCGATCAGTGTTTATACCGATCAGCCCTTGCGACAGGTACTCCAACGACCAGAAACCTCTGGAAGGATGTTAAAATGGAATATCGAGTTGAGTCATTTCGATATTACCTACCTTCCACGAAGGGCCATACAAGGGCAAGCGCTAGTAGACTTCATTGCTGAATTCACCGTGTCAGACGAATCAAACGATTATGATGTCATTCCGCCTATTCGATGGAAATTGTACATTGATGAGGCATCCAACGACCGTTGTTCTGGGGCTGGTATAATTCTTGTGACTCCCGAAAACCGATTAATTTGTTACGCTTTAAAACTCAATTTTCCAGCCACAAACAACGAAGCTGAGTATGAAGCATTGATTGCTGGCTTGAAACTCATCAGGGAACTCATAATAAAATCAATTGAAATCTTCTGCGACTCACAATTGGTAGTGTACCAAGTTCGTGGAGACTATCAAGCAAAGGGGTAGAGACTCGCCCCATACCTTGCACGAGTTCAAGAACTGTTGGCAAACCTTCAATACTACGATATTTCCCATGTCCTGTGCGAGCAAAACAAGGAGGCTGATTCATTGGCAAAGTTCGCAAGTACAGGTGATGCATAGCAGATGGGCTTGGTTCTCGTCGAAGTTTTACGATCTCCGAGTATAAACGAAATGGAGATAGATTTTGTTGTAGAAACAGAAATTGAAAAGGAGTCGTGGATGACCCCATTCAAACAATACATACTACACGGAACCTTGCCCGATAGAAAGAACGAGAGATGACAAGTCATTCGTAAAGCTTCAAGATATATAATGCAAGATGGAATAATGTATCGGAAGGGGTTCTCGGTTCCCTTACTCCGGTGCATCGCCCATGATGAGATAAAACGAGTTTTGATGGAAGTGCACGAAGGAGAATGTAGCGACCATACTGGGGGGCAAACACTCGCAAAAAAGATCCTCCGCTATGGGTATTATTGGCCAACTGTAAATCGGGATGCTGCGGACTACGTGAGAAGGTGCGACAAATGTCAAAAGTTTGTGAAAATCCCAAGAGCTCTGCCGATGGAACTCACGCAAATGGTTATTCCTCGGCCATTTGCGATTTGGGGGATCGATATAATCGGTTCCTTACCCATTTCTAAAGGTGGTGCAAAGTATGCAATTGTTGCAGTTGATTATTTTACCAAATGGGCGGAAGCCGAGCCCTTAGCCACAATCACCACCAAAAAGGTCATCAATTTCGTCGTACGAAACATTATATGCCATTTTGGCCTCCCGCGAACTATCAATCGGACAATGGAACTCAATTTGAAAGTAGGGAGTTCAAAGATTTTTGCCAAAAATATCACATTGAGAAAAGATTTTCAGTAGTCGCTCACCCTAAAACAAATGTACAAGTGGAAGCCGTAAATAAAATAATCAAGTCAATACTAAAGAAACGTTTGGAGAAGGCCAGAGGCAAGTGGATGGATGAGCTTCCAACAGCGCTCTGGGCATACAGAACCACCCACAAGTCCGCGACTGGTCATACTCCATTCACCTTGGCCTATGGCACTGAAGCTGTAATACCCGTTGAACTTGAAGTTCCTTCTCATCGGGTAACCTATTATGACCCTAAGACAAATCAGAATCTCTTATTGGAATCACTGGAATTTGTTGATGAAAAGCGTGAAGAAGCTGATTTGAGAGCGGCTGCACATAGGAACAGAATTGCTCGATAATATAATGAAAAAGTCCGACCAAGAAGTTTCGATGTGGGCGATCTTGTTTTGAAGCGGGTCTTTCCGGCCCCATCACATATGAATCCCATATGGGAAGGTCCATATCTCATCGAACGGAAGCTTGGAGAAGGAACTTTCAAGCTAGCGACCGTTGATGGCACGATACTCCCCCGAGCATGGAATGGCGAACACCTGCGCCATTATTACACTTAGCACAATTATTTCGCATTTTAGTTGTAATTATTTCCAGTTTATGTTTCTTCCATTTTTTTTAGTTGTCAGCATGTAATAAGACAATTTAGTTTGTTTTTATTTGTTATGATCAACAAAGGCTTGAAGCAGTCTTTTCCATGAACTATTGATGTAACCATATAGTACAATTCAGTGACAGAAATTAAATTGCGTTATTCTGTCTGGCGTATGAACGTGCACCCAAAACTAAAAAACTCCGGGTCCCCACAGTGCGGACTAGAGTATAAACGACTGAAAAATCTATAAGTCCCCAGAGTGCAGATTAGAGTACTCTGAGTCCCCAAAGTGCGGACTAGTGTATAAACGACTGAAAAATCTCTAAGTCTCCAGAGTGCGGACTGGAGTACTATGAGTCCCCAGAGTGCGGACTAGAGTATAAACGACTGAAAAATCTCTAAGTCCCCAGAGTGCGGATTAGAGTACTTTGAATCCCCAGAGTGCAGACTAGAATATAAACGACTGAAAAATCTCTAAGTCCCCAGAGTGCGGACTAGAGTACTCTGCGGACTAGAGTACTCTGAGTCCCCAGAGTGCGGACTAGAGTATAAACGACTGAAAAATCTCTAAGTCCACAGAGTGCGGACTAAAGTACTCTAAGTCCCCAGAGTGCGGACTGGAGTACAAACGACCACTACACCATTATAAGCTATTAACAATGGGTAAAAACCGTTGTTAAGTCCAAAAGCAATGGGTAAAAACCGTCTTCATTACAGGAGTGGTTGAATTTAGCGACAGGAGAAAACCGTTGCTTTATGTCCAAAAGGCAACGGGTATAAACCGTTGCAAATTGTGACAAAGGCAACGGGTATAAATCGTTGCAAATTGGGCCAAAGGCAACGGGTATAAACCGTTGCAAATTGGGCCAAAGGCAACGGGTATTAACCGTTGCAAATTGGGCCAAATGCAACGGGTATAAACCGTTGCTTTATGGACAATAGGCAATGGGTATAAACCGTTGCTTTATGTCCAGTAAAAAACGGTTTAAAACCGTTGCTTTATGCCCAAAGTCACACATAAAGCAACGGTTAACAACCGTTGCACATAGTGTTTGCTCCTGCTCCTACAAAATCACATCTGCAACTCACTACTGTGTTACACGCATATCTTAGTATATATACCAGAATATCAATATATATCAAAATATGCCAGAATATCAAAATATTGGTACACAAGCACTATAAACATATCGCACATATACCATACATATAAAATTATCAAACTTATAATTACACTCATTATTTTGCAAACAGAATGCTACCATGCCGGAATATCATACTTATTACACTGCATTGTTTATTACACTACAGTACAAAGATTTCATTAATTACACTACATTGTTTTGCAAGCAGTGAAGTCTACATGGTTCATTACAGGGCAAAGCATTCCAGTTTTCAGACTTCAATGTTCAACCTGGTTCATGTGCAACTCGAAGATTAAATTCAGAGGCAGTTCAACTTCATAAATCTGGAAAGAATATTCCAGTTCAAAAACAAAAAGCATCTACCTGATTCAAAAAGTCTGAAACAATTTAAAACAAAGTAGAACCCAAGCAAAGAGCAAATCAAATAATGCAAAGCAATTCAAAGCAAACAACGGTTAGGATAAAGCAAATTTGATCAAGCCTCAATTTCCAGATTTTGAAATCTTTTTCAGGTTCTCTTTCCTCTCTGTCAAACTATCCAGGTGAGCAAACCACCCTTATAAATTCTTAAAACTTGATATATCTATTTTGCATGTGATAAGTCTTGAATGTAAATTGTGAAAGGTGCTTGCATGCTTGTATTTATGTATGCATGACTGTGTGTACGATTGTGTACATGCAACATGCCTCTGTTTATACATGACGGGTTTGATAAACCTGTCTAAAAATTCATACCACCCAAAAGAATGAATGTTAGGCTTTGATCATTAAAAGGAAATTGCTTGAAATAATGTAATTTCATATATGAAAATAATTTCAGATAAAAACAGGTGCATTGCTATTCTTATATCACAGTTATGTACACAGGCTGCTAATGTTGTTACTTATCTTCTTGTTTAATCAAGAAAAGCATTAGATCTTGGGGTGCATGTTATCATCTGAACATCATTGATGTGGCTGAATTCAATTAGATTATCAACCCTCTTGTTTTTGGTCAGTCTTGAATAAACACTGGATGTAATCTAACTCAGTCCGTGTGACATAAGTATTAATTACCACTAATAGAAGTTACATTGAATCTTGAATGCAATTCATTATCCAACTTTCTAGCTCAGACTTTGAAATGCAAAGTCAATATAATGTTTTATGCTTTGTACGAGTTGGAAACACTTATTTCAAGTTGCAGATATATAATGTTATAATAATTTTTGAACACGGTTGTTTTTTAGTTTGAGAGGCATTGAAGGAGAATATAATGGGCTTCAACCTTTTTTTTTGGAAGGTAAAAGCTTTACTTCCTAGTATTTTATAAATTGTCGATTATCTTGTAAACAAGACAGACCAGGACAAAATACACATGCATTTGCATATGCAAATTTCATATACAGCAAACAAAAGAAAATCAGCAATATATGCAAAGAACAAGTCAGAAATATCAATACCTCCGACTAAAGATATCGTATCAAACCCTTTTGATGGCTCACATAACCTCTGGCTCCAACATCCCCAAAGGTCTCGGTAAATTGTCGACATATTTTGGCGGTTAGCTCATCCGGCAATAAAATTTTGTCCAACAACACTTTTTCATATGTGGGTGGTACTGGTTTTCCATGAATTACTAATGCTGTGAAATCTCGGCATATAGTACCTGTTATATAAGCATTTCTGGAGTGAATATATGGAATAACATATACAAAACTAACAAGCTCCCAAACATTTAAGAGGTGGTATATATGGGCACAAAAGCATAAGTGTGCGCATGAAATAATTTCAATGCAAGGATACGCATATATTAGAGGTGGTATATTTGCATGCTTCAGGGACACTACACACGCAAGAATAAAAGTTTTAAATCTTGGAACCATTTGCCTTTAGAAAATTATACATGCAATATATATCACGCATGCAAGAATTTCCACACAAAAATCAAAGTAAAACACACGTATAAAGCATGTAATTTGCAAAAATAACACACGCAGGTAACAAAGAAATAAACTTGCATGGTTCAGGGGCAGTGCATACGCAGGTACAAAAGGATTTACTCGCATGCATCAGGGACAGTGCACCAAATTTTTTTAGGATGAAAACTTATATAAACAAAAAACAAAACTCATGCTACCCAAAACCATTTCACAAACATGCAGTGATGGCCCAAGTTTCATAGCATATGAACTAGACCCAAATTTGCCTAATAATGACTTAGGTTTAATGCCAGAAGTGAATTACAGAGAATTTTTTTGGCAACCAGGCAACATATATATTAAATGCGTGAGTTTCAAACTCACATGTCTTTACTCTACAACAGCTAGCAACTCAATTTAAAAGGGTGCAGAAGTTTAAACAATATCAGCCATTAATGCTTCGCTTGAGATGCTGAAAGAAGTGGAATAAAGGATGATGAAGTGATATCTTTATTTTTATTTTTACTTAAGTCAAAGAAATGAGTGCTGAGAAGTGTTTTGGGTACATATTCATTTAATGCCATGTACACAAGTACTGCTCGACTAGCCCTTAGCTGTGGTAGAGTAATGTAAAGTTCAAGTTGCTTTTGAATTAATATTTTCACCCATTGCCTTGCTTCTCTGTTAATTGTTTACTAATATGTCTCAGCAATTGTAAACGTGATAACAAACTTTTTTTATTTCTTGACTAACAGCCTCACTATTGTTCAGCTATGTTAAATGAAAAATGTAAAAATGTGTTGAGATATAACTCAGCAAAATTGTGACGGTTCACTTTGTATTAAACATGTGGCAGCAAGTTATAAATTTGCTTATACGTGCAAGAAAATGCAGCGCACTCTCCCGTTCACGAAGTTAAGCATTCACTGACTTTGCAACATATTATTTTCTTCAAATTTTAATAAAATAGTACCTGTTGCAATTACTTCGTCCTCGAAGTTTAGGATTTCACATCTTTGGTCGATTAACTGATTGTTCGGAGTGGCAAACTGAGAAGATGCGATTTCACTGCCTACTTGACGATTATCTTGGGCTATGCTAAGAAGACGCTCCAGTTTATCATCCATATTGTCCAGCTTCATCAATTTTTGCTCCACATTTTGCAGTCGCTGCTCATATACTCCTTGGGCCTGTTTGAGCCGTTTGCATGGAATGGCAGCACTCTTAACTTGGCTAGGAGCTATATTGGTCCCAATACTTCGGCTCCTGCCCTTTACATCTTTACCAAACACTGATATAAAGATGGCTTCATCACCACCACTCGTTGTTTCCTTTTCTTTTTCAATTTTGTCCTAAAAAGTAAATACATATATATATGAATAATGAAAATTTAATTTAGAGGCGTTATTATTTTTTTAACTTACAAAGTAGGAAGATGTCGCATCTGACGTGCTGCCATCTTTTTTCTTATGCGTTTTCTCCCATACTTGAAGACGTGATACTTCTGTTCCCGGACTACTTGAATCGACCTACATACAATGACCTAAAATTTGGAACTAATGGTATATGCAATGTGATGCACCAATTCAATGACACATACCATTTCTTGAGTAATCATAACGTGACTCTTACGTCCCGAATGATGACCATATTCGAGCATTGATCTATTTTGTTTGCCTCGCTTCCTTTTTTCTTTCGCCTCGGGTTTTGATTCGTTTCTTATGAACTCATCCCAATCATCTTGAGCAATTTTCGGTGGACAATTTCTCATTCTTTCTTCGTCAGTGATGAAATGGTCATAATGATTCTTGCGCAAATCATTCTTGTGTCTCCTTAAAGCCTCGGACATTTTTTTCATAATAAGGTCCTTTGATAGAGGATCGAGCTCATAATATTTCTGCATAACAAAAAATGCATGTAAACCATTTTTTATTTATGTATTGAAAGCATTATAAATGAACGGAGCTCATTATTACCTCCAATTGATTCCACACGTCTTCCTTGTAATTTGGCGGAACTTTTTTCCAACTTGGATATGAGATTGGCACATGATTTCTTACTAGTTTACTAATCTTCGTAGCGACCTTTGAACCAATTTTTCCAACTGGAGAACAGTAGTTGTCTATATCAATTTTCTCCCGTTATAAAGTAGATGATTGGGAAGTTGTATCATTTGACGGTGGTGTGGCATTTTGTGACATTATGTCCTGCAAAGTCTCAAATCCTAAAATAATCCCAACAACATTATGACGTACAGTTCTTCCCCTTCCAGCCCATCCCTGTGATGCCCGATTGCTGTCGGCCAAATTATTGCATGGAGACCCCTCCATAACAAGATCAAATGCCTTATATGTCTTAATAAAATTTGCTCCAAGCGATCACAGTTAAGCTGCTGTACATCTAATATATGAACCAACGTCCCCTTATTGATTTGTCTGATCCCACCAACTTCTCACCACATTACGATTTTTGTCAGTCCGACTGACAATAATCGTAATGTGATGAGAAACTGGTGGGATCAGACAAATCAGAAGGGGACGTTGTTTACTATATCAGATGTACAGCAGCTTACCAGTAATCGCTTGGAGCAATTTTATTAAGTCATATAATGCATTTGATCTTGTTATGGAGGGGAGTCCATGCAATAATTTGGCTAACAGCAATCGGGGATCACATGGATGGGCGGGAAGGGGAACATTCATTTTAATGCGGCAGTGATAAAGTCTTCCTGCATCACTAGAATTTTAAACTTAAGCGGATTCAAAACAATATCTAAAATACTGACTGAAATAAAGGATGCAAATACAAAAATATATTACCTTAGCACTGCTGAACTAAAGGGTGCAAATACAATATCTTGAACTGCCTGTCTACCTACAAACACAAAGAAAGAAAGAATAGTCAAGCTGATCATATGTATGTATGTGTACATGTGTGTATGTATGTGATCATATGTAAGTAGCTACAACTACAAACACAAAATGAACTCTTGCAATATATCCATCCTTATGGATCCATCAGGATATTATAATGACACTAATAAAAAATATAATGCATCTATTACTATCATTCACGCTATATTTTACATTTTACACCATTTTAAATAAATATTTTGTTAAGGTACAATAACTGCTTTGAAATACAAAGTTAACATATGCATTTGATAAGATCTTCTAATTTTTCATTGTCTTCAAAAGCTGATTGGTAAACGGTGGGAAACTCAGTGTCATCCACATTTATGGTCAACCGTTTTAGTGTATGCAAAACCACAAACCATCCGTTATTTTTTAAATCTTTTGAGTAGAACACTTGACTCACTTCCAATGCAAGAATAAATGGCTCATCATTCACGCTATCTTTATTCTTCAATTTTCCCAAGTTAACTGTGATCAAGCTTGAAACAGAATCTATTTTACAACCATTGATCTTATCTTCAACCTTTACCCAATCACAATAAAAAACTGTTTGTTTGAAGTCAATGTAATCCAACTCAATTATCTGTTGAATGACTCCGTAATAAGTTGTTTCTGCTTCCTTAAAAATTTTATCCTTCCCACACGCTCTAAATTGTGTAATTGCTCTCATGCATACACCACTATCCTGTGTTAGCTTTCGCTCTTCATAACTCTTCGGAGAAAACAAAAACCCATTCACTTGGTACTTCATATAACTACGGGCATCAAACTTCGGCCCGTTAACTAACCACCAAAGAGTTGAGTCAACATCGACGGTCTTCAACAACTACAACAAACACAATAAGTAAAAAAAACATTGTCAAGGAGGTGTATGGTCAACTTGAAAATACGTTAAATATTTAATACATATACCTCCTCACGTAACCAAAAAGTGAAATTTTTAATAGCTTCCCCAGATGTACCCCCGCCTCGAGTTTGAGATTTGGTGCTTTGAACATAGGAGTTATACCTCCAACGAAAAACACATAATAAATACTATATATATGAATTGATTTACAATAATAAGAATTCAGAACAAATTCATGAATGTACTTCTTCCATTCATCCAATCCGTTGTATTTATCAAGGACCCATTTACGCACTTGTTGAAATTGCACTTGAGTTAACGTTATATCTTTACCATTATCTAGTGCTATTTCATCAGCAAACTCATCATCCTCGTCTAAAAACGCTTCACGGGTATGTTTATGAGTGCCAGCACCTCCTTTTGGCATATACTCCATGCAGTAAAGACTAGCTTCTTGTACAATATATCCTTCTGCAATACACCCTTCAATATATCTTTTGTTGCGCACATATCCTTTATATATTTTCATCAACCTATGAAGATGAATAATTGTAAAATGTAGACATCAATAGCTATTTAAATCGAATAATTATGTACATAACTAAAATGAGTAATTTACCGTTCAAATGGGTACATCCACCTATATCTAACAGGACCAGAAATTAATGCTTCATCGGCTAAATGAACCATAAGATGAATACTGATATCAAAAAATGCAGGCGGAAAATGTTTTTCAATAACACACATTGCTTCTACCAAACTAGCCTTTGCTTTTAGAAGATGTTCCCTGTTGATCACCTTTGAGCACAAAATGTTATAAAAGAGACTAATGCGGTGAATAGCATTCCGTAGATCCTTATGTTGCGGAAAACAATGCTGAAGCAATACCGGAAGTAAATGTTGCATTATGACATGGTAATCATGTGACTTCATATTTTTTAGTTCAGGAGGGTTGATGCTCACATTGTTATGGAAGTTCGAAGAGAATTTGCTCGGCACTTTCAAATTTTTCAAAACGGTGCAAAACCGTATCTTTTCTTCTTTGCTTAAAGTGAAAGTCGCATTTGGTATGGTTACTTTACTTGTTTCAGGATCTTCTATCACCCACAACTTTTGTTTTATACCCATGATTTTCAAATCCTTCCATGCATTGATCCCATCTTCTGACATGTCTTTATGGTTCATAATTGTGTTGATCAAATGTTTCGTGACATTCATCTCCGTATGCATAACATCAATATTATGTCGGGTCAAATTTGTTTTCCAATATGGCAAATCAAAGAACTTCGACCTCCTATACCATGCAGGAACTTCTTCATCGATTGTCTTTTTCCGTTTTCGACCAATTTCCGATATGTTTTTACCAACTTTCATTTTTATATTCGCTACCTTTTTTTCAACTTGATAACCAGTCAGTGGTTTTGGAGGACGCTTAAGTTCTTGCTCGTTGTTGAAATTCGTCTTATTGTATCGAAACTTGTGTCCGGACGGAAGAAATCTACGATGTCCCATGTAACAAATCTTCTTACTTTCAGGGAGATAAACAGATGTAGTTTCTTCTCCACAAAGAGGACATGCAAAGTAGCCGTGAGTTGTACATCCCGATAAAGTCCCAAGAGCGGGATGATCATGGATTGCCCACAACACTCTAGCTCTCATTATGAACTCAGATTTCATAAATGAATCAAATGTAACGACTCCTTCCCATAACTGCTTTAACTCGTCTATCAAAGGTTCTAAATAAACATCAATATCCTTCCCCGGTTGTTTTGGCCCAGAAATCAACAGTGTTAACATTGAGAACTCTCTTTTCATGCACAAAGACGGAGGAAGGTTATATGGTACTACAATTACTGGCCAACAGCTGTAAGGGTTATTTAAAGAAGCATTCGGATAGAAACCATCTGTTGCTATTCCAAGCGTGATATTTCGTGGTTCAGCAGCAAACGAAGAATCAAAAGAATCTGTAGATTTCCATTGAGAAGTATCACACGGATGACGCATTACGGTTGTACCGGACTTGGCACGACCATGCCAGGTCATCACTTCTGCTATCCATGGTATAGTATACAGTCTTCTCAATCTAGAAATTAAAGGAAAATGTCTTAAGGTCTTTTGAGGTACTGTGGTAGCTTTTCTCTCTTCGTCGAATGATGTCTTGTATCTTGGTGCGTTGCAATTTGTACATGAAACTTTGTTCGCATTATCTTTCCAGTACAAGATGCAGTCATTAATGCATGCATCATAAGTTATGTAATTCATCCCAACTTGCTTAATGATCTTCTTCACGTCGGGGTACTTTGAAGGTAGCGTGTTACCTTCGGGGAGTAACTCCTTTATGAATTTGAGTACTGCAGTCACACCATTGTCTGAAAAGCCGTATTGGGTCTTCAAGCTATTCAGTTTCACAATGGCATACAACTTTGTAATCTCTTTTGGACAAGAAGGATACAATGGCTCTGTTGCAGTTGCACTATCAAAAAATGATTTATCCGTAAACTGCTCACCAATATTAGCATTATCATGCAACTGACTTGTAGGTTGAAAATGATGGAATCTATCTGCATCATTGATCAAATCCTCCATCCTAATATGTTCGGACTCATCAGTATTTGTGGCATGACTAACCGGTTGTTGTTTTGGCTTCTCCGGTATTCTTTCCCCGTGAAAACACCACACGGTATATGATTGAACAATACCATATCTAAGCAAATGAAAATGAATGTCATTTAATTTGAATGTATCTTCATTTTTGCACCGCGTGCAAGGGCACGAATACTTTTCCTTATTGCCACCGTTTTCAGCAACAAATTTAACGAAATTTCTCACACCTTCCACATATTCTGTATTTCTTCGATTAGATTGATTCATCCATTGTTTGTCTATACTAAAAGACATACTGAAAGAAAATAACAAGAGCTAATAAGAAATCATGGGTAACAATATCTTATGGCTTTCCACCAAGTTCAACTCTGATATTAACTAAACAGATGAATATTCTTTTGATTTCACTTGAAATTTAACATTAGCATCAAACTGTTTCCAAAAAATTTGCCATTACAAAGGCGCCATTTTGTAGCACCAGAGTAATGTCTATGCATTACCCCTCTCCTGATACTTGGCTTGCGTCATTAACAACAATTTTATCTACTTACTAAATATGGTCGACTGTGGTTCGAGCGAAGATTCAAAGTTGAAGGGGTTGGCTACAGTGATAGAAGGGGAGGGCAACTTCGCCAGATGGAGAAATAAATGAATCGGGAGGAGAACGTTAATATCTAAAAGGTTGAAAGATAACGAAGGAAGTGGAAAGCTGGGAACGAATAGAAAGACATAAAAACGCGACTGTTCAGTTGCCAAATTTCAAAGGGGCCTGTGCGAGCTTGGAATTTAACTCACTAATAATAATATAGTATAGATATGGTGCGGACGTGTTGAATGTTGGGCCATACATATTATCTCAGCCTAAATAGCAGTTTGTTATTATAAGTAGAAGCTGTAACATGTACAAGAGATATCGGTTTTGCATTTTCATTAAAATAAAGAATTTTTTCCATTCACTTCAAATTACAGCAATTCGTTTTTTCTCAATTCAATCACATTCTTCTATTCTTAACAAATGTTACTGCAAAATAGTATTATGAGTTAATGTATAGAACTGCTTCCTTTGAAAATGCCATTACAATTCATTAAAATGCAACTAAAAATAGCATTATAGATTATATCATCACAACCTCAACCATCTCCTCCTTCATCACCACCAAATACACCTCATCAATCATCGTACACCCACCACCAAGATTTGTGGCGACTATTTAATCCACCACATCATAGTATGAAACCCTTGTTTTTACGTGAAAGAAAGGAAACTTGAAATAAATAATCTTGCTTTTTGGTTAATTCGAACGAATAGTTTGTCCTAAGCCGACTTTGAAACTCAGTGTGTTTTTGTAGTCAAATTTTTCTCAACGTTTGATCAGAATAGTAAGTTTCTTACTACCAGAATATACGTACGCAGAAGATTATAACAAAAACATAAATGTTGATTTGTAGAAAAGAGGAGAAAGCTCATCCGTTTTTTTAGAAAAGACAGACAAAAACTGAGAATAAACAAAACCAGAAATAAATTGTTGGACTAACTATAAAACCAAAAAAATTACAGATCAACATATTTTGCCAAGTATCTGGATTAATTTAGCTGCCATGATCCTAACTTTTTAGTCAATTTTACCAATCGGTAAAACTGGCGATCACACACCTATCGTTTTTAATCTGGCCATCTCGACATTTTACAGGAAAGGTACTCCTTTTAGATATAACAACTTATGGCGTCCCAAGGCAGATTATCATGATCTAGTACGCATAAAATTCTAGATCTCTACAATCAAAAAGTGGATCAATAATCTGAGACTCGGCATAAGCAGGCCATAGAAAACTTGCAACACTAAAAAATAAAATGACTAACTCAAGGAGACAAAACATCCCAATTTTTTCGTGCTGTTGGAGGAGATTAAGGGCTTGAAAATGATAGATCTGGTTAGGTAAGTGGTAATGGGTACGAAGCTCAAGGAAGTTGAAATTAACGAAATAAATAAAAACTTGCAGCAGTAGGGAAACCTGTAGAAGATGAGAAGCGATATGAAGATGCTGAAACAAATGAAAGACGCCCTAGCTTGGAATCCGCCGGAGCGCCGGCTGCTGCTGTTGGAGGCTGGAGATGTTAATTCGCGGCTGCAAGTTAAATTTTGTGCTGTATGCTTTACTACTGGAGGAGCCGATCGACGAGGACGAAATCGCGGTTGAGAGAATCAGAGATCTGCGTTTTTTTTTACTGTATGCTCGGTAAATTTTGTGCCCCAGAGTAAACGACACAAGTACTGTGATATTTGGCACAAAATTAGCTGCCACAACATTTACCATGGTTACAAACCATTGCTAATTAGCCACGGTTGAAAACCGTTGCTAGTTGGAACGAAGCGCGCCAAAAATTATGGCGCGAAAGGATGAAATTCACCGTCATCATTTGTCTCCAAAGAAGCTACGGTTAGTAACCGTTCCCAATTAGCAACGATAAAAAACCGTTGCTAACGGAACCAAGACGGTTATTAACCGTTTCAAAATGGCAACGGTTAATAACCGTTGCCAAATGCGTGGATGGTTAGTTGCAAATCTCAGTATTTGGTGTAGTGGACTGAAAAATCTCTAAGTCCCCAGAGTGCGGACTAGGTACTCTGAGTCCCCAGAGTGCGGAATAGAGTATAAACGACTGATAAATCTCTAAGTCCCCAGAGTGCGGACTAGAGTACTCTGAGTCCCCAGAGTGCAGACCAGAGTATAAACGACTGAAAAATCTCTAAGTCCCCAAAGTGCGGACTAGAGTACTCTGAGTCCCTAGAGTGCGGACTAGAGTGTAAACAACTTCGAAATCTCAAAGTCTCCTGAGCATGGACTAGAATGTTCTGAGTTCCCAGAGTAAGGATCAGAGTATAAGCGATTCAAAAAATCTTCGAGTCATATGGAAGTGAACTAGGGCTTATATAACTCATAAGGTTTCAAATTTTGACTACAAGTTATACAGTAAGCTGAACAATAGAAGTCATTTGAAAGACAAAGAACGAAATTTTATTTATTTATTCAAAATGAAGTCCTACTATAACTCCTCCCAAACTCGGGGCAAAAAGTCTATCTACAACGGCTATGAAAATGAAAAATAATTAATAATTACATAATCCAGGCTGATTCTCGTTGAACGAGCATGATATTTACTTCTTTGACTTCTTCTCCTTCTTTGATTTCTCAGACGACTCCTCCCCCATGCATTTTCTCTTAGACGTTTTGCTCACCTGAGAAGGGGTGTCAGAGGAAGGAGGAACTTCTAACGGCCTGGTCCCACTTGGAAGAATAATCTTCAAAGGCCTGTTCAGTGGGTCATCGAGTTCTACCACTTGAGGCTCGACCTTAATTTTGGCCTTCTTTCTCCCCTCTTCGGCGACCTGTTCCTTCATGCTCAGCTTTGCAGTGTGTTTGGAGGCGCCAGTAATTTCAATCTCGTAATGTTCTTCAACAGGCGACGGATTGCCGAATTTGTCTTCATTAAGCGCCTCAATCACTTGAGCGTCAGGTCCGGGGGTCTCTTCCGCTTGCGTCGTTTCTCCCGTCTTCTCCTCCTTCTTCGTGGCGGCATCGATCCTTGGAGTAGGTAGGGGATCAGGATGACCTACGTGGAATTGTAAGAAATAAATGTTAGAATACATTTATCACTCGCTGAAAGCGAGAACCCTTTGAACTCTGAAGGAAGATTTATGTACCAGTATCTGGTTGACTCTCAACTGTTCGGGGAGTTTCGCCTTCTGCAATGGGAGACATAACAGAAATACCGAGACCAGGATCTTTTGGGTCGTAACCAACGTGTTTTTTGAAGGGGTCAAGTGGTAGGCGATCAGTCGATTGAGTAGGGGGAGAAATTATAGGCTCGACTCCGGATGGGCCGGCAATGTCATCTTTTCCTTTCGGTGTGGAGGAGTCTCTACTATAGAGAGCCTTCGCTGCAGACAAGTCCGAAGGTTCTTTCCCCCGGAGGAATTCTTTCACTAAAGCTTCCTCATCGACTTCTTCCATTCCCAACTCAACCTTTCTAATCTTGATTAAAGTCTCTCATGCTTCGGCCAGAGATTCGAGATAACCCTCGCCAAGAAATGTTAAGTCACAATGCATGAGGACTCGAGCGTTGTACTCGGCTATAAGCGGATCAAATAAGCATTTGATCTCCTCCCTACCCGATTTGGTGGCCGCCTCGAGGAGAGAATCCATCTCCGTAAACGCTATCCTTTTGCCCTCTTTGCAGGCTTCGTCCTTCAACGTCTCAGCCTTGGAGAGTTCTTCGTCAAGCTTCATCTTCAGGAGTCATGTAGCGACAATCTCGTCGCAGTAACGTTGCGACTCCTCTTGAGCAACCACCTTTTCTTTTTTCTCTTTGAGAAATAGCTCCTCCAGCTCTTTGACTCGTTGAGCGAGCATGTCTCTATCCTTTTGAACAGAATCATTCTCTAAAGCTAAGGCTCGCAACGTTGAACCGCTTCGTTAATTTCTTTCTTATGTGTCGTCTCCAGACGACTAATGGCCTCCGCTGTGTCTTTAGCATTCTTTTAAGCAGCTTCGAATCGAGACTTATATGAAAAGAGCTCTTCATCTTGAGCTTTAATGATGTCATTGTCATGAATAGCCGCAAGCTTCAGAGGGTCGATTTCATGTTGACGCTCAATAGAGACTTCCGAGACTTTCTCAACCAAATGGACGAATGCGTCATGTTGGACGTAGACGTTGTTGTTACATGCAATGGCGCTTTGCTTGACGTGTCCTAGAATGAGATGGATCGTAGGAAGTAACTTCAGACCATCAAAGCATATTTTGGGGAACGTAGCCTTGAGCTCGGCCAGCTTTTCCGATACCGACGGATCTTGTGTGGGAGTAGGAGGAGTTGGTTTTGAAACCACAGTTTTCTTATGAGGCCTTGTGCTAGAAGAGCCTGAGTGTTGATCATGGGGAGTATCAGACTGGGACCGTTTATGGCCAGATTTCTCCCTGCCTTGTTCCGGGTGAGAAGGAGAATCGTAATGAGATGAAGGTTGATGGTAAGTTTTCCTTCGGGATGACGAATCCCGGGAGCGGTAATGTCTGTTGCTGTCATCATCTCTATCCCGACGTTTTTCGGAGCCTGAATCTCGTCCAGAATGATGGAAAATAAAGGAACCGCGGAGGCGGTCAAATCCGTGAGAATGCCCCATATCACCTGGACAAAAATTAAATGAACGCGGGTTAGCCAGAATCACATGGTGACTGAAGATTGAGTGCAGGGTGAAGTGTAAGTGTTATCGTGTGTCCTAGTGTTTTCCTCCAACAGACCTGTTTTTTTAGCTTTACTAATTGGAGTTTTCTCTCCTTGATTTTGGACTTGAGCGTCTTCATCGCATTTCGCGGGCGGGCGAAGCTTCAAGGCTTCCGAAATCATCGAAGCCATAATTAAGCAAATTGTCGGGAATAGTGAGGTCCGACAAGCCTTTCAATGAACTCTCTAAGTGTTGACGAGAGGGCTCTCTCTCTACTGGAGTGATTGTGACCTTAGAGGTTCCGCCTGCTGTCTTTTTCCTCCATTTGTAAGTCAATTTCTTCTTGCCTTTTGAAGGAGGAGGCGTTACTTCAATGTCATGAACCTCAACTACCGGCTCTTGAGCAGGACTAACATTTTTACTCGGAACTTCGGGGCATTTTAGCTTCTCTAATCTCCCCCTCCTCAGATGTGTTAGGGGCATCACGTGCTGAAGGCCCAGCATGCCTTTTGCCTTTATCCAAGGCAGAACCGGTTATAGTGACGCCGTGAGGAAGACTTATTCGGCGACCTTCCGCCAGCAGGCCAAATTTCGAGAGCATTTCATTAGAAATGATAGACCTAATATCCCGATCTTCCACGGGGAAAGCTCGGATAGCTTCAACGGCCTCAGAGTACCCGGAGCCTTTAGGACGTGGGCTAATACCTATAAAAGTAGAGAAAGAATTAGAAATGGTACAATTCCCACTGAATGCAAGTATTGATCTAGAAAAGAGACTCACTCCCTTCCACCCATCTCCTTGCAAAGCAAGGGGGACAGCGCACGTAGAACCATTCCTGCTTATACTCGGCGAATTTGCTCCACGCCCCAGTCAGAATTTGACACTTGTTATGCGGCTCAAGAAATACAAAGGATGGGCTGTCGGATCGTCTCTTGAAACGATAAATATAGCGGATATCGCCGGGAGTCGGGAGCCTAAAAAGGACGCTCATGAAGAGAATGCACGTGCCATATACGAACGCATGACTGTTAGGATGTAACTGTGATGGAGCTATCTCAATGTACTGTAACAGGTTGCGGAGGAAGGAATTGAATGGTGGCACGCTACCAACCCAGCACATAAATTTATTGCAGGCCATATATCCGACTAGGGGCAAGTGAGGACGATCTTGTCCCGATGGAACCAACACATCGTCGAAAGGAATCCCGTGAATTGAGCATATGCGACGAAGAGCGCTTTCGTTAATTCTCGAAGCTTGAGAATTGACTGGTTTATCTAGAAAGTTCGCTGCATCCAAGGCATCGGGAGCCAAGTCGACGGATGCGATCATGGGACTCAGAATAGTCGATGAGTTTGAAGTTCCAACTACTTCCTGTCGTGAAGTTTGCTCATGTTTATCTGAGACTGTGGAAGAGCTGGATTTCCTAGACATCTCTGATGAATGTTGGATCTGATGAAACACCTGTTTGAACTATACTTGAAAAACGATCGACATTGGACATAACAACAAAAATACTCCCCCCGTGTGGTGTGTGAACTAGTGCAGCCATTCAAGTATAAGTGCCAAAGAATTACAAGTCACGTGTAAGATTCGGGAGTCTAAAGGGATGTCGAGATGTTGGCGAAAGTCTGGAAAAAGACGAGTTCGTAAGGATGTTAGAGTGGAGGTAAAAGTAAAAGGGGGAAAGAAGAGAAGTGTTGGGTTATATAGGAAAGAGGGAAGGCGAATAGACAGTGACCGGTGGAACCGGTCAAGGCACCTCCCTCGTTCGGCATCAATGTCGTTCGACATTCATATGTCGTTGGGCATTCAGGAGGTCGAAAGAAAACACTATCGAAAAGAAAGAACAAGGGCTTAAAAGAAAACACGGAGTACTCGTGATTCAAAGCGCATCATGTTTATCCACATGATACACTTTGGGGGGCAAGTGTTACCCGGTTGTTTGACCATGTAACAAGAGGCTTGGCACAGGCCACGTTCGGCACACCTCCCCTCGCTCAGCATATAAGGGTCGTTCGGCATCTCACGTCGTTCGGCATGACAGGATCGCTCGGCATGTTGCCTCGCTCGGCATAGAGGGGTCGTTCGGCATCTCACCTCGTTCGGCATGACAGGGTCGCTCGGCATAGAGGGGTCGTTCGACATCTCACCTCGTTCGGCACTGAGGCCTCGCTTGGCAATTGCCGTTCGGCATCTATGGCTCGGTGCGCAGAAGTTACTTACCACGGGCCAAGGTACGTTGTTCCTAGGTCCATGAGGGAAGTCCAACCCATTTTCGTCTATAAATAGAAGGGCAGGGGCACAGTAAAATGAGGCTTTTTTCGAGAACACTAGGGAGACGCTGCCATTTTCAAGACTTTTTCTTTTTCAGTTAAAACTTGTATTCAAGTTGTCGGTGTACGGATTGTATCTGTATTCAATTATTGGAAAAGCAATAAAAATTAGACTCAAAGTGGACGTAGGCAGTTACGCCGAACCATTATAAATTTGGTATTCTTGTTTTTTACAGTTATTATTGCATTCCATCGTGTTATTTCTCAGTTTTAATTTACCTTCTTCATTAATCTCTCTACACAAAACTCTCTTTGTGTGTTAGTGACTAATTTTGATGCTAACTGTTATTATTATTGTTGTTTTTTTCTCCGCCCATCAAATGAGAAATTGAAATAAAAAAGTAAGAACTTATACGTAGTTTAGAATCTCAAGTAAATCTCTGCTACGGTAGCCGAATTTAGCTACCCAGTAGTCAAAGACTGGGTATTGATGCCCAGATGACACTTCTACAGTGATTAGCATTTGAGTAAGAATATCTAATGATTACAATTGTGCAACCTTAACCATTTTCAAATAAAATTGAACCTATAATATAATAGCAATAACAGGACAAATGGCGCTCTTAAGATCTGAAAATACTAAAAAGAGTTGTATCTCAATGCTATATCGATACCTTAGTAAATTATACAACAGAACTAGGAAGAATAATTACAAGAAATTTTCTTGGCACGATCATCCAACTCCTTCAAAACTCTGACAACTTCCGCCAAAACAACTGCGGCATCGCTGCATTCTCCAACTCCAACCATCAAAGCCAGCATTTTGATCTTCTTTTTTACTTTCTCTTCTTCAAATACAGACTCTGGATCATCTTTTAAAATGCTTGAATCCATTGCTTCACTTAGAGCTCTGCTTCAAATATGTGTTGATTTAAATCAATTATGATGAATATGCGAAAATGAAAATGTACTTTGCAGGAGTTGTTGCTAATGTACAGTGCCTTTAGTATTCATTTTCATAAATGGTGTGCAAAAGTAGAAGCATGCGCATATTCAATGAGAGTAGTTTAAATTTGTCATCAAATTCTTGTACATTTTATCTCTTATCCCCTGTACTAGTTGAAATTTTGCCTATACAGGTTCTGGCTCTTTTTGTACAAGTACATAAGCTAATAAATGCTATCTATATGTGATGACAGCTATATGTTCAATTTCCACAAATTCACAGTGTGTAATTTTTTTTTTTTTTGCATATTTGTACATTAGTCGAGTAAATGAGATTGACATATTCATAATTTATATAATACTTGGTTTTAAAATTCAATCAAAAAATAATTAAGTAAAATTTCACCTTGACATGTGTTAATCCCTGTTGTGAATGTTTGATGTTGAAATTTGAAGATTGTACACACATTTGCAGATAAATATCAAAGGAAATAAACAGTGATAACAATTCAATCATGCATCAAAATTAAACAACTGCACAACAAAGTAAAAAAAATAAAAAAATCTTTTTATTAGCATAAAGAAATACAACAGATTAGAAACAGAAATTTACCTTTTGATCTCTGTTGGTTCTACCATGTGTAATACCTTTGATTGATAAGATATGATCCTTTTCAGCACATTTATATATGTGACATATGTGAGTATAAATATTTGGAAGTGTATATATACACAGAATACACATTGGAGTAGGTAGTGTGATACTAGGCGTGCAAAGGAGTGTGCACTACACTATGAGCGTGTACCACTACCCAATGTCAACTCTTTATTTTATTTTATTATTATTATAATATTTTGAAATAATTGCACTCTTAGATGAATTTTAATTGAAGGTTAATGCCAGAGTTACATAATTATAAATGTAGTTAGCGAGCCTAATTTAATATTTAGCAAATACCATAGGCCTTGAAACATGCACCCGAATTCAAGGAGTAGCCTTTTCTTCTTCTTCACTGTTATTAATTTAGCTCTCTTCTACTTATAGTTATTCATTTAATTAAAGTGCACAAGCAAAAAATAAACTAGTTAAAAGAATATCATATGATACATCGATCGAAAATGTACTATGTACTCAACATTTGTTTAAAGTTCAGTGATATGTTTGAAACCTGCGGATAAACGAGTGAGAGAAAAACCCATTGCCCAGAGTAGAAAAATAAATCTAAAAAAAGAAAGAAGAAGAAATGGGCAAGAGAGGAATAAAAAGAAGGCACGCCAGGAAAAGGTTGGGTTGGATCCAATGTGATTTGATCTGCGCGTGCGATTGGGTTCGTCTGTCTCGGCATTTGCAATTCCGCATGCGCGATCTAATTCTTCTTACTAAGCCCAACACTGACTTGGATTTAGTACTTACCATATCTAATTATTCTTTTTTTTTTTCAATGTACTGGTTTGCAAAATGCATGCCACGCACTTGAGCATTTTTCTTCTAGAAAATGTATTTCTTTTCTTTTGTGAATAGCTTTTGAGTTCACAATTGTGTCAACCAACTCCTCTTGTCATCTTACATAAATACCCTAAGTCCATTCTTTTTGGATCAAGACCATCTCTAGCAGACTAGCACGACGGATTTTGATTAAAATGGAAAGAATTCCTGTTTTATTCATTTTCTTCGTGCTACAATAATGTGAATTTAAGTGTAGAAAAGACAAAAAAGTGAAGAGTTTTTTCTCGTATCATGCATTACTAAATAGCTTTTTGAAAATCATTTAAAAGCTAAATGGTTTTTAATAAACGTTTAAGGTAAGAGGACTTTTAAACAATGTTTATTATTATAAACGGTTCTTTTAAAACCATTTACAATATTTTTATTTTTATTTTTAAAACAGTCAATTTTTCTCGTTGATGAAAAATTGAAGGAATTGACGCACCTTTGTTACATCGTCATCTTTCATATAACCACCTTGCTAGTGATGCTCTAACAATTGGTTTACGATAATAAATATTTCTCCCCTGTTATAGTCAAACTCATGTATGCTTAACCATAATTCGTGGCACACATCATCCGATAAATATCAATATATTTGACTTAATATACATGACATGATGCACTGGAATATGTGAAAAAAAATTTATCCCCCTTAATAATAAAAATAATTTATCATCCATAAATTTGAAAAGCTTATTATTTGCATTACCAGTTGACTTTTCGATATTAGTGCTTCTCTAATATTCCTGCCTATCAATCTATTAATAAACCTTAACAGAAACATATTATTAGATGTGAGATAGGCCCGATTGTCTACTACCGTCAATCTAGTAGTAGTAATAAGAACACCAGTAATCAACTAAATCTATCAACAGTCACTAACAGATGATAAACTAATGGGATACAAGATTAATTAAACGTGATTTACATTAAAGATGTGGCTGTAATTTCCAACGTCGGATAAACATACGGATAACATAGAAAACATGTTAATATTACACCTTACAGAGATGCCAAAACTAGTTTCCTAACTTATCGTATGGTAGGCCATTTCCATGCCTTGTCTTTTCTACACATTTCTTACATTAATTTTACTAACGTCATCTTCCCTGCGTCATTTCCCCATGCTATTTCAATACGTTATCGACAACATTTTTAATGTTACCTAATTTAGATTTCCTACATCATACCTACGTCTTTTTTAACATCTTCTATTTTGATGTCCGAAACTAACCGCTATCGATGCTGCAGTCATTTATAATATTAATTTTCGGTGACAAAATACGGTAATGTTAATGGTATCCATGATATCAGAAGCACAAAAATATAAAATATTTCAAACAAAACAACTTTTCTCATTACATTTCAAATCAGCCTTTCATATTCTATACATAATCCCATAACGTTGTCCAAGTTCTGATAAATATAATTGTTACAAAATACGCCAAAAGTGACATATAAATATACCCTCTTGGATAATTAGAGTTACTAAATAGACAGTTATAACATATGTCATTACATATAACATTCAATCACAACGGAATAGCAGTCTCCTACATAGCTAGATTTGCGTTCTCCACGTCTTCAGATGTTTTATTAGCCAAAATCTACTAAACCTTAATTAACTCTCAACCTACTCAAATTAAATTTTGAGCACCCGAGAGTTTAAGAAAAAAAAACATAAACTTTAAGTCAGACATAATGCATAGTGTGAATAATAATACGACATCTTGATTTATCAATATTAGGTGAGACCATGCGCCTAGCAGAACAAGTTTTTCCTCACTAAATATCATTTAAAAAGCATATCTTTTGCAATCAAAATCCCACAACCAAACTGGTTATAATAAACAATATACAATAACATGTATGCATACAAAATAGGTAATCAGTGGACTATGAGTCCCGACATCATAGTTTTATTAAGCCGACTATAAACCTATGGCTAACTCGGGCCTACTAGATATAATAAATGTTCTACCTTGCTGTTAGAAAAAAACTGGATGGTATGTCCATAACTTACTACTTCTAGGGTCAACTGATCCTAATGGTTTTACGGGCTCACCAATAACATATCTCTACTCTATGTATTCTTTTTTGTGTGTAACCTTCTTTTAGTCTTACCCATGACACTGCCCTACACAATGGAACTTTTGGACTTATATTAGCTAGGGGCTACTAGCTAAAGTATAGGACGCGACCCCACACTAATCCCATATGCTTTTCTAATCTCTGAGTCATTCTTTTAGTAAAATTCTAGGTTAACTACCCTATCGATAGTTCTTTGAAAACAAAATCTTTGTAAGTGATTTAACCCTTGAAATCATACTTAAAACAAGAAAAACATTAGTCCTTTACTTTACTCAAAATATTTATGCCATGATATATGTTTTATAAAACATTGTTGATGAAACTCAAAATCATTAGAGTCTTCGACACTCTGAAAACTTATGCTATAAGGCCAAAACTATGTAAAACCATTACAACTATAAAACTCGACAACGTCATCGCCATTAAAGATCTTTGCCCATTTTAAAGCATGTCGAAGTCTTTTATTTAAAAATATATGGGGATGATGTCGAAGTCATAACTTCATAAGTCGTAGTGTTAAACTATAAAAATTGAACTTCAGCGACTCTAAAAAACATTAGCATCAATGCCTCATCGAGGTATAAACAAAGTGGAACAAGTGTGGTGTCGATATCAATGACGTCGACGTAGCTAAAAGCATTACGGGTTAAGCTCGATGACTAGTTAAAACATGGCAAGGGTTAGGCTCGATGGCAAGTTAAATGTGACATATAATAGGCTCGATGACCATTTGGCTCGGCGAGGCAAAAACATTAAGAAGTGTATGCGGCGTTATGCTTCTTAGTAAAAATGCGGCATGCATGCGCCTCGACATGCCCATATCGAAGACCCCTCTCCGCCTTTTCAACCTCGACGAGGTTCCAAACTAATCCGCTTCATGCCAACCTCGTTGACATCATCTGGCGTTGCTTTGTTCCGCGTCGATGATACTGGGATGCGATGAGATGGGCTCGACATAGCTACTACCGATACGGCAAAGTTGTAAATATTTGAAAAACCACAAAATTACTATTAAAAGTGTTTTCTTTTCACCAAACCTCTATAATTTTTCAAAACCTTATTGGCAATCAAAAATTTATCAATACTGAGGAAAACTGCTGCATGCCACAGTTTTAAATGCTAATTTTTTTTACAATTTAACCCTTATTATAAACATTTTACTTAAACCAATAAGTCTTTTAGAATTAAATAATTTATTTATCACTCCTAAACACTTAGGAAAAATCCTCAAAAATAAAAATAAATTAAGTTAATCATACCCTTCGACATATAAAAATTTCAGGACCAAAAACTTATTTGAATTATTTTTAATAATCAAAACCGAAATCCACCAATTTATTCACTTAGAAAATTCATATAATATCCATGCTTGCTTGGAAAATTATGAAATTAAAAACCTACATCTGAAATGATATTTTTAACATCATATCAAAATCGCAACTCATTTAGGTATCATATGGTAGGTTTTCCAACTCAAACATATCACTAAATTTCATATATAAATTCTAGAAAATCACCAACAAGAATATAATCATTCAAACTTCTAAAACATGGCATAATAGCAATATTAAATTCGAATTTACCATTAAAACCAAAACACAATTCAAAGAATATGATGTATATGTATTATCCACCATGATTTGGATGAGAAAGATGATACTTGGTGTAGACTTGATTCCACTTAGCTTTGATTCTTTAACCTTTTAATTTCCTTCTTGTTTCTCTTTAGCTATGGCTGGCCTCACTCTAGGTTTAGTTTGTATGTGTGTAAATGATGAAGGAAATGAAGATAGAAGGGTTTAAGGGGTAAGAATGAGGGCTATTCCCATATTGCCCTTGTCATATTCCTCCTTCTTCTTCTAACTTTTATTTCTTTAATTAGTTTATTAACTAAGGCACGGCTTACTTAACTAATCAATTCTCATTCTTCTCATCAAATCACGTTATTCTTATTTAATTTAACTAATTAAGTATTACAATAATGTTACTATAAACTAGGGGTATTACATTTTTCCCTATGCCAATGCTATAAAACTTCTACAATACTACTGTTATTTTCACCTCATCCATAATAAATTAGTATAATATATATCATATAGGCAAACAAACGGGAAATTCCAAACATGCAATATTGTCAATAGGTATCATAACAAACTAGTTTAAAAATCAATGAATATGATAAACGACACTCACTAAGTTTAAGTACCGGATCAATAAGACTTATATTACAAAACATATCCAAATGCCACATCAATAAATTATAACACTACATAACATGTTCAAATATCACACACACACACATAGATATATACATACCTACGTACGTACGTACGTACACACATTGGACAAGGATCGGTTATACCTCAATTTTGTTACACCTCAAATTCCCTTTTGTTTTCAGCCACATGTTCAGAATTAAATAATATATATTCTCTCTCTTGCCACTTCCAGAGAGATGGTATCTTATTTAATTTAGAATGTGTGGCTAAAATCAGGGGGATTTGAGATGTAGCAAAACTGAGGTGTAGTCAATCCTACACACAAACACACACACACACACACACACACACACACACACACACATATATATATATATAAACACACACACACATACATACATACATAATAAAATCAACCTCACTACTCGCCCCGCCCTCCAGGTACGCTGCAAATGAAACAATCTAAAAGGATGCGTAGGATCTTGAAACTCATCATAATGCCCAAAAGCTTGCTCTCTACAGAGTCTTAGCTCTTCCTGAAACCTAGCTCTGTCATGTGAACCCCTTTAATGTTGTAAGTTGAGACTGACACATTTTTATATCAAATGTAAAGCAAGTTATCAACAAATTATACGAGCAACACCAATAGCACAGTCGAATAAGATATTTAGCTATCAAACGGTAGGTCTCTGGTTCGATCTCAGGTACCATAAAAAATTATTAGTTTGCAAAAATATAGTTATTATATTCTTAAAATTAAAGCTTATGATATGAAAGAAAAAGATTGAATAATTTGAACAAAAACTTGTCAACAAATTATAAGGTTTCTAACATTTTATTCAGGATACCCAAAACAACATTTAACCCGACAATTACATATACCACTAAAGCTGGTTATTTGACTTAAAGATAATGCAATTTGTTAATTAAGATATAGTATAATTCACTAGTTTGATCATTAATTTTACATAATAGTAAACTAATTCATAGTGATCATTATTTGGAACTTGGTCTATTCCTACAAGAATATGAAGTTAGTAAGGATTGAACCCTCGACCTTACATATGAGTGTCGTATGTCCTAATCAACTACGCTACCCTTGTGTGTAAATCAAACCTAAACCATAGTTATTATTTCATGATGGAAACAATATTTTATATGCATAAGAAGGACAAAACACTATAATTTGCAAGATCAAAAATATATTTGATAAAATTTTAATTGTCGTAGGAACATTGTCTAATTAGGCCTACAATCTCTTCTTCCAACAGTAAGAGAGATGAAAATTTCTTATTATACCAAGGAACAGGTCTAGTCTGAAGCAGATTAAATGAGTAAATTTAAAAAAAATTCCAATTTAGATCTTTATTGGGTCTATGAAGTCTAAATGAATTTTAGATCCTATCTATAATATTTGAAATAAAATATTTATTTTATTTTATTTTTTAAATGAAAAAGGTTTTTTATTAGCTTTTAGTTTATAAGCATATAAAATACAATTGTTTGTATAAAGTGCACATGCTATAAATAAGAAGTGTACATAGTTAATATGAGCGTATGTAAGTACAGATATTTTCACCGCAATCGACCCACTTTCCCTTTACCTATGTCTTTGTTGTCTAAGATTTTATTAAATATTATTATTTTTAATTAAGAACAAAACAAATTTTAAATCGAAAAAAAAAATTTAAAAATTGAAAACCTTTTTAATATTATATAATATGTATTTTCATTTAAAAATATAATATATAAATATTACTTACTAGTTTCGTATTAAAAAATATATTTTTATGTGTATATATTTAAAGGTTAATAATTTTATTTCGGTTTACTTAATAATAATTAAAAAATAAACTTTATTTTAAGATTATTTTATTTAGTCAAAGGATTCAAATAAATATCTGTAACACCCTTAATTTTTAGTAACATTATTCAGAAGATTTAATTAGATAAATTAAATAGAATAATGTAAATCTTAAGAGTGATAAGGGGATTGAGATTTGAAAATAAACTAGAGGCTGAGCTTAATTAAACAAATGGGCTTATAAATGGTTTTATATGTTAATTAATTAACGCAAGGGCTTATTAGGAAATAGCCGCACCATAATCCCATATCCTTAATGTTCTCGTTTCCTATCCATTCACGTTCATCATTCTAAAAACATAAAATGCAAACAAAAGAAAGAGAAGCCGGCCATTACATAGGAGAATAGAGGAGGAAATCAAATTAAAGCTAAGGATTTAAGCAAGGGGAATTAATCTTAATCAAAACTCAAGTTCCTTATCCTAATCAAGGTGAATAATAATCTAAACCAACTCTATTTTGTTTTTATGATCATTTGATTTTTGGGTTTAAGTTTAAATCCATTATGGTGATTTTTGATGATGATATGCTTGGATTTTATAACATGTTTGATTCAAACAAGATTGTTAGATTATTTTTTATACATGGTTTTAAGGGTAAAAACGTTTAAATTGAATTTCGAATGCCATAAGAAACTTATATGTTATGTGAAACATTATTTTGGAGATGTGTTTTAATTTTCATAATTTCCCAAGTTATGGAAAATTTATTATGAATTTTCAAAGGAAAATATGAACAATTGGGTATATAAATTAATTTCAGAAATTATATTAAGAATTTGGGTCTGAAATTTATATATGTTAGATAACATGTTAAAAGTGAATTTCTGTAATTTTTGGGGATTTTTCCTATGTAATTTACTATTGGAATTAAATTATTTTAGAAGGAGGACTTAAGTGATTTAATTGTTTTGCTTAATGGAAGGGCTTATTTGTTAAATTAATCCTTGTTTAGATCTAAAATATGCGGTAGTTTTATTTGGGAAAGAATTTGAAAAGTTTATGGCAACCAATTAAAGGTTTACAAATAGGCAGGTTAGTTATAAAGTAATTATTTTAAATGGCATTAAATCGGACTTTATTCAGAAAATATGTTATGTCTCTTTCAGAAGCACCTTTTGCCTTATGCTTCCGCCTCGACTAAGTCGAAACCAACCAATGCCGAAACCAATACACAAGGTATCAATGTAATTGGTACGTAGTGCATTGGAGAAGGGCAGAAGGCATGGTGTCGAATCCCTTGCTTTCGATGAGATCGAAACCTTTGTTTTACTTTCTAAAGAAATGCGCTTGCCTGTTTTTACTAAAAGCTTTCGAAGGAGTCGAAACAAATGCTTTCAAAAGGGTCTACTAAATAGCTTTTGAAGGGGGTTGCCACCTTTCTGTTTAAAGTGTAACTTTCGAATGAGTCACTTTGTTTTAAGATCAATGCTTTCGAAAAGGGTAGTTTCGACCAAGTCGAAACACTGCTGTCATCCCTATGCCTTTCGAAGGGATTGAAGTCGTCAACCAATTTGAAAGGTAGTTTTTGTATTAAACCTATACTAAGCCACTTCCTATAGCTTATGAAAGGATTTAAGGGTTTCAAGGCAATGGCTTCGAATGGGGTTTCGAAGCTATCCTTCAAATGTTTTACTTAAATGTTTTGAGCTTTCGAAAGGATGGTTGTGAAGCCATCCCCAAACAATTTTATATGAAGATTAAAACATTCGAAAGGGGCACTTTCATATGTATTCACTTTAACCCAAAAGATATTTTTAAAGATAAATCCAATGCTTTCGAAAGGGGTACTTTCAGGTAGTTTCAAAGTTATGCTTCTAAGAGATTATAAGTAAGGCTTTAATAAGGTATAGTTTGATGGTTTCGAAATAGACGTTTTAAAGTGTTTTGAAAATCATATGCTTAGTGTTTTGAAAAGAAGATTTGAATGCTTTCGAAGGAGGTTACCCAATGGTTTCGAAAGTTTTTATGATGATGATCTATTTGACCCAAATGGAATCCTCTATGAAGAATAAGTATCCTTTGCCGAGAATTGATGATCTATTTGCTCAGTTGAGTGGAGCCAGAGTTTTTTTCCAGTTGGATTTGGCAACAGGATTCCATCAGTTGAGAGTGGTAGAGGACAACATTCTTTTGACAGCATTTCGAACTAGATATGGTTCATACGAGTGTTAGTAATGCCATTTGGGTTGACGAATGCACCTGCTTTCTTTATGTATTTGATGAACCGAGTCTTCTGAGAGTATTTGGATAGATTCGTGTTGGTGTTTATAGATGACATTTTGGTATACTCTAAAGATGAAAGAGAGCATGAAGATCATCTTAGAGTAGTTCTTGAAATGCTGAGGCAGAATCAGCTGAAGGCGAAGTTTTCCAGGTGTCATTTTTGGAAGAAAGAGGTTAAGTTTATTGGTCACGTGATTTCAGAGAAAGGGTTGTCAGTCGATCCAAATAAGATCAAAGCTGTTAATAATTGGAAGAGACCAGAGACGGTAACCGATATTAGAAGTTTTCTAGGACTTGCTGGCTATTACCGTAGATTTATTAAGGATTTCTCGTGGATAGCAGGGCCTTTGACTAAGCTTACCAGGAAGGAGGTGAAGTTTGTTTGGTCCGACAAATGTGAGGAAGCATTCCTTAAGTTAAAGCAGTTGTTGACCAATGCACTAGTATTGGTAGTTCCAGATGGAACCAAGGGTTGGTAATATACACTGATGCATGTGGGACTGGACTGGGAGCTGTGTTGATGCAGAAGGGTAAAGTTATTGCATACCCATCTAGGCAGCTTAGACCACACGAAGTAAGATGTAAAGATCTAGAATTTCATTGCTTTGATTAGTGAATATTTAATTAATTTTAAATATTCAATATATAGGTTTTATAATGAAAATAAAATCATTCTAATTAATTAATAATGATGGTAAAATCGTTTTCAAAATTTGTTTACCAAACTAAATAGTTCGTAGAAAAACATAAAATGTGACCGAAAAACGTTTTCCGAAATTTCAACCTTTCGACACCAGAAAGTTATCTGGAACGTTGTTCTTATTTGTGCACTATATGTAGACACACACACATATATATAAGAGTTACTTAACCATATAATAATGCACGTAGAAATAAATTATCTTATGTTAATTTGGATTAGTAAGTGATATGACAAGACATAATTTTAAAAATAATAAACATTTTATATAAATAAATAAATATATATATATATATATTAAGTATTGTCACATCTTAGATTTATAATCATTAACTATAATTATCGCTTGTCACATCTTAGTTAATTAATAATTAAACTTATATATATATATAAGTGATAAGTGATGTGACTAAACATAATAATTATACATATATAAAGAAAGTGATGTGACTAAACAACATAATTATATATATATATATAAGAAAGTGATGTGACTAAACATAATATATATATAAGAGTGTTGTGATTAAATATAATTATATATATATATTCTAAAAGATTTGTGATGTGACTTGAAAAAGTGATTAGGCGTGAAATGTTAAACCCAAAGGTTTCAAAAGGAATGATTTTCAATGGTTTCAAAGCAATGTTTCCACAAGCTTTTACTTGAACCCAATACTTTCGAAAGGTACATTTTAGGTGAAGAATTTCAATGCTTTCGGAAGGTATATAATATGTGTTTCGAAGGGGAGATTCCCAATGTTTTCGAAAGGTTTATTTTGAGTAATTGAATGGAGGGTTTCCAATGCTTTCGAAAGGCAAGTTTAAATGGTTTTAAAAGAGGATGTCTAAGATTTTAGTGAAGCTTTTGAAAGGGTTATTTTCAATGATTTCAAAAGGTATTGTTTAAGGTTTAGATAGAGATTTCAAAGGTATTGTTTGGCTTCATGGCCTAAAATATTTTAAGTTAAAAAGGGGTTTTAACTTACTTGGAAGGGATAGATAATCCCATTGATAAGGTTTCATCAACACTATTTTATGTAAAGAATATATATCATGGCATAAGTGTTTTGAGTAAAGCAAAGTATATGATTTCTTTGTTTTATAAAGGTATGATTTCAGGGGTAAATCATTTGTGAAGACTATTTGCAAGGAAATAAAGTTTTATCATAGTAGTTGACCCTAAGACAGGAGATGAAACATAATAGGGTAGTTAACCCTAAGTTTATGACTAAGATATTAGAAGACCAAATGGGACTGGTACGTAGGATCGCGCCCTATATTTTAGCTATTAGCCCCTAGCTAAAATAAGTCAAAAATTCTAGTGTGTAGGGCTTGTCATAGGTGGGACTAAATTGAGGTTACACATAGATAGGAATATACAGAGTAAAGATAGGTTATTATTGAGCCCGTAAAACAATTAGGTTCAGTTGACCCTAGAAAAAGAAAAGTTAAGGGCAGTTAGCCCAGTATTGTGTCTAACAGAAGTTAGATTATTGAGTATGTGTGGTAGGCCTAAGTCTGCCAATGGTTAATAGTTGGCCAGATAAAAACTGTAGTATGGATAGATAGTCCATTGATTCCTGTTTATTTTGCATATATATATATATATACACACACACACACATACTTGCTTTAATTGCTTTAATCAGTTTGCTTGCAGGATTCGATTTGCAAAAGATATGCTTTTAAAGAGGATATTAGTGAGAGGAAACCCATTCCGCTAAGCGTCGTAGTCTTACTTAATATCAGTAAATCGAGATGTAATAATGTTATTCAAGCCAGGCTTTATGTCTGACTCAAAGTTTATGTTTTCCCCCTTAAACTCTTGGGTGCTCAAAATTTAATTTGAGTAGATTGAGAGTTGAGGTCTTTCAGGTTAGTAGGTTGGATGAATAAGCTTCCGAAGACGTGCAGGAGGCAAAGTTAGCTATTTAGGAGTTGCATAGTTTTATTTACGATGTGATGTATTTACGACCGATATGTCTATTTAGTACTCTGATCGTCCAAGGGGGCATCTTCATATGTCGCTCTTGGCATAATTTGTAATAATCATATTTGATTGAAACCTTGAAATCGTTTAGGATTATGTGACTGAATATGAAATGTTAATTTGAAATGTAATCGGGAAAGTTATTTTGAAATTTGTGATGATTTTATTTCATATTCATGTGCTTCTGATATATGGATATCATTAACATTACCGTATTTTGTCACCAGAAGTTAATACTGTAGATCACTGCAGCATCTATAGCGCTTAGCTTCGGGCCTCAAGATAGGGGTGTTACAAAATGGTCGAGCCTCGCTACTAACTTCAAAAAAAAAATGAGAAGAGAAGGCGGGTTAGGTCAAAATTTATAGGTGTAAGAATCAACCTCAACCATCAGATTACCATCAGATCGAAATATATTAAATCCGGACCGTTGGGCCTAGGCTAACCCTAGCCGCCACATAAAGAGCGATCGACCGCCCCCTACTTAGGGGTCGAATGCCCCTGGTCGACCGCATAGTGGCGGGTCGGCTGTGGGCCCAGGTTATAAAACGTTAATTAATTCTAATCGAATTATTTTCGTTTCGAATTCGTTTTTCGTTCGTAACTTCTTCGTTTGGGCTCTGATCGCAAAAATCCAAATATGAAAGCTGTTCAAAATTTTACCATGAACGTAATGGTGTAAGGATCGTGTTCATAATTTGCACAAATTCCATTTTTGGAGCATAATTAATCGATCAACTAATTAAATAACTAACGCCAAATTACGGTGTGTTACATTCTTCCCCCTTGAAAAGAATTTTGTCTCCGAAATTTTACCAGTGACTAAGTCATAATTTTGGCTTCTAATTATCCTAAACTACACAACCAATGAGTGTACAATCAATTTTGCAACCAAACATGCACAAATGCATAGTGTATTACTGTATCACCGTGCAAAAAATATATATACAGAATGATTCTAAATCGGATCCTCTTATATGAATGCGTTCCTTTTGAAAACATTTTTGGAAAAATGATGCAAGCAACCTATATATATACTGGCAATTCTATATGTATGCAACTTTTTGAAAGATCATTTCAACCAAAACCCTCGTACTCTTATGAAGCAACCAATTTTGCATCTAATTCCTACCATCCAAAAATCAAAAGCATCGAAAAATCGCTTCCTAAAGTTTACTCGTATGCTAGAAAAAAGAATTTAGGTGGAGAATTTAACATTCTTATCACTCTATAATCTTCTTATTCTCATAGTAAAGTGGGAGTTTTCCCCGCTGCCCCAGATTTACTGCAATTTTCCACGTACAAAACGCATAAAAAGGCTTATTTTTAGACTCTAAAATGAAATTGAGTCTAAAACTAGACTTACGCCCATCGACAAGGTATGAAATAGAAATTCCAAGGTTAAAACAGCTTTTCCCTTTATTATCGCTTGCATTTATCGCATCGTCGATCCTAATGCACCGCTAAATCTACAAATTCTAACTCTATTTGCCTTCTCTACGCTTAGTATGTGGCCTCAAAACCAAATATTTCACAAAAATCTTTCTCACTTTTTCAAATTTGTACGTCATTTGAAGAATAAAATCCTAAAATATTTAGATGTATATTTTCTATCGACATCAAATTTTGAACAAAAACTCTAAAAATAATTTAAGAGTAAAAAGTAACTAAAACACAAAACTTTTTTCTTGAAAGAGAAACATTTCAAATCCGGGGGAAACTTTTCAAAATATTTCCTTTTAAAAAATTTGGTAAATTAAGCCATAATTTTAGTGTATTCAGAAGTTAGTTATGCGCAAATGCATAAACCAAATTCTAAAATTTTACAATTAACCTTTACCCATAAAACTTGACATTTTATTTAAAACTGTTATCATACCCAATTACCCAAAAAAGTTCGCTTTTAAGGAATATGAATAATGACTCGTGATACTAAACAACTTAAACCTATCCTTTGCTAAAAAAATCATTTGTTCTAAATTTCCTACCTTATATTACATTTACTGTTAGTTAAGTGTCTTTTATGAGATTTCCATATTTATACCTCCTTTTCACTTTGCATATATAAGAGTGATTTGCATGTCCAGAAACAATAACATGGTAAATAAATAGGAACATTCTCATAATGTTGTGCGTGAATTTTCAAGAAATAACCAACAGTTTTACAACCCAAAGAAACTTACAGAAAAAGGACAAATGCTGAAAATAAAAAGATACAACAATCCTAAATAAAGTACCGTCTACGAACTGTGAGAAGGTCTCGCTCCACGATTTGGAGCTCAGGCCATTGCCGTGACTGCGAAATGGTCGTAGCATGGTGGTTATGCACCCAACCTCATGCCCCTGATGCCGCTGCTTGGCCCTAATCCCTTGGAACTCTGCCCGAACCTGACGGATAACAACAAGCTCAAGACTCAGGTATCCCTATGTGCCCTGTGCTACCTCCAACTGCTGGTGCTGCCGCTGCGGCTAACACCTTCATAATTGCCATCTTCCTAAGGAAGGATCTAATGATGGAAAAAGGAACCTTCTACTAAACTGCCTCCCCATGGAGGTTCGCTCGTATTACCTAAATAAGAGAGTGGATAGGTGAAAATACGAAAAGTGACTTCGTGGAGTGCTAATCCTTGATTAACAAATTGCATCATAAGGGTGCGGGTCCAATTGACGGCAATGCCGCCAATACTAGCATAGTTGGTCTTCCGAATCATGTGATAAATCCAATCGTAACTTCCCATCTTAGGGATGGCGTTATGCTGAATCATGCGTACAACCTGATGGATAGTCAAACGTAGATTATTCATCTTCCAAACAACGTCAGCCTGGGAAAAGATCCGTTGTAATATCTTTGAGTTGGTCACTTCAAAATCATCTAAGTCCACGTCCTTCATGGAGGCCTCCAAAATCTTGGTGACCATTGAAATTTTATGTTAACAGGACATTTGAAAAGACAGATGCAGCACGGGTAACATTCCCGCTCAAAGGTCTTAATGCAGAGGATCGGTGCAAATCCTACCGCACGAATAGCTCTTATAGTCCAAAAGCGGTGAAACCTTCTGCTAATTCCGGTCCGGCCAAGTAGCCTCTTAAGGGTTAAGACCATAATAGTCCGAGAAAAACCAATAGTGCGGAAAGGTGTCTTAGGCTAAGAAGTGATCGGAGGGAGGAAATGGGGTTTAGATCTAGAGTGGTGGTGGGGCGAGATCTAACATACAAAACCAGCACAAGGGGGAGGCGAGGCTGCTGCTCCTAGTGAAAAATGGAATCGCCTAGAAGAGGAACAAAAGAGAGAGGCTGATACTTGGAGAAGGAAGAGGATTATGAAGATTGGGTTCGGCTTGTTGAGGAAGGAGGAACGACAAAAGGCAACTAGGGTCAGACGCGACTTTTATAGTCCCATTCTAGGTTTAAGTTATGCTAAAACTCGTTAACTGGTAGACCACTCTAGGTTTACCACTAGGTGGTCAACCTCTAGACGGGCTTTGGGCGTTAATTAAACCTAAACCCAATTAGGGTTGGATTAAATAATAATCGTTTCGCGTCGTCTCCTTCGGTTCGATATGATTTGAAAAATTCTTGTCCTTATCACGGCAGTGTCAAAGCCTACTGCCCAGTCCCAAACCATGCTCCACCAATTCATAGTAGTCCCAACAAAACTGTAGCGATCAACAAAAATTCCAAAAACCTAAAAATATTCCAGCTGCTATTTCTTGCCTAAAAATATTCCAGCTATATTTCCTGCCTACTTCGCACAGAAATATTTCTTCCAATAGCTGGTGGTACAACAACACTTCAAACTACGTATGTAACACCCCATCAAATGAGAATAATAGTCCCACATCGTGGATAATACTATAAAGTGGGTGCTTATATACCAAAGCCTTCACCTCATAACAACGTCGAGACCTTTTGAGGAATAAAATCTCACACCTTGGCTTGGCCCATGAGGCAGAGGTGACTAAGTTGGGGACAATATCTGTGTTAAGTGAGGTGCGGGCTGTTACATTGGTATCAGAGCCATACCCAGCCGGAATTGTGGCATGTACATGTTACAGCCACGACGCCTGGGTGATGTTGTGTTCATGAGCCAACGAGGGCGTTGGGCTCTAAAGGAGGGGAGATTGTAACACCCCTTCAAATGGGAATAATAGTCCCACAACGTGGATAATACTATAAAGTGGGTGCTTATATACCAAAGCCTTCACCTCATAACAACGTCGAGGCCTTTTGAGGAATAAAACCCCACACCTTGGCTTGGCCCATGAGGCGGAGGTGACTAAGTTGGGGACAATATCTGCGTTAAGTGAGGTGCGGGCTGTTACAACGTACCCTAATAAATTGAATTTCATTCCTATTTTGTTTTTACCTTAAAGAGAGAAGATTTTAAAAACATCGATTTTATAAACCGAAAAATTATTGAGCTAAATATATGCTTTTATATACTTGTTTCTAAATAATAAAAACTATTTCATACTAAAACTTCCCTTAAAAATCAAACATATATATATATATATATATATATATATATATTTCAAGGTTTCCAAAAACCTTTTTTAAAACACAAATTTTCTCAAATTGGAAAATTATTTCCTTGCCAAAAATCAAAATCAAGCCTTTACCATATATACATATAAATATTTAAGGATTTCAAGAATTATTCCTTTATAAACTAAAAATTTCTTAACACAACCAACTTAGTAGTATATATGTTTGTTTGAAAATTAAAATTCAAAACCTTTCAAAACAAAATTTCCAAAAAAAACCCTTAGCAAAAAAAACCCTCTGAAAAACTCTTTTTGCAAAATCTAAGGCATTTCCAAAACATTCTTTATAAAAATTCTCTCATAGGCATTTGCAAAATGTAAGTCATTTGCAAAATCTAAGGCATTTCCAAAATCTAATGGTTTGGGAGCCATTAGTGAGCAAATATAGAGTTCTTGGAGGCTAGGGTTTTAGAGTTTGGAAGAAAATTTGGGATAGGAGGTAAAATTGGGAATAACTTATTTATATACGGCTGCTGAGGAAGGGTTTCAGAACAACAACAAACGTCTCTGGATGGAGCACATACGTCTGTGCTTTCAGTTAAAATTAAGCAGAAAGTTATGACAGATGTCTGTGATATTTCTATAGACGTCTGTGGTTGTAGAAAAAATAAGCAGAGAGAAATGACAGACATCTGTGAGTTTTCATAAACGTCCGAGGTTATAAGAAATTGTTTTCCTGTAACTTTTGACAGACGTCTGTGGTATTTTCACAGAAGTCTATGGTATGTATCTTTCTGAAATTAAAGAGAGAATTTAAATAGCAACCATTTTTTATGAAATATCAATACAACAAAACAATATACATACAAAAATTAACAAATAAACTTATTTTACACGATGCATACCAAGCGTTTAGTTTTTCTCTGACGATTTATAATTTTTGATTTGTTGTATATCCCATGAATTTGGTTCAACTTTTGTGTCATCAATTAACGGCTTTAGTGGAGACCAACTCGGACGAGCTGGAGTGTCAATCCAAGCTTGGTTTGATGGTCCCGGTTTGCACAGATTTCTTAGAGTAATGTTTTACGCTTTTGTTGGAGTTTCTTGTAATCGAGGAGATTTTTGATGTATGCAATTTTTTATTGGTGAATGACCACAAACTGCTAGAATAAATTTTTCAAAAAAAATTAGATGAGATCCTTGATGTTGTTATTCGTAATACATTTCATGTTTTCCCATCATTTCTTGTTGATAGCGATATATTTCATCGACCTTGTCGGTGAGAGATATTGATTATAAATCAATTGAACATTTGGCTTTCTTTTCTTTAGGAGAAAAGCCAGTATGGTATGTAGGTGACGAAACAATGTATAAAGAGGCTGAATGAATTGATGTTGGTGTGGATATAGTTGGTGGAACATAAGTGCTATCTGATGAGGGAGATTTATAGTCGATAGTTGAATAGGTGGAGTCGTGATTGAAAGACATTTTTGTGTATTATTTGTTTTAATAATCTATTTATTTTTATTTGTTTTTAGGAAGAATATAAGCTGAATTTATAAGATAAGGTTTTACTATACTTAGAAATTAGGTTGAGGAAAAGGAGTTGAACCATATAAATTTAACAGATAGTAGTTAGTTTTTAAATGGTTAGTATTAGTTTAAATTTTATGTGGTTTGTATTAATCTAAGTGTACAAACTTTGTCCTGTGTACTTTTATATGAGCTTTGTTTTTTTAATTTAAGTGTACAAAGTCATTTTGATAAATTTAGCTAATCAATTCATTGTACGAACATATTCCTAGATCTCGTCTTAACTTAATAAAAGTTAGTTCGCTTAATAGTTTAGTAAAAATACTAGCTACTTGAATTTTGGTGTTTACAAACTCCAATGATATAATTCCTATTTTCATATTAGCTCTTAGAAAATGATGACGAATATCAATATGCTTTGTTTGAGAATGGTTAATAGGATTTTTTTGATTAATTTATGGAACCAGTATTATCAAAATATATAGGAATCTACAAGAGTTTGTTGCATATAGATTACTTGTGCAAATGCTAAAGCCGATGGGATGTATTTGGCTTCACATATTGAGAGCGAAGCACAGTTTTGCTTTTTACTAAACTGCAAAACTAAGGACTGACCAATAAAATGGCATGTCCCACTTGTGCTTTTTCTATCCGTTTTACAACCGCCAAAATCAGCATTGCTATATGACACAAGTTCGAATGAGCTTCCTTTTGGGTAAAAAAGTCTGTAATCTCTAGTGTTTGTTAAATATCTTAAGATTCGTTTTACCGCTTGATGATGTGATTCTTTTGGCTATGCTTGAAATCGAACATATAAACATACACTCATCATAATATCTGGTCTACTAGCTGTTAAGTATAACAGAGATCCTATCATACTTCGATATAATTTTGGTCGAAATCTTTTCCATTTTCATCTTCATCTAAATGTAGAGCAGTACTCATTGGAGTTAGTTTACTTGATATATTTTCCATTCCAAAACATTTAAATAAATCTTAATAGTATTTTTCTTAATTTATAAAAAACTCCATTTTGTCTTATTTGCAATCCTAAGAAATAGTTTAATTCTCTCATAGGTGACATTTCAAATTCATCTTTCATTAGTTTAGAAAATTTAGTGCATAATTTTTCGTAAGTGGATCCAAATATAACATCGTCAACATATATTTGTATGGCTAAAATATTATTATTTTATTGTTTTATGAATAAAGTGGAATCAATTTTACCAATTTGAAAACCGGAACTTTGTAAATGAGTTCTTAATCTTTCATACCAAGCACGAGGTGCTTGTTTTAATCCATATCAGGCCTTTTTAAGTTTAAATACATGATCGGGATATTTCTCGTGAACAAATAAAGGAGGTTATTCAACATACACTTTTTCTTTTATAAATCCGTTCAAAATGCACTTTTTACGTCCATTTGAAAAAGTTTAAAATTATGATAGCATGCAAAAGCCAGTGATGTTCATATTCTTTGAGATGTGCTACAGGAGCAAATGTTTCGTCATAATCAATTCCTTCTTCTTGATTATATCCTTGAGCTACTAATCTTGCTTTATTTCATACAATATTTCCGTTTTCATCTGCTTTATTTTTAAAAACCCATTTCTTTCCAATTATAGATTGATTGTCTGGTCTTGGTACAAGTTCCCAAACATCATTTCTTTCAAATTGATTAAATTCTTCTTACATTGCAATAATCCAAAAATCATCTTTTGATGCTTTTTTATAATTTTTCGGTTCAAATTTGATATAAATGCAACATGGCTCATTTGAGTTAACTGTTTTCCGGTTGATACTCTTGTATTTAAATCTCCAATAATTTTATTAACAGGATGGTTGATGATGTTATCATATTATCATTATTGTTATTGACATTATTATTATTTTCATGTATAGGTATATTAGTTTTATTTATTAATTCTTCATCATCGTCATTTTTATTTTCGTTAAAATTTTTGTCAAATGAGACATGAAGACTTTCTTCTATAATATTTGTTCGTTTATTAAAAATTCTATATGCTTTACTTCGATCTGAATAGCCAACGAAAGTTCCTTCATCAGCTTTAGAATCAAATTTTCCTAGAATATCTTTAGTATTTAATATGAAGAATTTTGACACAAATACACGAAAATATGATACTTTCAGTTTCTTGTTAAAAAATATTTCGTAGCATGTGTTTTAGTCATTGGTCTAAGTGTTACACGATTTAATACATAACAAGCAGTAGCAACGGCTTCTGCCCAAAAATTCTTTGGTAAGTTACTACTATTTAGTAGAGTTTGTGCACATTCTTGTAAAGTTCGATTTTTCCTTTCTACAATACCGTTTTGTTGTGGTGTTTGAGGAAACGAAAATTTACGACTAATTCCCTTTTTGTTACAAAAGTTGGTAAATAGTTCATTTTCAAATTCACCTCCATGATCAATTCGTATATTTTTTATTTTTAAATTCATTAATTTTTTTATTCGTTTAGCAAAAATTTTGAACATTTCAAAAGTGTCACTTTTATGTTTAAAAATAATGTCCAAGTATATCTTGAGAAATCACCAATAATTACGAAAACGTATTTATTATGATTTATTGAACATACTTGAGTTGGTCTGAATAAATCCAGATGGATTAATTCAAGTGGTTGTTTTATGAAAATTTCCTTTTTAGATTTAAACGAAATTTTCTTTAATTTACCAAATTGACATGCATCACATAGGCTTTTAACCTTGTAGTTGACTTTAGGTAATCCTTTAACTAATTCATTTTTAGCTAGTTTGTTGATATTCTTAAAATTTATATGACAAAAACATTTATGCCATAACCAAGGATCATCATGATTCTCGGCTAAGCATAAATTTGTATTGTTTTTTTTACCAAAGCTAAGCGGGGTTAAGTGGTCCCCTACCAGTTTATTGCATAATAATAAATGTGAATATGAACCGTAATATGCTACAATTGCATAACAATTGTTTTTTACATTCGTGTTTAAGACATATATGTTCCGATTTTTAAATCCTTCAAAATTTAAATTTCTATTTTGATAAAAAATATTGCATTTATTTTTCTCGAAATCAATTTTAAATTCTTTATCACATAATTGACTTATACGTAATAAGTTATGTTTTAAATTTTCTACCAATAAAACATTAGTAATTATAGGAGAATTAGAAATACTGATATTGATGACTTCTCCAATGCCAATGACAAATCCTTTTGAGTTGTCTCCAAATGTTACGGTGCCACCATCGATATATGTTATATTTGATAACATATTAGCATTTCCAATCATGTGCATAGAACAACTACTATCGAGTATCCATTTCTCTTTATTTTTTATTTTAATTTTGGGTACCTGCAAAATAAGAAAATTTTAATTGGTACCCACCTTCTTTGATTAGGGTCCTACATGTTAGTGGATGTAGGTAGCCATATCCTGAGGATTTGGTTCGCTTAGAAATGAAATTTTTGTTATATACAACCTTTTGTAATTATTCATCAATATATTTTTGTCTAATTAGTTTATTGTTTGTTTTTGGAATCCATATCTTGACCATATTTGTATATGAATTCTTAACCTTAGTTTTTAACTTTGGCTTCTTAATTTTTGTGTATAATGTGGTATATTTCTTTGGCCTTTGTTTGTTTTTAAAACCTAATCCATATTGATTTCCAGATGCTTTAGATACCGTAATCAAATTTTCTAAATTTTGTTTTCCTTTGTTGAATTTTGTCACATTATTTTTTCTAGTTTATTTTTAAGATCACAAATTTCAAAGTTTCTAGAATCTAAATCTGCTGTAATTCTAGTTTCTCTTTTTCTAAATTAACTTTTTCTAACTTATAATTTTCTAAATATTTAATAACTTGTCATTTTGAGATAATAGTGTTGCATACTTCTTTTGAACAGTTTCTAATTCTTCTTCTAAGATAATTTTTTCATCTTTTAATAATTTGATTTCTAATTCTGATCTGGTTAACTTTCCTACATATTCCTTATTATTTTTTTGTTTTTCTATATTTATCATCTAATTCAATACTTATTTCCATTAATTCATCATAAGTAAGTTCAGAACGTACCTCATCAGTGTTAGTCATAAAACATACGTTTGCTTGTTCCGAGTCGCTTTTAACTATCACTATCTGAAGAAGAAGACGAATCTGAAGCATGCCATGTTACTTGAAAAGCTCTTCTTTTTTTGAATTCTCGAATTTGATTTTCTTTTTATCGTTATTGAGTTGTGGACTGTCCTTTTTCATGTGGCCAAATCTCTCACATTCATAGCATTTAATCGATGTTTGATTTGAAGAGTTTGGTTTGTCGCCATTTTGAAATTTGGTCATCTTCTTGAACTTCTTGAATTTATTGTAGTATTTTGAAATAAAGACAATCTCCTCTACGTCTAAGTCTAAACCTTCATTACTTGCTTGGAATGCTATGTTTTTCATTTCATGATTTTGATCCTTTTTAGCCTGCAAGTTAGCTTCGTATAACATCAAATTTCCTATTAACTCTTTGACTTTAAGTTGAGAAAGATCATTAGCTTCTTCGATTGCTAAAACATTTCTTTCCTAGTCATTTTCCAAAGAGTTTAAAATCCGCATGACTAAATTGAAACCTGTGAATTTGACTCCAAGTGCCATGAGATCGTGTTGAATGGTTTGAAATCTTGCATACATATCAATAATTGATTCACTTGTTTTCATTTTGAAAGATGAGAATTGGTTTTGAAAATTTGAAATTTTAGTTTGCTTGACTTTATTTGCACCTTTATGTATGACTTATAAAGTGCACCATATATCATATGCAGTCTTGGAGAGCATGACACGTGAAAACTCATTTTTGTCAAGTGAGCAAAATAATACATTCATAGCTTTGGCATTGTTAGATGCCTCTGCTTTTTGTGCACCAGTCCATGTGCCAATATCAGCCATATTTCTAACCCATTTGCTTCCATAAAAATTCGCATGCGTGTTGACAAAAAAGCATAATTAGAACCAGTAAATAGTGGAGGACGAGCAGTTGATTGACCTTCTTGAAATGTACTTGCCATTTTAATGATTTCAATTACGTGTTACTGTAGATTGAAATGACCTTGCTCTGATACCAATTGAAAGTCTATAGGATCTTTATAAATAATGCAACTTATATATATATATATATATATATATATATATATGTGTGTGTGTGTGTTACTAACTATGATAAGTAGAGTATAATAATTGATTGTATGATAAATAATAGAAACGATCACACCAAATACTTTATACTGGTTTAGACCTCCCGTCCTACGTCTAGTCCCAAAACTCCACTTTGGTATTTCCTTTAACCAATTGACCCTCGCTTCACCCAGAGGAATAAGCTAATAGAAAAGTATATCTTTGACAATATTGTGTTCCATATAATATGGTTTTTGACTGATAGTATAAATCTTTCTATGATCTCCATTGAGCATGTGAATGTGATTGCTCTGAGTTGTAGAAAGTGGTTTAACCAAAATTATAGTTTGGTTATAATAGATTGAGAGTATGTAAGCAATGTATGCGCAAGTTAGTGTTAAGAAATAAAGAGAGAAAAGATTTAATTAATTCAAGTTCGTTGATATCTACATCTCAATCAAAGCAGTATTTATAGATTCAAAAGGATGTAGATGAAGAGTTATTACTATTAGAAAAGTTCTATTCACTTTAATGGCTGCAACCTTTCGATGAAGGGTAATTTATTTTTGTCTCAATAGAAGTGTCTATTAAGAATTTGCAGTTTTTTCATACGACAGACATCTGTGGCAAACTTCAAACGTCTGTGTCTTTAGAAAATAATTACCCGAGGATTGTCACAAATGTCTGTGGTTTTACCTCAGATGTCTGTGCGCAGTAAAATAGTTTTTCAACTTAATTTCAGTGCATATGAAATAGTGTGTGATTGTGCATGCGTATATACTCAAGGAGACTTTAACAATATTCTATCTAAGACTCTTTTATAGTAGAATAACCTTACTAACTATAGTACGGTCGATAGATCTTCGTTTCTCTTTGAGTCTTAATATCTTTGAGTATAGTGTCTTCTTATAGCATATACCTGTATTCTTAATAAAGTGTATGTATATATATATATGATTGTATAGTTTTTATCATTGAAACATAAATTGGAGGTTCTAACAATTATGACCAACGCTATTCTGTAGCTCTTCTTGTTTTGGTATTTTTTATGGACATCTAGTTTGGATTTCATTCCATCATTTTTGCATTAGTTTGTATTTGTATGGCATTTGGTCTTGCACTTGTTCTATTTTGTGTTATTTGAGGTTATGTGTATTCTTGACTTTGATTTGTTATTTCATATGCACTTTGTGTACTCTGTGGCATTTTGTTTCATTCTGTCTTTCATTTTTTTCTTCTGTGATATCCTATCTATTATATGAATTATGAATTATTGTATTATATTTTTTCCTTTTTGTGCCGGCAAAGGGGGAGAAGTAATTGATTGTATGCATACATTTAGGGGGGGGAGTTCCAAAGCTATAAAAGTATAATAAAGTAAAAGCATTGCATACACACACACACACATATTTAGGGGGAGTATTGCATTTGTATAAGAGTCTTTATAACATCCTTTTCAGAGTGCATATATTGAGTTGCCGTCATCAAAATAGGGGAGAATATTAGAGCATGATTTCTCGAATTTTGATGACAACAACTCTATACTATAGTCTAAGTAGGAAAATCAAACAAGAATCATCACAGAGCTCCAAAGAGATTGAAGAAATCATACTACAATTTCAAAAGATTGTCTATTAGAACAACACTCGAAGATTGTGTATTTGTGAGTTAGTGTGTCTTAGATATATATTGTTAAGCTTACAAGAATCACACATCATCTTTCAATAACCTTTAAGACCTTAAAAATTATATTTATGAATTTTCTATATTTCTTTATCATTTTTAAAAAGGTTTTTTTGCTTTAGAAATTTTGAACAAAACATGTTCGCCGATGGACTAGTGGCATGCCACTGGTGCACTAGTGCATAAGTTTGATTCAAAATTTCTAAAATGATTTTTTTTGTTTCTCTTCATCCGAACGGTTGCGTTCCTTCCTCTTTCTCCAGACGTGACCTTATGAACGAACATATCTCTTCTTCAAACTCTTTTCAAATCTATAAATAACCTTGATTTCATCAGGATTAATCACCTTACTTGCTTTAAATTCTATTATCTACATTCCAAAGCCCTAGTCTATCTAATACCTTCAGATCAACAATCATTCAACTACAATCATCAATACTTTGATTTATAACCTCCTAAATTCCTACATATTCATCTACAAACCGGTTCTTGTGAGTTATAAGAGGTTGTACTATATTGGGCATGTCAGTATATTTTGACACATATTACTGCCAAAGTTTCTTTGTATCAAGTTAGTGGAAAAGACCTTTTCAATGCCTCAGCCAATTATATAGACCCATTTCTTCGGGTGAAGCGAGGGTGTTTAGTGGGTGAAAAGCCAGAATATATATTCTAAGACTGGACGTAGGACGATGGTCCGAACCAGTGTAAAAATCCTGGTGTGCTTGTTTCTTTACTAGTATGTATTTTATCTTTAGTTTGCTTAGAATTTTATTTGTACACTTATAACTATATCTTAGCTATATATACATGATCCACTACACTTTCAGGTAATACATATGCTTGCTCAAGCATACAATCCAAACTGTAGTATGTAAAATAACTCTTCATTAATATGGGTAAAATAATATCAATCATACATTAGTTCATCTCATTCATTTAAATAACTCAACCATAATTGATTATAATTAATGTCCACAACAAAACTTAGGTTGATCCAAACATGCATGTACAATTAAATGAAAATAAATCAATAGTCATCATAACTCAAAGTAAAGAACACATTCAAAATAACATGGTACTTTTAGCTCATTAGCCTATCAACTAATAACACATGTGTGTTAATTCCTATGCTGACTACACATCCTTCATAGTATGCGTATCCTCAAAATTGTTGATGAATTTCCTCATAGTCTCTTCCTCAAGACAAATAGTGTACTATCTTATTTCTATACCATCCAAATTTCATGTGCACCTACTTATGGTCTCATCATCAAAATAATATGTGCCTGGTCATGGATACACTCTTCAAATGATTTGATCATTCACTTATGCTGCAACTGCATCGATCCTTGCATTACTTGCATGCGTTGAATATGTTATAACTCGTATGACCATTCCTCTGTCAGGGATTAATGGAAAAATCATAGTTTTAGTGTACTTGATCACTACCCCATAGCTGACACTAGATCCATTCCACCAATCCAGGGTATATAAATCCATTCCTCTGATATGCGGTAGCCATTTCAAGCACTCAACGAGTTTCCTCACAATACCCCAACTTACGAGTACATCAGAAAATACTTTGAGTATCAATGATCCCTTAGAACACATTATCAAGCCCTTTTCTTCCTCCATCTAGTTTCCATTCATCCTTGAGGAGCCATTCCATGTTCCATTCTTTCTGTGATAGAACCTTTCAACATTCTATACATGGGTCACCCTTCCTATAACCCACCCCTATGGATAATCATCCTCACGACTCCATCAGTCAAGCTGCCATCTTCGAAACACAACTCCATCATCATCGAGTTATCATCATCAAGTCTCGAAGTCTTCCTGTCAATGCATCATACCTTTTCCTCATCATTTATCATCGTTCCATCTTCTATAGTGATTCCTTCATCCAATGACTAGGATAACTTTCCCAACTTACTAAAGAGGGACATGCTAGCAAGAAGAGTTTCAATACACCTTAAAAGCAAAACATTTACCAAAATACTTTTATTTCCAAATCAAGGCTTCCACCTCCTCTTAAAACAAAAGATCTATCTCTTTTAGAAATATACCATTATTCATAAAACAATTTTCCAAGATATTTTTCATTGTTTTAAACCAATTAAAAATAATTTTACGAAAACATCATCTTATACTAGAAATCAAATCGTCCTTTGAAATAGAAAATCTTTGTTTTAGAATATTTATGAAAGCCAAAAATAGGTTTTTGAAATGCATATTTTTCAAATTATATATATTGGACCTCCCGTCTATCCTTGATTCCTCAATGGTAACCATCAAGACTTTAGTCACTAAAATCCTCTAAACATTGTTACTTATTTTCATGGAACCTCTTCACATTTCTTGGTCAAACAATAAGCAATGAAGTGAACAAATAAACAACCAATCAAAAAAAATGACAAGCTAACAAATAAATAATTTAAACAAACAGACAAACAACAACCAATACAAACAACAGAGATTAATCCTGATAAGCATGACATGAATTAATAGGTGAACTTCAAACAAACATGTAAGGAAATAAATAAATAAAATCTATCATAGTACAACCAAAAATTAACAATATAATACAATCAACAAAAATAATCCAGACAAGAATGTCATAGATAAATTAAATAAGCATTCAACAAGTTGATAGAGTTATGGGTATGTCCTAGGGGAAATTACGTAATCTGTTACATATATCAAACTCGATAACCAATCTTGTTCGAAATAAAAGGTGTTTTCTTTCTATAATATACTCGATATAATGTGTTATATTAATTAATTGATTTAATTAAAAGTATATTTAATAGAAAATCCATAAATGGTATGTTTTGTGATAGTAGTTACAAAGTGTTGTAACCGTGAGTAGTTATCACACTAAAAACATATATATCATTTTAAATGTTTGTAGTCAAGATGCATCAAGACGTACATTGATGTATTCGTTGACACTGGAGTATATAACACTCTCTAAATGTTGGGCATTGTATTATTCATGACCGCTAGGGGCACCTAGGGGTTACATATTGATAGTTATTAGATAATTATCGAATAACTCACTCGATAGTTTTTTGTTGTTAATATAACTAAGGTCAAACAGAAAATATCGATGTGACCAATTTACACAGTCCTCTCGACTTGAGAATATGGCCGATCTTCAATATAAGCTCCACTTTGATTATAGTCAAACCATGGCATAGTGCCCATCGAGTGACTATAGTTTGGTCGAGTGAAAGTATTGGAAGTAAAGCACCATTCAAGAGAGGATTAGTCTCCTTAATTATATGAGGCTAATATCACAGTCAACTTGAGTCAACTCAAAATCAAAGTCTTTGGCCAGAGTAGTTCGATTAATAATAGCTATTATTATTGAACCAAGGACTTTTTGTTTAGACTATAAAGTTGGGTATGGATGATATTGGAATTCTGACCATTACTAAATTCCAGAAGTCCAAAGTGATATAGTTTTGAAGAAGAGAATTAGTGTAAATAATAGTCACAATCGAGTAACACTTAACAAAGTAAAATTGGATTTTACTGAAACCAAGTAAGCGATAAATTTGGCCAAAATGTCACAACACCTGCTAAGTGACGTGTGAACGTTAATATTCGAATAGTTTGATATTAATCGCTGACTAAATTTATACAAGCCGAGTCATACAACCGAAGCACTAAATTCTTCTTTGACCAAAAGATTTAATTAATTTATAATTTTTATAGATTAATTAGATTAATTGATATTTATGAAATATTAATTATAAATTTTTTATAATGATTTGAGCAATAAATATTATTAAATATATTTATAATAGTTATAAATATATCAATCGATATACGATATCGATAAGCGATTAAATTTGATTTAATCACATAATACTTTTCCTTAGGCTTAAATGGGTTTTAGGCCCATCATGGTGGGTGAAATCTCGATAGCAACATGGGTATAGGATGACTCAAAATATGTTTGGAAAGGCTTGATTTTGGATGGCATAGATTGAAGGAGAATTAGTATGAGATAAGATCCACTCTTTTCTCCTTTCTATCCACTATATAAGCATATCTAACCTAATTTGATTAGGATTTTTTTCTACCTTCTCCTCTATGCTTATTGGCCAAAATTCCTATTGGTGCCCCTCCATCTCATCAAGCTCAAATCAAGTCAAATTCGATCATTATCCGATAGCTGGTGATCAATGATTCAAGAACTAACTCTCTGCTGAATCGAAAATAGTTTCAAGGGGAAAAAAAATCATATTTTCAATGTGTACTTCAAGGCATTGGGATTAAGGTATGTTTTTAATCAAAATATAGTTATTAATTCTCAATTATTAAGTACTATTGTATAAGTATATATATTATAGATACTGTTAACTAGGTGATGATTCTAATATATACAAGTAATGTTGTCACAAAGTTGTTTGGTTATATGCATATCTATATAAATCATACAATTTTTTTTATCAAATATACATCAAGTCAGTACGGCTCTTAATAATTTTTTTATATATTTTATTAAATTAATATATATCATTTAATTACATATATGTAGTTAATAATTAATTACTATATCATAATTTAATAAAAAATAGTCATATAATTTTATATATGAAGAATTAAAGCGATAATAATTTTTGATAGTGAAAAATATTTTTTGTAAATATTTTATTATTATTTAATATGATTTAAATCAATTTATTGCATAAATAAGTTATATTATGAAAATTATATTTTATATTTTTATAAAACTATAAAAGTAGTAAAGAAGCTCTTGGTAAAAAATTAATAATTTTTTTATTTTTATATTAATTATCTAATTTCTACTAAAAATAGAAAAATGATTTTAAAATGATTTTTAAATAGAAAAATTGTGGAAAACATTACAAAGCATAAAATATCATTGATTTACTAAGAATTTAAAATTTCAATTAAAGTTTTGAAATTAATTTTTAATTAATATTTAATTAATTTCGAATGGATATTTAATTAAAATATACTTTAATATTAAAAAAATTAAATTATTTGGTGAGAAGTAAGCAAGGCCTGGTATTTCATATTCAAAATATTTTTAGTGTTTTATTAACATATACACATATACATATACATATATATGTATGTATGTATATATGTATGTATGTATATTTTGTTATGCATATATTAGTGTATGTATATATTTAGATTAAAATAATATATTTTGAAATTTTTTCCTTATAAGTATATATGTGCATTACTTACGATTTTATAAAAAAACTAATATTTATAAATAATTTCTTTATATATTTATTCCAAGTTAGATGAAGGGTACTTTGGAGTAAGTGCTTAGAGTTTAGATCACTCGCTCTAGGTCCTTGGGTGATGGGTAGGGATTTCAATATCACTAAATTTCTAGGAGAATGAACTCCTAGAGAAAGAGATTTTTCGGCTATGGAAGAATTTGATAAGTTTATTATAGATGGTAACTTAGTTGAAATATAGTTAAGCAATAGATGATTCACTTGGTCAAATTGTAGTGATGACCCATCGATGGTGCTTCTAGGTAGATTTTTTATTAACGATGAAGTGGAAGATAAATTTCCCATTTGTAAGGTTGTTAGGCTTTCGAGTATTTATTCGGATCATTGTCCAATTATCTTGTCTTGTAATAACCAAAATATAAGGAATAATATTTTGGATTTGAAAAGTCGTGACTGTTAGAATTTTTTTTACTGATTTAATTTCAAATAAATGGCTTTCTTTAAGTAATTATAATTATAAATATCCAGGAAATATACCTAAATTTTTTGTAAGAAAACTGAGAGATTTAAGAATTTTCCTTAGGAAATGGAATAAAGATGTTTTTTGTAACATTAGAATTAAAAAGGATAAACTACTTAATGAAATTTTAAAGTTGAGTATAATAGAAGAATCAAGAAATTTGAATGTTTTAGAAAAAAGTGCTTTCAAATCTAAATGAAGAATATATAAAATTCTAATACAAGAAGAAGTGATGTGAAAACAAAGATCTAGGGTTCAATGGATGGACGAGGGGGATAAGAATACTAATTTTTTTATAAAGTAGCAAATGGTAGAAAACGAAGCAACCCAATTATTCTATTTTATGTCATAACGTTGAGATTTTTGATCAAAAAGTGTTAAATGAGACATTTACTAATTATTATAAAGAAATTTTTGGTTCAAAGAATTAACATAGGGTTAGGGCTAAAATGGGATGATTTATATCCTAGTAACACTAGAATTGATCTAAATGGACTGGATAACTCATTTAAGCAAGTGGAGATTTTGAGGGCTATAAAGGATATGCCCAGTGATAAATCGCCTAGCCCAGATGAATTTCCTATTTTATTTTATGAAAATTTTTGGAACGTCTAAAATGTTTAACGAATTTTATGATGGCTAATCGCAATTAGGTAGCTTTAATTTTGCTAATTTAATCATGTTACATAACAAAGTAGGAGCAATCGAGTTAAAAGATTTCAGACCTATATCATAATTAAATTGTCCTTTTAAAATCATTTCTTAGGTGTTAGCTAATAGGTTAAGTACTAAAATAAACGAATTAATTGATAATACTCAAAATGCTTTTATTAAAGGATGAAATATTATGGATAGGGTAGCGGTAGTTAAAGAATTTATTAATTATTATTGTAAAAATAACATCACTTGTGCACTCTTAAAACCTGATTTGGCGAAAGATTTTGACTTAATTGATTGGGATTTTCTTAAAGATTTATCATTGGCTAGAGGTTTCAGTGTCAGACGGGTGGGTTGGATTATGTCTTTGCTTAAAACTAAAAATTCAAGTATTAGGTTAATTGTATATTGGGAATAAAATCCAATCAAAATGTGGACTTGGACAGGGCGACCCTTTATCACCTCTTTTATTTAACTTAGTTGCTGACATTTTTGCTAAGTTAATCAAGCTAGCCACTAGTAACAAGATTTTAAATAATGCTGAGAATGAAATTACGAGTAATGGTATCTCCGTTCTTCAATTTGCGAATGATACTATGCTTTTTACATCTCATTTGACTAGGCATATTATATCGCTTAAGTTTATTTTATATAGTTTTGAGTTACTTTCCAATTTGGAGATTAATTTCGATAAGAATTTTTTACAATTACTAAACGATTTAGATAAGATAGAGAATCAAGTAGCTAGTACGCTAAACTATAAAATTATGAAATTTCCAATAGAATACTTACGATTTTTAATAATGCCAACTAAGCTTAAACATAATGATTGGTTAATAATTATTGATAAAATTAACAAAAGGCTCTTTAAATGGAATGGTAAATTTTTATTGAGGGCGGGTAGGATAGTTCTAATTAACTCTATTTTATCATTACTACCCATATATTGGATGTCGTTTGATCGCTTTCTGTTACCTGTTATCCTGACCCAGCTATATTGGACTGATCACGCAAGACAGATTCGACTGTTGTTTAGAAGGATGACCACAAAGCAATGGCTATAGGACCCAGAAGTAGAGCTCAGACAGTTATACGAAGCCCGGATTGAACGGAGTTGATAGATAGACAATGCAGGATGTTAGGAATATGGAAAATAGCTTGGATTGGAAAGGGACCGACATAGCAAGGTAGAGTAATAGGGATCGGCATAATCATTTGGAGAGATCGGTATAGGTGATGATGCCTGGTTCAACATGTCTTGTTAGTACTAGAGGGATCGACATAATCTTTTGGATGGATTGTCAACATGGATGGAATATAAGGGGGATTGACATAGGTGATTAGGCCTGGTTCGACATGATTTGTTATCACTCAAGGGTTCGACATGATATTTAGGAATAAGAGGGATCGGTATGGTTGGAAGGCTAGGGTTGGGCATAGTCTAATGAAGCATAATGGATCGGCATAGCATTATGGATGATCAGGAGGGATTGGCATCATGTGATGAAGTTCAGAAAATACGAATGAATGGCATATTGAAGGGATCGATGGAGCACTATGGAACCTTAGGGATCGGCATAGTCCATTAGTGGGGTTGGGTAGCGATAACATCAAAAGGGATTCGAACCAAAGATTAAGCAAAAGCGTGACCACATATCCAATCAATGTGATATTTGAGATACCATTATATTCAAGCATGAAGAAGCTACCATAGGGATCGCTGCCCCAAATTCAACAAATGAAGGAATCGGTACTGATCCCTCTCCATTGAGATTTGGCCCTATCACCCCGTATGGTGGGCCTATATGGATAAGGAGGTCCTATTGCCGAAGTTCCAGACAAAATGGTGGTCGCCTTCACCTATAAATACAGACCTAAGGGGTCATTTTGAGGATCTTTACGATGCGGGTTACATAGCTCTTTTATTGTAATCAACTTCCTCCATCATTCTCTTACTTCTTGCTGTTTGCTATTGTAATCAAGATTATAGTGAATCAATAAAGAGAATATTCAAAGTTGACGTAGGCAATCAACGCCGAACCACTATAAATCATGTTGTTCTTTATTTCTGCTGTGACTTACTTATTATTTTGATATATTTCTGTGTTTTCATTTAGTTTCTTCATTTACTTCACTACATAAATCTATTCTTAGGTGTTTGTGGCCAATTTGGCTGCAAACATTTTGGTGCTTTCACTGAGAACTTGATTCTCAGCGCATTAGGATCCCTTTTGCTGCTACTGGATTGAGAAAATCCCCCGAAGGAGATCCATAGTCATCTTCAAAATCTTGCAGATACTACTCAGATTTACCAGAATCTAAGCAAGGAAATCGATAATGGTGACGCATACTAGATCAACTTCTCAAAATGTGGATGCGAATGAAACTGCCAGCATTCAACAAGGAGCTCCAAGCAACCAACCTGCAAATTTGAATATTGAGCCTACTGAAGTCCAGAACCCTGTTGATTCTATAACTAGAGCTGAATTCAATAACTTGATGAGGGAGTTGATGGAAAGCGTAGACAGCTGAATGAGAAAATTCAGCCTAATTCTAGCCTAATGAACCAAATTGCTCAATAACAGTGTGAGAGCGCCAAAAGGGATCCCACTTCTTACTCAGCGTCGGACAGTTTCACCTCATCAGATGAATACCGCAGGCGTAGGCATCGCTGGGTTGAAGGAGAACCGGCAGGAACATCAGAACATCTTTTGGCAGACCAACATGGTCTGCTAAAACAAATTGCTGCCGATCCCTCCTCCAAAGGAGGGATTCCCTCGCAATACTTAAGGAATTGAGCATGAGTTGTTTCCGAAATCTTGGATGTTGGATTTCGTTTAAATACTAACCAAGTACTCTACCGGAATGACGATGAGATGAATGCCCAAGGTGAACTTCAAGAGGATGGTGGACCAAGAAGGTGTGAAACAACCGGTAGACATCGACCGGACCACTCATGTGAGATGGAGCATGACCACTGCTTGGCACCACTCATCTAAACACCAGATTTGTCAAAAATAGTCAAACATTTGGTGAGAGAGAACCAGGGTTTGACAAATGATGACTGGGGAATTTCAAGGAGCCATACCCCATTTACTAAAAATGTTTTGCATGCGGAATATCTAAGAAGGTTCAACATGCCTTCGATGCCTGCCTATGAGGGAGAGATCGACCCCAGGCAGCACATTATGAGGTACGAATGGTTGATGGATTCAGCAAGAGCCAATGACGTGACCAAATGTAGATGCTTTCCTATAACCCTCCCTGGAATAGCGACGATGTGGTTCATAAGACTACCCCCGCGATCGATTTCATGGTTCGATGAACCGACAACTAAGTTTGTGGAGCAGTACCGGATCCACGCTACTTGCCCTAAAGACATGATGTCACTCTCTAGCGTAATCCAGGCTTTGGGGGAATCGTTGAAGGACGATTTGGAAAGATTTCATATCGCTGCTACAGATGTCAATAACCTGAATGACCATGCTATACTAATGGTTGTGACGAGAGGGATTGATCTGAAATCCAAGTTTGGTGATTGGCTAGCTTGAAAACCGCCGGCCACATTGGAGTGCTTCTATTCAACGACAGCTCAGTTTCTTAGGAAGGAGAGGCCAGGTCCTCTAGGAAAAACAGTGTCATGGGATTGAAAGAAGAAACAGTACAAAGCAACATTGCAATAAAGCAATCTGATGAGTGTTCTGGGAAAGTCCAAGTTAATGTCCGGAACAAGCTGAATCGACAAAAGAGAAATGAGGATAGGAATCAAGATCGGAAGAGGTAGCTTGGAAGACCAAGACCTAGGATTCCTTTGTATGACAACTACACACCTCTAAACACATCCCTATAGAATATTTATCTATCCACCTGTAATACTGTTCAATATAAGAAGCTGCGTCCAATGGAGTCGACAGAGACACAAAAACAGATTGGAAAGTACTGCCAGTTCCACGAGTGTTACGGCAAAATACGGATGAGTGCAGGCATCTCCAGGACACTATCGAGAAGTTGATTCAGGAAAAGAAATTGCAGCAGTTTGTGAGATCCATGCAGGATGGCGGACATGTGACATCTGACCCATCGAGGACAAGCTCCGCGTAAGGCTAAGGAGCTTGCGCGGACCGGTGCGAAACTTGTGATAAACATAACAGTTGGAGCACCGCACCCTACGTATAGAAGTTGGCAAGAAATGGAGCGCTATGCTAGCGTGATAAGGTATGTGGACTTTAAGTATTGTTCAAATATGGTGGACGGAGCTTCGGCTAAGCAGCAATGCAGGTTAACTGATGATATAGTGTTCAGAAGTAGGGATGCAGATAAAGTAGAGGCTCTTACAATTGATCCGATGATCATTTCTGCCATGATTGTTCCTGCTTTGGTGAGATGGATTTTAATTATTATCCCGCCTTTTGGCAAGGCCGTGACACCAAGAATTGACTAAAAACCAAGGACAGTCTGTCCCGAAGATCGGCTATACGTAGGTTCACTATGGATATCGATGAACTTTGTCCGAGTCCGGATCAAGCTACAATTGACAATACATGACAAGTAAAGCTATGAAAGCCAACGTTCTAAATTTCAAGTCAATCGGGGTTCGTGTGCTCGAATTATGAATCGATCAATTTTCATGAAAAGCATGTTTGTTTCGTATCCATGTACTTCGCATCCATCAATGCGCTCCACTTCATATCCATCAGGTAGCCACTATTCATATCCATCCAGCGATCATGAGGAAACCTCCTTCGTATCGATGAATTTCGACTCCGTCAGATGAACGTGATTTCGTATCGATTAAAGGAGCATGAGTTCGTATCCATAGAAAGTGGCATTCTTCGCATCCATAATCTCCAGCCTATTCGCATCGATCAACCAACTCCACTCCGTAATCCATCAAGACCAAGCACAGCCGCTACTTTGTATCGATCGGCCAGTGATCGATACGAACAGAGTAGCTGCCATCAATGTGAACAGAGCAGAGTAGTTACGATCGATACGAACAGAGCAATTGTAATCGATACGAACAGAGCAATTGTAATCGATACGAACAGAGAAATTGTAATCGATACGAACAGAGCAATTGTAATCGATACGAACAGAGCAATTGTAATCAATACGAACAGAGCCAAATTGGATCGATACGAATAAGGCGTATACATTGGGAAGACTCGATCATTCGGCACAAAAAGTAGATCGATCCAAGAATTTCGCACCACGTCAACTTGCAGGCACGTGCTCAAGAACGATTCGAACAGATCGATATGAAGTGTATCGATACGAACTAGACAGCCTAAAGAAAACGCAAGCTTGCACCGATCATAACTCACAATCTACAAGTCCAAATGCCACCAAATTTTCACAAGAGCTTACGTACAACTTAAGGAATGTTCATGCCTAATTTTGACTCGATTGGACCAAATCTTGATTGATACGAAATTCATTCATATCGATCACGGACCGAGTGCAAATCACGTGGGATCGATCGCGTGGGCCCACCCACATGCCAAAAGAGGTCTCCCGAAATCTGAGCGAGATATTTGCAGCCTACGCCTATAAATAGCATCCCAAAGCGTACATAAAAAGGATCTTTTGGCTCTCTGACGTCCAGACTCTGCCAAATTCACCGTTGTACTCGAATTTCACTATTGTACTCGAGATTTACTATTGTAATCCGCTGTAACTAGCAAGAAAAGTTAATAATGATCAATTATTTCATAGTGGACGTAGGCAACACGCCAAACCACTCCAAATCTCTACGTTCTTTTGTTGTTTTTCTGATTATTGTTTGAAGTGTTCGTTAGATAATCCTCTTTTTACATTTATTTCTTCATTTTATCTCTTCAAACCCTTCCTAAGAGTGTTGTGCCCAATTTTGGTACAAACATTAATTGATTGTGGAAGCTTGGTGAATATTATTTTCAAGAAGGTGTATGATCAAATGAGAATGGAGGCTAAAGATTTGAAACCATCTAAAGCTCGCATACATGGTTTCAATTGTGTGGCGATTGAGGCTGCTGGTTATGTGGAGTTACCTGTTGAATTAGGGGAAGGTGAATGTAGGAGAGTGCGGATCCTACCGTTTATTTTTTTGGACGTTGATTCGCCATACAATGTTTTTCTAGGCCGATCGGCCTTGGCTGAATTTTGGGCAGCTCTTGCCCTATGGTTTTTTACTTTAAAATTTCCGATTGATAATGGTGTAGGAGTGGTTCATGGTGATTAGGCGGCTGGACGTGCCTGATGTGTAGCTAAGTTGAGGGAAGCTCAGCGTAAGGAGAAGGGAAAGGGTGTGGAAAAATCTGTCCGCATCTAAGTTAATGAAGATTGACAAATGGCGCCTAGGTCTTGGCTTGTGCGCCACAGTCGGTTCTATAGAGATATAGATCTGAGGGATGACAAAGAGGAGCCTAACGAAACCAAGGCTGTGCCTTTTGAGCTGACGATTGATATAACAGTCAGCCACGAGGACCCATCATGGGTCTTGAAGATTGGATCGTTGCTTAGCCCCTCTTTGATAAGAGAGCTTATTGATTTTCTCCGAGTGAATCTAGATGTATTTGCTTGAACTCATTATGACATGTGTGGGATCTCGCTGCCATTGCGAGTCATGCATTAAACATTGATCTGAAGTATGTTTCGATGAAACAAAAAAGGCGAGGCATGGATCCGGAGAGATCCATTGCTCTTATAGAAGAGATGGATAAACTGGAAGTAAACTGGTATATTTACGATGCCCTCTATCCTGAATGGATATCCAATCCCGTACCGGTGAAGAAGGCAAATGGGAAATGGAGAACATGCATCGACTATTCAGATTTGAACAATGTATGTCCTAAAGATAGTTTTCACTTTCCAATGATTGATCAGCTAGTCGATTCAAATGTAGGGCACGAATTATTGTCTCTTATGGATGCGTGCTCGGGGTATAACCAAATCCCGATGCATGTCCCCGATCAAGAACACACTAGCTTTTTATGGATGTTGGGTTATACTGTTATGTGGTGATGCCGTTTGGATTGAAGAACGCCGGAGCAACCTATCAACGCTTAGTTAACCGGATGTTTAAAGATCAGATTGGGAGGACAATAGAAGTTTATGTGGATGATATGCTCGTGAAGTCACGATGATCAAACGACCATATTTGAGACTTGGTAGAGATGTTCGACATTCTCCGCTATTACAAAATGAAAATCAATCCTTTGAAATGTTCATTTGGTGTTGCCCCAGGAAAGTCCTTGGGCTTTATTGTCAATGCTCGAGGAATTTAAGCTAATCCCAAGAAGATTCAGGCTATTCGAGATATTCAAGCACCAAGAACCATTAAACAAGTGCAATGTCTCAATGGGAAGGTTGCTGCCTTAAGTCGATTTATCTCCAGAACAACTAACAAATGCATTCCTTTCTTTGGTTTGATTAGGAGGCAAAGAGAAACTTTGAATGGACGCAGGATTGCAAAGACGCATTCCGAGCTCTGGTAAGTCATTTGGAGAGAACTCCTATCTTTCTAAGCTGGTAGATCATAAGGAGTTGTACATTTATCTGTCTGTATCAGCACATGCTATAAGTGATGCCTTGATTTGTGAGGAGAACTGGATTCAGAGGCCGGTATATTACATTAGTGACGCAGCGGATTAATAAAAAACAATGTCGATCGATGAGAGTAGCAATCGATGGATTGGAACATACTGAAATGCCCGAATTCGTTGATCCGAAGATACCGAATTCTAGCTATCCCGAACTCGTTGATCGCGCACGATACCGGGTTCAAAGATCTGCGATTCTTCACACGTTGATCTAGCGCACTAGATTCCGTGAATCGGCTTCTGCAATCGTTGAATCGAGCGCACTCGATTATCCGAAAGAGGAGATAGGAGATTACACTCAACTACCAATTTGGCGAAAGCACAAAGCTAACAAAACAAGAGTTTTATTTCAAATCAACTAAAACTATTACAAATGACCACACATGCCTATTTATAGGCTACAACTCACACGCCAAACAGAATCAAGATTTCAACACAACTCTTAGGTCGTGAACGACCTACGACCTAAATCCCAGCGACTTAGTATAGGTCGTCAATGACCTGACAGGCTTCATTACAACACAACCATATTACAAAACATAACGACTTACAACACTTAGGTCGTACACGACCTATCAAGACCTCTGACTTAAACTAACAGTTACAACAGCTAAACGACTCAACAAATGAACGGCATCTGGAGCTCCGCGACCTAAGAATGAACGACATCCCTTCGTTAGCGACCTAACAGAAGCGGCTTCAGAAAGTCTTCGCGACTTAAGACTCCACGACCTAACTTCTTGCGACCTAACTTAGGTCGGAACCTTTTCCTGCGACCTATCGTAGGTCGAATTATATTCCTGCGACCTAGCCTCTTGCGACCTAACTTAGGTCGTAACCTCTTAGCTCGTTCGCATGCCATCATGCTGAATCCTTTGACACGCATGCTGCCTTTACTAGGTCGTAAGCGACCTAAAATAGCGTTAGGTCGTGAGCGACCTAAGACTTCAACCTCCAATGACTTATTCCCAAGTCTTAGCTCGTTACTCTCAAACCCGTTAGGTCGTAGCTCTTTTTCTGGTGACATGTTAGGTCGTTCCCACGACCTATGCCTTAGCTCGTTAGGTCGTATGCGACCTAAAAACAAGTTAGGTCGTTCGCGACCTATCACTTCCTTAGGTCGCAAACTCGAGACAACTTTCTCCCCTGATTTCCAGTTAAGTCGCAGCTTCCCCTCTCGTGACTCCTTACGACTTAGACCTTCACTTCTGTCCTGAGCTGCATCATCCTCCCCAGGTTGAGAAAAATTCGACCTCGAATTTGTAAATTCTTCCACATTAGCTCGTTCATCCCTATGATATGGTACGAGATGCTTAACATTGAACACATCAGAAGTATACACATCCTCCGGCAGCTTCAACTTATAAGCATTTTCATTAATTCATTTCACAACTTCTACAGGACCAATTTTTCTGGCTTTCAACTTATTATAAGCGCCTACTGGAAAACGATCCTTTGTTAACACTGCATAAACCATATCTCCTTCATTAAATTCAACACTCCTTCGCTTCAGATCTGCAGATCGTTTGTATTTCTCATTTGCCTTTTTCAATCGTTCTTGAACGATTCTATGACACTCCGTCAACCCTTCAACAAAATCAGCAGCTTTCTTAACTGTCCCCTTCGAGTGTGGTATTACCGTTAAGTCCAACGGTCCCTTTGGCAAATTTGAATATATAATCTGGAATGGACTGAATCCCGTACTACGTTTCACTGCATGATTATGAGCAAACTCTGCCTGACATAACTTCACGTCCCAACTCTTCAGATTGTCTTGCACAAGACACCTCAACAAATTTCCCAACGATATGTTCACGACCTCGGTCTGTCCATCCGTTTGCGGATGATAAGCGCTGCTAAAATTCAACTTCGTTCCCACCATCTTCCACAAACTTAGCCAAAAATGACTCAGAAAATGAGTATCCCTATCCGACACAATAGATTCTGGCAATCCATGAAGTCGATATACCTCTTTGAAAAACAACCGAGCAACATGAACAGCATCCGCCGTCTTCTTACAAGCAATAAAATGTGCCATTTTCGAAAATCGGTCAACCACCACATAAATGGAATCGTTACCACGCTGTGTTCTCGGTAACCCCAACACAAAGTCCATACTCACATCATTCCATGGTTTAGTTGGTACAGGTAATGGCATATATAAACCAACATTAGTCGCAGTTCCTTTCGAAACCTGACAGATATGACATCGCTCCACAAACCTCTCCACCTCTTTCCTCATCGATGGCCAAAAGTAAGACTGTGAAATCAACTGTAATGTACGGTCTCTCCCAACATGTCCTTCTTCATGTAGTTCTTTTACAATCTTCATTCTCAAACTACAATCAGGTATGCACAATCGATTTCCTTTGAATAGAAAACCGTCTACCATCATAAACTCATCCGTCTTTCCCTCCTTGACTTTATCAATACACTTTGCAAAGTAAGGATCATCGACAAATAATTCTGGCAAAACATCAAACCCTGTCACCTCAACTTTCAGTGTAGTCAACAAATGACTCCTCCTACTCAAAGCATCAGCCACACGATTCGTCACCCCTGACTTGTGTTTAACAACAAAAGTAAACTGTTGCAGATATGCAATCCACGATGCATGTCTCGCTGAAATCTTGTCTTGCCCTTGTAAATGCTTTAACGCCTCATGATTAGTGTAAAGAACAAACTCCTTCTGAAATAGATAGTGTCTCCAATGTTTAATAGATTGCACGACGGCATAAAATTCCACATCATATGTACTGTATCTCATCTTTGCTCCTGATAACTTCTCCCTAAAGTATGCAATCGGACGTCCCCTCTGACTCAATACTCCTCCAATCCCAACCTTGGATGCATCAGTGTGTAGTTCAAACACTAGCTGAAAATCTGGTAATATTAGAATTGGTGCAGACGTCAAGAGTTCTTTGATTCGATCAAAAGCAACCCCGGCTTCCTCCGTCCATGCAAACTGTTTACCCTTCATACAATCAGTCACAGGCGCCATCACACTACTAAAGTGTGGAATAAACCTTCGATAAAATGAAGCTAACCCGTGAAAACTACGAACTTCCGTTATCGTCTTGGGTTGCGGCCAATCTCTGATAGCTTCGACTTTACTTTGGTCAACCTGTATTCCTTCTTTCGACACAACATACCCCAGGAATAAAACACTCCTCGCCATAAAAACACACTTCTTTGTAGCATCATAGAATTGTTCTTCACGAAGAATAATTAACACTTTCTTCAAATGCTGAACATGCTCTTCTTTACTAGCACTGTAGATCAGAATATCATCAAAGTAAACCACCACAAATTTCCCAATGTACGGTCTGAAAATTTGGTTCATCACCCTCATGAATGTACTTGGTGCATTCGATAGACCAAACGGCATTACCAGCCATTCATACAATCCTTCCCTCGTCTTGAATGCTGTCTTCGATTCGTCCCCTAGTCTAATGCGAATCTGATGATAACTGCTCTTCAAGTCAATCTTAGAAAAGATTACAGACCCACTAATTTGATCCAATAGATCATCAAGCCTCGGCATCGGAAATCTGTATCTGACTGTGATCTTATTCAATGCTCTACTATCTGTGCACATCCTCCACGTTCCATCCTTTTTGGGTACCAATAAGGCTGGTACAGCACAAGGACTTAAACTCTCCTGCACACGCCCCTGTTCAAGCAATTCTTCCACTTGCCTCAATTCTTCATGTTCCTTTGGACTCATTCGATAATGTGGTCTGTGTGGCAATACAGCACCTGGAACAAGATCTATCTGATGTTGTATATCCCTCAACGGTGGCAACTCCATTGGTAACTCCTCTGGAAATACATCGTCAAATTCTTTCAAAACTGGCTTCACTTCTTCCGGAATTTCAACCTCTTCACTGCTCTCTCGCCCAATCAACAAAAACACTTCAGGCTCCTCCTCTACTTCCTTCACAAACTCCTTCAAAGATAACAAAGTTTTAAGCTCTTCAATCTCCTCCAACTTGTTCTCCTCCTGTTGTCGCTTCTTTGGAACTAGAGTAATCTTTGTGCCTTCAAACATGAAACTGTAACTGTTGGTACGCCCATCATGTTGCACCGCCCTATCATACTGCCACGGTCTCCCCAGCAACAAATGACAGACATCCATATCTACCACATCGCACCAGATTTCATCCTTGTATTTCTTTCCAATTGAAAACTTCACACAAGCCCTTCGTCCAACCTTCACCTCCCCGCCTTTCCTCAACCAAGCTAGCTTGTATGGTTTCGGATGTTTCTCAGTCTTCAACGCCAACTTCCTCACAGCTTCTGAAGAAATTATATTATCACAGCTTCCAGCATCAATAAAAAATTTGCAAACTTTCCCCAGAATGGTACAGGTTGACTGAAAAATATTGCTCCTCAACCAACTACAATCCTCCTCTTGCTTTGGTGTTAAACAGGACCTCTTCATCATTAGATTATAACCTTTGTCTCCCGACACTTCTTCTTCCTCCTCATCAGGTGGTGAATTGGCACATTCAGCTTCTTCATCCTCATCCTCAACCCCTGCTATCATAGCTCTCTTCTTCGGCTGTGGACATTCGCTACTTTTGCGGCCCATTTCTTGGCAATTATAACACTTGAAACCATTATTGACTTTCGCCTTCCCAACCTCATTCACAACTGGTTTTGCAACAACTTTTGAAACATTAGAACTTCCACTAACACCCTTCACTTGATTATTGGAATTTGTAAACACACCACCTCCTCGTCGTCCCTGTTTCTCCCAAGCCAACGCTTTCTGATGTGCTTCCGCTACAGATCTAGGATCAAACATGTTAACCATATCCTGAATCTGCATTCGCAATCCCCCAATGAATCTAGATGTCAGCTGCTCTTCCGTTTCCATAATATCATTCCTCGCAATAAGCTGGTAAAACTCATCTACATAATCATTGACAGTTTTTGTGCCCTGCCTCAAATTCTGCAAACGTTGATACATCAATGACTGATAATTGTAAGGTAAGAACGTTGTTTTCATCAATTTCTTCATCTTCTCCCAAGACTCAACTTTTGACTTCCCCATCCGTTCACGTGTAAGTTTGGTTTGCTGCCACCATGCCAAAGCTCTACCCCTCAACCTTGTAGCAACCAACTTCACTCTACGATGTTCTGGAACTTCTTTGAAGTCAAAAATCTCTTCAACATTAGCCACCCAATCTAGAAACTCCTCCGCTTGCATACCACCTTTGAATTCAGGAATTTCAGTCTTCATCCCCGACTCCCACTTGTGATCATACTTAGAGTAATTTCTTCCTTGTCCTCGTCCTTGTCCTCAAACACTACCACCATCATACTCCTCTTCAAAATCAGATGTATATCATTGTCTATCTCATCCACCCACATCTCTACTACCATCACGTCTACCACCATCATCCCTTCTATCTACATTCCTCCGTTCACGATCATTCACATTTCTCCCACGCCTTTGATCATTGTCAACACTTCTTTCTCGATTGGATTGTGGTGAGACTCTACTTCCCCCATGGTTAGATTCAGGTGAAACCCTTCTCCGATTTTGATTCATTTCTAACATCATCTTCTCTAATCGTCCAATTCCTTCGTTAAGCTTTTCACTAAATTTCTCATTGATTCTTTGCTCCATCTCATCAGCTTCTTCTCTTCGATACAAAGCTTCAACGTTTTGGTGACGATTAGCTCTTCTCGGCGGCATGATTTGAAACTTTTCAAACTCTCCAATTCTCGGCTTTGACTTTCAAAGTGATGTACACGGCCTTCCTTGCTTCCCTTAGCTCGGCCGAAGCTCTAACTTGCCCACTTCAAATTCAAACACAATTCGAACTTAGATCCAAGGTGAAATGGATCGAAAACTCCCCCTTTGTTGCAATTTGCGATGAACACGATGAACAACAACTTCAAACTTCAAACAAATCGGCTCCAAGACTCGATTTAGCTATGATTGGCTAAAACAAGCTCCGATACCAAAAACTGACGCAGCGGATTAATCAAAAACAATGTCGATCGATGAGAGTAGCAATCGATGGATTGGAAGATACTGAAATGCCCGAATTCTTTGATCCGAAGATACCGAATTCTAGCTATCCTGAACTCGTTGATCGCGCACGATACCGGGTTCAAAGATCTGCGATTCTTCACACGTTGATCTAGCGCACTAGATTCCGTGAATCGGCTTCTGCAATCGTTGAATCGAGCGCACTCGATTATCCGAAAGAGGAGATAGGAGATTACACTCAACTACCAATTTGGCGAAAGCACAAAGCTAACAAAACAAGAGTTTTATTTCAAATCAACTAAAACTATTACAAATGACCACACATTCCTATTTATAGGCTACAACTCACACGCCAAACAGAATCAAGATTTCAAAACAACTCTTAGGTCGTGAACGACCTACGACCTAAATCCCAACGACTTAGTATAGGTCGTCAATGACCTGACAGGCTTCATTACAACACAACCATATTACAAAACATAACGACTTACAACACTTAGGTCGTACACGACCTATCAAGACCTCCGACTTAAACTAACAGTTACAACAGCTAAACGACTCAACAAATGAACGGCATCTGGAGCTCCGTGACCTAAGAATGAACGTCATCCCTTTATTAGCGACCTAACAGAAGCGGCTTCAGAAAGTCTTCGCGACTTAAGACTCCACGACCTAACTTCTTGCGACCTAACTTAGGTCGGAACCTTTTCCTGCGACCTATCGTAGGTCGAATTATATTCCTGCGACCTAACCCCTTGCGACCTAACTTAGGTCATAACCTCTTAGCTCGTTCGCATGCCATCTTGCTGAATCCTTTGACACGCGTGCTGCCTTTACTAGGTCGTAAGCGACCTAAAATAGCGTTAGGTCGTGAGCGACCTAAGACTTCAACCTCCAATGACTTATTCCCAAGTCTTAGCTCGTTACTCTCGAACCCTTTAGGTCGTAGCTCTTTTCCTGGTGACATGTTAGTTCGTTCCCACGACCTATGCCTTAGCTCGTTAGGTCGTATGCGACCTAAAAACAAGTTAGGTCGTTCGCGACCTATCACTTCCTTAGGTCGCAAACTCGAGACAACTTTCTCCCCTGATTTCCAGTTAAGTCGCAGCTTCCCCTCTCGTGACTCCTTACGACTTAGACCTTCACTTCTATCCTGAGCTGCATCAATTAGTAAGCGATTAACAGGAGCAGCGAGGAATTATCCATAGATAGAGAAATTGGTGAACTGCTTGCTAATCGCATCACGGAAGCTTCGTTCGTATTTCCAGGCACATCTGATCAACATTTACACCGACCAGGCATTACGATAGGTCCTACAATGACCTGAGACGTCTAGAAGGTTACTTAAATGGAACATTGAGCTCAGTCAGTTCGACATTACATATCTTCCTCGAAGAGCTATCCAGGGTGAAGAAATGGCGGACTTCATAGCAGAATTTACTGTGCAAGACGATCTTCCAGAAGGCAGCGAAATCCCTACCGTGCGATGGAAATTGTAAGCATATAATGATCACTGTTCTGGAGCTAGGATTGTACTTGTGACTCCTGAAAACTGGTCAATTTGTTATGCTTTGAAGCTTGATTTTCCTGCCACAAATAACGAGGGCGAGTATGAACCGTTGATTGCTGGACTTAAACTTACTATAGAACTTGGAGTTAAGTCTATTGAAATCTTTTGCGATTCACAATTGGTGGTGTATTAAGTCATAGGGGACTATCAGGCTAAGGGACAACAATTTGCCCCATATCTTACTCGAGTTCAGGAGTTGTCGGCAGAATTTGAATACTATGATATTTCACCTATCCTACGCGAACAAAATGGAGAGGCTGATTCATTGGCAAATTTTTCCAGTACCAGCGATGCGCAACAGATGGACTTAGTTTCGGTTGAGATATTACATACCCCAAGTATAAATATGATGGAAGTTGATCAAGTGGTGGAAGCTGAATCCGAGAGGGAACCGTGGATGACTCCATTTAAAGATTACTTGTTGCACGGAATCCTGCCTGAAAGGAGAAATGAAAGGAGGCAGATCCTTCGCAAGCCTTTGTGGTATATTGTGCAATATGGGACTATGTATAGGAAAGGTATTTCTGTTCCCCTTCTCCGATGTATCGCTCATGACGAGATAAGGCGTGTTCTGAAAGAAGTTCATGAGGTAGAATGCGACGATCCCACTGGGGGGCAAACTATGGGAAAGAAGATACTCCGTTATGGATATTATTAGCCAACAGTAAACCAGGACGCTGCTGATTAAGAAGATGTGACAAATGCAAGATATATGCGAAAGTCCAAAGAGCTCTGCTAACCGAAACCACGCAAATGGTAAGTCCATGGCCATTCGCTATGTGGGGTATTGACATCATCGGCTCTTTATAATCTCTAAAGGTGGTGCGAAGTAAACTATTGTTGCTGTTGATTATTTCACCAATTGGGCCGAGGCGGAACCGTTAGCTATGGTCACAACCAAGAAAGTAATCAATTTTGTTGTTCGAAACATCATATGCCGCTTCGAACTTTCGTGAACTATTGTAACAGATAATAGGACTATGTTTGATAGTGCTGAATTTAAAGAATTTTGTCAGAGATATCGTATTGAAAGAGGTTTGCAGCGGTCGCTCACCCTCAGGTGAATTGACAGGTTGAAGCTGTAAACAAAATTATCAAGTCTATTCTGAAAAAGCGTTTAGAAAAGGCTAGAGGAAAGTGGGACTTCCTACGGCACTTTGGGCCCACAGAACTACTCACAAGTCCACGACTGGCCATAATCCATTCGCTCTTGCTTATGGATCCGATGCCATTATTCCGATAGAACTCGAAGTCCCTTTTCATCGAGTGACTTATTACGATCCCAAAACGAACAAAGATCTTCTCTTGGAATCTTTGGACTTTATAGATGAGAAGCATGAGGAAGCCGATTTAAGAGAAGCTGCACACCGTCATCGAGTCGCCTAATATTACAACACAAAAGTGCGATCAAGAACCTTCTAAGTTGGCGATCTCATCCTGAAATGGGTTTTTCCTACCCCATCACAATGAATCCGACTTGGGAAGGACCTGTCATTGAACATAGGCTTGGAAAACGAACTTTCAAGCTAGCGACAGTTGATGGCATTACACTTCCAATAGCATGGAATAGCGAACATTTACGACACTATTTCACTTAGAGCATTTCATTTGCATTTCAGTTCTATTTAATTTCAGTATTTGTTTAGCATTTGATTTTTCGAACATGTAATAAGACAAATTAGTTTGTTCCTTTCCATTTGGTGAATAAAGTATCAAACTTCCTTTGCATATATGATTGTTATTGCATTATATGCTATGTACATAACGAAATTGATTGATATCAATATGTGTGAACAGGTTACCGAAGTTTGAATCGATCAATCATATTAATCCTAGGTGGGATTAAATAAGATGAGCTCCATTAATGTGTTCGATTAACAGTTCCCGTAAATGATTCAAAGGATGGGACATACAATAAGGAATAGATATCACCAACAATCTGAAGATTGGAAAATTTCTTGCCTGGACTGTGGGACTGAAACGAAAATGAGGCGACCAAAAGATGCATAAACGTTAAATTGGGTTTGACTGAACACCCATCGACTAACTCTAAGTCCCCAGAGCGCGAACTGGAGTATAAACATGATTTAGGCATGAGTCGACCACCCACAAGATAACTCTAAGTCCTCGGAGTGCGGACTGGAGTATAAACATGATTCGGGCATGAACCAACCGCCCACGAGATAACTCTAAGTCCCCGAAGTGTGGACTAGAATATAAACATGATTTGGGCATGAATCGACCACCCATGAAATAACTCCTCGGAGGGTGGACTGGAGTATAAACATGATTTAGGCATGAAACAACCACCCACGAGATAACTCTAAGTCCCCATAGTGCGGACTGGAGTATAAACATAAACTGGGTGTGAACTGACCGCCCATGAAATAATTCTAAGTCCTCAGAGTGTGGATTGGAATATGAACATAAATCGGGCGTGAACCGACCGCTCGCAAAATAACTCTAAGTCCCCAGAGTGCGGACTGGAGTATAAACGCAAATGAATAGATGAATGGATTTTGAGCTTTCTCTATTCCACAAAATCCGACCTGAAATCGACAGGAGGAATACAAGCTACTAAAAGCTGAATACGACAGCTTACTACCGCTTCGGCCAGTGTTCTTTATGACTTAGGGCAACGACCGCAAGGAGGCCTTGAGATGAAGATACTAAACTTTTAACAAAATCTGCGATCCACAAATTACAAGCACACTGAAAGGAAAGTAATCTTTCAACTATCAAAATAACAATTCACACGTTGTTTAAATCGAAAGCAAAAGCTTTTATTCAAAAGTGTCAAAATTCCAATACAATTTATTTCAAAAATAGGGATTCACATCCCTACACCTATGACTAAGGAATGAAATGATTACGCAAACTAAATACAATGATATGAAGTAATGACTACTTCTTCGACTTTCTCTCCCTTTTGGATTTTTCAGGTGTTGAGCCGCTCAAACTTCTCTTCCGAGATCCTTTGCCGCCCTTGGTCAGAGTGCTTGTGGAAGAAGGAGGGATTTCACCAGGAATCGACCCGCCCGGTGGAATAACTTGCAATGTTACAAGATCAATATCTTCGACTTCCACCTCGGCTGGCTCACCTTTAACTTTTCACTTCAACTTCTCCTCCTCCTCAATCCTCTCCTTTATGCTGGTTTTAGCGGTATGCTCCGAAGTGCAAGTGATCATTACATCATCCGAGTCATCAATCGGGAGCGGATATTCGGGTTTGTCTTCATCAAGAGCACCGATGACTTGGGCATCGCACCCCGAAACTTCAATTGCAGCTGGGTCGTCAGTTGCTTTCTCATGCTGCTCCATGGTGGCGCTGCTCCTAGGAGTCTGATTAGGGCCTGGAAGACCTGTAAAATTTGTTAAAGCATAGACATTAGCTAAAATCTATTGCACGTTAAGAACAACCATTTTTCGAATACGGAGAAGTTTAGTGTGATACCAACATCTGGTTGACTTTCCGCAGTCGCCGGAGTGCTTCCTTCAAAGATGGGAGAAAGCATTTGTGGTCCAAAGCCTAGCTTGTTCGGATTATAGCCGACATTCTACTCTGTGTTATGAGAAGTTGACGGTCCAGCTACTTAGTTTGAAGGGGAACCCTTAGGATCAGTTCCGGAAGACTCAACGATATCCTCCTAGTCTTTAGTAGGTGCAGGAGCCTTGAAAAATTGAAGTTTAGCGGTGGCCAGATCCAACAGCTCGTTTCCTCGAAGAACTTCTCTCATTAGTTCTTCTTCGTTGAATTTGGCTTCTCCCAGCTTTTCTTTCTTTATCTTAACGGTATGTTCCTAGGCTTCGGTAAGCGATTCGAGGTAGCCCTCGCCAAGAAAGCTTAAGTCACGGTGGAGAAGGACCTTCATATATTCGATAATCAACGGATCAAACAGGTCCTTAATTTCATTCCTATCGGACTCAATGGAAGCCTCCACCTGGGAGTTGGCTTGTTCAAGCATCTCTTTTATGCCCTCTTCCCGAGCTTCTTCTTTCAGAGCTTTGATTTTTGCAAACCAAGTTTTGTTTTCAAGCTCCTTGCCTCGACAACTTCTTCGTAGTATTTCTGCAACTCCTCTTAGGCCTCAATCTTCTCCTCCCTCTCCTTTTTCAATAATTATTCGAGCTCCTCGATACGATGAGCTATAGCGTCTTTCTCCTTTTACAAGGAGTCATTTTCTAAAGCGAGTGTGCCGCTGCGTTGAAGTGCCACATCAAGTTCCTTTTTATGGCAAGTCTCCAGGCGACTTACTGCCTCAACCATCTCCATGGCATTCTTGTCAGCCTCGGCGAGTTGGGTTTTGAATTCAAGCAACTCAACATCCTGATGCTTGGTTATATCTTTATCATGAATAGCCTCCAACTTGATACAATCGATTTCGTGTTGATTCTCTATGGAGACTTCAGAAACTTCCTCTACCAAATGAATAAATGATTCGTGTTGAACGAAGACGTCGTTTCCACACACTAAAGAGCTTTCTTTGGCATGCCCAGGGATAACGTGAATAGTAGGGAGGAATTTGAGACCGTAAAAGCAAATCTTTGGGAAAGTGGCTTAAAGTTCAACCAACTTTTCTAACGTAGAAGAGTTTAAAGTAGTAGCTGGCAGGGGTGGTTCAAAAGTAGCGAGCGAGTGCTTGCCAGATCGGCGCTCACGAGACTGTCTTGAACTTGAAGAGCCAGAGTACTGCTCGTGAGGGCCGCAATAAGAAGATTTTCCTCCACTCTGAACCGAAAGATTAGAATGTTCTCCCTGATAAGACGCGTGAGACTAAGACTTTCGCTTAGAAAAGGAATAAGACTCCCTCGAATAATAATATTTGCCTCGCCCTTCATCCTTATCTCTATGTCGAGTGGACTCAGAATCCCGGCTTGGCAAATGATAAGCAGAAGATCTTCAAAGGCGATCGAAGGCTTGTGATTGAGACATTGTATCCTTAAAGACCAAGTAAGAGCGTACTAGAAGTTGTCGCACAAGAAATCAATAATAAGTGTATTGTGGAGTGCAAGTGATTGTGAGTGTCCTAGTGTTCCCCTCAACAGTCCCGTAAAGGTAGCTTTACGGGTGTGCTCTCCTCTTTATTAGAAGGTTGGATGCCTTCACTGCTTCTCGTAGGGGAGTTAAGTCCTTCGAAGTTTATATTTGGAAAGTTATAGGACATATTGTCGTCTGGAATTTGATGATTGGAGAGATTTTTTAACGAGCTTTCCAAACGCTGAGAAGATGATTCCTCTTCGATAGTAGTAACAACGAACTCTGGATTTGATGCAGTCTTTCTTCTACATAGCCGGTACGCCAATTTCTTTTTCCTTTTTGGAGGTGTTTGCGATTGCCCGGCTTGCGATGGGCCAACCATCGGCGCTTTTCCAAAGCCCGCATCATCATCTCCCGGTTTTTCAACGTGAGAATCTTTGATTTCACCCTCCTCTGTATCATCCTGAGTTCCCTCCGCAGGGGCACGATGGGGTTGATTATTTCCATCCTTCATTCTGGAACTATCCTTAGAGCTGCCTTGCTTCCGAGAAGTACGATTCTACGGTCGTCTTCCAACAGCCCGAATAAATACATCAGTTCATCAGTTACGAGGAGTTTGATATCTCGGTCCTCAACGTGGGTAGCACGAATGGCGACGATGGTTCTAGATAACTCAACGTCTTCAGGACGTGGGCAAACCCCTGAAAGAACTTCGGATGTTAGCAAATTTGAAGGAGACATTATGACTTGAGTCGGTGAACTTAAGAGAAAAGTGGAAGTAGCACTTACGTCCTTCTAACCATCTTCTTGCGAATTTAGGAGGACATCACACGTAGAACCATTCATGTTTGAATAATGAAAGCTTGTTCCAAGTGCCCGTCAAGACTTTACAGTTCGTTGATGGCTCAAGGAAGACATAAGAAGGGCTTCCCGATCGTCTTTTGAAGTTATAAATAAATCTGATGTCTTTGGGAGTGGGAGGACGGAACAGAACATTCATAAATAGAAGGAAAGTCCCTTGAATGAAAGCGTAACTGTTGGGATGCAATTCAGTAGGGGGGATTCCAAGATACCTCAACATCTCCCGAATAAAGGAGTTAAAAGGTGGAATGCGTCCAGCCCAGCACATAAATTTGTTGCACGCTATATATCTGGCTAGAGGAAAGTGTGGTCTATCTTGCCTTGTAGGAACTAAAACATTCTCAAAAGGAATCCCATGGATGGAACATAACCGACGAAGAGCGGCTTCGTCGATTCGAGAAGCTTATGAGTCAACAAGGTTATCAAGGACAATGGCACCCTCAACGACATCATGAGCATGACTGAAGGTTTCCATCAGAAGAACTAAAATATTGAAAAAGAGATCGATTTGTGGATTAGAAAATTCTGGTTGTTCTACATGATGGCTCATAGAAGGCCTTTCAGATATAGTGGCAGAACTTGATTTTGCTTCAGAACTGATGTGTCTCGCCACTGAATCAGAAGACATGTTGATTGAACTCTTCTTGCGTATGGAATCTATGTCAGCTATACTCAATAGACAATCGAGATTAGAAATAATAACCTATTCCCCCCATGTAAGTGTCAACTAGTGCAGCGTACTGTGATACAAGCATAAACAGTTTGAAATCAGAGAAGCAAAATAAAACAATGAGACTTGGGGTTTTGTCCAGAGAGACCGTCATCGCTGACCGTCTCAATTGGCAAGAAAATTTGATCGACAACGAAAGCTTTGAGATCGACTATCAGCGTATTGGATTGAGAAAACTATTATCTAAGTTCATTACCAAATTTACCACTTAGCCTATATTGAGAAGTCCGAAAGTTTGGTCGTTTAATCTTAAGTTCAACAGTCCAAGTATGCAAGTCATATTGCCCGTTGTCATCTCATGTTCGAGTTCGGCAAGTCAAATTTGTGTTAAGTGCTCAAATAAGTTGGGCTAGATTGGTCCTTAATGTCAAATGCCGATCTCTTAGCCTCATTATCGATCCCTTGCCCAAGACTCCATACCGATCCCTCAATTTAAGGCATCTACATCGATCCCTCTTCATAGCTACTTCCTACCGATCCCTCACCAAAAATATTCCTCAAAACCTCCTAACAATCCCTCATCTAAGCTATTTCCTACCCTGCACCGATTCTTCATCAACGCTATGACCTACCGATCCCTTTCCTGAACCTACCCTATACTGATCCCTATCCCAACTCCTCCTTTCTAATCCCAAAAATTAAATTTCCTTCATCCCTTCAAAAACTTCGGCCGAACCCTCCTTTTTCATCTCCTTCTTCTTCTCCTTCTCCTTCTTCTTCTCCTCCTTTCTACCTAAAAGACGCTCGAACTCATCACCCTACACTCGCGGTAGAAGCTCATAATTCATAACTTAATTGCATGAATAAAGGTGATTTCATACCTATGTATATCAAATTAGGTTTAAAAGCGAACATTCAGAGTTTGTTGGATTGATGGTGAAGAAAGATCGACCTTGGGGGATATTGTTTGATATCGTGTCTAGGACTAAGGATTAAAGGTTGAAGGATTTTCGTATGAAAAAAGTGCTTTGGGTAGCGTGGGTTCGACAATGAAATTTATGCAAAGGCAAATAGAATGATAAAGAAAAAAAGTGAAGGATGGAAAGAACGAAGACTTGTAAATATATATGTGTGTGAAACTATGGCGCATGAACCGGATGCATGTCAAAAGTGAAAAAGGATCGGCATTGGGACTTGCCGATCCCTATTCGCGTGGCCCTAGCAAGGGATCGGTACGTCGAATGCCGATCTCAAAAAAAAAATGACGGTCATCTGGAAAGTAAATGAAGATCGTTATCATGAAGGTTCAACTATCAACATGAACATACAGATTACTATAGAAATTGGCAATGGCCTGTGAACATTCGAACATGTCCGGGAGCCAACAACAGAAATGTGTATATGAATATGCACGTGAACAATTTGAAAGTTCAACCTTTTGAAATCAATTGAAATTGCAATCAAACCTAAAACTTTTAAGTTCGAGGCTGGAACATATAATAGAAGGCTTGTAAGTCCCACATGACTGAATTTTCATATAACGGAATATGACATCAGACTTATTGAAAGTCAATAGAGGAATAACAAACAATCAAGAAGCTAGACGGAATTCTTTCCGACAGTTCAGACTTTTTTCGATTCAAAGCATGTCATGTAACTCACAAGACGTACTTTGGGGGGCAAGTGTTACCTGTTATCCTGACCTGGCTATATTGGACTGATCATGCAAGAGAGATTCGACTGTTGTCTAGAAGGATGACCACAAAGATATGGCTATAGGACCCGGAAGTAGATTTCAGACAGATATACGAAGCTCAGATTGAACGGAGTTGATAGAGAGACAATGCAGGATGTTAGGAATATGGAAAATAGCTTTGAATGGCAAGGGATCGACATAGCAAGGTAGAGTAATAAGGATCGACATAAGCATTTAGAGGGATTGACATAGGTAATGATGCCTGGTTCAACATGTCTTGTTAGTACTAGAGGGATCAGCATAATCGTTTGGATGGATTGTCAACATGGATATAAGAGGGATCCGCATAAGTAATTAGGCCTGGTTCAACATGATTTGTTATCCCTCAAGGGTTCAGCATGATATTCAGGATTAAGAGGGATCGGTATGGTTGGAAGGCTAGGATTCGGCATAGTCTAATGAAGCATAATGGATCGGTGTAACATTATGGATGATCAGGAGTGATTGACATCATGTGATGAAGTTCAGAGAATATGAATGAATGGCGTATAGAAGGGATCGGTAGAGCACTATGGAACCTTAGGCATTTGCACAGTCCATTAGAGGGGTTCGGCAATGATAACATCAAAAGGGATTCGAACCAAAGTTTAAGCAAAAGCATGAGCTCCATATATCCAATCAATGTGATATTTGAGATACCATCATATTCAAGCATGAAGAAGCTACCATAGAGATCGCTTCCCCAAATTCAAAAAATGGAGGTATCAGTATCCCTCTCCATTGAGATTTAGGCCTAGTGCTCCCTATGGGGGGCCCATATGAATGAGAAGGTCCTGTTGCCGAAGTTCCGGACAGATTGATGGTCGCCTTCACCTATAAATACAGGCCTAAGAGGTCACTTTAAGGATCTTTACGCTGCTGGTTACATGGTTCTTTTATTGTAATCAATTCCCTCCATTATTCTTTTACTTTTTGCTGTTTGCTATTGTAATCAAGATTATAGTGAATCAATAAAGAGAATATTCAAAGTGGATGTAGGCAATCAACATCGAACCACTATAAATCTTGTTGTTCTTGATTTCTATCGTGATTTGCTTATTATTTTGATATATTCCTCTATTTTCATTTGGTTTCTTCATTTATAAAATCTATTCTGGGGTGTTTGTGGCCAATTTGGTTGCAAACACTTTCCAAAGTGGGTAATTTATAAATTAGATAAAATTAAGAGAGACTTTTATGGAGCGGGGATAACCCAGATAATTGTTCAAAGTGTTTAGTTAATTGGGAAATAGTATTTATATCTAAAGAGGAATGATGGTTAGGTATTATAAATTTATGCAATCTAAACATGTCTCTATTAGGAAATGGTAATGGAAATTTGATGATAATAACGAAAATTTAATTTGGAAAGAAATAATATCAAATCAATGGTATGAAGGTACATATAATTTACACCATATTTCTACTAGTAATAAAAATAATATTTCTCACTTTTGGAAGTCAATAAAAAGAAATTTTGATATGTATAAATTAGGAATCAATAATGTGGTATATTCAGGGAATAACAAATCATTCTGGCATGATAGTTGGATTTCAGTTATTCACCTTAAATTAGATTTAGGGAACTCTACGAACTTTGTAATTTTAAAAAATGTATTGATTTCAGAATTATATAGACCAAAGTTAATTTTTTCATGAGAATTTAGTTTCAATCGCATACTAGTGGGAAATACCTTATACCGGTTTGCATTGCTTTATGCCAAACTAGAACTATACAGCATTGATAATGAAAATGACATTAAAATATGGTGTTAGGATAAGAGTAAAATATATATTTTGCGCTCTTTTTGATAAATTTCTAAATTTTTCAGGAACAAAGTTGAACATATTCAAATATATGTAGAATGGTAATACTCCGCCTAAGGCAGAAGTACATATATGGTCAATTATACTTGGGAAATTAAATATAGAATATTTAAAAGAAAAATATAGTTATCGATAATAAATGCTTTTTCTGTAATAAGGGAATGGAAAATATTTCACATTTATATTTTGAGTGCCATATCACTAAGTATATTCTCGTAAATTGTCTAAATATTTTTGACTTTAATATAATAAAATATAATTTTAGTTGTTAATTATTTTGGAATAGGCTTAGATTTTATTTCACCGGAGTTCATAGATTAATATTTGATACTATCTTTACTATAATATGTTGGTATATATGGTTTGAAAGAAATCAATTTTTTTAGTAATATAAATACTCCTATGGAAAACTTAACATACATAATTGCATTGTTTTGCTTCAATTGGATATGAAACCCTAGTTGTATAAAAGATAATTATAGTAGTTTCAAAGAATATCGTAAAAATGTAAACTCTTGCATTATTTTAGTAAGGAAAACCGTGTTTCTAAATTAAAAATAATAGCGTCTTAAATACCTTATAATTAATATGTGTGCTAATGAATTTTTTTGTCAATAGGAAGTTAGTTAGACTATAAAATGAGATTTATCTAGAAATTAACATTCATTTATTAATTATATATGTTCATTTTACACCATAGCATAATAATCTTCACCAACTCTATTATCTCTCATCTTGTTCATAGTTAATATACCTATCTTTATTATCATGGCACACATATGTTTATAACATTCATCCATATACATATATATGTGTTGATCTATCCTTTGTTTGAGTGTTCATTTTTAGCCAAATATATAGCAGTGTATGGATGGATTTAGTGGATTCCACTATCATAGATCTTTGACATCCATAATAATTTGTAATAATTTGAAAATTTGTTTTTAGTTAGAAATATCATTGTATCTTTTATAATTCCTTGCTAGTAAAGTTTTTAAGGTAATTTGATTTTATATCATAGCCTTTTCTGTTTCTTATGTAGTGTATTCATTCTTCCTATTATTTGTTTTATTATTATAGCATATATATATAAATATATATTTATATACATATATATGTTTTTGGTCTCACACTTTTTGTTTAGTGTTTTTGCAGCTATAGATTTGTTCATGGTCAAGATAATTCAACCGATACGTTGAGATGATCTCTTATCATTTGTAGTGGTTTATTGGATTTTTATTTCATTTTACTATGGACTTTAGTTTTAGGTTTAGGGAATTTTTATTTATTTTTATTGTACGGGGTGGGTACCGCTACCTGTCAAGCATGCTAACAGCTATATTTTCAAGTGTAGAATAAAATACATGAGTACTCTTCTCTTTTAAAAGAGGATCACTCATTTCTCTCAAAATATTAATATTTCATTCATATGATTATATATACATACATACATATATATATACACACAAGTATGTATGTACTTATATAACATTGTTTGAACAAAACCTTTTTTGGAAATTAAGTGGGGTATTACAGATGACCCTTACCTCACATTATTATAAAAGAAAAGAACAAAGGTTACGGGGATAACAAGGACATAGACACAAAGGAAAAAAAAGAAACAAGACTATCAAAAACAATAGTTAACCCACTTATCATATGGAAGCCTATCTTCCATTTTCACCAACTCAGAGTGTCCTCACCCTATGATTTTCCTTCTAATGATTTTTGCACACACTAAACCAACCACATCAGCATTCCTTTCAACCTTTTCAAATATTCTAAAATTTCTTTCCCTTCAAGTCTCCTAAAAGCACACTTTTAGGGCTAGAAGAAGAAACTTCTCCTTATAATTCCTCCATCTAGTTGATAGGAAAATTAAATACCATTCTTCAACTGTCATATAGGGGAATACTCATCACGGAAAGTTGTTAGATTTCTTTCTATATATTTGAAAAGTAATTGCATTAAAAAAAAAGAGTATCAGTTTCATTATTCTGTCTACACAACATACAGTAGGAGCTAGTGAGAAAGCCCGAGTGACATAACTTATCCTAGGTTAAAATTGCATTTTTGATGACCCTCCATGTTACCTAACCTTTTGACCAGGCAGTACTAGGATAGACTAGACGAGTTGAACTTGAAAGCAATCAAGGTAGGAAGCCCGGAGAGATTGCTAGAGAGTCCAAAGATCAAGTACAACCAAAGTCCCAAGGTTAAGGCAAAGCCATCTTAATAACTCAATGACCTAGATCGAATAATGTGTTGGATCGGTACCGACCGACCCAACTCATGTATCGGTACTGACCTAACTCATGGATCAGTACCGATCCACAATATTTCATCCAATTAAGCCCAATCTCCTCCTACATGCAAGTAATGATGCTAGAAGCCTATTCCAAGTCCTATTGCCTCGATTCCATGCAATCCTTTATTGATCTCCTCGAGCATTTGAAGTTAGTAACTCTATTCTTCCACCGATACATCATTTAGACTCAGAAACAAGCTACCAATGATGCAAACAAGTTTGGAATCATGAAGCTAGCCACAAATCGAGTCTAGACAAGTCATTCAAGGGACATATAACAATTTAATGGATTGGTACCGATCCAAGCCCATGGATCAGTACCGATCCACGGATATTGATGAGGTGTCCACAAATTTTCTCAAGAGAACTGATCTGGACGTGGAAAACAATGTGGAGATAATGAGGCGAGTTTCTAGGCAACCTACAGCTACAAATAGGAGCGCAAAGGCTCATTTTCGGGATATTTTTGGCTCTCTTGCTCTCTTACTTTAATCTCTTGTAATTATCCATAGATTTATACCGTTATGTAAGAACTTGTAATTGCAAGTCAATGATATAATCAATAATATCACTAAGCGGGCATAGGCCAAGATTAGCCGAACCACTATGAAACGCTGTGTGTTCTTTTTTTGATCATTTTAATTTACTTTTCTTCACTTTTTATTCTCTACTCAATTTCTTGGGTGTTTGTGCCTTTTTTGGTTCAAACATTTTGGTGCTTTCATTGATAGCAATATTCTTAGGCTACTTGGATCCTTCATCTACTACTGGATTTTTTAGATCGAGAGATAAATCCAATCTCCCAATATTACCGTTCTACTATTTAGATTTTCAATAATCTATAAGAAGCTATTCGCCAAGGCCCCAAGGAGAGACCATTTTACAAACTCCCGAGCTGCTAATGACGTTGAGAACTAGGATATTTAGTGTGTGGATAAAGTTGCAAATCCAAAGTAGGCAGAGATCCAGAACCTAACTGATGTTGTGACAAAAATTGGAAATGGATCGTATGATGAAGCAGAAGGAGGATAGGCTCAAGGAGAGTTGCAATGAGATGAACTAGCAGATACATGAGAGCTTGAGACTACTGAATGAGCTAACCTAGAACTGTATAGAAGGAGTGGGAGGGGCATAGCACCTTATGATTCAAAATCTGATAGTTCCTCATCATCCGAACAGAGGCAGAGGAACAGGAAACAGAAAATGACTCAAAAACATGGTTGGAACTTCGAATTGGGAATTGAGACAAACTCGTAGTAAGAGTTTGTGGATCGATACCGATCCAACCAGATGGATCGGTACCGATCCAAAAAATATTGGATCTGGAGCTCATGGGGGTACTTCTCCTAGTTGGAATCCTTTGCCCAAGACCGTTTGCCAGTTACCGCTGTTCAGCCGAATATGTGGAACCAGAGTGTAATGACCCTAATTTTGACTAACATTATTTAGAACAATTAATTGAATAAATTATATAAAATAATGTTAATGGTTAAGGGATTAAGATTTTTTAATTAATAAGAAGTCGTGCCTTAATGAATGTATAAGCAAAGGAAAATTTAAAATAAGTAAGTAGGAGGAATATGAAAAGGGTAAAATGCGAACATCCTTCATTCTAATACCCTAAAACCCTTCCATTCTCCATTCCTTGTTAATTTTAACATTCATAAACAAAACTAAAAACCCTATTGAGCTCGGCCAGCCACCATTAGGAAGATTCAACAAGAAGAAAAGCTAGGATTAAAGTAGAAAGCTTAAGAAAATCAATCAAAGGGAAAATCTCAACCTTCTTAACACAAAGCCAAGGTAAATAATTAGCTTACATCACACTTTTGATAATGATCTTGGTTTCAAGGTTTGATCCAAACTATTTTGCAAGTAATATCCCTTGTTATGTTTGTTTAAATGGATATATATGGTTATTGATGATTTCTATGATTTCATATGGGTTTATGATATGTTTAGATTAGAAAACCTATTGAATGACATCCAAATGAGTTGCATTTTTGATATATGATAAAAACATTATTTTAGAAGTGGGTTTCAAGTTTCATAATTTCCTGATTAATTGTGGATTTGTTATGAATTTTCTATGAGCAAAAATAGTTAATATTGGGTTTGAATTATTTATATAATGATTTCGGATCTGAAATTTATATATGTTAGAAAACATATTAAAAGTGAATTATTGTAATTTTTGGGGTATCTTCCTAAGTGTTTTACTATGGTTACAAAATTATTTAAGTTAAGGGACTTAAATGTTTTACAGGTTTTGTTAAGAAGGAGGGCTTATTTGTTAAAATGTTTTTAATTGTAAATATTGAACTTAGTAGCCTTTTTAGAAAAGAATTTTGATAACCAATCATATTTTGAAAAATTGGGCATGTTAGGTAAAAGGAATTACTTTAAAAGGCAATAAACCAATTTTGTTTCGAATTACAACTTTGCCACTTCCTTAGCTTGCTTCCGTCACCATGCCTGGTTAGACCTTTCACACCTATTCGAAACCAATGCACATGATATCAAGCAATTGGTATGTAGTGTATTGGAGAAAGGCGGAAGGAATGATGGTGTCGAAAGCATGATTTCGAAAGGGTTGAAGCCACTCTAATTAGCTTTCGAATCAATCAACTTACCTTTGTTTAAAAAGAGGCTTTCGAACAAGTTGCCGCTTGCTTTTCTTTTAGAAATGAGCTTTCGAAAGAGTTGCCGCTTAAGTTTGTTTTAAAAGAAGCATTCGAAAGGATAGCTGCTTTTGAACCTATTCGATACCCATGCTGCCGCATTCATACCTTTTGAATTAGTTAAGACCGCTTTTCTTTATAGCCTTAAAACGATGTATCTGAAAGGGGTGCGTTTGCCTTTCAAATTTGAAGCCGCTTTCTCAATTATTTTGAGAGAGTCGTATAGCCACTTTCAAATGGTTCCCGAGGAAATGGTTTCGAAAGGGTGGGTTTTGAAACTACCCTCTTTCTTTTACTAAGGATTAATGCTTTCGAAAGTAATGCTTTTTCCTATGTTCTTTATGTACTTTTAGTTATATTAAAGGTTAAACCCAATGGTTTCAGAAGGAATAATTTTAAATGGTTTCGAAGCATTGTTTCCACAAATCCTTACTTGAACCCAACACTTTCGAAAGGTATATTTTAAGTGTTCCGAAAGGTTTGTTTTAAGTGTTTCGAAAGGAAGGTTTCCAATGCTTTCGAAAGACAAGTTTAAATAGTTTTGAAAAGGGATGTCTAAGGTTTTATATAATGGTTTCGAAAGGGATGCTTTCAATTATTTTCAAATGGATTGTTTAAGGTTTTAAACAAGGGTTTCGATGGTACTGCTTTGGCTTTAAGCCTAAAGTTTTCTAAGTTAAAATGAGGCTTTAACTTATTTTGAAGGGACAAATGATTCCATTGATTAGATTTCATTGATATTATTTTGTGTAAAGCATATATCATGAGATAAGTGTTTTGAGTAAAGCAAGTAGTATGATTTCCTTTTTTATAAAGATATGATTTCAGGGGTGAATCATTTGCAAAGAGTATTTACAAGGAAATGAAATTTGAATAGGGTAGTTAACCCTAAGTTTAGGACTCAGATATTAGACGACCAGATGGGACTGGTATAAGGTCGCGCCCTATACTTTAGCTAATAGCCCTTAGCTAATACAAGTCCAAAATTCTAGCGTGTAGGGCTTTGTTACAGATGGGACTAACATGATGTTACGCACAGAAGGAAATATACATGGTAAAGATAGGTTATTGGTGAACCCGCAAAACTAGGATCAGTTGATCCTAAAAGAAGATAGTTAAGGGAAGATAGCCTAGTATTGTGTCTAACAAAAGTTAGATTATTGATTATGTTTGATAGGCCCGAGTCAGCCAATGGTTAATAGTTATCCAGATAAAACTATAGTGTGGACAAATAGTCCATTTATTTCCTGATTATTATGCATATGTGTATTTGGTATTGTTGTTATAATCAGTTTGATTGTAGGATTTTGATTTGCAAAAAGATACGCTTTTAAAAGGATATTAGTGAGGGGAAACCCATTCCGCTAAGCGTCATGGTCTCACTTAATATTAGTAAACCGAAATGTAATAGTATTATTCACACCAGGCTTTATGTCTGACTCAAAGTTTATGTTTTCCCTTTAAACTCTTGGGTGTTCTTAGTAGGTTGGATGAATAAGTTTCCGAAGACGTGCAGGAGGCAAAGCAAGCTATGTAGGAGTTATTTAGTGTCATTTCCATAGTGATATATTTATAACTGACATGTCTATCTATTTAGTGCTCTAATCATCCAAGAGGCATCTTCATATGTCGCTCTTAGAGTAATTTGTAATAATTATATTTGATCAAAACCTAGGAGTTATTTTTGGGATTATGTAATTGAATATGAAATATTGATTTGAAATGTAATCAGAAAAGTTGTTTTTGGAAACCTGTGATTTCATTTCATATTCATATGCTTTTGATATTATGGATACCACTAACACTACCGTATGTTGTCACCGAAAGTTAAATACTATAGATGACTACAACATCTGTAGCACTTAACTTTAGGCCTCAAGATAGGGGATGTTACAACTTGGTATCAGAGCATAGGTTTATGAAAACTTAGAATAAATTAGAAACTTAAGATGATTTTGTAAAACATAATCCTAAGGAATTAGAGAAAAGATCAGGGTATGGGATAACATTATAATAACGTGCTTGTGTTTTCTATGTATATGTATACGCTATATCTCTATTCTCCCATCTTTCTTAAGTTGTTCTTCTATATATTACAAAGGCTTGAATTCAGATTTTAAAGAAGTAAGATATGGATGCTAGGAATGAAAGAGTTAACCTTGGTGAAGGAAGCAATACCACTAATGGAAATGCCAGACCAAACACTAGAAGGAATCCAAGTCAGGCACAAACTGTTAATGTGGGTGCTGGAGCACCGCAAGTTGATATGGGAGCTATGTATCAGTTCTTCATCAACATGATGGAAGCTGGAGCTGCCACAATATTAGTTGGAGGAAATTCTGGACAAGGAAATTAGGGAGCTCCGATGGTCAATAACTATGCAATACTAAACATAGATTATGCTAGGCTTTTAGGAAAGCCGTATATCGGGACCGATGATGCAATTGAAGTAGAGAATTGGTTGCTTCATTACGAAAGGATATTTTCTAATATGGGATTCAACGATGAGTAGAAAAGGAGATTGGCATCCAGATAGTTGCAAGGAGCAGCATTGTACTGGTGGAACAGTGTTAATGTGGGAGTAAATGAAGAGACCATGACTTGGGCGGAATTCATAAGGAGATTTGAGGAAAGATTCATGTTAGAGATCGCCAAGTTAACTCTGCTCAGGAAGTTTGCTGAATTGGTGCAGGAAGACATGATAGTGCTTGAGTATGCTCCTAGATTTAAGGAGTTATCGAGGTACGAATGTGCTACGACAGATATAGTTATCAAAAGGAATGATAAGTTCATCCATGAATTGAGACCTGAGCTTGCTAAAGCAACTTCACCACATATTAGGGATCCATGTGATGTAGTTGTTGAGATGTCTTTGAGGCATGAGGAGATGCTTTATCTCTTTAATGATAACAAAGCAGTGGAAACCCAAGGTGGGCAGTACCAGAAGAGAAAGTTTTTCCATAAGAAAGGCGCTCAGAAAGTAGGAGCAGCCAAGAAAGGAAAGGCCAATGTTGTCTGCTACAAGTGTGATAAAAAGGGACACTATGCTCATGAATGTCGAACATGCAAAGCAAAGAAAGCTACTCAAAATAAAGGAGTAAAATGCTTCAACTGTGATCCAATTGGACATTATAAGAACCAGTGCAAGGAACTAGCCAACGATAGAAATGGCAAAATGTTTGAATTGGAACTAGCTACTTCAAGACTGTAACAACCCGTATATTTGGACCATTTAAATTGACAATAATCCACACATGTCAACTTAAATAGTGCAAAACACGAATCATTATTGGAGTATATGTATATAAATGAGAATCATCACAGAATCACAGAAAATATAACATAACAGAATAATGCAGCGGAATTACAACATAGTCATAGAGTAGTTCATGAAGCTACCCATAAATACAACAATGTCTCAAATAAAAGAAATACAACAACATAGATGTCCAAATAGAAAGAACAATACTGATAAGATAAGATAGTGATAGTCTTTGGTCTTCAGCTCCAAGTAAGCAGCAACAGCAATCCTCAGTCTGATCCGAGCATATGCACAAACAAACACTCGAATCAAGACATATATTCTTATACAGATAATATGATTCAAATTTGAAATAACAATAACTCAAAGATGATTGGAATAAGAATCTTTCAGGATCCGATAAACTATCTATACATAGTAGAGTACGATAAATAGATAATGTCTATCAGTAATATAAAGATATCAAAATAGTGTTAAGTCATGGCCCATTCCATCCTTAACACATTTTTATTCCCAAAAGCATATACAAGACCGTAGTTTCCCCAAAACCGGAAGTCACCAGAGGGCAATCCATATACTAAAGGTACAAATCAAAATCGTAGTGGTCGCGTATCAATTGAATACAAGTATGACAAGGCACATGAGGCAATACCCAAGGTAGTGACACTACCGTTCGCCTGATCCGGACTAGTGAGAACGCAACGCCGCAGCGCCCGCAACACCGTGAAACAACACTCCCAAACCAAGGGTGCGCACCAATCAATCACAAAGTAAATGAATAGTTTACGAAGAAGTGTGTCCACTTGAGGTAGCTAATCCTCCATTGGCCCAGCACGGCTCTTGTTTTAGTCATTTCCAATTTGACACAAGTGTCAAGGCTATCCATTATCGTTCACTTTCTTCAGTCATCGCGTTCGTCTATCCAACCACTTCATTCTGGATCATCACTTCGCGTATAGTTATTAAAGTGGTTTCCGGTTTAGACAGTGAGTATGTCCCAAACCGATTCCGGTTCCTTTAATAACCTTTGTGATTTTAACACCGATTGGTCGTTACTATATTTCAAAACCAAATCAATTTCAATTTCAATTGGAATTCGTAAATCGACAGTTCGTTAGTCTTTCTAAATCAATTTCCAAAATTACGTCTCATAACTTCCCAATTTCGTTTTCTAAAATTTCTACAATTCAATTTCAAAGTTTCACTTTTAAAACAATTCCAATATTCATTGCATTTCGTATATAAGTTCATTCAAAAATCATTTAACTTAATTAACGTTCAAATCGATTTAAACTCAATTATCGATTTCATTTGATATTCATTTAATCAATTTATCGTTTAACAATTTCAATTAAATTTCCAATTCATTTCATTACTTCTTAAATTCATTTTTATTATCAAAGTTTACAACTTTATTTAAATCACATTTGTCAAATCCAATTCTTTAAATTACAAGTCTTTCATTTGTTTCGATAAAGCGCATTCTATTTCTTATCAAAGAAATTCCTTTCAAATTACAAAACTTAGTTAAAGAAACTTAGTTTCACTTATTCAATAATTCAGTTTCTCTTAATAAAGATATTCAATTCAATTTAATTATAATTCGATCTCATCAAATTTCAATAATTTCAAATCTTAATTATTAATTATTTCAAATTCATTCATTAATAATTCCAAACATAATTGTTAATAAATTCAAAATTTAATTATTAATCATTTCAAACTTCTTTATTAATAATTTCACAACTTAACTATTAATAATTCCAAAAGTTCATTATTAAAAATTCCAAAACTTAAATATTTATAATTTCAAAAATTAATTATCCAATAATTCTAAATTTAATTATTAAATAATTAAATTTTAAACAATATTCTTTTTTTTTCAATTACCACGTTTAATATTTGTTTCAAATTCAAATACTCACATTTACATTCATTCGAATTTAAATTCCAATTTATTCAAAACCTTGTTATTAGTCAAATAAAACTTTATTTTATTTAAATCAAAACATTGACCAATCAGGTTTTATTTAATTTTCTATCCTAAGTCAAAGTTATTTGGGTATTTATCATTTCAACCAGATTTCATTTCAATTTGAAAATCAAAGCATACAAAGGGAACTTGCAGTGTGATAGCTGGGATGGTGTCAAAGTAAATAAACAAGCAATAGCATCCATTCACAACAATTCAACAATTTTCAAATAATCCCGAAATAATCATATTAATTCGCGTTTGTTATTTACACAAATTAATATAACTATTTCTAGAATCTACCTTATCATTTCAAGTAGATTAAAGATTATAACATTACGGTTTCACTTATCGTTCAATTTCAACTACAACAGTTAGTTCAATGTACGTTCAAGAGTCCAAAGTGAAATTTATCAAATTCTACGGTTCAATTAATTTTACAATTAAAGGGTCAGTTTAACTAATCGAATTTTACATATGAAGGGGTCAGGTTTTGCAAATCAAAGTTCGACATATATAATCCAAATTTAATTCGTTAACTATCCTATATCAAATTTACTTGCAAATTATTTGTCACTTTATACTAGCAATCAACATTCGATTCAATCACATAGCAATCATTCAACAAAAAACTAGCATAAGAATATAGTCATGAAAATTAATTCACCTTTCGTGGATAAAGAAATTTGACGACGAAGTAAAAGAAGCACGAAAAGAGTCGGTACAGCACGAACAACGGACACTGTCCTATCGACAAAAGAAAACGATATTAATACAATGAACGTTAGTATATAATTTATAAATTATATGGATGCGCTTTCCGCAGATGGAGAAAAAAGAACGAAGCTGAAAATCGATGCTGCTGCAGAAGAAGCTCAGTCGGTTGCTTCTGCACACACGAAAAAAGTCGGTTACTATTCTGGCAACCAAAACAATATTTGCGCAAATACTTTTTTTTTTCAATATCAAAACTATTTGCGAAACTCAGTTCATTATTTTCTTTCGGTCGTGGCCTTCCCTGAGCTATTTGCAATTTATGTACATATACATAATTCATGAATTGCCACCCTTCAATCCAACTCGTACCACCATCACAGCATGCCCACCCACGTATACTTCCTTCTTTTTTTTTCATTTTCTTTGACCGAGAATTTGTGTTGCAACCACCCCGTTCATCACGTGCATACTTTAACTCATGCACGCTTCTTCTTCAAACACGCACGCACGGAGGGAGGAGTGATGGCTGTTGGCGAGGCGTGGAGGCTGTGAAATGGAGTGGTAGTGTACCGAGTGGTGGGTGCTGGTGGTGGGCGAAGTGCAGTGGAGTAGGCTGTCAGGGAGGTGGGTGTTGATGGTTGAGCGGAGGGCAATGGGTCCAGGGAAGTGCGCGAGGTGGTGATTGGGTGGGTGAGCTCGGTTCAGGCGAAGGGTGGTGCTCACAGTAGCGGTTATGCTCAACTGGCGGCGAGGTGGAGAGGTTGGGCTGGTAGGTTGAGGCAGTGGGAGGGTGGCGGTGCGTTTTAGGGGGTCGGCGTTGGAAGGCGAGTGCGAATGGATGGGGTGGCCGAGATGCAGCAAGTGACGGTGGGGAAGGGAGGCGAAATGAACGGTGCATGTTCAATTGTTTCGGTCTGGGAAGGAGAAAAAATGGGTGTGTGTGCTTTTGTCCAACCATGCTTTTTCTCATCATCCATCATATATTTTTTCAAAAGAAAGAACGAATCATGAAGAAGAGAAAGAGGATAAGGGCGATTACCTGCAGCTTGCAATTTTGAACGAAAGTGAAATAAATTGTGAAGGGGTACAGTGAATGAGGATGAAGTGTTCTTTTACCTTTTAAAGTTTAGTGACAATAGATGTTTATTCAAATTCCAAACGTTACGTGAATTCCCAAGCTTCTCACCACTTTCCCAAACGTTCACATCAATTTCCAAAGTAACCCCTTAGCTTCCAACTACCCAATTAAATACATCAGCTGAGATTAGATTGTTTTTAAATTTTAGCGAATACGGGTTAAAGATTTTGGGCTGGAATTGTTAACCGGTCCGTCCGAAATGGTTAAATTAACTCGACGATTTCCGTCGACTCCGATTAACACGAATAAGTATACCGTTTTGATCAGTGCGACGACGCGCATACAACGGTACACGGATTATGGTGGTATGAATTTTTTTATAAAATTTCGAAATTTTATATTATCGGAAAAATGCAAGAAAAACGCTGAAAAATAAGATCGACGGAGCCAAAGATGTCCGAATTTGGAAAAACGACAAACTGACATCTTTCTCAGAAGATGCTTTAGAATTTTTCTATGTAAAAATATTCGGGTTCGAAAGATAAAATTTTCGCGTTTTAAAATGAACTGTTATACAGTAAAACGCGGACGAAATTTTCAGTGATATTTTACGACGAAATTTTTTCTATATTTATATCTATCTGGACGTATCCTATAAATAAAGTTTGGATGTTACTTTAGATCGTTTAAAATTTCAAAATTTTATTGAAACGATGAATTTAAAATTTTAAATCGGGTCGGAAATTTGGGGTCGTTACAATCTCCCCCACTCAAAACTTTTCGTCCTCGAAAAGGAACGGAATGAGTGAAGTAAGAATGAAGTAAGCAGAAAAAATTAAGATAGATCTTTAGAAATTTGAATTATACCTGAAATTAGTAATTCGGGGTTTGAATCCCGAATACTATCCTCAGTCTCCCATGTGCAATCTCGCTCATCTGTGCTCCACTGTACTTTGACGAGATTTACCGACTTCCTTCTGAGTTGTTTTGTCTCACGATCAACTATCCGAAGCGGCTTTCGCTCAATAGTCAAGTCTGGCTCAATGACTATCTCATCCAACTGAGCAGTGGGAATGGTCGTAGATGGATCGTGTACAACTTTGCGAAGATGTGAGACATGGAACACGTTGTGAACACCAGCGGACTTTTCTGGTAATGCAACTCTATATGCCAATGTTCCAACTCTTTCCGTAATCTCAAACGGACCAACAAATCTGGGAGCTAGCTTTCCCTTCCTTCCAAATCGAACAATATTCTTCAAAGGCGACACTTTTAGAAATACTTTGTCTCCGACACTGAATTCGAGATCTCCTCTCCTTTTGTCAGCGTAGCTCTTTTGTCTGTCCTGTGCCGTCTTTATCTTCTCCCTGATTTCTTTGACTTTTTCAGAAGCTTCCATAATCATTTCTGGTCCAAGCACTAATCGATCCCCAGACTCGATCCAACAAGCTGGCGATTTGCACGGCCGTCCATATAAGGCTTCGAACGGTGCCATACCAATGCTTGCCTGGTTATTGAAGATAATTAATTCAAATTCAAATATACTTATTCAAATTTGAAATTCAATTTCTTTACCTGGTAACTATTATTATAAGTGAATTCAACCAAGTGAAGATGGTCTTCCCAAGATCCACCAAAGTCAATAATACAAGCTCGGAGAAGATCTTCCAAAATCTGATTTACCCTCTCAGTTTGACCATCTGTCTGAGGATGATAAGCTGTGCTCAGATTCAGTTTTGTGCCCAAAGTATCCTGGAATGCTTTCCAGAATTTACTGGTGAAAATAGGATCTCGATCGCATACAATACTAGATGGTACACCATGAAGTTTAACAACTTCTCTCATGTATATCTCGGCCAAACTCGAAGCTGTACGAGTGGTCTTGACTGGAATAAAATGAGCGGACTACGTCAGTCTATCGACAATCACCCAAATGCTTTCGTTACCTTTTCTAGTTCTCGGCAGCCCATCAATAAAGTCCATAGAAATTTGCTCCCATTTCCAACCTGGAATCTCTAGAGGTTGAAGCAATCCTGCTGTCTTCCTGTGATCAGCTTTAACTTGTTGGCAAGTGGTGCACCTGCTAACATAGGTAGAGATATCGCGTTTCATCCCACTCTACCAATATAACTTCTTCATATTCTGGTACATTTTAGTGACACCGGGATGAAATGAAAGCGAAGACTTATGATTTTCTCTCAGCACTTCCTGTCTAAGACCATCAACATTAGGAACACAGATCCGATCATCAATTCTCAAGATTCCATTACTATCAACATGTGCACCCAGTTTATTATCAGCATTTTCAACTCTGCCAAGAACTATTTCTTTGATGCGATAAAGCAAAGTGTCCTCGTATTGCTTGGCTATAATACGATCCATAAGAGCTGGGGAGACGGAAAGCTGGAATAACATCCCTTCAACAAGATTACAACATATCATAGCTTGGTTTCTGCTCAAAGCATCGGCTACGGCATTTGCTTTCCCCGGAGTGTAGTTAATATCAAGATCATATGCAACTAGGAATTCGAGCCATCGGACTTGTCTCTGATTCAAATCCTTTTGCGAGAAGATATATCTTAATGACTTATGGTCGGTGAATTACTCGAATTTTGTTCCCAATAGATACTGCCTCCATAGCTTAAGAGCAAATACAACCACAAGAAGCTCTAAATCATGGGTTGCGTAGTTTGTTTCATGGGTCTTTAACTGACGACCCGCATAGGCAATAACTTTCCCTTTCTGCATTAAAACTGCACCAAGTCCATCTCGACAGGCATTTGTATAGATGGTCAATCCTTCGCTACCATCAATAACTGTAAGAACCGGGGCAGAGGTCAACTTTCGCTTCATCTCATTGAAAGCTGTTTCGCACTTTTCACTCCAGATAAATTTCACATTCTTTCTGGTCAGTGCTGTAAGTGGTGCGGCAATACGAGCAAAGTTTTCTATAAATCTGCGGTAATAGCCGGCCAAACCCAAGAAACTGCGGATGTCTGTAGGAGTTTTGGGAGTCTCCCAATCCTGCAAATTCCAAAGATTCGAATTAAGAAATTGATAAGTTGTTTTTGATAGAATTGACAAGTAAGAATAGAACTTACATTGATTACGGCGATCTTAGCTGGATCGACCGAAATCCCATTCTCTGAAACAATATGGCCAAGAAATCGAACTTCATCCTTCCAAAAGTGACATTTTGAAAACTTGGCTTTAAGCTGATGACTGCGTAGAGTTTCAAGAACAAAAGCCAAATGTGACCTATGCTCTTCCTCATCCTTAGAGAAGACGAGAATGTCATCGATGAAAACAAGAACAAACTTGTTAAGAACATCCCGGAAAACTCTATTCATTAAGTCGACGAAATAAGCTGGAGCATTAGTAAGACCGAACGGCATAACCAGCCATTCAAAGTAACCATTCTTAGTGCGGAATGCTGTCTTAGGAATACTCTCCTCAGCAATTCTGAGTTGGTGAAAGCCAGTAGCCAGATCGAGTTGAGAGAATAGTTTAGCTCCATGGAGCTGGTCGAATAGATCGTTGATGCGGGGCATTAGATATCTGTTCTTGTGTGTGAGCTTGTTCAGCTCTCTATAGTTCACACACATTCTGAGGGAATCATCTGATTTTGTGACGAACACTACTGCAGCACCCCATTCTGAATGACTTCGCTGAATCAAGCCTTTAGAAAATAAGTCTTCAATTTGAGCATTCAATTCAGCTTTTTCTTTAGGAGCCATTCTCCGGGGAGGGAGAACTACTGGTCGGGCACCAGGAATAAGGTCAATGCGGAATTCGATTTCCCACGGAGGTGGTAGAGAATTTACTTCTCCAAATACATCAGAAAAGAATTGAACAACTGGAGTAGAGCTTAGTTCATTTGGATGGGAGTCAAGTGAAAATATAAAACTCCCAGCATATTCCTGAGGTGATTTGCCTTTAATAACCAAAGGCATGCTCTTGTCATCGATGAGAGAGACCGTTCGAGCTTTGCATGAGATATTGGCTTCGAACTTCCGTAGCCAATCAATGCCTAATAGTATATCGAATGCCTCGAATCCAAGGACATAGAAATCCCAAGTGAAGTGGTGAATGCCATGCATAAGAGTGACATATTTACAAACCCTTTTAAGGTTAGCGGGCCCTCCAATAGGGTTTGATACACATAAGAAAGTAGATGAAAGGATGGGTTCCAAACCAAGTTTATTGCACAAATCAATAGATATGAAACTATGTGTTGCTCCGGTATCAAATAGAACTTTAACGGGTAAAGCATGCAACATAAAAGTACTCTGTAATGTACCTTGGTTATCAGTAGGGGCAGGTGGGGTAGGTGGATCGTGGGCGGAAGAAGTCATAGCAAATACCCCAGCTGTCTTTCCCTTTTTATACATAGGACAATCCCTCTTGAAATGGCCCGGCTGCAGACATACGTGATAGAGGTCGTTCCTGGTATTCTGAGGGGGTGGAACAGCGGCACCGGCAGATGTTGGACAGCTGTTGGCGTAGTGACCCCTCTGGTCGCACTTGAAACAAGTGATGGAGGATATGTCAATAGGCTTCTTCTGAGAATAGCCAAGTCCAGATTTCTGCTGCCAATTCTTCTTCTGTTGCTCAAAATTTTGCTTCCTCTTTCCCGACTGATTAGCTGGTGTCTGTGTAACTGGAGCTTTGGGGACAGATGTACCCTTAGGCTTTCCCTCACATCGAAGAGCAAAATCCATCAACTCAGTGAAAGTTCCATGGACATGAGCGGTGAGGAGCTCGTAATACTCTGGGCGTGCGCCATGTATGAACTTCTCATTCTTAAGCAGAGGTGTGTCAATCAAACCGGGTCCGAACTTAGATAGTTCGTTGAATTTCCTTTCATACTCAGTGAAAGTCATGTTGCCTTGCTTGAGATCCATGAAAGACCGATAGAGTTGGGCCTTCCCAGCAGCTGGCATCCACTGAGCCATAAAGGAATCCCTATTCCAAGTGATATGAAACGAATCAAAATTATGACGAGATAAGAGAGAAATTTTATTTAGTTGGAATTTAGATAGATTACTACCTAAACTGGGCCCAAGTGATGGTTTCCTCAACAGTTCGAGAAGTGACTGACTCCCACCAATCTTGTGCAGCATCCTGAAGCTGCCAAGCGGCCAACTTGCGCTTCTGAGCATCTGCGATCTCCAAGCCAGAAAAGATCCTTTCCAAACTCTTGAGCCATTGTTGTGCTTCGATAATCCTCTTGAAGCCAGTAAATTTGACTCCTCCAAGCTGAGTATACTCCTTGCTAAGAGTGGAGAAACGGACTGCGGGAGCTGGAGCATGTGGACCAGGAGCATTTCTACCCCTGCCCCTAACATTTCTTTTGGTAGCCATCCTGGAATACCAAAAGTGATTTAGAATCAAAGATAGGAATTTATAAAACTTAAGGAAATTCTATTCAACGAATTCAATAAGAAAGATGAATCAAAGGATGTGGATTCTGAAATGATTCTCCTCATTCTAGGGTATGTTTACCCTATCTCTAATGAGCTTTAAACTCCACAGGCTAAGGTTATCGGGAACCAAAGCTCTGATACCAACTGTAACAACCCGTATATTTGGACCATTTAAATTGACAATAATCCACACATGTAAACTTAAATAGTGCAAAACACGAATCATTATTGGAGTATATGTATATAAATGAGAATCATCACAGAATCATAGAAAATATAAAATAACATAATAGTGCAGCGGAATTACAACATAGTCATAGAGTAGTTCATGAAGCTACCCATAAATACAACAATGTCTCAAATAAAAGAAATATAACAACATAGATGTACAAATAGAAAGAACAATACTGATAAGATAAGATAGTGATAGTCTTCGGTCTTCAGCTCCAAGTAAGCAGCAACAACAATCCTCGGTCTGATCCGAGCATATGCACAAACAAACACTCGAATCAGGACATATATTCTTATACAGATAATATGATTCAAATTTGAAATAACAATAACTCAAAGATGATTGGAATAAGCATCTTTCAGGATCCGATAAACTATCTATACATAGTAGAGTACGATAAATAGATAATGTCTATCAGTAATATAAAGATATCAAAATAGTGTTAAGTCATGGCCCATTCCATCCTTAACACATTTTTATTCCCAAAAGCATATACAAGACCGTAGTTTCCCCAAAACCGGAAGTCACCAGAGGGCAATCCATATACTAAAGGTACAAATCAAAATCGTAGTGGTCGCGTATAAATGGAATACAAGTATGACAAGGCACATGAGGCAATACCCAAGGTAGTGACACTACCGTTCGCCTGATCCGGACTGGTGAGAACGCAACGCCGCAGCGTCCGCAACACCGTGAAACAACACTCCCAAATCAAGGGTGCGCACCAATCAATCACAAAGTAAATGAATAGTTTACGAAGAAGTGTGTCCACTTGAGGTAGCTAATCCTCCATTGGCCCGGCACGGCTCCTGTTTTAGTCATTTCCAATTTGACACAAGTGTCAAGGCTATCCATTATCGTTCACTTTCTTCAGTCATCGCGTTTGTCTATCCAACCACTTCATTCTGGATCATCACTTCGCGTATAGTTATTAAAGTGGTTTCCGGTTTAGACAGTGAGTATGTCCCAAACCGATTCCGGTTCCTTTAATAACCTTTGTGATTTTAACACCGATTGGTCGTTACTATATTTCAAAACCAAATCAATTTCAATTTCAATTGGAATTCGTAAATCGACAATTCGTTAGTCTTTCTAAATCAATTTCCAAAATTACGTCTCATAACTTCCCAATTTCGTTTTCTAAAATTTCTATAATTCAATTTCAAAGTTTCACTATTAAAACAATTCCAATATTCATTGCATTTCCTATATAAATTCATTCAAAAATCATTTAACTTAATTAACGTTCAAATCGATTTAAACTCAATTATCGATTTCATTTGATATTCATTTAATCAATTTATCGTTTAACAATTTCAATTAAATTTCCAATTCATTTCATTACTTCTTAAATTCATTTTTATTATCAAAGTTTACAACTTTATTTAAATCACATTTGTCAAATCCAATTCTTTAAATTACAAGTCTTTCATTTGTTTCGATAAAGCGCATTCTATTTCTTATCAAAGAAATTCCTTTCAAATTACAAAACTTAGTTAAAGAAACTTAGTTTCACTTATTCAATAATTCAGTTTCTCTTAATAAAGATATTCAATTCAATTTAATTATAATTCGATCTCATCAAATTTCAATAATTTCAAATCTTAATTATTAATTATTTCAAATTCATTCATTAATAATTCCAAACTTAATTGTTAATAAATTCAAAATTTAATTATTAATCATTTCAAACTTCGTTATTAATAATTTCACAACTTAACTATTAATAATTCCAAAAGTTCATTATTAAAAATTCCAAAACTTAAATATTTATAATTTCAAAAATTAATTATCCAATAATTCTAAATTTAATTATTAAATAATTAAATTTTAAACAATATTCTTTTTTTTCAATTACCACGTTTAATATTTGTTTCAAATTCAAATACTCACATTTACATTCATTCGAATTTAAATTCCAATTTATTCAAAACCTTGTTATTAGTCAAATAAAACTTTATTTTATTTAAATCAAAACATTGACCAATCGGGTTTTATTTAATTTTCTATCCTAAGTCAAAGTTATTTGGGTATTTATCATTTCAACCAGATTTCATTTCAATTTGAAAATCAAAGCATAAAAGGGAACTTGCAGTGTGATAGTTGGGATGGTGTCAAAGTAAATAAACAAGCAATAGCATCCATTCACAACAATTCAATAATTTTCAAATAATCCCGAAATAATCATATTAATTCGCGTTTGTTATTTACACAAATTAATATAACTATTTCTAGAATCTACCTTATCATTTCAAGTAGATTAAAGATTATAACATTACGGTTTCACTTATCGTTCAATTTCAACTACAACAGTTAGTCCAATGTACGTTCAAGAGTCCAAAGTGAAATTTATCAAATTCTACGTGTCAATTAATCTTACAATTAAAGGGTCAGTTTAACTAATCGAATTTTACATATGAAGGGGTCAGGTTTTGCAAATCAAAGTTCGACATATATAATCCAAATTTAATTCGTTAACTATCCTATATCAAATTTACTTGCAAATTATTTGTCACTTTATACTAGCAATCAACATTCGATTCAATCACATAGCAATCATTCAACAAAAAACTAGCATAAGAATATAGTCGTGAAAATTAATTCACCTTTCGTGGATAAAGAAATTTGACGACGAAGTAAAAGAAGCACGAAAAGAGTCGGTACAGCACGAACAACGGACACTGTAATATCGACAAAAGAAAACGATATTAATACAATGAACGTTAGTATATAATTTATAAATTATATGGATGCGCTTTCCGCAGATGGAGAAAAAAGAACGAAGCTGAAAATCGATGCTGCTGCGGAAGAAGCTCAGTCGGTTGCTTCTGCACACACGAAAAAAGTCGGTTACTATTCTGGCTACCAAAACAATATTTGCGCAAATACTTTTTTTTTCAATATCAAAACTATTTGCGAAACTCAGTTCATTATTTTCTTTCGGTCGTGGCCTTCCCTGAGCTATTTGCAATTTATGTACATATACATAATTCATGAATTGCCACCCTTCAATCCAACTTCTACCACCATCACAGCATGCCCACCCACGTATACTTCCTTTTTCTTTCTTTTTTTTTCATTTTCTTTGACCGAGAATTTGTGTTGCAACCACCCCGTTCATCACGTGCATACTTTAACTCATGCACGCTTCTTCTTCAAACACGCACGCACGGAGGGAGGAGTGATGGCTGTTGGCGAGGCGTGGAGGCTGTGAAATGGAGTGGCAGTGTAACGACTCGTAAATTTCAACCGTTTTAATAACGTAATTAGTTGAAATTTTGGGAAATTTTAAACGATAAAATTTTGAAATATAAATTTGATATTTGGAATGCGTCTAATTAAACATAGCAACTGGTAAATTTTCGTCCGAAAATACGAAAGTTTATTTCGCACGTAAATTCACTTCAATCTAATCAGTTAAAAAGCAATGAAAATAAAATATTCCGAAACCTAAATATTTTTATATAGAAAAATTCTAAACCATCTTCTGAGCAAGATGTCAGTTTGTCATTTTTCCAAATTCGGACATCTTTGGCTCCGTCGGTCTTATTTTCTTGCGTTTTTCTTGCATTTTCCGTCAGTTGGAAAATTCGAATTTTTATAATTCGATCAAACCACTGATATCTGTATACCGTTTTGATTGTCTCGTCGTACCGATTTCTGCGATATATTCGACTCTATATTTTGAAGTCCAGTACACGACGGAAACGATTGAGCAGTCCACTGCACCAGTACTGCATTCGTGGCTTTTATTTCTCTTTTCCCTTTCAAACTGTAGCCGTGATATCCAAGCAACCATCAATTGCTTTAACAATTCAACTTTAATTTTTGCTATTCCCAACGGTTTCAAAATATTGATGGTTCGTTCTCTACCTTTACTTCCGTCAGTTTGGAAATATAAATTTTATACCGACGTTTGCATTTCTTTAATTGCTGAACTCAACAGTTCGAATTTATTTAATATGCCCATTCATTTAAAGCACACGTTCATATTTGTGACCATCCATTTGGTGAGCTGTCCAATTCATTTATTTTTGTCTGGCCTCTCATTCACTCTTCCATTCTTGTAAACTAAATCCTATGAAACGTTACCTGGAACCCAAGTCCACCTCACACTCTCCCCTACCCATACATACTACCTGTCACCTTCATCTCTTCATTTCTCATGCCCACCGCCTTCCCACCACTCCTCCACGTCAATAGCCGTGCCACCGACAACCGCACCGGACCCGGTCCCTTCCACAACCCAACCACGCCACTCGAGTGTTAATCCTGACCCGGTCCCGGTCACTTGAGTTGGATTTATTGATATAAGAATGTTAATCCTGACTCGAGTGTTTTGTGTTTTGCTTTACGCTCGGGTCAGACTGAGTGTACCAGTATTCGAGACTCACCTTTGGAGTTGGAGCTTTGCTTGAAGATCCAGCCATCTATTCTGCTTTCAGTATTCGATGATTCCAGTGATGTATTCTGATTTGTATCTGATGTATCGTATTACTCTTCTGCTGTAAACTCTGATGTATTTTATATATTCATCTAGTAGCTTCATTAACTACTATCTCTTTTATTTTCCGTTGCATTTATTACTTTGTGTCTATGATATGTGATTATTTATTTACTGTATATGTTCAGTTTTGCCAAATTTAAATTAACAACGCGGTATTTTGAGCAATTCAACTCCGGCATGAGTGTCTACCTATACACTTATAATGGATGCGAATGGTCCAAAATGGCGGGTCGTTACAGTTGGTATCAGAGCTTTGGTAGCTCTAGGCAAAACTTAACATATAGGGTAAATGTATTTACAGAATCACTCACGTTCGAGTTTCAATATCTTCCTTTGACTCGTTCCTTTGAATTTTTTGAAAATCCCTCGGTTCTGAAATTCATTCGTGTCCTTCACTATTCGTCTTCTTTCAATTCTGGAGCACCCCATAACTCCATTTTGAATGATATCTATAATAGATCGGCGGTCTCGCCAATCTTCGAATGATTCGTAAAGAAGCAAAACTCCTTTACAATAGGCATTGATTTACCGGAGATTTTTGTATCCTCGGTTTACGATGCTATCTATCTCCTGCTATACCTGAATTCTATTTCTTGAGATCGAATGTCGATTTACCTCGGAATTCTACACCGATCTTATTTTTGAAGTCACGGTCGACCCGGTTAAGGTTGCCCACGATTTATATAAACTTATCCATCGCCTTATATTGTTATTTAATTATCTCATCCTTGTTCAAACCTATCTTCGAATCGAAATTCTCTTTGATTTGACTCTATCAAAATTTGAATCCCTATCCTTGATTTGAAATCCATTATTGTATCGTTATGTGAGGAAGTGTATTGTAAATTAATTTTAAAATGTTTTAAAATATATTGTGTTGTTTGAGTTGTTGATGTTGATTTGGGTTTTCGATCGATTCGTCTGATCAACGCTATCGATAGAATTTCCAAAACACTTGAACAGAGCAAACTGACACAATATTATTTTTAAATTTGGTAAATGAAATAAATTTCGAATAATTATATTATATATAAGTATGATCTTCTGAATTTTGATAGTTAATTAAATTGTTTGATAATAAATGATATTGGATTTTAAATATGTCACCTAAACCATTGGCTTTTGTCTCATATATAAATAATCGAAATAAAAACACGGTTATAATTTATTTGAAATTTGACATGTATTTAAATCAAGAATTTGATAATTTAATTTCCGAAAATTTCAAACTTTGGTTTTAAAGATTTTAAAATGTATTATCTAAAGTATTTTCGAATAAGAATCGTTTTCAAAGAATTTAAAGTGTTGAAATCAGTGTTCTTCTCTTTGTCGCTGGAAAATAATTTCGGTGATGGCGGCCGCATCATCGACGTTCATTTTCGAGTTTCGAAGTGAAGATATTATTCTGTAGCTTTACTACGGTTTTGTTTTGAAAATATTTTGATTTAAATTTCTTCAGTATAATTTGATTTATATATATATATGGGTATCTTATAAAAAAAATTAATTCGATTTGATATAAATATATTATATATATCTCTAAATTGTTTAAAGTTAATCAGAAATCTAATTCTTAAATTTTGTTAAAGAATGATTTTAATTATAAATAAAACCAAAATTTGGAATAAATATTTAAACTTGAATAATTGAATGGGGAAAATTTTATTTGTATATTGTTCAACTACATTCTAATACAACTTACCTAAATCATTCAGAAGTTGAATATGTAATTGGATAATATATAAGATAAATTGAGTTTATAAATAAAATTTGAGTGTTTATAATAAATGTTATACACTAAATTTGATTATTAGGATGTCAATTGAGTTAGATAGGATAATAAATAAAACTCAGTTAATAATGAAATAAAATTTGTTTTGAAAGAATTAATAAATTGTTTTGAAAGAATTAATAAATTCAAATTTGATCAACATATGAAAATACCTTGAATTTAAAAGAAATTAATAGATGTAAATTAATTTAAATCGAAACTTTTATGTTTTAAATTAATTTATGTGGGTTAAGTATATGTGATTAGATATATTAAGTAGAATAAATTTAACAATAATTTGGAATAAAGAAGAATTTGAATTGCTGAAAAGAAAATATGATTATAATAAAAGACTATTCAAATTTATGGTTTTAGAAATTGTAAATTGAAGATAATTGGATAATAAGATAATGAATTTAGAAATGGTTGTGATTGATTTTGATGAAATCAAATGAATTAAATCAATTATTGAATATCAATTAATTTAAATTTGAATTTATATGGTTTAAATTAATTGTTATTTTGTATTTCAAAATCTATTTTTCTTTCTGGTTGGTTCTATTCTCCTACCTCGTTCCTTTTCGAGGACGAAAAGTTTTGAGTGGGGGAGAATGTAACGACCCGTAAATTTCAACCGTTTTAATAACGTAATTAGTTGAAATTTTGGGAAATTTTAAACGATAAAATTTTGAAATATAAATTTGATATTTGGAATGCGTCTAATTAAACATAGCAACTGGTAAATTTTCGTCCGAAAATACGAAAGTTTATTTCGCACGTAAATTCACTTCAATCTAATCAGTTAAAAAGCAATGAAAATAAAATGTTCCGAAACCTAAATATTTTTATATAGAAAAATTCTAAACCATCTTCTGAGCAAGATGTCAGTTTGTCATTTTTCCAAATTCGGACATCTTTGGCTCCGTCGGTCTTATTTTCTTGCGTTTTTCTTGCATTTTCCGTCAGTTGGAAAATTCGAATTTTTATAATTCGATCAAACCACTGATATCTGTATACCGTTTTGATTGTCTCGTCGTACCGATTTCTACGATATATTCGACTCTATATTTTGAAGTCCGGTACACGACGGAAACGATTGAGCAGTCCACTGCACCAGTACTGCATTCGTGACTTTTATTTCTCTTTTCCCTTTCAAACTGTAGCCGTGATATCCAAGCAACCATCAATTGCTTTAACAATTCAACTTTAATTTTTGCTATTCCCAACGGTTTCAAAATATTGATGGTTCGTTCTCTACCTTTACTTCCGTCAGTTTGGAAATATAAATTTTATACCGACGTTTGCATTTCTTTAATTGCTGAACTCAACAGTTCGAATTTATTTAATATGCCCATTCATTTAAAGCACACGTTCATATTTGTGACCATCCATTAGGTGAGCTGTCCAATTCATTTATTTTTGTCTGGCCTCTCATTCACTCTTCCATTCTTGTAAACTAAATCCTATGAAACGTTACCTGGAATCCAAGTCCACCTCACACTCTCCCCTACCCATGCATACTACCTGTCACCTTCATCTCTTCATTTCTCATGCCCACCGCCTTCCCACCACTCCTCCACGTCAATAGCCGTGCCACCGACAACCGCACCGGACCCGGTCCCTTCCACAACCCAACCACGCCACCGACCAGCGACCTGCCACCCTCGGCCTAGAACCTAAGCAGCGCCTGTCACAACACCGAACCCAATAGCTGATCACACACCCAAGCTTTTCCACATCAGCAGCCTCGCCCTTCCATCATAACATCCACCACAACCGGCCCACTGACTCCCCATCGCCAGCAACGCACACGCCACCAGTGCTGCCGAGACCAGCCTCCCCTGCAGCGGCCGTTAACCCATAGCAGCCTTCCCGCGTTTCCTCCGATCACCGCAGCTCATCCGCGTCCATCTGACCGCCACCTTCTCCCCTCTCTCGTTTTCACACCATGGTGAGCAACATGTGTATTATAACTTCATATATAATATATGAAGGTATGCATATTTTTAAATACTGCGGCATGTGGTTATTGTTTACATTTTTCCACAGTTTACTTAGTTGCAGTATAAATATTTCAAAGTTTGTCTTGGTTGTAGTTGTATATTCGTATATATATAGATAGATATTGTTTATGAAATCTTGCGGAAGATAGTACATATATATTGATATATATTATATATATACATTTCACGTTTTATATATATTAGTAGTAAATGTTGCAGCTTTGTTATTTGGGTCCGAGCTTTCTATATATGATGATTATTAACTTAAATACTGGATATCTTGTTTTACATTGATCTGTTCATAGGTTATACATGTAGACTTGGTAAACTATGTTTGTATATATTGTTTATATCTACAAGTTTATATATAAGGATAATTGATCTTTAATGTATTCAGATTTTAAATATAAGTTATATATGTTATATAAGATTTGTTGAAATATATATAAGTTATGTAATATGTTTGTTGATATAGGTTAGTCTATGTATAGATAATTGTATATAGAGTTCTGTTTTTCTGTTGACAGTAATCTGTTGACAAAGATGTATATTTATGTAAGCTATATATATTTGGTCAGTATGTATAAATGTAAAGTTACATAGATTTTTCTATTTTATATTACAACGGTTATATAGTTATACGTCAGTAATAATTGTTAAGTATGGTATAAGTTTATAAGATATATATATAAACTGCCGAGTCTATGGGCAGCATAGTAAAGCAAGCTGCACTGTTTATAGTAAATGTTGATTTATAATATATATGTTGTATGAAAGCATATATATTTGTTTCAGGTTATATATTAGTCTATATGTACAAGGATATATGGGTTTAGTGATCTTAGATCTATGTGTAAAAATCAAAATGGTTTGGAAATAATAATAATAATAATATTATATAATTTCGGTTCTATCAAAATAATTCTAATCGTTTCTCGATGCTTTATCTATCAGCTTTGATCATCGAACTCGTGCTTGGATTAGTAACTCAATTTCAGTATCCGTATCAGTGTGCGTATCCGTGTCATCTCCCGTTCTATCTAGCCTCGAAAGGTGAGCACTCACTCACGATTAACGTTCTTTTATTTATTAAATTTGATTTCAATTGGAACGACAATTGAAATATACTGCTGTTAGTTAATTACACTGTTATATATGCTATTACCTGTATCAGTTCACCTGTGACATCTGACACTATTATCTGTTAATTATTTATGCGATGATAATACAGTTTGGCTGATAATTGATTGATTGTTGATGTTTATATTGGACGTTAAACCGTTAATGTTAAAATGATAAATAGTATGCAATTGACTTGATGTAGGATAGTTAAATGTTAAATTTGATTAACTGACATTTGTATAATATGACCCCTTTAACTGTTGAATTTATTGACACGTAGGATTTGTTTAATTACACTTTGAACCACTGAATGTATGTTGTTAAATTGATGATGTATGAAATTTGAAATTGGATGACAAGTGAAAACCGTAATGTGATAATCTTTAATCTACATGAAATGATAGTGTAGATTCTAGAAATAATTTTATTAATTCGTACAAATAACAATGCGAATTAATACGGTTATTTCGGGATTATTTGAATGGATTATTGGATTGATATTGATTGTTGTTATTGCTTGTTTATTTACTTTGACACCATCCCAGTTATCACACTGCAAGTTCCCTTTGTTATGCTTTGATTTTGAATTGAATTGGAATCGGGTTGAAATGATAAATACCCAAATTAAACCTTGACCTAGGATAGGAAATTTAATAAAACCCGATTGGTCAATAATTTGATTTAAAAATAAAACGAAGATTTTTTTTGAATAAATAATATGGTTTTGAAATGAAGTTGAAATTTGAATTTTTAATGAAAGGAAAATGTTAATATTTAATAATCTGAAACAAATTATCAACGATGTAATTGATGAAAGAATGTTGATAAATTTGAGAAATGATTGACTTAACTTTGAAATGATTTAATAATCTAGTTTGAAATTATAATTAAGTTTGAAATTATTAAACTTTGAAATAATTTAATAATTAAGTTTGAAATTATAAATTAAGTTTGAAATTATTAAACTTGGAAATTATTTAATAATTAAGTTTTTAATTATTTAAATAATTAAATAAGATTGAATGATTTAACGATCAAATTGAATTGAATTCTTTAAAAAGTAAAATTGAACTTTTGAATAAGTGAATTTACTTCGTAAATAATTGAAATTGAGTTTCTTTATTAATTAAGTTTTGGGAAATTATTTAAGTAAGTAAATAAGTGAAATTGAATTTCTTTAACAAGAAATAAAATGTGATTTATTGAAATTAATGTAAGACTTGAAATTTAAAGAATTTGGTTTGATGAATTTAATTTAATCGAATTTGTAAGTTTTGATATAAGGAAGTTGAATTTAAATAATGGATTTAATGAATTGGAAATTTAATAGAAATTGTTTTAAATGGCAAATTTACTTAATGAATATTGAATGCAATTGATAAATGAAGTTAAATTGATTTGAATGTTAAATTAAATTAATTTAAATGATTTTGGAATGAAACTTATATGAACTTGAATCAATATTTGAATTGTTTAAATAAAGATTGAAATTGAATTATAAGATTTTGAAATTATGATAATTTGGAAGTTTTGAAACGTAAATTATTGGAAATTGGTTTCGAAAGACAAATGAAATGTTGATTTACGAATTCTAATTGAATTGAAATTGATTTGGTTTTGAAATAAATAAACGACCAATCGGTGTAATAATTACGAAAGTTATTAAAGAGACCGGAATTCGGTTATGGATATACTCTCTATCTAAACCGAAAACCACTTTAATAACTATACGCGGAGTGATGATCCAGAATGAAGTGGTTGGAATGATGTACGTGTTGACTGAAGAAAGAGAACGATAATGGATAGCCTTGACACTTGTGTCAAATTGGAAATGACTAAAACAGGAGCTGTGCCGGGCCAATGGAGGATTAGCTACCTCAAGTGGACACACTTCTTCGAACTACTTATACTTGTTGTCGATTGGTGCACCCTTGATTTTGGGAGTGTTGTTTCACGGTGTTGCGGGCGCTGTGGCGTTGCGTTCTCACCAGTCCGGATCAGGCGAACGGTAGTATCACTACCTTGGGTATTGCCTCATGTGCCTTGTCATACTTGTATTCCATTTATACGCGACCACTACGATTTTGATTTGTACCTTTGGTATATGGATTGCCCTCTGGTGACTTCCGGTTTTGGGGAAACTACGGTCTTGTATATGCTTTTGGGAATAAAAATGTGTTAAGGGTGGAATGGGCCATGACTTTACGCTATTTTGATATCTTATTATTACTGATAGACATTATCTACTTAGCGTACACTACTACATAGTAGATAGTTTAACGGATCCTTAAAGGGTGGTTATTCCAAACATCCTTTGAGTTACTTGTATTTCAATTGCTATTTCACTTGAGTTGGATTTATTGATATAAGAATGCTAATCCTGACTCGAGTGTTTTGTGTTTTGCTTTACGCTCGGGTCAGACTGAGTGTACCAGTATTCGAGACTCACCTTTGGAGTTGGAGCTTTGCTTGAAAATCCAGCCATCTATTCTGCTTTCAGTATTCGATGATTCCAGTGATGTATTCTGATTTGTATCTGATGTATCGTATTACTCTTCTGTTGTAAACTCTGATGTATTTTATATATTCATATAGTAGCTTCATGAACTACTATCTCTTTTATTTTCCACTGCATTTATTACTCTGTGTCTGTGATCTGTGATTATTTATTTACTGTATATGTTCAGTTTTGCCAAATTTAAATTAACAACGCGGTATTTTGAGCAATTCAACTCCGGCAGGAGTGTCTACCTATACACTTATAATGGATGTGAATGGTCCAAAATGGCGGGTCGTTACAGGTAGTGTACCGGGTGGTGGGTGCTGGTGGTGGGCGAAGTGCAGTGGAGTAGGCGGTCAGGGAGGTGGGTGTTGATGGTTGAGCGGAGGGCAGTGGGTCCAGGGAAGTGCGCGAGGTGGTGATTGGGTGGGTGAGCTCGGTTCGGGCGAAGGGTGGTGCTCATAGTAGCGGTTATGCTCAACTGGCGGCGAGGTGGAGAGGTTGGGCTGGTAGGTTGAGGCAGTGGGAGGGTGGCAGTGCGTTTCAGGGGGTCGGCGTTGGAAGGCGAGTGCGAATGGATGGGGGTGGCCGAGATGTAGCAAGTGACGGTAGGGTAGGGAGGCGAAATGAACGGTGCATGTTCAATTGTTTCGGTCTGGGAAGGAGAAAAAGATGGGTGTGTGTGCTTTTGTCCAGCCATGCTTTTTCTCATCATCCATCATATATTTTTTCAAAAGAAAGAACGAATCATGAAGAAGAGAAAGAGGATAAGGGCGATTACCTACAGCTTGCAATTTTGAACGAAAGTGAAATAAATTGTGAAGGGGTACAGTGAATGAGGATGAAGTGTTCTTTTACCTTTTAAAGTTTAGTGACAGTAGATGTTTATTCAAATTCCAAACGTTACGTGAATTCCCAAGCTTCTCACCACTTTCCCAAACGTTCACATCAATTTCCAAAGTAACCCCTTAGCTTCCAACTACCCAATTAAATACATCAGCTGAGATTAGATTGTTTTTAAATTTTAGTGAATACGGGTTAAAGATTTTGGGCTGGAATTGTTAACCGGTCCGTCCGTAATGGTTAAATTAACTCGACGATTTCCGTCGAATCCGATTAACCCAAATAAGTATACTGTTTTGATCAGTGCGACGATGCGCATACAACGGTACACAGATTATGGTGGTACGATTTTTTTTAATAAAATTTCAAAATTTTATATTATCGGAAAAATGCAAGAAAAACGCTGAAAAATAAGATCGACGGAGCCAAAGATGTCCGAATTTGGAAAAACGACAAACTGACATCATTCTCAGAAGATGGTTTAGAATTTTTCTAAAATATTCGGGTTCGGAAGATAAAATTTTCGCATTTTAAAATGAACTGTTATATAGTAAAACGCGGACGAAATTTTCAGTGATATTTTACGACGAAATTTTTTCTATATTTATATCTATCTGGACGTATCCTATAAATAAAGTTTGGATGTTACTTTAGATCGTTTAAAATTTCAAAATTTTATTGAAACGATGAATTTAAAATTTTAAATCGGGTCGGAAATTTGGGGTCGTTACAAAGACCAATAGCAGAGAAGAAGGGAAAAGTTGTGTTGGGAGGTATGCTTTTGATTCTTGGTGTATCAGTTAGAGTTCTATTTGATACTGGTGCATCACATTCTTTTATATCTCATTGTTGGGTAGATAAGCTTAACCCAGAACCCTCATACCTAGTCACATCCTTAAGGGTTGCGAATCCAATAGGAGGGTATGCGACTCTTGGGTTGAGATGCGACCACTTAGAGTTTGAGTTGTTAGGTCATATATTTTCTTGCAGTTTGCATGTGTTTGATTTTGTAGGTTTCAGAATTATTTTGGGTATGGATTGGTTAAGTATGTACGATGCTTGGATAGGAAAATATCACTTAGACACCTTAGTTGTAGTGATTGGATTATATACTCCGTAAAAAACCTAGTTTTGAGGTTAATGCTTTTTTGGGTGTTATGGAGGCAAAAGGCGAGTTAAATCGAGTTTTCATTGTTACGGAATTTGTAGATGTCTTTTAGCCCATGATAGGAGTACTACCAAAACGAGCCATTGAGTTTCAAATAGATTTAGTACTAGGAGCTGAACCAGTGAGTAGACCGCCAAGTATAATGACACCTACGGAGATGAAAGAGTTAAAGGTTTGTTGGATTTTAAAGGCAAGAATTTTATCAGACCAAGCAGTTCGCCTTGGGGAACAGTTGTAGTGTTTGCAAAGAAACTGGATATAACGTTGAGGTTGCACTACGCCATAAATGGCCTTCTGCAACACAAAAAAAATGTTGGCTCAGGCCCGAAAAATGTTTCCATAGGTCTATGGCAACACTTTTAGGGTGATGCAATTTTTGCCGTTGTCTTAGACCTCAAAGGCAACATTTTGACTATCTAAGGCAATATAAGTAATATTGTTGCAATAGAACCCTATTTGGGTCTATGGCAACACCCATAGGTATCTGTAGCAACATTCCAAAAATGTTGCTATAGATATTAACTTTCTGAAGTTGTGGGGCCCACGACCCAACTGGGTCCATCACTATGGCAACACCTTGAATGACTATTGCAACATTATTTTAAGCAACATTTATAACCTGGTGGCAACACTATTATGAAGCTACTGCAACACTATTCTGAAGCTACTACAACACTATTCTGAACCTACTGCAACACTATACTGAAGCTACTGCAACACTATAATGAAGAGACACTAAGAGCACATAGAACAGCACAGTACAATATCACATAAAACACTTGCATAATACACAGCATAATACACAGTACAATATCACATAAAACACTTGCATAATACACAGCATAATACACAGTACAGATAAAAATTCATACAGCAGCACACATCATAATTCATGTTAATTACCCCAAAATATCCAGTTACGTCAAAATACTACAAAGCTACCCCAAAATATCCGGTACACATAACAATTCATAAATGAGACTTAAGAGCTGGTGCCTCTAGTCAGATTATCAGTCTCACTGGACATGATTGTGGAAGTTAGATCCTCTACATTGATGTTCATCTCCGGGTTGGCATCACCTAATTTCTTAAGCACCCTACCCAAATTCTCTTGTACCTTCTGATTTACCTTGGATTCTAGCCGTGCTTCCATTTATTCGACAAGCCTTTGCCTTAAGTCATGTATGTAAGCATTTGTTAGAGCCTCGGTTGATTGTTTTACACACTTTGCATGCCTCCCTATAAGCAAAGGACGGCCCTGTGATTTTCCATTCGAAATTACTGTTTCAATAGTATTTCCTCCTTCGTCCTACAAAATAAAGCCACATCAAAATTACCCTACAGTAAATGCAGAGAATGCAGCAAATGCTTGCATATGGATTGTGTACAGCAAATGCAGGGAAAGCCGCATTTTGGAAAACAATTTGTTTATGTGCATGTAATTAGAAAACAATTTGTAACATATATACTAGTAAAAACTGGAAAACAATTCCGTCGACAGCCAGCTACGGCTTCGTCATCTGGATTCTGAGGCTTCAAACGGCCATTCATTTTATTTATGCACATATGTGTATTACTATAGACATATATTTTTATATAAACCAAGTCAGTAATCCCTTTAACCAAATTCATTTCTTCGTTTCCAGTTTTTGTGTCATTTCTAGCCAAACGCAAAAGCAAGTCCTCTTCATTTGACTAGAAAAGGAAAAAAATGGTTGAGGGTTCAAAATTCTTAATCTCACAATATACTCAATTACAATTTCCAAAGCAAACATCTATGCCATTAGTACGTTTGCGAAACTCAGGTTCAACAAGTGTTTCAAGGACAGTTTCAAGGACATGAGCATACATGCACATGAGCAAGACATGAACAATGTGCAGCATGTGCAAAACAGAACAAAATTATTACAAAACAGAATTATTACTTACAAGTTTGTACTTCATTACTTGAGGATTAGACACGTACTCACGTCCATCTGTTCTCTTACGACTTTTAAGAAAAAGTGCTGCATCGGATGGTGTCTCCTGATACAAGTTCAATATATAGTTTAGCATACACTCTCTTCAGTCAAAAATGTAAAGTATCACATACCATCTTATGACGAAGCTGGGCGAACGACTTTGGACCAGCGGTGTGTGTATCTTGATACGACTTACGACTATTAGAATTTTTTAGGGCTTATTGCTAAAAAATACACAAAAAACAAAGTACTCGTTTATCTCACAAAAAAAAGTACTCGTTTATCTTGCGAAATAAATAATATGTACGTATACCTGAATCTCATCATCTGCCCAATACCTCAAGAGCACTTTAAAATCCTCCACTGGATGTTGTCCGGCTTGTTTTCTAGCCTCTCCTCATGAGTCTTATAATCTTTATAATGAGCTGTTTTTATGCGATTCTTGTACCCCCTCCAACAGTCACGAATAGACTTCAACACCCAGTTTTCACATTCATCCGGAATATTATACCGTTGCTTAAATATAAATCAAAGATAAAAAAGAATAAATAAATCAAAATTCAGCTACATTATAGTTAATAGATCAATATTACTTATTAAAGTAAAATTTAGCAACATTTTAGTTATTAATAGATTACCTTAACATAATCCCATAGAGATTTCTTCAACTTTTCAAGAACATCCGACCAAGATTTATACGTAAGTGGCACAGACCTTTTCAATGTTCCTAAAAAGTTGCCCAGTTCAGATATTACTTTGTCATCATCTAAAATAGGTTGGAACCACTGGTTCATCATAATTACAACTCTTTTGTCATTTGCCCTTGTATGAACATTAAACATCTTTGTGTGACCTCTGAGTCTTTTAGGAACTTCACCTTTAATTAAAATGAAAAGTCCTGTCAAATAATAACATAATCATAATGTAAATTCGGTACTTAAATATTAATCCTACTGTAACATTAAATATTATTATCACATCAATTCAGTACCTGCTTCAACTTCTTCATTTTCAATGTCTGGCAAGACATTCTCCGCAACATACTTATTTGCCATACCACTTGCACTAGCATTTGCAGCATTTTTCTTTTGTCATTCCCGCAGAGCCAAATAATCAGCCATTGTTCCTTTTCCTTCAACATCCTTCTCAGTTGAACTTACTACCAGGCTTGGGCTTGGGCTTGGGCTTGTGCTTCTCAACTTTTCCTTTTCCTTTGCGATACCACTAGCTGAACGAGTTTGTGGTCCACTAATAGGCTTGGGCTTCTCAACTTTTTTAGTCCTCTAAATTGTATATATAAGTAGGAAATAAGATTGGATTTTATAGTTATTATCTTCATAAGCAGAAAAAATAAGATATGTAGCTATCACACACCTTTCTTGGACTTAGTGAAGTATTATCTTCACTATGATCCTTATGGTCTGGATTATATTCCTGATCACTATCCACATCCTCTTGCATCTTTTCTTTTCCTTTATCTTTTTTTGGTTTGCATTTCTCAGTTCAGCTGAAATTGCAGGCACACCTAGAGAAGCAAGAACTTCGTTGTTCCTCATCACATTAACAGCTCTATGTACTTCATAATCTTTTAGGTTCATCATCAACTTAGCAGCTCTCTGTACTTCATAATCTTTTAGAGATAGTGGAGGTGTAGAATACTTATTTGGAGGTGGTGGAGGTGGTAGATGAGCATCCTGCAAGTATATAATAAACAGGAACATCATAGTAAGTATGCTGCAAGAGTGGTACAAAAAATTCAAATTACAATAAGATCATCATAATAAGAATTCTTCAAACTTGCATGCCATTTTCATCCATATCTTCTTCTTCCAATGTTGGTAAACGTGATTCCAACTTCCTCTTAACACTTGATGAGTTCAGATTCACTGTTGAATCGCTGATTTTTGGTTTTTTTTTCTATGTCATCTTCTGAGGATTTACCTGATCAGCTAACTTTAGATTCACGGTTGCATTGTTGGGTTCTGGATTATTCAGCCGTGTCGACTTCCAAGGACTCCTCACCTCAGCTAACTTTAGATTCTCGGTTGCATTGCTGGGTTTTGGATTATTCAGCCGTGTCGACTTCCGATGAATTTTCACCTCCGCTAACTTTAGATTCACGGTTGCATCATTGGGTTCTGGATTATTCAGCTGTGTCGACTGCCGAGGACTGTTCACCTCACCTAACTTTAGATTCACAGTTGCATTGCTATTCAGCCGTGCTGACTTAGGAGGACTGTTGACTTCAGCTAACTTCTTGTTTTTTTGGTTCTGTTGTACTTGATGAGCCGTCATGTACTGTCATTTCACTGGTTTTGTAGCTGCAACAATACAATGATATTATAATCATAATCTTTAAATGTTATAATCAAAATATCACAATAATTTTTTTTGCTATATCAAAATATCACAATCTGTAAATGATATTAACTATCCATTTATATATACCTGTAACCAGATTCTGCCTTGGCCGCATGATTACATGCAGCTGCATTTGCTTCAGTGGCTCAATTGCAGTATCGACAACGTGGTCGATATAAAAATCCAAGTTGCCACCACTGTTAACTCCTTTGACTAATTCGGAGAGGTCCACATCATTCGTCACTAACTTCCACCCACCCTTCTCACCATTTCTCATATAAATTCCTCCTATTTCGGTGTATTGAAGGTCATCCTTCACAAACTCCATGAGCACTGTGTACGAGAAGTAGTCAGGATCAACCCTCTTTACCACAGCATCGGTTCCACCAACATATTGTGCCTTCTGAAATGCACCCTTGTGATGAAATATGAGCTGCATGAGTTCCCCCATCCTATACAAAATGGATACAGAATGGTGAGTTACATTGGAAGCAAGATATGAAATAATAAAATGGGCAGGTATATTAAGTACATATGTGTATGCAGGTATATAAAGCACTAGAAACAACAAGGGAACACATAAAATCAGAATAACTTACAAGAAGTCAAGTAATTAAAAAGTAGTAAATTAATTATGAAAATCAACAGATACATAAGTCGTCCCTTAATTAAGAACCAATACATAAATAGAAGTCACTTGATATTGCTACATAGAAATCAAGAGGAAGTTTCCTCTATGCTAGGCGGAATGAGGATTTGTGTTGCCGGGACGTCATCTCTATACCACCTAACATCACTAACTTGATTTCCTATTCCATTACCACATTGAATATCATGTAAAACTGGATCATCTTCATTTCCATTTTCATTTTCGACATCAAACCAGTCCCTCGGCAATTTCTTGACAACATTATAAAGTGTCGTATCAGTTGGATCTTGTACATAAAATACTTGTTGTACTTGTGAAGCCATAACATACGGATCGGATTTCTGGCACAATCTATTAAAATTAACTCGAGTCATCCCATACAAATCTTTCTCTTCTTGGTACCAGCAACACTTAAATAAAACCACTGAAATTTCTCCCCAATAATCAATTTCTAGTATTTCTTCAATTGCTCCGTAGTAACTAACATTACCAACCAATGGATTTTGATCTTTTGAACTTGCAAAGCTAGTGGTCAAGGCAGTCAAGAATACACCACTATTCTGTGTTTTACACTTAGCATCTCTATATTTTGTATCGAATCTGTATCCATTAATAACATATCCACTAAATTTCCTAGCTGTCCGATTAGGACCCATTGCAAGCACTTCTAGCTCTTTCAAAATGTCCTCTTTTTTCCCAACCTCATCCTTCAGCCATTTCCAGAATTCTTCAGTATGTGCTCTCTCTCTTTTATATCTTCTCGATATTGCATGACCATCAATTAAAGCTCGATGTTCCCTATAATAATTATGATGATATTAATATCAATAAAGAAATATTCTAATTCTTTAGTACTTGCTAGAATAAAATTAGAACATAAAAACTTACTCTTTTAAATTATCTATTTCCTCGTTACCACAATTGAATAGAATGTACCGATGACATGCCATCCACTCAGATTCTTTTAGATGAATAGCTTTTCCGTCTTTATTTCTTCTTGTACCAATAGCATATTCCATATTTTGTGGACAACTTTCAAATTTAGGTACTGCATCACCACCGCTTAAGAATCTTGAGCAGAATGTCAAGCATTCTTCTGCCAAGTAACCTTCGGCGATGGAACCCTCCGGTTTAGATCTGTTGCGCACATAAGATTTGAGTTTAGCTAGATAACGCTCAATCGGAAACATACATCGAACGTGCACAAGTCCACCGTATTCAACTTCCTTGCACAAGTGAACCTGTCAAAGAAAGCCGGTGGAAATATCATCTCAAATTGGCAAAGAATTTTGACAATTTCTTGTTGTTGCCTCTTCACATCTTCCAAATCAATTACTTTGCCCCAAAGACCTCTTAAGAATGCACCAAATATTATCAGAGGCAATGCAACCTCAGGCATCAGTGTTTTTTTCACAGCAAATTGCAACAAGTAGTGAAGTAGAAAATGAGCATCATCGGTCTTTGATGCAGTAGCGGATAACAAAAATGATGAATCTGTGAAAGTAGCAATCGATGGATTGAAGAATATTAAATGCCCAACTCCGTTGATCCAAATATGCCGGAATCTAGCTATTCCAAACACGTTGATCACGCACGATACCGTGTTTAAAGATCTACGATTCTTCGACGTTGATCAAGCGCACTTGATTCCGCGAATCGGCTTCAACGATCGTTGATTCGAGCGCACTCGAATACCGAAGGTGGAGATAGGAGATTACACTCAACTACCAATTTAATGAAAGCACAAAGCTAACAAACAAAAGTTTTATTCAAAATCAACCTTTACAAATGACACAACTCGCCTATTTATAGGCTTACAACACAACACTTGCAACATTTGACAACACTTAGGTCGTGAACGACCTAACAAAATGCGACCTAAAATATACGACCCTAAACAAAGCCAAGCGACCTAACAAATAACGACTTAACAGATACAAGTTACATTAAACACACACGACTTACAATATTTACATCACGCGACCTAAGTACAACACACGCGACCTAACTCCACGCGACTTAAGTAAAAGCAGCATATGCGGTACTAGGTCGTTGGCTCGCTTGAGCGACCTAAAGAATAGCGGCATAAGGTCGAGCGACCTAAAAAGAAGCGGCTTCAGGAAATCTTTGAGCGACCTAAAGTTGAGCGACTTAAGTGCTTCAGCAACGGACTCTTCTTCATGCGACTTATCTTCATGCGACCTATCTTCCAACGACCTATCACCTCGCGACCTAACTTAGGTCGTAACTCGTCTTTCTTCCCGCAACATAAGGTTGAGCGACCTATCTTCCCGCGACCTATCATAGATCGTAATTCATTCTCGCGACCTAACTTAGGTCGTAACTCGTTAGGTCGTTTGAGTGACTCGGAGCGACCTATATGAATTAGTAGCTCGCTAGGTTGTTTGAACGCCTTCTTCTTGAACTCGTTAGCTCGTTCCAGCATGTTATTTTCCTCATTAGGTCGTACACGACCTATCAGTATGTTAGGTCGCTCGCGACCTAAGACTTGGTCATTTTGGGCTGCATCATCCTCCCCTGGTTGACAAAAATTTGACCTCGAATTTGCACCTTCCTCTTCCACAACAAGCTCATCCGCATGATACGGAATCAGGTATTTGACATTGAAAACGTCTGCAGTGTGAATATGATTCGGCAATTTCAACTGATACGCATTATCATTTATCTTCTTCAAAACTTCCACTGGACCAATTTTACGAGCTTTCAACTTATTGTACGTTCCCACTGGAAAGCGATCTTTTGTCAATACGGCGTAAACCAAATCACCTTCTTTGAAATTCACACTCCTTCTCTTTTTATCTGCCAGTTGTTTATACTTCTCATTTGATGCAAGCAATCGTTCATAAACAGTTCTGTGGCACTCCTGCAGCTCAGTCACAAAATCATCAGCTCGCTTAACAACTCCCTTCTGATATGGCACTGTCGTCAAATCTAACGGACCTTTCGGACTTGCTGAGTATACAACTTGAAACAGACTGAAACCCGTACTACGGTTAACAACGTGATTATGTGCAAACTCTGCCTGACATAATTTCATATCCCAACTCTTCAAATTATCCTGTACAAGACATCGCAAAAAGTTTCCCAATGATCTGTTGACCACTTCCGTCTGCCCATCTGTTTGCGGATGATAGGCACTACTAAAATTCAGTTTCGTTCCAACCATCTTCCACAAACTTAACCAAAAATGGCTTAGAAATCTAGTATCCCGATCAGAAACAATAGATTCAGGTAGCCTATGTAATCGATATACCTCTTTAAAGAATAACTGAGCAACACGGACGGCATCTGCTGTCTTCTTACATGCTATGAAATGTGCCATTTTCGAAAACCGGTCAACCACAACAAATATAGAGACATTTCCCCTTTGAGTTCTTGGCAATCCCAAAACAAAATCCATGCTCACATCTACCCATGGTCTAGTCGGCACGGGTAAGGGCATATACAATCCCGCATTCGTCGTTGTCCCTTTGGAAACTTGGCAAATATGACATCTCTCCACAAACTTTTGAACTTCCCGCTTCAACGAAGGCCAAAAATAAGATTGAGCAATCAATTTCAAAGTACGATCTCTACCCACATGACCTTCCTCGTGCAACTCTTTCACAATCTTCATTCGTAAGTTGCACTCCGGTATACATAATCGATTTCCCTTAAAAAGAAAACCATCCACCATTACAAACTCATCCGTCTTCCCCTCCTTGACTTCATCTACATACTTCGCAAAGTAAGGATCATCAACAAATAATTCTGGCAATACATCAAACCCCGTCACTTCAACCTTCATTGTAGTCAACAAATGATTCCTCCGACTCAATGCATCTGCCACTCTATTCGTAATTCCCGATTTATGCTTCACCACAAATGTAAATTGTTGTAAGTACGCAATCCACGAAGCATGCCTTGCCGCAATCTTGTCCTGTCCCTGCATATGCTTCAATGCCTCATGATCAGTATATAAAACAAATTCTTTATGAAACAAATAATGCCTCCAATGTTTCACAGCTTGCACAATAGCATAAAATTCCACATCGTAAGTATTATATCTCATATTTGCTCCCGATAACTTCTCACTGAAATATGCAATAGGGCGTCCTTTCTGATTCAACACCCCTCCAATTCCAACCTTCGATGCATCAGTATGTAATTCAAACAACAACTGAAAATCCGGCAACACTAGAATTGGTGCTGTCGTCAATAGTTCCTTGATTCTCTCAAAGGCAAATCCTGCTTCCTCCGACCATGAAAATTGCTTCCCTTTCATACAATCAGTAACTGGTGCCATCACGCTACTGAAGTGTGGAATAAACCTTCGGTAGAATGATGCCAAACCATGAAAGCTTCTAACTTCTATAATCGTCCTGGGTTGTGGCCAATTTCTGATTGCTTCAACTTTATTCTGATCCTCCTGTATACCTCCATCCGAAATAACATATCCCAAAAATAAAACACTATGCATCATGAACACGCATTTCTTCGTTGCAGCATAAATTGTTCCTGTCGCAATATCATCAACACTTCCCTCAGATGTTGCAAGTGTTCTTCTGAGCTTCTACTATATATCAGTATATCATCAAAATACACCACCACGAATTTCCCAATAAATGGTCTAAAGATTTGATTCATCACCCGCATAAATGTACTAGGTGCATTCGAAAGACCAAACGGCATAACCAGCCATTCGTACAACCCTTCTCTTGTCTTGAATGTTGTCTTCCATTCATCCCCTGGTCTAAATCGAATTTGATGATAACCACTTTTCAAATCAATTTTCGAAAAGATAGTAGCTCCACTAAGTTGATCCAACAAATCATCCAATCTAGGCATAGGGAATCTATATCTCACTGTAATCTTGTTCAGGGCCCGACTATCTATACACATCCTCCATGTGCCATCCTTCTTCGGTACTAACAAAGCTGGCACCGCACAAGGACTTAAACTTTCCTACACACGCCCCTGCTCAAGCAACTCTTCCACTTGCCTTCTCAACTCCTCGTGTTCCTTTGGACTCATTCTGTAATGTGGTCTATGAGGTAACACAGCTCCTGGAACAAGGTCAATTTGATGTTGAATGTCTCTCAACGGCGGTAACTCCGTTGGTAGCTCCTCAGGAAATACATCGTCAAACTCTCCCAGCACTGGCTTTACTTCTTCAGGAATCTCAACCACTTCATTACTCTCACGTCCAATCAACAAAAACACTTCAGGCTCCTCTTCTACTTCCTTAACAAACTCCTTCAAAGATAGCAAAGTTTTAAGTTCTTCAATCTCTTCCGACTTGCTTTCTTCGTGTTGTCGCTTCTTAGGAATTAAAGTGATTTTAGTACCCTCAAACATGAAACTATAACTATTAGTACGACCATCATGTTGCACAGCCCTATCATATTGCCACGGTCTCCCCAGCAACAGATGACATACATCCATGTCCACAACATCACACCAAATTTCATCCTTGTATTTCTTCCCAATTGAAAAATTAACACAAGCTCTTCGTCCAACTTTCACCTCCCCACCTTTCCTCAACCAAGCTAACTTGTAAGGTTTTGGATGCTTCTCTGTTTTCAATGCTAACTTCTTCACAGCCTCTGTAGAGATAATGTTGTCACAACTTCCTGCATCAATAACAAACTTGCAAACCCTTCCCAAGATAGTACATGTTGATTGAAAGATGTTACTCCTCAACCAGCTAGTTTCCTCCTCATGTTTTGGTGTTAAGCAATTTCTCCATATCATCAATGAAGACCCTTCATCTCCCGACACATTTTCTTCCTCCTCATCATGTAGTGAATTATAACATTCAGCCTCTGCATCCTCATCTTCCACTTTAGCAATCATTGTTCTCTTCTTTGGTTTTGGACATTCGCTGCTCTTGTGACCCACTTCCTGGCAATTATAGCATTTGAAATTGGGGTTGACTTTTGGTTTAGTCACTTCATGAACAACTGGCTTACTCGATGCTTTAGGAATATTAGAACTACTACCCGCTCCTTTGTTTTGCCCCATAAAACATGGAAACACATCTCCCCCACATCTTCCTTGTTTCTCTCAAGCCAACGCCTTTTGATGTGCTTCTGCCACAGATCTAGGGTCGAACATGTTCACCATATCCTGGATCTGTGTTCTAAGTCCACCCACAAACATAGCGGTCAATTGTTCTTCTGTTTCCATAATGTCATTTCGAACAATCAACTGGTAGAACTCATCGGCATAATCAGTAACAGTCTTCGTCCCTTGCCTTAGGTTTTGTAGTCTCTGATACATTAGTGATTGGTAATTGTAGGGTAAGAAAGTAGCCTTCATCAATTTCTTCATCTTTTCCCAAGCAACAATCCTTGACTTCCCCATCCGCTCTCTAGTTAGTTTGCTTTGCTGCCACCATGCCATAGCTCTCCCCTTCAACCTAGTAGCAACCAACTTTACTTTACGATCCTCCGGAACCTCCTTGAAGTCATATATTTCCTCAACATAAGCTAACCAATCAAGAAATTCCTCGACTTGCATACCTCCCTTGAATTTCGGTATTTCAGTTTTCATCCCAGACTCCCACTTGTGATCATACTCCGACTGATTTCTTCCTTGTCCTCGTCCTCGTCCATGAACACTACCACCATCAAACTCCTCTTCAAACTCTGATGTATATCGATGTCGATCCTGACCACCAACATCTCTACTACCATCATTTCTCCGATCACGATCATTCACATTCCTATCACGACTTCGATCATTAACATTTCTATGACAATCTCGACTCATACTTCCATGATCACTATCAACACTTCTCTCTCGATTGGAGTGTGGTGAAACTCTACTTCCCCCATGGTTAGATTCAGGTGAAACCCTTCTCTGATTTTTATTCATCTCCAACATCATCTTCTCTAATTGACCAATCCCTTCATTAAGCTTCTCACTAAAGTTTTCGTTTATTCTTTGCTCCATCTCATCGGCTTCTTCTCTTCTATACAAAGCTTCAACATTCTGATGGCGATTAGCTCTTTTTGGTGGCATGATTACTCTTCAAACAAAGTTTACTCTCGGCCTCGAACAACAAAATGATACACGACTTGAACTCTTGAATAAGAATTGGCTCCAAGGTTCGGCTTAGCTATGATTGGCTAAGTCTAGCTCTGATACCAAATGATGCAGCAGCGGATAACAAAAATGATGAATCTGTGAAAGTAGCAATCGATGGATTGAAGAATACCAAATGCCCAACTCCGTTGATCCAAAGGTGCCGGAATCTAGCTATCCCAAACACGTTGATCGCGCATGATACCGTGTTTAAAGATTTACGATTCTTCGACGTTGATCAAGCGCACTTGATTCCGCGAATAGGCTTCAACGATCGTTGATTCGAGCGCACTCGAATACCGAAGGTGGAGATAGGAGATTACACTCAACTACAAATTTAATGAAAGCACAAAGCTAACAAACAAAAGTTTTATTCAAAATCAACCTTTACAAATGACACAACTCGCCTATTTATAGGCTTACAACACAACACTTGCAACATTTGACAACACTTAGGTCGTGAGCGACCTAACAAAATGCGACCTAAAATATACGACCCTAAACAAAGCCAAGCGACCTAACAAATAACGACTTAACAGATACAAGTTACATCAAACACACACGACTTACAATATTTACATCACGCGACCTAAGTACAACACACGCGACCTAACTCCACGCGACTTAAGTAAAAGCAGCATATGCGGTACTAGGTCGTTGGCTCGCTTGAGCGACCTAAAGAATAGCGGCATAAGGTCGAGCGACCTAAAAAGAAGCGGCTTCGGGAAATCTTTGAGCGACCTAAAGTTGAGCGACTTAAGTGCTTCAGCAACGGACTCTTCTTCATGCGACTTATCTTCACGCGACCTATCTTCCAGCGACCTATCACCTCGCGACCTAACTTAGGTCGTAACTCGTCTTTCTTCCCGCAACATAAGGTCGAGCGACCTATCTTCCCGCGACCTATCATAGATCATAATTCATTCACGCGACCAAACTTAGGTCGTAACTCGTTAGGTCATTTGAGTGACTCGGAGCGACCTATAGGAATTAGTAGCTCGCTAGGTCGTTTGAACGCCTTCTTCTTGAACTCGTTAGCTCGTTCTAGCATGTTATTTTCCTCATTAGGTCGTACACGACCTATCAATACGTTAGGTCGCTCGCGACCTAAGACTTGGTCATTTTGGGCTGCATCAGTCTTGTACCCTGAGATTTTCCTTTCCTTCGTGTGAACATACCGACTGATATTGGCTGCACAACCGTATGGCAATTTAACATTCTCCAGTACTGAGCAAAATATTCCTTTTTCTTTATTCGTCATGTCAAATATGGCAGCCCTAATCTCAAAGTGTTCGCCGTCATTTGATAAAACGGGATGCAGGACCTTCCTGATGCCCATTTCCTGTAAATCAAAACGAGCATTCAAATGGTATTTTGACTTGCCATTAATATTTAGCAAAGTACCGAGTATGTTGTCGCATATGTTTTTCTCTATATGCATAACATCAAGGTTATGTCGCAATAAATTGTGGCTCCAATACGGTAAATTGAAAAATATTGACTTCTTTTTGAAAGGGGAATCCTTTTTCTTCCCAAAATTATTTTCAAAGTCACGCAACAGTTCTTCAATGTCTGTTCCTGATAAATTTCCCGGAATCTGTCCTATTTCAACTTCACCATTGAACCTCCTCTTATCAAACCTCCACTTGTGTTTCAGATCCAGAAATTTTCTATGATTCATGTAGCACATTTTTTTACTATGTTTCAACTACATTGAAGAAGTCTCCTAATGGCATACAGGACAACCCAATTTACCCTTTGTGCTCCAACCAGATAACATTGCATACCCCGGAAAATTGCTAATGGTCCACAACACACTTGCACGTAACATGAATTTTTGATCAGTAAAGGCATCATAAGTTTCTATGCCTAGATCCTATAATTCTTTCAACTCTTCAATTAGAGGCTGCATATATACATCAATTTTATTCTTTGGAGACTCTGGAACGGAGATGAGTGCTGAAAGAATTAGATTTTCGGGCTTCATGCACAACCAAGGTGGAAGGTTGTAGTTAACTAATACAATTGGCAATGTACTGTAAGTTGTACCCATTGTACGAAAAGGATTGAATCCATCAGAGGCTACACCCAATCTGATATTTCTATTTTCTGATGAAAAATCAGGATGTATAGCATCCATCGCCTTCCAAGTCTCGCTATCAGCTGGATGTCTAAGTTTTCCGTCTTTTTTTCGGCCCACAGAATGCCATCTCATAAGTTGTGAATACTCCTTGCATATAAACAGCCTTTGCAGCCTTGGTTTTAATGGAAAGTAACGCATCACTTTTGCCGGGACTTTGTGAATCAACTTCTCTGGATCATTGTCACGGGTGCCTTTCTTTTCCTCTTCCCACCTCGAAATACTACAAGAGTTACAGACATGTTTATCTTCATTTCCTGCCCAATAGAGCATGCAATCGTTTGGACATGCGTGTATTTTTTTGTAATCAAGACCTAAATCTTTAACGATTTTCTTCGTGGCTCTAAAAGGTAAAGGTATGTGGGCCTGTGGAAAAGCCTCTCTCATCAACTCTAGTATATCCCCAACTGCAAACTCTGTAATTCCATGTACATGTTTTAAAGAATAAAGCCTGATGATAAAACTTAATCTCGAAAATTTTGAACAGCCAGGATATAATGGCTGCTTTCCATCTTCGACAAGGCGATAAAATCTTTTAGCATCGACATTTGGTGCATCAGAATTCTCATCTTCATAGTTCTGCATATTTCCACGAGTACGGTGCAACATTTCACCTAGATTATCTCCAAAATCACCAGCATCACAGTCTATATCTTCATCAATCCTTCCAAAATTTGGGTGAGAAACCTCACAAATCCATTTCACATACAATGTAGATGGACTATTGCAGATGAGATGATCATAAATTATATCTGGACGTTACTATTTTTACAATTCTTGCATGGGCACGTCATTTCATCGCCTACGACGAATTTAGAAAAACCGTTTTGTATAAAGGCTCTTATCCCGCTAATATATCCTTCACTAAACTTTAGAAGTTCTATCCAAATGTTTTCGCTGTCCATCACTAAAATTATGAATATGAGTATTTTAACATAAAAAGATAAAATTTGTGTATGTGTCCAACAAGAGGAAACCTAGACAAGTCGAATTGTTAATTCAGGCCGAATTAAGAATTTATAAGTAGTTTAAATCGAAACCTTAAAGTGATGGGAGAGAGTGTTATACCTAAAAATCGAAATGGAAGCCCTAAAGTGATGTGAACAATGCTTGAACCCCCAAATCGAAGCGAAATCGCTGAATAAAGCTTGAACCCCCAAATCGAAGCCCTAATCGAACCGAAATCGTTGAACCCCAAATTAGAAGACAGAGAAGAATGAAAATAAAAAGTTATTTGCGGGGACTTTTTTTCTTCGCGGCTCTAAAAGATCAAGGAGTGGTGTTCGGATTGATGAGGTGTCACGTTCTCCAACGTAGGATTTGCCTTGGTAGATTGGCGCGGATCGGTGCGAAAGATATGCAAAGGTCTGCTATAGCAACACTATAAAAAATGTTGCATCAATTACACTTGTTTAGCTAGAGTAACACATTTTTATGGCTAAGGCAACACCAAAAATTTAACGTTGCAGTAGGACCAAAATTGTATAGCTATCGCAACATTTTACCTGGCAACACCTTGCAAAAATGTTGTAGAAGGCCATCTATGGCGTAGTGTTGTGTATCGATTATCGTAAGCTAAATGAGAAGACGATAAAGAACCAATATCCGTTGCCTAGGATTAACGATTTGTTCGATTAGTTGAGTGGGGCCAAAGAATTTTCCCATTTGGGTTTAGCAACAGGGTTCCATCATCCTAGAGTAGCAGAGGATAGTATTCCTTTGACGACATTTAGGACTAGATATGGATTGTACAAATAGTTAGTGATGTCGTTCGGACTAACTAATGCACCAGAATTCTTCCTAGACTTGATGAACAGAATACTCCGAGAACATCTGGATAGATTCGTGTTAGTATTTATAGACGACATTTTGATATACTTTAAGGATGAAAGAGAGCATGAAGTTCATCATAGAGTGGTGCTTGAGATGGTGAGGCAGAATTAACTGAAAGAAAAATTTTCGATGTGTCATTTCTTAAAGAAGGAAGTGAAGTTTCTTGGTCATGTAATCTCAGAGAAGGGTTTGTTAGTAGACCCGGCTAAGATCGAGGTAGTGAATAGTTGGAAGAGACTTGAGACAGTGACTGAGATAAAGAGTTTTCTTCGATTAGCTGGTCATTATAGGAGATTCATTAAGGATTTTTCGCACATAGCGGCACCAATGACTAAGCTAACTCGAAAAGATGTGAAGTTTGTCTGGACTGATAAGTGTGAGGAGGCATTCCAGAAACTAAAACAGTTATTAACTAATGCCCTTGTGTTAGTAGTTCCAGAGGGGAATCAAGACTTAGTGGTGTATACAAATGCATGTGGAACAGGGTTAAGAGTTGTGTTAATGCAAAGAGGTAAAGTGATTGCCTATGCTTCTCGATAGCTCAAACCGCATGAGGTTAGATATCCAACTCATGATTTGGAATTAGCTGTAGTAATTTTCGCATTGAAGGTGTGGAGACATTAACTTTTGGGAGAAAGATTTGAGTTGTATATGGATCATAAGTGACTGAGATATTTATTTTCTAAGAAGGAGTTGAATATGAGACAACAGAGGTGGTTAGAGTTTTTAGCAGCTTATGACTTTGGTATTGAGTACACATCGGGAAAAGGCAATAAGGTTATAGATGCACTTAGTAGGAAACATCAGAGTGCAGTATTGGCAAGGATAATAGAGTGGAAAGATTTAGAAGTGTTACTCCAATAATTCACCTTCCGCTGAAGTTAGGAGATCTCAAACAAAGGGCAGAAGGAAAAGAATACGGATCAGACCTTCCGTAGAGGTCGAAGGGATGCAGTCAACAATATGAAGCTGCTCAAGACCTTTTGCAGAAGATGGAGGGTATTATTCCACAACATCTGAGAAGCTCTTGCCCTCCGAAGGAGGCAAAGAAATCAAGACAAGGACAAGCAACCCTATAACAACCTTTCCGAAAGCATAATAAGCCTTTCAGGCCATCGGAACACCTACCGAACACCTTTCGGCGGTGTCGAAGGGTCTATAACGAAGGCAACATTCATAAATCAGCAAGGAACATAAGGCAATTCTCCAACAATGTTCAAGGAAAGCTCGGCTCTTAGAAACATCCAAGTAAAAAAGCAACCTTCCGACAAAGTCGAAGGGTTCACAATAGCCTGAAACACTCCGGCACCGCCGAAGGGTTCACCAACCACACATGTGATAGAGTTTCCAACAAGGGTAATAGGTTTCTAAAAGCATATGGAAGAAAGGATCCTTCGGTAGTTCTCAAAGATCCGCAATAACATGCAAAAATAAAACCTTTCGACGAAGTCGGAAAGTTAGCAACTGTGTAAAAGAACGGAACCTTTCGGCCCAGCCGAAGGCACAGGACGGAAGCATGGCCACCGACATCTATAAATAAGACCCAAGGGGTCCTGTTTCAGGGTAGATTTTTCCTCATTCCATTCTTGTATTTCTAAAATCATAGTTCCGTAACCCTAATTGGGTAGTGATTTGGGAAAATTTATTAAGAAAAGAAGTTCTTTCAAGGATCAGAGGGAAGTCTTAAATTTTGTACATTTTCATTATAGTTTACATTAATCTTTGCTGGTTTAATCACAACTTTCAGGTGTAGTTCCTCTGAAAGGTGCGAATCAATAGAAACAATGATATTATTTCTTAGGCGGTCTTCATAAACCTTCGGAAACCTCTGGATTGTAGCCTAAAACCTTCGGACATAAAGGGGCTTATCAGAATTGGTATACATAAAACCATCCGGAGTCATAAATCCTGAGGTTCAAACCTTTCGCCAAGTATCATAACCTGTAGTATCCCATCAACCTTAGCATCACTCCAAATCCTTTTGGTAAAGAATCTAGTTAACTCTCTATATGAGATAAACCAAGGAAATCTAATCTCGATCAAGGAAAAAGCTTTCGGGTGGAGTCTTATAAAGGTTTAACCAAATCAGATACCCTTCTACGTTAATTCAACAAGACCCAAAAGACTTCTTTCCTCCTAAATCTCGTATCCAAGTCTTCTTGATCCCATCGAAAGGTCACGTATTAAGTCTAATCCTGAGTAAAGAAGTAAAGAAAGTTCTATATATCATTAACCTTTCGGTATAGTTCAAACTAATCTTATCACTCGGAATAGCTCAGAGCTATCAGCTGAACATTCGTTAATCCTTTTGGAGTTTCCATCTTCCACCTTTTTTCAATAACTTCTTTTACTTGGATTCTTTAGAGTGTCGACCATAAATTTTGTTAACATAAAGCTTGATCCAACGGTTAAAATCCTAATACCTTTCAACAAAGCTAAAACCAACTTCCTAAAAGTGACCAAACCTTATGGCAAGGTCAAAGGTTCTTATACACCACCTAGGAAGTAATTATCTGACTTATTGCTAAGGAGATTAATCACTCAAACCTTTCGAAAATATTAGAGTTTGGCTTTAAAGTGGTACTTTTGGTTAATAACCATTCGTGTCATAAAGAAAAGCTCCATGAAACTCCTAATAAGCTTTACCTTAGGTACTAAGTTTTCTACTTGAAAGATTAAACCTTTCGACTATGTCGAGAGATCTAAATCAAAAGTCAGCGATTATTGAAACGAAGTGCAGAGACTATTATTAGGGATATCTTAACCTTCTATTCAAATTACCTTCCCTTTCTTGTTGAAGCACTACTTGGGGTGTTGACCAAAAATTTGGTTAACATTTTTGGCACTAGAAGGATGGCTTGAACCTCCGACTTGATTGATTTCCTGACACTACAATTCTCTGATTCTCATCGAACCAGTTTCGCATCAAATTCACTTATTATTGATTAGATCATGGCTAAAAGATTCAAGAGGTCTGAGGAAAGTGTCTTCCGAACCACACTTGGTAAGGCATTCCTATGTAAGAATTAAAGACTCTAATCAAGATGAGGAACAAAGGTTAAGACTTGAAGCCTTGAAGATTATAAACAAAAAGAAGATGGAATCTTATGACCTTGAAAATTGGAGCTTGAACCCCTTTCGTGTGGGACCAACCCCGATATTTGCACTTGGAAAAAGAATAAATGGAAGTGACAACATTTTTAATCGAATAAGAAGAACTATCTAGTCATATTCCCAGGGAACTATCTTTGAAAAAGAGATGATAAAGGATTATGATAATTTCACGAACAAATGGAGTAAGATCATAAATGATGCCCGCCAGCCAAGGGAAAACTATGAGCATCTGGGAAAATCCGCGACTAAAGAAATAAGACAGATAAAAGAACTGCCCAGAGGAAATATAAGAATTACCAAGGAGTTTCCAACCAAAACCCTGAGACTAAAAGGAAAGCCTTTAAAAGAGAACCAATGGCAATGAAAAGGAAACCTATCCCTCAAGAAGAAGTATTTAAACGAGGATACAAAAGAGTTAGACGCCAGTCAAAGACGGCTAAAAAATCAATACTTCTTGGATAATACAATCTTACAACGTCAATCGAGGACATTTATATTAGAACTAAAGAGGAACTAAATTATTAGCCCTCTCAAAAGAAAAAGCCAGGGTTTGAGAGAAGGTCTAAAGGAGCATATTGCAACTTCCATCTCATGAATGGACATGATACTAACCAATGTAAAGTACTTAAAAAATGGTCCTACACTTTCTAAAACAAGGAAAGCTAAAACAATTTGTAAAGGATTAATCAAGCCATGAAATAAAGGCTCTATTCTCAAAATAAGAAAAGTCTACATGATCGGGAGAGGAATTCTCCTTAAACTTAGACTACCTAAAAAGGCAAGTTACCAATAATGGTAGAAAGCCCTTGGTCGCGCCAAGATTGCCAGGCCAAGGCACCTCCTAAAGGGAGGGCGTAAGCCTTTATCTGCGCCAAAACCAGAAATGGCCAGGTTAAAGCAGCACAAGTCCTTATCCGCGTCACGCTATAGCCAGGATAAGGCACCCCCTGGAGGGAGGACGGGTAATCCCTTGGTCCCGCCACGCTATGGCCTGGCTAAGGTACTGAACAAGCCCTTAACCACGTCATGCTATGGCTAGGTTAAGGTGCGTCCTGGAGGGAGGTTGAGTAAGTCCTCATGCTCTGCTTTAGAATAAGCTAGCCGAGCGCACCAGAAACCTGGATGAAATGTCCGGTGGACTAAGAAAAGTCCATGCCTGAAATAGGCACTGCTAGAAATTGGCATTGCTTAAAATAGCAAACACCAAAAAGGTCGGTAGTGTCAAAGATGACAAACAGCCTAAAATAGGCTCTACTTAAAAGCACAAAATCGGACAAAAGAGTCCCTGCCTGAAATAGGCCAAAACAAATGAAAAATAAACAAAGAAAAACTCAGGCCTGAGAAAGCAAAAGCATGCAAGACATCCTAAGAGCCTGAAGATGACACCTTCAATAGATAGAATCAGAAAGAATTCTTGAATTTCTGCCAGACGGGTATTCTGGTCTTCTATTACTTATTACCATAAATGGTTTTCTGGTCTTTTATCACTTATTACTAGAAATGGTATTCTGGTGTTCTATTGCTTATTACCAGAAATGGTATTCTGGTCTTCTATTGCTTATTATCAAAAGTGGTATTCTGGCCTTCTATTATTAACGGTACCTTGGACTTCTGTTACCAGAAATGAAATTCTGAAAGTGGCATTCTGGTCTTCTATCACTTATTACCAAGAACGGTAGTTCGGTATTTTATTACTCATTGCAGGGCTAAGTTCATGATACTTTATTGTAAACTGCTAAATATGGTATTCTAAAATTTTATTACCCAAATTCCAAGATGGGTTTCCTGGTCTTCTGATACTAAATACCAGGGTGAATTCTTGGTCTTCTACTAATTATCAAGTGCCGCATCAGACTAAAGGTCCCGGTATCTTATTGGCAAATATGAATTTCTATCCTTATGACGACCATCATTGGAAACGATACGGCAGGGTTCTATTGCTTATTATCAAGGAAAGGCATTTCGACATTCTAACTCTCAATCGCCTATTATCAAAGTATACCAAAAAGTGACTGCCAAATTATTTCAATATTTTCTAATACCCGAATCTGGGTCCGGTGATATCTTGTAAAACTTCATCATTAATGATGCTAAGACTACTGATTATTGAAAGTCCCAATCTAGGTAGACAATCTTTGGGATTTTATTTATCTCAAGAAATTTGACCCGAGTCAAGGAATATTGTTGGAAGAAGATTACTGCCAAAAGAGTCTCCAAATGGGAACTTCCGACTTTCTTGTTCTTAGATTCCCTTGATAATGAGGAATGAATCCAAAAAAACTACTATATCAAGATCTCAGTCATAAATGTTCCATCAGGGTCTTCATTGAGTAAATGTTAGATTTCGTCAATTATATATAGCCTAACATTAACTACTTTTAGGAATGCCAAACAAGTGAAAGGAGCTAAATTTGTGTTCATCCCTCATTATGGATAAAGATAAGACTTTGACATTTTTAATGAATCACTTTTCATACAATTGCCATAATTGATTTGCTAATCTAGGCAACTGAGGCCTTCTAGATTAGATTGTCAATTTCAAGCTAATAATTAAAGAGTACTTTGTGCTACATGTTTTACTAGAAAGACAAGGTGACAAAGAATCTAGATTCACTTAACCAGAAGAGGAGTCATGGATTGAAATGAAAAGCTTGGAGACACATCAATCTCCAAGAGGCATATCCGAATCAAAGATAAACAAGGTGTAAACAAAGATAACAAAACAGGTAGCATTTGCAATATTATAAGTATTGCATTATGCTGCATAGCATTACCAAGGTATGGAAAACACATCCTATGTCTAAATTGAGATGCTCGTGACCTTATCAATCATACTAGCAAAACTCATGGATATTATAGCATTGACACTTGAAACTGAGTTACCAAATATGGACTCTGAAGATTTGCATGGAATCCGACTATCTTTAGATTTTATTTCCAAGTTGTCCATCTTCTCATGAAGATTAGTCATTTCAAGTCGAGATTTACACAAGTATCTCCACCAATGAAATGCTTCAAAACTTTAGTATCCTAGCCTCCCTCTTTCTTGAAGATTTAATTTCAAAATCTCAATTTTTGTAAAGAATCTTCGAATAGTGCGACATTTAAGCTTAGAAATTAAAGAAGTCTTTGTAAAAATTAAATTTGTTTGAGCTCCATTCTTAACTTATCCAAGATCACTGCGAACATCGAAGAAGCAGCTTCGAAAGGAAAAACTAGTCTTGTTCAAGTCTCCCATATCAACAAGAAAAACAGAAATCAAATCTCTGTATTTCATCAATAAGAACACATACTAGAGTATGTTTATTGTTGAAACTTGTTGTTAATAATAAGATATAATAACCCCATCTAGAATGGTAACTAGTGTGTATTTGCTAATTTCATCTCTCAGTTAGAAGGGTATTAAAGCGTAACTATCAAAATATCAAATAAAATAACCTAATTTTCTTTAAAAGAAATTTTCCTTCTACCTTTGAAGGAAGCCGAGTGAGGAGAGAGGGTGTTCTACGTACAAAAACCGTTTACCCTAAGGTAAACGATATTAGGCCATTTTTGAAGGAGACCTTCCTCTATATAACATGTTGACTAGGTTGGCAGTTAGTTTGGAATAACGTAGTATAGACAAGCGAAACATAAAATACGTACTAAGAAATGTATATTCATAGAATAATTGCTTGTCACCTATTTGTAATCACTCCCCCTAATTACATGAAATGGACATAGAAGGAAATTCAAAAATAAACTTATACTTATAACACCTAAACCACTTAAAGAATTTTTTTGACAAAGGGTCTAATTCAAAGCAAATTGCAGCACGCACCAGGATTTAGGCCAAGACCTAACCTACATAAAAATAGAAACACTCAAATAAACCCCCACTGAAATTTACACAAATAATAAGAATTTGATGGCACAGTGCCAAAAATGCACTTTACACAGAATTAGCCAAATGTCTCTCTCTACGCCCAGCGAAAGATTAGGAATTCGCCTCTCTTTTTCAAAAAAAAGCCGTACCAAGGCTATCATTTGTAGAGTTTCATTGGATAATTCCTAGCCAACATTTGTTTTCAAATCAAATGGAGCGGTAATTATGCAAAATGATAAAAACCATTAACGACGATTTATAGAAAACAAGAAAATGTCTCATTTTTTGCACCAGAATCACTGTCACGATCCGTTCGTCTTTCTCCCGCTCTCTTCTAATTTTTGTTATATAGGCATTTATTTCTAAAAAAGAAGAAGAAAACAAACATAACAAAAGAGATGCCTCAATGGCAGTCTGCAATCTCCACCCAATCCATCCCGATTTCATCAACGCGGAAGCATCACACTGTTGTTGCTGCTTTGCGTTAGGCTTATTAAACCCACCGCAAGAGGCGGAAGAAGTCGATAGCGCGCAATCTAGCAACACGAACCACCTACAGCCTAATGTCCTTAATCCACATATAAAAGCAACATCTCCTTACTTTTGATCTGGCCACAAACACATTCTGGTTGGATTTAGCCATCTGGGATGCTTCTGGGGAAAACCTTATGCTCATAACCTACTCATCTTATCAGCCAATCTGGGTAGAACCCATTATCATCAACTCCATCGATTTCACTCCTGGCCTTCTGCCTTTTTCGAATGATCTGTAGGAAGGGAGGAAGACCATCTTACTGCTTTTAATACTTTCGGTGTCTAATGCTACGATGTTAGTGTCATTTTGAACATGTACATATTGACAAATCACTTTGGAAAATGTAACACAAAGCAGTATATATGTGAATATTTTGATATTTTAGTTGAATTTCTGAAGTTATGTTGTACAGCTAAAAATTTGTTTATGTATTTGTTACCTTGTCATATGATGTTTTGATATACAGAAAGGAATCGAAAGGTTTATAACCCTTAGACTTCAACAAAAACTTATTGTCGGAAGGACTAACCATTAAGCTATTTAGACCTTCCGACAATAGAAAAAATTGAGGTGTTCCGGTCCTATCGGAAGGTTCAAAAAAGGGCAAATTCATTGCCGCAACCCTAATTCCCTTCGGAGGGGAAAAAGGATACTCAAGGTTACCAAAATGATACTTAAGTGGATCTTGGGTTATACTATTAACTAAATACTGAATGCAATCTTAAATCTTACTTGGAAAAATGAATGAGTAGGAAAGATGGCCTAAAAGTTTTTAAATCGGGTTTAGAAAATGACCTCTTTGTTTTGAGGGAGGTCAAATTGTTTAAAAGAACTCTTTTACTTGTACTTGGTAATTACATTTGCAAGAAAATGAAGCTGGAAACTCTATAGTGCTTAGAGTGGATGACTTGGAAAGTCAAGAGCATCCCTTCGCATGGGGGAAGGAGGGCAAATGTTACTCCAAAAATTCACGTTCCACTAAAGTCAGGAGATCTCAAACAAAGGGCAGAAGGAAAAGAATACAGATCAAACCTTCCGAAGAGGTCGAAGGGATGCAGTCAATAATATGAAGCGACTCAAGACCTTTCACAGAAGATGGAGGGTATTATTCCATAACATCCAAGAAGCTCTTTCCCTCCGAAGGAGGCAAAAAATCAAGACAAGGACAAGCAACCCTATGACAATCTTTACAAAAGCATAATAAGCCGTTCGGGCCAGTCGGAACATCTACTGAACACCTTTCGACGGAGTTGAAGGGTCTATGATGAATGAAACATTCGTAAATCAGCAAGGAACATAAGGCAATTCTCCAACAACGTTCAAGGAAAGCTCGGCTCTCAGCAACATCCAAGTAAAAGGTAACCTTCTGACAAAGTCGAAGTGTTCACAATAGCCAGAAACCCTCCGGCACCGTCGAAGGGTTCACCTACCGTACATGTGATAGAGTTTCCAACAAGGGTAATATGTTTCTAAAAGCAAATGGAAGAAAGGATCCTTCGGCAGTTCTCAAAGATCCGCAATAACATGCAGAAAGAAAACCTTTTGACGAAGTCGGAAAGTTAGCAATTGTGTAAAAGAATGGAACATTTCGACCCAGCCAAAGGCACAGGGACTAAAGCATGGCCACCGGCATCTATAAATATGACCCAAGGGGTCCTGTTTCGGGGCAGATTTTTCCTCATTACATTCTTGTATTTCTAAAATCATAGTTTCGTAGCCCTAATTGGGTAGTGATATGGGCAAATTTATTAAAAAGAGAAGTTCATTCAAGGATCAGAGGGAAGTCTTAAATTTTGTACATTCTCTTTACAATTTACATTAATCTTTGCTGGTTTAATCACAACTTTTAGGTGCAGTTCCTCCGAAAGGTGCGAATCAACAGAAACAATGATATTCTTTCTTGGGCGGTCTTCATAACCCTTCAGTAACCTCTGGATTGTAGCCTAAACCCTTCAGACCTAAGGGGGCTAATCAGAATTGGTATACATAAAACCTTCCAGAGTCATAAATCCTGAGGGTCAAACCTTTCTCCAAGTATCATAACCTGTAGTATCCCATCAACCTTAGCATCACTCCAAATCCCAAACAACTGCTTGCCTAGCCTTTCGGTAAAGAATCAAGTTAACTCTCTATATGAAATAAACCAAGGAAATCTAATCTCGGTCAAGGAAAAAGCTTTCGGGTGGAGTCTTATAAAGGTTTAACCAAATCAGATACCCTTCTACGTTAATTCAACAAGACCCAAAAGACTTCTTTCCTCCTAAATCTCATATCCAAGTCTTCTTGACCCTATCGAAAGGTCAGGTTTAAAGTCTAATCCTGAATAAAGAAGTAAAGAAAGTTCTATATATCATTAACATTTCGGTATAGTTCAAACTAATCCTATCACTCGGAATAGCTCAGAGCTATAAGTTGAACATTCGTTAATCCTTTTGGAGATTCCATCTTCTACCTTTTTTCAATAACTTTTTTTACTTGGATTCTTTAGAGTGTTGACCATAAATTTGGTTAACATAAATCTTGATCCAACGGTTAAAATCCTAATACCTTTCGACAAAGCTAAAACCAACTTCCTAAAAGTGATCGAACCTTACGGCAAGGTCAAAGGTTCTTATACACCACCCAGGAAATAATTATCTGACCTATTGCTAAGGAGATTAATCACTCAAACCTTTCGGAAGTATTAGAGTTTGGCTTTAAAGGGGTACTTTTGGTTAATAACCATTCGTGCCATAAAGAAAAGCTCCACGAAACTCCTAACAAGCTTTACCTTTGGTACTAAGTCTTCTACTTGAAAGATTAAACCTTTCGACTACGTCGAGAGATCTAAATCAAAAGTCAGCGATTATTGAAACAAAGTGCAGAAACTATTATTAGGGATATCTTACCTTTTTATTCAAATTACCTTCCCTTTCTTGTTGAAGCACTACTTGGGGTGTTGACCAAAAATTTGGTTAACAAGAAGCATTGACTACATGCGGAATACAATGGAGATCTAAGAGTAGTTCTAGTCAAGAAACTGCCATGTTGTCGTATTTAGAAGTTCGACCGCTGATGATCGAAAGGATTACTTCTAAACAAGGGGAGGATCCATTATAAGTTAAATGGATCAAAAAGTTAAGGAATGGAATAGAGGGCGATGACTTGAAATATTTCAGTCTTGACCAGAATGGGTGGTTGAGGAGGAAAGGAGGACTATGTGTTTCGAATATGGGAAACATTAGGAAGGAAGTTCTTAAAGAATGTCGTCGTTTGAAGTTCACTATTCATCCAGGAGGAACTAATATGTATCAGGATATGAAAAGGAGTTTCTCTTGGAAAGGTATGAAGAGAGATGTAGGCTTATGGGTGAGGCGGTGTTTAAACTTTCAATAGGTAAAAGCCGAACATCAGAAACCGAGCGGGTTACTTCAGCTTTTGGATGTTCCAATCTGGAAATGGGATTCTATCTCAATGGATTTCATAGATTGGTTGCCAAGGTCGAATAGAGGAAATGAGAGTATATGGGTTATAGTGGACAGATTGATTAAGAGTTCACGCTTTATACCCGTTAAGTCAATCAAGACATCATCAGATTTAGCTAAGTTATTCATGAAGAATATAGTTAGACTTCATGGAATTCCTAGTAGTATAGTAAGTGACAGAGATTCCTTATTCACTAGTGAGTTCTGGAAGAGTCTACAGGAGACCTTAGGCACCAAGCTCAAAATGAGTACCACTTACCATTCGTAGACAGATGGGCAAACTGAGAGAGTTAACAAAGTCTTAGGGGATTTGTTAAGAGCTTGTGTGCTAGACTTTGGAGTATCATGGGAAGACCATCTATACTTAGTCAAGTTTTCATATAATTACATTTACCAGACTAGTATAGGGATGGCACTGTTTGAAGCTTTTTATGGAAGGCCATGCAAATCTCCAGTCTGTTGGTTTGAGACCGGGGATAGATTAATTCTTGGTCCGGATTTGGTTAAAGAAGCTGCAGAAAAGATTGAGTTAATTCGAGCTAGAATAAAGGAAGCTCAGTCTAGGTAGAAGAGTTATGCTGATAAGAGATGGAAAAACTTAGAGTTCGTAGTTGGAGATCATGTTTTTATCAAGGTATCACCGATGAAAGGTGTAATCAGATTTGAAAAACCAGGAAAATTAGCACCAAGATTCGTTGGACCGTTTCCTATTATAAAAAGGGTCGGGAAATTCGCGTATAGAGTAGAGTTACCGAATAGTTTGGCAGAAGTCCATATTGTTTTTCATATTTCTCATCTAAGAAAGCGTATTCGAGATCCAAAGACTACTATTGCACTGAGTGTGTTGAATGATCTAGTAGTGGAATCATATATGACTATAGTTAGAAAACCAGTTCGTATAGTTGTGAGGAATGAGAAGAGACTAAGGAACAAGACAGTCAAATAAGTCAAAGTCCAGTGGAGTGACGACGAGAGAGACTATACTTGGGAAACCGAGAGCAGGATTGGAGATACTTATCCTGACTTGTTTCATGGTATGTTTTACCTTTATGTTTGGTTGTTGTGGGTACCTTATCATAATTTCGAGGACGGAATTCTTTACGGAGGGGAGTCTGTAATGACCCTAATTTTGACTAACATTATTTAGAACATTAATTAGATAAATAAAATAAAATAATGTTAATGGTTAAGGGATTAAGATTTGTTAATTAATAAGGGGTCGTGCCTTAATGAATGTATAAGCACAAGAAAATTCGAAATAAGTAAGTAGGAGGAATATGGAAAGGGTAAGATGTGAACATCCTTCATTCTAATACCGTAAACTCTTCCATTCTTCATTTCTTGTTCATTTTAACATTCAAAAACAAAACTAAAACCCCTATTGAGCTCGACCGGCCACCATTAAGAAGATCCAAAAAGAAGAAAAGCTAGGATTCAAGTAGAAAGCTTAAGCAAATCAGTCAAAAGGCAAATCTCAACCTTTTTAACACAAAGCCAATGTGAATAATTAGCTTACAACTCGCTTTTGAGAATGATCTCGGTTTCAAGGTTTTGTCCGAACTATTTTGCAAGTAATATGTCATGTTATGTTTATTTAAATGGATATATATGCTTGTTGAAGATTTATATGATTTCATATGGATTTATGATTTGTTTAGATTAGAAAACCTATCGAATGACATCCAAATGAGTTGCGTTTCTGATATATGATCAAAAAAATATTTTAGAAGTGGGTTTCAAGTTTTATAATTTTCTAAGTAATTGTGGATTTGTGAATTTTCTATGAGAGAAAATAGTTAATATTAGTTTTAAAATATTTAAAGCAATTATATAATGATTTCGGGTCTAAATTTATATATGTTAGAAAACATATTAAAAGTGAATTATTATGATTTTTGGGGAATTTTCCTAAGTGTTTTACTATGGCTACAAAATTATTTAAGTTGAGGGACTTAAATATTTTACAGGTTGTTAAGGAGGAGGGCTTATTTGTTAAAATGTTTTTAATTGTAAATTTCGAATTCGACAGCCTTTTTAGAAAAGAATTTTGATAAAGAGTGGACAACCAATCATATTTTGAAAAATTGGGCATGTTAGGTAAAAGGGAATTACTTTGAAAGGCAATAAACCAACTTTGTTTCGAATTACAACTTCGCCACTTCCTTAGCTTGATTCTGTCACCATGTCTAGTTAGACCTTTCGCACCTATTCGAAACCAATGCAAATGATATTAAGCATTTGGTATGTAGTGTATGGAGAAAGGCAGAAGGAATGATGACGTTGAAAGCATGCTTCCGAAGGGGTTGAAGCCACTCCAATTAGCTTTCGAATCAATCGACTTACCTTTGTTTAGGAAGAAGCTTTCGAACAAGTTGTCGCTTGCCTTAGTTTTGGAAAGGAGCTTTCAAAAGAGTTGCCACTTACTTTTGTTTTAAAAGAAGCTTTCGAAAGGATAACCGCTTTTGAACCTATTTGATACCCATGATGCCGCATTTATACCTTTCGAATTAGTTAAGACCACTTTTCTTTATAGCCTTAAAACAATGTATTCGAAAGGGGTGCTTTCGCCTTTTAACTTTGATGCCACCTTCTCAATTCCGTCGAAAGGGTCGTATAGTTGCTTTCAAATAGTTTCAAAAGGGTGGTTTTCGAAACTACCCTCTTTCTTTTACTTGGGATCAATTCTTTCACCTTTGTTCTTTATGACCCTTTAGTTATATAAAGGTTAAACCCAATACTTTCGGAAGGAATTATTTTAAATGGTTTCGAAGCAATGTTTTCACAAACCCTTACTTGAACCCATTGCTTTCGAATGGTGTATTTTATGTGTTCCGAAAGGTTTGTATTAAGTGTTTCGAAAGGAAGGTCTCCAATGCTTGCGAAAGACAAGGTTAAATGGTTTTGAAAGGGGATGTCTAAGGTTTTATATAATGGTTTCGAAAGGGATGCTTTCAATTATTTTAAAAGGGATTGTTCAAGGTTTTAAACAACAGTTTCGAAGTTATTGCTTTGGCTTTAAAGCCTAAAATTTTCTAAGTTAAAAAGAGGCTTTAACTTATTTTGAAGGAACAGATAATTCCATTGATTAGATTTCATCAACATAATTTTGTGTATAGCATATATCATGGCATAAGTGTTTTGAGTAAAGCAAGGAATACGATTTCCTTGTTTTATAAAGATATGATTTCAAGGGTGAATCATTTGAAAAATTATTTATAGGGAAATGAAATTTGAATAGAGTGGTTAACCCTAAGTTTATGACTTGGATATCAGAAGACCAGATGGGACTGGTATAGGTTCACATCCTATACTTTAGCTAATAGCCTATAGCTAATACAAGTCCGAAATTCCAATGTGTAGGGCTTTATCATAGATGGGACTAAAATGATGTTACACTCATAAGGGAATATATAGAGTAAAGATAGGTTATTGGTGAGTCCACAAAACCATTAGGATCAGTTAAACCTAGAAGAAGATAGTTAACACCAATGAAGGTAGAAATTTTCATGATATGATCGAGGAGTTGACTTGTAAAAAGAGTTGCAACAGTTTGTGAATGCCCTATAGGATGGCGGGAAGGAAATTCCAACCCACTGAGTCATCATCCCAGCAGAGGCAAGCCAGGCCCAGTGTTGAGGAGCCTAGGCAACTTGAAAAATGTTTAGTGATCAATACAATCATTAGTGGGCCACATCCAGCTGATAAGATTGGAATGAGATGAATAGATATGTTGTTGCTTTAAAACATACAGAGAATGAGGGTTGTTTTGCTGAGGAGCATGGTACTTCGGCAAAACAAGTAAGGACGATGATTGTTGACAATGTTTTCCGAAACAGAGATGCTGATGGGGTGGAAACCCTGATGATTGACCCGTTTGTGATTACGGCAATGATTGGCCCTGCAATAGTTCGAATGGTGTTGGTTGACTATCGGAGTTCAGTCAACATTCTGTTTAAAAAAGCGTATGACCAAATGCTTCTAGAGGGCAAGGACTTGAATGCGTGCAAACCTCAAATCCAAGGATTTAACAGGATAGCTACAGAGACAGTCGGATATGTGGAACTACTAGTGGTGCTTGGTGAGGGCGACCGCAAGTGAGTGCGGGTAATGCCTTTTGTGATGTTGGATATTTACTCCGTATACAACACATTTTTGGCCCGACCGGCCTTGGCTGAATGCAAAGTGGCTATAGCTCCATGGTGCTTGACAATGGAGTTTCCTATAGAGAATGGTCTTGGAATAATATAAGAAAATTAGGGGTTGGTCATGAATGCTATGTCGTCGAGCTAAAGGAGGCGAGGCGAAAAGAGAAAGGGAAAGGTGTAGAGGGGACCCCCTAAGTTAAGGCTTTAGATGCATAGCAATCACCACCTTAGCCCTAGCTCGAGCAGCACAGTCGGTTCCATAAGGATATGTATCTATGAAAAGAGCCACTGGATGGAAGGGCAGCTCCAACCGAGTTTATGATCAACATCCCGATCGGCCAGGATGATCCTACGTGGGTCCTGAAGATTGGGTCACAGCTCGACACGAGGGTGATTAAAGAGTTAGTTGGTTTTCTCCGACAAACGTGGATGTATTCGCATGGACTCACTTTGACATGTATGGAATATCATCAGAGATAGAAAGGAATGCATTAAATATAAATTCGATATGCGTTCCTGTGAAACAGAAACGTCGCAATCTGAGTCCAGAGAGATCCGCTGCGCTCAAAGAAGAAGTGGAGAAGTTGAAAGATAACGGCTTCATCGGTGGTGCCTTTTACCCGGAGTGGGTATCAAATATGGTCTTGTTGAAAAAGTCAAACGAAAAGTGAAGGACAGTTTCCCACTCCTAAGGATAGATAGCTAGTAGACTCGACAGCCGGACATGAATTGCTCTCATTTACAGATACATACTCTAGATACAATCAGATTCCAATGCATGTCTCAAATCAGGAGCACACCGGCTTTATTACCAACTTGGGACTGTATTGCCATCTTAGCATGCCCTTTGGATTAAAGAAAGCTAGAGCAACTTGCCAAAGATTGGTCGATAAGATGTTGAAATATCAGATCGAGCGTTTGATGGAAGTCTACGTGGATGACATGCTCGTGTAGTCACGATGTTCGAGAAACCACATCGATAATTTGTTAGAGATGTTCGACATTCTCTGGAAATACAGGATAAAGCTCAACCTTTTGAAATGCTCGTTTGGCATTATGTTAGGGAAATTCCTAGGCTTCATTGTGAATTCTCGTGGGATTGAAGGCAATTTGAAAAAGAATGAGGCATTGAAAAACATCGAGGCCTCGAAGATGATCAAGGAGTTCCAGAGTTTAAATGGGAAGATCGCTGCTCTGAGTCGATTCATCTTCAAAGCAACAGACAGATGCATCCCTTTCCTTGATGTGATTAAGAAGGGAAAAAAGAATTTCTCTTAGATACATGAGTGTAGATGCATTCCATGCTCTAGTGAATCACTTGGAGAGACCCCTCATTCTTTTGATGTCATTGGATGACGCAGACTTGTTTGTATATCCGCCAGTGTCGGTGCGTGCTTTGAGTGCCGTGCTCGTACGTGAGGAATACCGCATCCATCGACTAATCTACTACATTGGTAAGCGATTGACAGGAGTAGAAAGAAATTGCCAAAGAATGGAAAAGCTTGCACACTGCCTATTGATCGCTTCAAGGAAGCTCCGCCCATACTTTAAGGCTCATCCAATCAAAGTTCTCACTGACTAGCTATTGCGTCAAGTCTTACAGTGACCTGATACTTTTGGAAGGCTGTTGAAATGGAACATTGAATCGAGCCAATATGACATAACCTATCACCCTTGAAGAGAAATCAAGGGTCAAGCTTTGGCAGATTTCATAGCCCAATACACTACATGAGACGATACTTTGGAGAGAAGCGGTGAGCATAATGTTAGGTGCAAGATGTACATGGATGGTGCATCAAACGAATGTTGTTGCGGTGTTGGAGTTGTACTTGTCACTCACGAGGAACATTCAATCTGTTATGCTTTGAGGCTCGATTTCCTTGTGACGAAAAATAAAACGGAGTATGAAGCATTGATCGTAGAACTCAAAATCGCCATGGAACTAGGAGTTAAAACTTTACATATCTTCTGTGATTCCCAGTTGGTGTCATGTCAAGTAAGAAAAGAGTTCCAAACAAAGGGAGCGAGGCTACTCCTTATCTAAACCGGACCCTTGAGCAACTTAGTGACATTGAATATTATACAATAACGCATATTCCCAGAAAGAAAATGTAACAACCCTTTACTTGGAGGCCCAAAACTAATGGCTACGGATGCTGCAGTCATCCATAGTTATTAATTCTTGGTGACCAAATACAGCGGTTCTAGATTCATTGATACAATGATCACAGAAATATGAAAAAAAAATTAACAATTCAAAAACAGATTTCCACATTCCATTCAAAACATTTGATGTTCATTACATAATCCCAAAAACGTTAACCATGTTTAGCAAAATATAATTATTACACATACGCCAAGAGCGACATATGAAGATGCCTCCTTGGTAGATCAGAGTATATAATAAAGCCAATAAATCTGCCTTGACAAACAAAACACACAGCGGAAAAAGATATCTCTAAATAACTATATGCCTCCTGCACGCCTATGGAAGCTTTATTCGTCTAAAAATGGAACCTAAAAACCCTAAACCTTAAACTACTCAAAATCAATTGAGTACCCGAGAGTTTAAGGGGAAAACATAAACTTCAAGTCAAACATAAAGCTTGGTATGAATAATAATCTATCATCTCAATCATTTAGATATCTAGTTAGACCACGCCACTTAGCGAAACAGGTTTCCCCTCACTAGTATCTCAAAACCTTTATAAAATCATATATTGTGCTCCTGCATCCACAATGGTTAAAACAATTCAAAACAGTATATTACGATGATATGCAAAACAAATGAATTAATTCTGGATTACCCATCCCCATTCATTTTAGACGATCTGTCTCGGTTATAGTTTCTAGGATACTATTAACCTATTAGTTTTCATGGGCTGACTAATAATCGGTTAAACAATTAAGAACTTGCTGTCCAATTACATAGTTTTCATGGGGTCACTATGAACCTATTGCTACTCCAATATCTTACTTTTATCCTAGTTTTCATGGGTTGACTAGGAACCTATTGGTAACCCAATATCCTTTCTTCTTACCCTAGTTTTCATGGGTTGACTAGGAACCTATTGACATCTGTCAATGTTTCATCCGGATATAGTTTTCATGGGCTAACTACAAACCTATTGGCCCTGCCAATATCCAATCATAGTTTTCATGGGCTTACTATGAACCTGTCTATCTGACATCCTCTTTTATACATAGTTTTCATGGGTTAACTATGAACCTATCTATCTGACATCCATTTTTATACATAGTTTTCATGGGTTAACTATGAACCTATTGGCCCATGCCAATATCATACAATTTTCATGGGCTTACTGTAAACCTATTGGCCCCTGCCAATATCTTTTCTTTATATTTTGGCATCCTATATTCTAGTCTTCCTGACCTCCTGGATGCAATTCTACTCATTTAGGAGTTTATTAAATTTATATTCACTGCTGGGTTAACCTAACTAGTTCTCTTACCATTTTTCCCCAAAATGTTGTTATGGATCCATTATAAAGTGAATATATTCATATTAGAAGAAGCAATATAACAACATAGCAATACACTCTTGTGGGTTTTAATTTATCAAATATAGATTCTTCTTAAACTATTTTAAAAACTCCTTTAATATAGCCATGAGTTTTTCCTTTAAAAATAGAGTTTGGGTCATAAAACCTTTCGATACCTTCGAAACCTAGCTTTCGACTTCATAGGATAACCTCCTTCGAAAGCTCTTAAAAACATTAGGCTCCTGCCTTATAATACTTTAAATTTTACCTTTAGAAACCTTTCGAATATATTAAAGTATTATGATTTAACTTTAGAAGCTTAGCTTCGAAACCAGTTGAAAGTACCCCTTTCGAAAGTATAAAACTTGGTTAAATGAAAACAATTTTACAACACGTTCGAAAGTATCCCCTTCGAAGGCAAAGAAAAAAAAGCAAACGTATTCGAAAGCAAAGAAATCAACTCCTTCGAAAATATAAAACTTTGTTTTATCTATAACTTTTTATAGGTGTATAATTAAGGTCTCTAACATATTCCATTGTGTTCAAATGATGGTTTCCCTTTCCATAGAGTGGTCACAATAGAAAAATGGGTTTACGGTTAGAAAGTTATGCCTATTTGAAGTTTTGTAAACAAAGCCGGTGAAAACTGTTACAAAAGAGCTTCCGCTACATTTACAACTGCCGTCGAAAGGGAGTTTTCGACTGAGTTGAAAGGTGCTTTCGAAATGCTGCAGAATGATGTAGTCAAAAGGTGCTTTCGAATATGCTACAAAAGGGTTCAAAACTGCTGCGGAATGATGCAGTCGAAAGGTGCTTTGTCAAATGGAAAAGTTATAAATAACTTGAAAACTATTATTTTGATAATTAAAGTATATTCTTTTCACCAACTCCCATTCTTTGTCAAATTTTCTATTGGCTAATAACATACTTTAACACTTTATTTGCAGAAAAACTGCTACAGATCAGATTTTATTATTTCAAAAATTATTTTCAAAACAAATATTATATTAATATTTTAATATAATTATTAACCTTTTTAGCTTAGAAAATTCATAATAAATCAAAATCACTTGGAAAAAATCTCAAAAATCCACCAAATATCTGAAACAACATTTTCTACATCATATAAAAATTTCGAGGCAGAATTCATTATTTAATTATTTTTAATAATTAAAACCCGAAATAAATGCCTTTTTCACCTTAGGAAATTCATAAAGTATTCCTATTAACTCCGAAAATTATCAAATTAAAAAAACATCTCCAAAATAACTTTTTACACAACATATCGAAAAATCAAGTCATTTGGTGGTGGTTTAGTAAGGTTTTTACTTTAAAACCCATCATTTTAATTCCATAAAAATTCCAATAAATCACCATAAATCATTATTCTATCCAAACAACGATTATTAGATCCAAAAATGATCAACACAACAAAATATGTTTAGTTACTATCCATAACTGGACCAAAACAAGGAAAAATGAGATGATTTACATTATTATTCACCTTGATTAAGTTGTTGAAGTTTGAGATTTGCCTTAGCTTTAATCTTCTAGCTTTCTCTCTTGGATCTTCCAAGTTTGTTGATCTCCTAAGGTGTTTTAATAGCTGGCTATAACTTCCTTTTATGTGTATTTTGATTTATGAAGTGATAGGTGAGAATAAGGGAGGGTTTAAGGGTATATGGGTGTGGCTATTCCCATATTGCCCTCCTCTTATTTTCCTAACTTATAATTTATAACCCATACTTATACATTCGTTAGTTTAGCCACTACCAAGTTAATTGACAATTAAATCTAAACTCCTTAATCAACTACACTATTCTATTTAATTTATCCAATTAAATGTCCTGAATACTGTTAAACAAAAATTAGGGGTGTTACTGGCTCCCCCCTTAAAGAATTTCATCCTCAAAATTCAGTAAGGACTACAAACAAACATAACAACCATGCAAACAAAAGCTAGTATATCCTACCAGCCAATAAGTCTGTATAAAACAACTATAGAACATACCTTCATAACAGTCCAGGATAAGTATCCCTAACCCTGTCTTCTGTTTCCCAAGTACAGTCCTTTACGTTGTTGCTCCACTGAACTTTCACCAACTTGATTGCCTTGTTTCTTAACCTCTTTTCATCTCTTGCTACAACCGAACTGGTTGCCTAACGACAGTCAGATCCGGTTCTACTACTATATCTTCTAATGCAGTGAGAGTGATAGTAGTCTCTGGATCGTGCACATAATTACAAAGATGAGACACATGAGACACATTATGGACACTTACCAAACTGCTTGGTAACTCTACTCTGTATGCAAGCTTTCTGATCCTCTCTATGGTTGGGAATGGTCCAACATGCCTCGGTGCCAGTTTCCCTGACTTTCCAAATCATACCACACCCTTCATCGGTGATACTTTAATGAAAACTCTATCTCCAACTAAGAACTCAAGATCCTTACACCTCCTATCTGTGTAACTCTTCTGCCTAGAATGAACTTCCTTCATCCTACCTTGGATCAACTCAATCTTCTATGTTGCCTCTCTCACAAGATCTGGTCCTAAGACTAACCTGTCTTCGATTTTCAACCAACATGCTGGTGACTTGCATGGCCTTCCATACAAAGCTTCGAAAGGAGTAATTCCTATACTAGTCTAATAACTGTTATTATAGGAAAACTAAACCAAGTGTAGGTGATCTTCCCATGATCCACCAAAATCTAGCACACAAGCTCTCAAAAAATCCTTAATTACCTTGTTGACTCTCTCTATCTGCCCATCTGTCTAAGGGTGATAAGCGGTACTCATCTTGAGCTTGATACCTAATACCTCTTGTAGACAACTCTAAAATTAGCTAGTGAATAATGCATCTTTTTCGCTGACTATGCTACTAGGAATTCTATGAAGTCTAACTTTGTTCTTCATGAACAACTTAGCCAAAACGGGTGCCGTTCTGGTGGACTTTACCGAAATGAAATGAGCACTCTTGGTCAACCTATCCATAATGAATCACATACTTTCATTTCCTCTATTCGTCCTGGGCAACCCGTCTATAAAATCCATCGATATTGAATCCCATTTCCAAACTGGAATATCTAAAGGCTGAAGCAACCCACTCGGCTTATGATGTTTGGCCTTCACTTGTTGAAAGTTCACACACCGCCTAACCCACAAGACAACATCTCTCTTCATGTCTTCCTAATAGAAGCTCCTCTTCATATCTTGATACATCTTGGTTCCTCCAGGATGAATCGTAAACTTCGATCTATGACATTCCTCCAGAACTTCCCTCCTTGAGTTCTCTACATTCGTAACGCATAATCGTCCCTTCTTTCTCAACCATCCTCTTTAGTCAAGACTTAAATCCTTTAGATCATCAATCTTCGATCCTTCCTCAAGCCTTCTGATCCTCTTGGCTAAATCTGGATCTTCCCTCTGCTTAGAAGCTATCCTCTCGATCAGCACTGGTCGAACTTCCAAGCAAGATAATCTGGCAGTACCCTGGCTAAAACTAGCAGTAGATATCAACTGCACACCACAACTGGCTGAGGCTTCTAGATCCTTCCATTCTGCCAACATCGCTAACACCACATTCTGATGTTTTCTACTGAGAGCATCTGCTACCTTATTTCCTTTCCAAGGAGTATACTCTGTATCGAAATCATAAGCAGCCAAAAACTCCAACCATCTCTACTGCCTCATATTCAACTCCTTCTAAGAGAATAAATACTTTAATGACTTATGATCGGTATATAACTCAAATCTCTCCCCTAAGAGATAATGAATCCAAATCTTCAAGGCAAATACCACCGCAGCTAACTCTAAGTCATGAGTAGGATATCTAAATTCGTGCGGTCTAAGCTGCCTTGATGCATAAGCAATAACCTAGCCCCTTTGCATCAATACTACTCCTAATCCAGTCCCACATGCATCAGTGTATACTACCAATCCTTGGTTACCATCCGAAACTACTAACACTGGCGCATTGGTTAACAAATGCTTTAACTTAAAGAATGCATCCTCACATTTGTCGGACCAAACAAACTTCACTTGCTTCCTGGTAAGCTTAGTCAAAGGTGCTGCTATCAGCGAGAAATATTTGATGAATCTTCGGTAATAGCAAGCAAGTCCAAGAAAACTTCTGATCTCGATCATCGTTTCTGGTCTCTTCCAATTGTTCACAGCTTCGATCTTATCTGGATCGACTGACAATCCCTTCTATGAAACCACATGACCAAGAAACTTAACCTCTTTCTTCCAAAAATGACACTTGGAACACTTTGCCTTCAGCTGATTCTGCCTCAGCGTCTCCAACACCACTCTAAGATGAATCTCATGCTCTCTTTCATCTTTTGAGTATATTAAAAAGTCCTATATGAATATCAACACCAACTTATCCAAGTGCTCTCGGAAAACCCGGTTCATCAAATCTATGAAGAAAGCAGGTGCATTTGTAAATCCAAATGGCATCACCAACCACTGATACGAACCATAACTAGTCTGAAATGTCGTCAAAGGAATACTATGCTCCACCACTCTCAACTGATGGAACCCTATCACCAAATCCAATTGGGAAAATACTCTAAATCCACTCAACTGATCAAACAAATCATCTGTCCTCGACAGAGGGTACCTATTCTTGATCGTCCTTTCGTTTAACTTACAATAGTCGATGCACAACCTTAATGACCCATCTGGTTTCTTCACGAACACCGTGGTCGCTCCCCAAGGAGAACTTCTTGGCCTAATAAAATTCTTTCCTTCCAATTCCACCAGTTGCACCTTTAACTCCCTTATCTCGGTAGGTGTCATTCTGCTAGGCGGTCTACTAAGTGGTTCAGCTCCCGGTACAAGGTCTATCCGAAATCTACAGCTTGTTTCGGTGGTAATCCAGTGACTGGCTCAAATATATCTGCAAATTCTCTTACTACATGAACCTGACTAAGCTCATCTTCCACCTCCATGGCACTTAGCCACGTACAAACACTCTCACTAAAATTCTCTACTGAGAAAATGATTCAATTATGACTATCTAGGTGCCTCAAGGATATTTCCCGATCCTGGCAAAATATCCTAGCCTCATATCTTCTCAACCAATCCATACCCAAAATGATCCTGAAGCCTACAAAATAAAAAACATGCAAACCTATGACTGTTGGCATCAAAATTGGCCACCAACACCCAATTATAAGTGAAAGCACCAATATCCAGTCACAGGTCACAAATAAAATATATGTAGAGAATATAATATGTGGAATAACCAAAATTAAAATGAAAGCAAGTAAAATATACAAGATTTATAGTGGTTCGGCTAACTCTGTCCTACGTCCACTCCAGAAAAATACTTTTTATTATACTAAAATTTGATTACAGTTACAATCCAAAATTCCAAAAAAAATGGTAGAGTAGCCTCTAGGTTGAAGATGAAGAGAAGCAGAATCAAGCCCCCGTTTTGAAGCCACACCTATTGTATTTATAGGTGAAACTCTGGCTACAAGGCCTCCTCACCTACATAAGCCTAACATAGCGACCGTCGAGCACAACTCGCCCATCTATGCCGACCTAAAGTAGTTCGTACACTGAAACGAAGTAATTCCTATAATGACCTAAAGTAGATCCACATGCCGACTCGGAGCTGATTCCTTCTTTGTCGACCGGGAATAGTACCAATGCCGACCTCAAGCAAGTCATAGGCCGACCCGAAGTGAAATGTATGCCGACCCCAAGTGACTCATCTCTTGCTGACCCGAAGTTGATACCAATGCCGACCCGAAGTGAAGTCGTGCCGACCTAAAGTGAAACCAATGCCGACCCCAAGCAAGTCATAGGTCGACCTGAAGTGAAATGTATGCTGACCCCAAGCGACTCATCTCTTGCCGAACCGAAGTTGATACCAATGCCAACTCCAATTGAAGTCATGCCAACTCAAAGTGCAACCAATGCCGACCCTAAGTGAAGCAGTGCCGATCCAAAGTGAAACCATCTCTACCGACCTGATGCCATTTCCATACACTGACCCGAAGTCAAGCCTGTGCCGACCCAAAGTAGAACTCAAAGCAATACCAATGCGAACCCGAAGCAGGTCATATGCCGACCCCAAGTCACTCAACCAATGCCGACCCAAAGTAGTACCAGGCCGACCCCAAGTAGAACCCGAAGCGAACCTTATGCCAACCCGAAGCAAGTCATATGCCAACCCCAAGTGACTCAACTAATGCCGCCCTGAAGCAACACCATGCCGACCCGAAGTAGAACCTGAAGTAAACACCATGCCGACCCGAAGTAGAACCCGAAGTAAACTCGAGCTACGCCTTTCTTCAAGTCCTGCATCGTATATCCATCGACTATGCTTAATCATGGCTTCATATCCGTAATTGATTATCCATCCATTCATTTGAACCAAATCAATAATATTCCAGCCTCGATAATCGTGAAGTCTATTGGGTTAAATCCGCCTGTATGCTGCCTTTCCAAAAGGCGGGTTAACACTTTGCCACCCAAAACATGCCTTGCGATAGGAAGGTGTGTTTTGAATAGTCTTAGGTCTGACGTTTGAAACCTGCGAATGACCTGCAAAGAGATCAACGATCTTGCCTAATTGTTAATAATGATCGTTCGGGATCGTGCGCCGTTCAAGGCGAGATGTGATCGTTCGAGATTATGCACCGTTTGAGGTGAGATGTGATCATTTGAGATCATGTGTTGTTCGAGGCAAAATGTGACCATTCAAGATCGAGTACCGTTCGAGGAAAAATATGATCGTTCGAGATCGGGTGCCATTCGAGGCGAAATGTGATCATTTGAGATCGGGTGTCGTATGAGGCAAAATGTGATCATTCGAGATCGGGTGTCGTTCGAGGCGAAATGTAATCATTCGAGATCGGGTGCCGTTCAAGGAAAAATGTGATCGTTCGAGATCGGGTGTCGTTCGAGGCCAAATGTGATCGTTTGAGATCGAGTGTCATTCGAGGTAAAATATAATCATTTGAGATCGGGTGCCGCTCGAGGCAAAATGTGATCGTTCGAGGACGAGTGCCATTCGAGGCGAGATGTGATCGTTCAAGATCGGGTGCCGTTCGAGGAGAAATGTGATCATTTGAGATCGGGTACCATTCGAGGCGAAATGTGAGTGTCCGGACGTGACTTGGAATTATAAATGTCAGATTTCACGTTCGAGTGAGTTTCAAAATCATTTGTTATGGCGGTCCATCGCCATCTCATAGCATGCCTAAGTACCATTCGCGATCCCATACATGTGTAAGTGACTTAGCTATTTTGGTGTAGGATTTATTATTTGTTATTTAGTTCATGCCATCAAGAGATGACGACCTTTTCCCTTAAGCCGGGCTAGCTCCGATTTGTGGCGGATGATGGCTGCTCATGTTCTATCACTGCTATCCATTTCCAAACAAAGCCATCCAAATCCATGCCCCCAGTTCCATGGGGAGTTATGCTGATTCATTCTCCTTGGTTAGGGTTTGCCCTCGGTTGATCCAATCCATATCTAAGCCTGCTAATTTCTGCTCCAAGTCCTGGGTTCCAATTTCCAGCTATTCCAACATCCATAAATGGTCGTCGATCATCCTTTTCATCCTGCCCACGAGTCCACAAGGGAATCCCAAACCATCCTCTTCCAAACATGCATCCAAGTTATGATCCATGCCAAAATCCATAGCTCCATCCAATATTCATCCAGGAATCAAGCTAACATGACCCGAGGCATGCCCCCGAGTGAGGAACGATCTCTGGTTGGTTAAGGGCTACTCCCGGTGACTCCACTCCATCCATCATTCGGCTTGCTTCTTTTTTTGAATCTAATCCTGGATTTCCTCCACTTTCTTTAGCATCCTTTCATGCATAGTATCTGTCATTGTTTCCATCTTGTCATTGCCCTTCATCTCCTCGTTGATTACCCAACCATTGCTTCCTAGATCCAAATTCTCCAGCTTCCAAATCCAAATTCTCCAGCTTCCAAATCCAAGATCCTAAATTCTAGATTCCTGAGTGCAAGCTATCTCTCAATGAAAGCACCAAAATGTTGGCGTCAAAATTGGCCACCAACACCCAATTATAAGTGAAAGCACCAATATCCAGTCAAAAATCACAGATAGAATGTATGTAGAGAATATAATATGAAGAATAACCAAAACTAAAATGAAAGCAAGTAAAAGAGACAAGATTTATAGTGGTTTGGCTAACTTCGGTCTACGACCACTCCAGAAAAATCCTTTTTATTATATTGAAATTTGATTACAGTTACAATATGGAATTCTGGAATAAAAATGGCAGTGTAGCCTCTAGGTTGAAGATGAAGAGAAGCAGAATCAAGCCCCCTTTATGAAGCCACACCTGCTATATTTATAGGCGAAACTCCGGCCATAAGGCCTCCTCACCTACATGAGCCCACCATAGCGACTGTCGAGCCCAACTCGCCCATCTATGCCGACCTGAAGTAGTTCGTATGCTGACCCGAAGCAAACCCTGTGCTGACCCAAGTAATTCCTATGATGACCCGAAGTAGATCCACATGTCTACCTGGAGCTGATTCCTTCTTTGCCGACCCGGAGTAGTACCAATGTGGACCCCAAGCAAGTCATAGGCCGACCCAAAGTGAAATGTATGCCGACTCCAAGCGACTCATCTTTTGCTGACCCAAAGTTGATACCAATGCCGACCCCAAGAGAAATCATGCCAACCCAAAGTGAAACCAATGCCGACCCCAAGCAAGTCATAGGCCGACCCGAAGTGAAATGTATGATGACCCCAAGCGACTCATCTCTTGCCAACCCGAAGTTGATACCCATGCCGACCCCAATTAAAGTCATGCCGACCTAAAGTGAAACCAATGCCGACCCCAAGTGAAGCAATATCGATCCAAAGTGAAACCATCTCTGCTGACCTAATGCCATTTCCATACACCAACCCGAAGTAGAACTCGAAGCAATACCAATGCCGACCTGAAGCAGGTCATATGTCGACCCTAAGTGACTAAACCAATGCCGACCCGAAGTAGGTCATATGTCGACCCTAAGTGACTGAACCAATGCCGACCCGAAGTAGTACAATGCTGACCCCAAGTAGAACCCGAAGCGAACCTTATGCCGACCCGAAGCAAGTCATATGCCGACCCCAAGTGACTCAATCAATGCCGACCCGAAGCAACACCATGCCGATCCGAAGTAGAACCAGAAGTAAACACCATGCCGACCCAAAGTAGAACCCGAAGTAAACCCAAGCTATGCCTTTCTCCAAGTCCTGCATCATTTATCCATCGATTATGCTTAATCCTGGCTTCATATCTGTAATTGATTATCCATCCATCCATTTGAACCAAATCCACAATATTCCAACCTCGATAACCGTGAAGTCTATTGGGTTAAATACACCTGTATGTTGCCTTGCCAAAAGGCGGATTAACACTAACAAATCAAGTTCTAACAGGTCACATCTCATCCCTACTCTAAGTACATAAACTTACTCAGCAACACTGACTTAGAAACTTCAGTCAAGAACCTCTCTTCGAATCTCCTTCGAAACTCTACCCAAGTTAACTCCTCCTCGGGCACTCCAACGGTAATTCCATTCCACCAATATAATATGGCTCCCTATAGAATGGCCTAAGACAGAGGAGTGAATACATACTTATATACATATAGAAAAATACAAGTACATTATTATAGCTTTAATCCAAACCCCAATCTTATTCTTTAATTTATTAGGATTATGTTTGAAAACGTTTGGTTTATTTTATGTTTTATCATAAGCTTATACTTTGATACCAACTGTAACATCCCTCTACTTGGAGGCCCAAAACTAACGGCTATGGATGCTGCATTCATCCATAGTTATTAATCCTTAGCGACCAAATACGGCGGTGCTAGATTCATTAATACATAGATCACAAAAATATGGAAAAAAATTAAAAATTAAAAAACACATTTCCACATTCCATTCAAAACATTTGATGTTCATTACATAATCCCAAAAATGTTAATCACGTTCAGCAAAATATAATTATTACACATATGCCAAGAGCGACATATGAAGATGCCCCTTGGTAGATCAGAGTATATAATAAGGCCAATAAATCTGCCTTTACAAACAAAACACACAGCGGAAAAAGATATCTCTAAATAACTATATGCCTCCTGCACGCCTTCGGAAGCTTTATTCTTCTAAGAAAAGAACCTGAAAATCCTAAACCTCAAACTACTCAAAATCAATTGAGTACCCGAGAGTTTAATGGAAAAACAAAAACTTCAAGTCAGACATAAAGCCTGGTATGAATAATAATCTACCATCTTAATCATTTAGTTATCTAGTAAGACAACGCCGCTTAGCGGAATGGGTTCCCCTCACTAGTATCTCAAAACCTTTATAAAACCATATACTTTGTTTTAGCTATAACTTATTATTGGTGTAGAATTAAGCTCTCTAACCAATTCCACTGTGTTCAAATGATGGTATCCCTTTCCGTAGAGTGCTTACAATAGAGAAACGTGCTTGTGGTTAGAGAGTTATGCCTATTTTAAGTTTTGTAAACAAAGTTGGTGAAAACTGCTACAAAAGGGCTTCCGCTACATTTACAACTGCTGCCGAGGGCTTCTGCTACATTTACAACTGCTGTCGAAAGGGAACTTTCGACTGAGTTGAAAGGTGCTTTCGAAATGCAATAGAAAGGTCCAGAAATGCTGTGAAAGTATGCTGTCGAAAGGTGCTTCTGAAAATACTAAGAAAGGTCCAGAAGTGCAGAATGATGCGGTCGAAAGGTGCTTTCGATAAGGTCAAATGACAGAGTCGTAAATAACTTGAAAACTGTTATTTTGCTAATTAAAGTATATTCTTTTCACTAACTCCTATTCTTTGTCAAATTTCTATTGGTTAATGACATACTTTAACACTTTCTTTGCAGAAAAACTGTTATAGATCAGATTTTATTATTTCAAAAATTATTTTCAAAATAAATGATTGTATTAATATTTTAATATAATTATTAAGCTTTTTAGCTTAGAAAATTCATAATAAATTGATATTACTTGGGAAAAATCCCAAAAATTCACCAAAAATCTAAAATAACATTTTCTACATCATATAAATATTTCAGGGCAGAATTCATTATTTTATTATTTTTAATAATTAATACCCGAAATAAATGCCTTTTCACTTTAAGAAATTCACAAAATATTCCTATTAACTCCGAAAATTATGTTCTACACAATATATCCAAAAATCAAGTCATTTAGTGGTTGTTTACTAAGGTTTTTACTTTAAAACCCATCATTTTAATTCCATAAAATTCTAATAAATCACCATAAATCATTATTCTATCCAAAAAATGATCATTAGATCCAAACTTTATCAACATAGCAAAATACATTCGGTTACTATCCATAACCGGACCAAAACAAGGAAAAATGAGATAATTTACACTATTAGTCACCTTGATTAAGTTGTTGGAGTTTGAGATTTGCCTTAGCTTTAATCTTCTAGCTTTCTCTCTTGGATCTTCCAAGTTTGCTGATCTTCTAAGGTGTTTTAATGGCTGGCTATAACTTCTCTTTTATGTGTAGTTTGATTTATGAAGTGGTAGGTGAGAATATAGAAGGGTTTAAGGGTATATGGGTGTGGCTATTCCCATATTGCCCTCCTCTTATTTTCCTAACTTATAATTTATAACCCATACTTATACATTTATTAGTTTAGCCACGGCGAAGTTGACAATTAAATCTCAACTCCTTAAAAACCACATTATTCTATTTAATTTATCCAATTAAATATCCTGAATAATGTTAAACAAAAATTAGGGGTGTTACAGAAAATGCAAAGGCCGACTCACTGGCTAAGTTGGATAGTTCTGGAAATGTGCACCTCATAAGCTTGGTTCCTGTGGAAGTATTACCGGCCCCGAGCATCGACCAGATGGATGTCGATTTAATCTTGGAGGCTAAGTGTGAGAAGGATTAATGGATGACTCCAATAAAGGACTATTTGCAGAGGGAAATCCTTTCAGATAGGAAGAACGAGTGATGGAAACTCCTTCGCCAAGCTTCGTGATATATCTTTTAGAGGGAGCACTTTATAGGAAAGGATTCTCAGTCGCGGTGCTACGGTGTGTCGCCAACAATGAGGCCAAACAAGTCCTGATAGAAGTTCATGAAGGGGCCTGTGGTGACCACGTTAGGGGGCAAACCCTAGCGAAGAAGATTCTCCACTATGGATACTTCTGGCTATCTGTCAACCGAGACAGTGTTGATTACACCAGAAAGTGTGACAAGTGCCAAAGATTTGCTAAGATTTCAAGAGCCCCGCTGACGAAGATTACTCAAATGGTCAGTCCATAGCCGTTTATAGTTTGGCGAATCGATATCATCGGTGTGTTGCCAATATCTAAGGGTGGCGCGAAGTACTCCATCGTCGTCGTTGATTACTTCACCAAATGGGCTGCGGCAGAGCCATTAGCCATAATTACTACAAAGAATGTAATTAACTTTGCAGTTTGGAACATCATCTACCGTTTTTGAATTCAACAAGCAATTATTACCGATAACGGGACCCAATTTGACAACATCGAGTTCAAAGATTTTTTCCACCGACATCGTATAAAGAAGAGATTTGCTACGGTGGCACACCCCCATTCTTAAGAAGAGATTGGAAAAGGCTAAGGGAAAGTGGGTCGATGAACTTCCATTGGCACTTTGGGCTTATCGATCGACCCACAAGTCAGCAACTGGCCACTCTCCATTTGCCCTAGCCTATAGATCTGAGGCTATGATTCCAATTGAAATGGAAGTACTTTCTCATCAAGTGACTCACTACAATCCAGGGATGAATGAGCAACTCCTATTGGAGTCTCTTGATATAATCGACGAGAAGCATAATGAAGCTGACTTGAGAGCAGCTGCACACCGAAGCCGAGTCGTCCAATATTACAATGCCAAGGTTGAGAATTAGACCTTTGAAGTTGGTGACCTAGTTCTCAAATGAACCTTCTCATGCCTTCAGAACATGGGCCCGAGTTGGGAAGGTTTGTATGCAATTGAGAAAAAGCATGGAGATGGCACTTTCAAGGTAGCAACAGTAGATGGGATCTCACTCTCGAGGGCATGGAATAGGGAGCACTTATGATACTATTTCACTTAAAAATAAATCTGTATATAATTGATTAAAGCCATGTAATAAGGAAGAAGCTATCATTTCTTGTCTTTATAAAGTGAAATGGCTTTTTGAATATGCGACTCTGTCTTTGCATTGCTTAAGAATTATGAAACAAGACCAACTCAAATGTATCTGCATCTGTATAATGCAGGTATGTAGGTACCTAGAGATAGGTGCTAACCAAACTATTGTCCATGATCGGACCCTTGGAGTTAAACCACTCTTAGCATCTAGAGATAGATGACAGCTAACTCTTTACCTTGATGTGGCGGTAGGAGTATAAACCAAAATGGATGTAACATGATCGTTCATCCACTAACTCTTTCCCTTGATGTGGTGGTAGAAGTATAAACCAAATTGGACGTGACATGACTGTCCAGTCATTAATCCCTTGCCCGGAGTAGGCAAGTCAAAAGATCCATACCCGGCGTAAGGTAGGATCTTATCTATAAACTTTGATCAATGTTCGGAGTTAGGCTCGATTGAAAGTAAACATCCTGGATGAGGACGTACAAACTATAGTCATAAGTAGTTAGCTCAAATCAACACCCAGAGTTCAGTGCGGTTGAAACACATATCCTGAAGAAGGATGCCCAAGATGCTATTCAAGGCATTTCATTTTAATCGACGCCTGGAGGCAGGCGAGGTCACATTTAAGGTTCCTTTAAAAGGAATGCTTGAATCACCTTTCCAAGTGATCGGAGTTCGAGTGGGTTCCAGAATTGGATATGGTTACATATAAATGCCCAAAGACTGGAACTTCAATGATTGCTTTACATTCACTAGAACGACGAAAGGCTAGCATCATAGAACGAGCTAATGACTTAGTCTGACAATAATCATTAAAAGGAATGGATCGCAAGTATATCGAACCGAAAGCGCATTTCTCAAACACTTAGACAAGTTCACACAAAGATTGGAAGAAACAAAAGTCTTTATTATTCACATTCGGAATAGAAATTGAAAAGAAAAGTACAAGTTTTGTTTACACCTAAGCTAAAAACAAAAGCATTGGCCGAACCCGCACAAAGTCAGCCTAAAATAAAAATAGACTATTGCAACTGCAAACTCAAAGCAAGTCTATATACACAAAATAAACAATCATTTCTTATGCTTCTACCTCTTGGTCTTCTTCTTCTCCTCTCAGGAGGGAGATGTTTCCTCATCTTTCATTTTCCGGCCACTCCCAAGGCCCTTGGATGTAGTGCTTTGCAATGATCCAGCAGGCATGCACTGAGTGCTCCCAGGTGGAGGAATGGTGATCAGACCAGAGAAAGTCTGGCTAGGCAAAGCGATGGATAAGGGAGGAGGAATGAACTCGGGCAACTCTTGTTTAATCTGAGTAAGTGCAACTTGAGAGAGAATTATTTCCGCAAAGTAGGACCCGACAAGTGCTTAGAAGATCTAGTAATGATAACATCGTCTTCGGTGTGAGCTCCTTGAAACTCACTAATCCCTTCATCCCATAAAGCATCTATCATTCGTTCGCTAGGCCCAGGAGTCTCACCGATTGGAATATTTAGGATCGTCGATAATGTAGTCACGGTCATCGATTCTGTTATAGATGTTTATTATCCCAACCGAGGACCTATCCCTGAAAGCGGGACAACCTGGGGCTGAGCTAAAACTTGAGACACATAAAAAAGAGGTTAGCGATATCAATCGACGACATGTGAACTTTTTGAAATACGAGAAAAGTCAACAAGATACCTCCTCCGGTCTGCGATCCAATATGAGCCGGAGTGCCGCTAGAATTTTGCTTTAAGATGGGAGAAAAGGTGGTAGACTTGTCCATTTGGGGATTTTTTTGGATCATATTCAGGGACTAAGGATGAATCAGGAGCATTTTTGGGTTCAGATGCATGCATAGTGGTGGCATCTTGAGGAGATGATTCGGTGCCTTCGCCTAAGTCTTTCTACACCGTGGAAGCGAACTCTGAATGGAGGATAAGCTTGCCTTCTCCAAGCACATTGGGCTCATCTCCTGTCAAGACCTCCTTTTCCAACTTCTCTTGGTCCACTTCACCACCTTCCGAAAATTCCCTCTCTTCCTTAACAACTTACTCCCAGGCCAGAGCCAAGGCCCTAGGATAATCACTACCGAGTCTTAACATCTTAAAAAAAGAAAAACAATGATGGTGATGACCTATGTATGCCTACATGAGGACGTGCATATGGAGCTCCTTAAGAGCATGCATGAATATATGTGTGTGTGTACCTATTCAACACCCAACGACTAGAGTAAAAGAAAAGTAGATTCAAACCTGAAAATATAAAAAAGGAACCGATTCAAAATAACTGAGCTTGGAATGACAGATTATAAGAGCACACTTCGAATTTATAGTGCCAGGTGTTGGTAAAGCATCACGATGAATAGCTAGAGACACAGCTCTTCATAAAAGCAATTCAAAAAACGACAATGGCCATTCAAAGCATAGACTGGAATCCTTTACAGCAATCCCAACTTGTCTCGATTCAGAGCACATCAAGTTTGAAACAAGATGTACTATAGTGGGCAAGTGTTATCCAGCCTTTTGTCAGGAAGTATTTTGATAGACTGGACGAGTCAAACTTGAAAGCTATTAAGGCAAGAAGCCCAGAGAGATAGCTAGAGTGTCTAGTGACTAAGTACAACCAGAGTCTCAAGGTGAAGACAAAGCCATCTTAAGAACTCAATGACCCAACTCCAACAATGTGTTGGATTAGTATCGCCCCAACTCATGGATCGATACCGATTCACAATATTTCATCCATTTAAGCCAAATCTCCTCCTACATGCAAGTTTTGATGCTAGAAGCCTATTCCAAGTCCTATTACATCGATTCCATGAAATCCTCTATTGATCTTCTCGAGCACTTAAAGTTGGTAACTCCATTATTCCATCGATCCACCATTTGGACTTAGAAACAAGCTACTAATGATGCAAACAAGTTTGGAATCATGAAGCTAACCACGAATCAAGTCTAACAAGGCATTCAAGGCAATCCATATGACAATCTTATGGATCGATACCGAACTAAGCCTATGGATCGGTACCGATCCACGAATATTGATGATGTGTCCACCAATTTTCTCGTGAGAACTGGTCTGGATGTGAAAACAATGTGGATATCATATGGGTAAGTTTCTAGGCTACTTACAGCTATAAATAGGAGTGCAGGGGCTCATACTAGGGATCTTTTTGGCTCTCTTACTCTAGTGTCTTTTAATCATCCATCGATTTATACCGATCTGTTAGAACTTGTAATTGCAAGTCAATGATATAATCAATAAAATCACTAAGTGGACGTAGGCTAAGATTAGTCGAACCACTATAAATCGCTGTGTGTCCATTTCTTTCTCATTTTAATTTACTTTTCTTCACTTTTATTCTCTACTCAATATCTTGGATGTTTGTACCATTTTTTGGTTCAAACACTCCACATGAATAAATTTTGTTTAAGTGTACCAAAAGAGTCCCATACATGAGTAGCCATGGATCAATGCTAACATCCAGCAATAGGAGCTTGTACACATAGAAAATAGTGTGTTCCTTCTACTCACTGCCCCATTTTAATTCATCATGCTCTCCAAAAGGTAGTTTTGGACAATATATATAAATAATATATATATATATATATATATGATTGTTCCTTCACGACCCTCCACATGAACAAAACTTTACATCTATATAATAAAATCCCTTGGTATATAAACAAGAGACAAAGAATGGTTGAGATTTAATTTTAAACTAAGACATCAGATGACTGTAGATGAAATACATATAAACAAGATGAGGATTGCCACCGTGTCATCAAACAACAGGTTCCCACTATTTTCACACTACACGTTTCAACACACGTTTTACAACCCACTTAGTCCCCCCTTTATTTATGTCTTCCTCCATCTTATTATTTCGCTCGCAGCATTTATCAAACAAACTGTACGTTGTTTTTTCCTTTCTCCACTTTCTCCTCCCTTCTTATATGTTTTCCTTTTCCTATCTAATCAAAAGTTTTAACTTCCGTTAATGTTGACCATCCACACCCTTATCTTCTGTTGCACCTAACTTGGTGGATTGTTTTCTCCTTCAATTTCGACAGCCAACTCCACGTTTATCCACTTGCCCCACCATCATTCCTAATACGCTTCACCTACAAATGGTTACTTACTCATTCTCTATTTATTCATTCTCTATTTATGATTGATATCCACCTATAAGCAGGCACTGTGGTTTTGTTTCAGTTGTCACTGTAGGAGGGACAGGTGATGCTGCTTTCTGATGGATCGTGATGACAAGCGATAGAGCGAAGCAGTTCAGAGGAGTATTAAGGCAGCGGGAACACACTGGAAAGTGCAGCTGAGATTGTGCAATAAGCAACACGTAGGTGTAGTGAAATGCAAACGAAGAGAGCTGTTATATCAAGCGGCTCTCAACTCCCCACATCATCACATTACACGTACTGCTTTACCACGATCTAATTTAATCATGCTTAACTACCGACCTCCAATATTTCGATTGGTGCTCATCGTCATATATTGCTACTTGAGCTTTCTCCTCCATTCCAGTATTGAAGGTTAATTATTGCAATATCATCATACATTCTTATCAATTTGGTTTTAACCCTAATTTTGCAATTTAGAGAATTGAATGGTCGTTTTTGGTTTTCCTTCAGATCAGAGTAGAAGCACGATCTTTCTTCACCAGTCTAATATGTGATTATAGATTCATGGTTGGTTATTATTCATTTTTCTTTGTTTCATAATCTCATCATGTATTCTAATTGGTATGGTTTCAGCTCTGATTTTAAAATATATAAGATTGGTGGGTTGTGTATCAATTTTTGGGAAGAGAAGGAAGTAGATAAATGTTTAAAGTTGGTTAATTTTTATGCTCAACTGTCTCATACCATTTAACCATTTATTATCCATTTTTGAATTGCACAATTTATATATAGCTGTTCTGACTCTTCTGGAATGAATATTTTTTTATTGAATGTGTTTGAATTATCATTATCATGCAATATTTACAGTTGTGTGAATACGCAGTTATTAATTCGAATTGGTTGGTTCTGTAATTTCTCATTTTTTCAAATAATCCAAAAGATAAAGTATATCGCCACCAATTATGGACATAATCAATTTGGATTTATAGCATTGCTTAGTCTGCGGGTCTTCTTAATAAGTAAAGCCGTCATTTTTGTGAATGCATTCATCAATCTTTAACTGACCACTTTTTTTGGTGCTCATAATGCATACCACATTTGTGAGTTTGGACAATCATAATAAAATCTAAAAAAGGCTCATATATGTAACAGTGTGTTATAATGACCACCTTTGAAAATCAAATTTGTTTAAGTGACCATTGCATTACTGAAACATCGGTTTATGGACCTTTACATTTTGTAATATTTTATACATTTTTGTCCTTAATAACTACAGAAATATGAAACTGGCTAATGAAAATTTATAAGTGCTTATAGGTAATATTTTCAGTTAAGATAATCATAGTAAGCTGGTAAAACTAACTCATAGTATCTTGAAATTCTTGACAAAGTATTATTTACTCAATTCTTGCACCCTTACTTTGATTCAAAAAGGTATGCAATTGGTATTTACTTTTTTAATCAATACACTATCTCAGATAGTTAAAGTCAAAATTTATTATAGTTTTTGGCCTATAACTCATATACACTATATTATTAATTATTTACTGTCTAAAGGTCAGAAAGATCTACAATTTTTCAGGCAAAAACCATGTTAGAGTTCTGCGTCATATTTGTTCGCACTTGAATCTTTTGAGCATGCTATATTAGCAGCAGATTCATAATTTATGTTACCATGAAAAATTTGAATTTAAGAATGTGGTTGGTTTGATGCCTTCTATTTATCCTAACATGACATTGGTTTCTCTTAAATTTAATGGCAGAATCACTTTCTACCATTTGCAGCTGTGCTTGCGACCTTTACCGTGATAGTTTTAGTTTTCCTGCTAAATTTAACAATATATATACTTTTAATTTGTGTCAATTATTTTGATATTATAATTCTATGACATATATATTATTCGAAATTTATACAATTTTTTACACATCATATTCGAATCAAAGTAAAATTTAGTAGATGTGGTTTCCAACCAATGTTTTAGCATTTGTAGCCATTTGAAAGGCAACTTCAAATAGACAACGAATCAATACAAATTTAATGTTTTTCCGTTTTTAGATAGTTTGCTCTTATTTTATTGGAAAAAAGTCTAATGATTAATTTGTTTTTTTTTTATTAATTTTAGTTAAACATCAAATGGTAGTGTATTAAAAAAAATTAAAATTGAAGATGTTTAAGGAAACATTCATGGGGAGAACAAATTAAATAGCAATGAAGAGATGTAATTGAAGAGGTTTAAGGAGACATTTATGGAGAGAACAAATTAGACAGCACTAACGAGATTTAAGAAGACATATTAAAGACATGTATATTTTTTTATCGAACTTCACACAATTTGGTTTTGCAAGCCTAAAGTAGACAAACCTTCATAACGGTCGGTTTGATTAACAATTTGATATATACAATCTGCACATATTAATATAACCCTCTTTTGATTGTTCTAAGTTGAAATGTTTTCACTTCCAGTAATCAGCAGTTAAATTTACAGTGACATGTTGATTAAATTTATTAGTTATTTAATGTCCATCATTTATTTTAGTTATCCAGGTAACCTAATGGATGGTTAAAGAAAATATGACATAAATTCCTCTCGATGGTTTGGTAACTTTATTTAACAACAAACATCCATACATTTATCACCGAGTTAGGCAGCTCTTTCACTTATTCTTCTAAATTTTGGTGGAGCTTAATGTTTTGAATACATGAGTGTGTGTAATTTGAAGTTCATACATATAGCTCAACTCAACTTAGCTCAATTCATCTACAACAACAATGGCACATCCCATCTTCAGTTGATGTTTGTGTCCACGACGAGGTGGTCAGGTTTTTGGTGTATGACGGTTTTTTGTGATTTTTCTTAATTTTTAGTTAAATCTTTCATAGTGGAAGAAAGGACATTTTTATGGTGTTAAATTTTTATTATCCCTACACTTTTATTATATAGATTCCCAAATGAGTGAATTCATTCTACTGCTATACTCTATTGGTTTTCATGTTGTGTAAAAATGAAAAACAAAATTTTTAGGTGCATGTTGTATGCGTTTTAACATTACAAAAAAATTATTACTAATCATGTTGTTAACAATTTTACCACCAATCAAATTATACATATTCAACACATTATACTGTAGATTATGCCAATCAAAACGTGAACCCGTGCCATCGGCACGGGCTACATACTAGTATATATATAACAATATATGTATATACGAACATATATTTGGATAATATATATTTGCATATTAGATAAGCTAGCGTGTCCAGTGCCATGTAAATCCCAGCATTTACGCACGAGCATGTTATACCTTGCACGGATTAGTATGTTATAATGCACACACATTATATATGTATATATGATACAAATATGCATGTGTTTGTGTTATCCATATGTTTTTCGACCATCAAATATGCTTAGCAATTCGTCCAGATAAAAGAAGCATGGGATGATATGGAAACATTCAAAAAACAAACGCCGAGCCTATAAGTACATAGAAATATGACGAGCCAATGAATCTATGGTAACATATTATGTTTTAATGTCAATAATATGAGCATTCCATCAAAAAGGAAGTATCGAGCATTTAGTATGAAGGTGGTCGTTGAGCTCCTACTCAAGAGTTAAGAAACTTAAAGGAATCGCTGAACAATTGGTGATATTAAAGCACAAGGGATATCGAGTTTGAACATAGAAAGGCTGTCAAGTCTTTATGACTATAGGAGGTGATATCGAGTTTCAACAACCATAAGGGTTGTCGAGTATGTAAAAAAGAGGAGGTATCGATCCTCGACAACCATAAGGGCTGTCGAGCATTTAACAAGCAAAAGGAAATGTTGAGCATTAACAATGGATCAAGATATCGAAATAAAAGAGCCTAGTCAACAAATGCTTATAGATGCCAAGCTACAACAGACCTAAAAGAACAAGAGATACCGAGCTCCTACGATCAGAAGCTATTAAGCCCAATGGTAGCAAAATTGTCAAAGATGTAGCAAGGGATGTCAAATTTAAAGGAAGGAAGGATGTGAAGACTTTATAACCATAAGGAATTATATTGAGCCTATAAAATGATGAATTTTCCATACTTGTAAATATAAAACATCTCAAACTTATAAAGAAATGAGGGCAGTGAGCTTCTTACAGAAGAGATGTCAATTCATGAGGTTCTAAAGATGTTGTGTCAAAAGGTTCTAGAGATGTCGAACCTTTGTAGAATATGTAGCAAAAGAAAGATGTCGCACCACTAAAAGATGACAAAGATCTAATCGCAAATGGAGGATATCAAGTCTCTATGAACAACAAGCCTATGATGTATCAACCATTATCGAGCCTTTACAACATAGCTATTGTAAAGTAGCAAATGATATTAAGCTTCAACAAGAATGATGGGTCTCAGTATTATCATAGGATATCGAGCATCTATAATCATACAGATTGTTAAGTATTAACAATGCAAAGGGGATATTAAATATTAACAGTGCAAAAGGGATGTCGAGCTTTAATGATGCGAAGAAGATATCAAGCATCTAGCTGGATGGACACGTGGCTGTTATCCCACCTACTACTACCTCTATAAATCGACCCCCTTTTCCACTTAGATGTGAACAATTCTTTCTTTCCTATTTTCTCATGTTTTAAAGTTGTAAACCTTAAATTGTATTGGGGATTTTAGAGTCGGTTGTAATTCTTGTGACTTTTGCAAATAAGGGCTTGAAAAATTATCTTTGCATAACATACTCCTATTAAATGGGAACTGTTAACAAATTTTTTTTAACCTTAAAATGTGCAAGGTGGATAAGGCTTAATTAGAGATAGACTTAGATAGCCTTATGCCAACTTGCGAGAAGTATGTTGTTCAATAGAAGTGTCATGTTCATGTCATAAGCAGTAGGGCATAATAGTTATATGCAAGTCATAGGTTATATCATAGTCGAGAATTTTTATTCACTTGTTGTATGCTATGCAAAATCAATTGGTATAAGTCCTTGTTTGCAAAAAGTTAAAATTTACAATAGGCTCTTTAAATCCCCAATTCAATTTATGGTTTACAAATTTGAAAATGTAAGCAAAGTGACAGGAAGAATTTTCCCCTTCCATGAAGTTATGGGGTCCATGTTTATAGGAGTTGAAGTAGGCGGCATGGCTACCTCGTGACCTTCGGCACCCTTAATTCTCGGCATCATTCATTGTGTTGCTGGTATGCGACAATCTTCTATATATTGTTGATATGCGGCAACTCTGCTTACATCAATGAATTACAACATCCTCCTTCATTGATGATTTATGACATCATTTGCTACACTGGTGAATTATGACATTCTTCTTTGTATTATTAATATTCGACATCTCTAAGTTGTTGATATCTGACTTCCTTCCTAGATTGTCAACACCCAGCATTTCTCGTTATATTAATGACATAAAACATTCTAATTCACATCGTTGACTTTTGGCATCCTCCATTACTGTAAATATCCGACATTCCTTTATTCTTTGAAGACCGACATCCCTTGCTGCTTATAAATGCATAAAAAACACATATCTTTGATAAATGCTTTACAACTGTTATAGTTGTAAAGGCCCTATCTGCAGAGTTCCGACATACCTCATTTTTGACTAGATATTCGACACTCTTCCTCTACTTCATGATTTACAATGTTTAATCGTTGAGACCCTATATCACTTGAATTGTTGAGATCCGATATCTTCTTAATTTTAGGCATTCGAAACCTCTTTCAGTGTCGTTGTTGGACATGATTTGTTTCTCACTAAATACTCAATAACATCTATCTTTACAGAGTTTCATAACTTCTAGGGATTCGACATCACTATTTAACTTCTTTAAACATTTTACATCACCTTGGAAGTCGACAAATTTATTAGATGTTTGGTATTTCTTATTGAATGTTTTACTGCTTTCGTCATCTTGAATCCGACATGTTCTCTTTTCACCTTCGACATCATTATTTGTAGCAACATTTTCCCCTTTTAGTGTGAAAGAAATGTTGACTTATCAAGTTAACACTTCGATATTGACACTTGCCGCCTATTGATATTCCATCTAAATATTGTTTGTCTATTCAAAATGAGATCAACGGCTTGTCGTCCCCTTTCCATCTATAAGTACTCACCTTCTTCCTCTTCTTACATTTTACATACAAATTGGACTCGTGACAAAAAAATTTAACTTCTAGTTTGACTGAAGAAACTTCAATTCTTTCCAGCACTAAAGCTCGATCTCAACGTTCGATTTCTATTTTTAATTTATTTAGACACAAGATAAGATAGAGGTTTTCGATTTTGATTTTTAAATTAGGGTATAATTGGGCAATTTTTACGAATCATCTGGGGTTTAATTGAAGCGCCATGCTTAGTATTTGAATTGGAAAGTAGATTGTGGTATTTTCTTTTGACTATTAATTAAAGTTAGATAGCTGTTATTACAAATTAAAAGTTTTCTGGAGTCCTGATTATGACAAAATCGACACCCAATTAAGATTAGTTGTTAAAAACTTGACATTCAACAACTTGCTTAGTTTTAAAATTTATTAACCTTTCGAAATTTGACATTTAACTTGGTATCTTAAAAAGGTTTTACATCTTAGTTATTTGTTTCGACAATTAATTAGAGTTCTGTATGCATTTAGGAATTTGACAATTGTTTTGAAGGATGGTTCCATTAATTATAAATCAGACACCCATAGTGAGCCTATATCCTCTTACAAATTCGATAACTACTCAAGAATTGATATATAGGCTTCAAGTTCAATATTTTGTTTAGGTTCAATGTGACATCATTAGTTTAGAATGTAGTTATCGTATCATAGGTTCATAAACTACTTATGTTTCTGACACCTTATAAATTTGTTAAATGGTTAAAGCCCATCTAGATAAATCTAACCTCATTTACTATTTATGAATTCGACAATCTTATAAATGTGACATCAGGTTACTGATTTGACATCCTATTTCTATAAGATGTTATTATTAGTATGTTTCTTTAATTCAACCTTATTGTCTAGTTATGAACTTGACATCCAATCACAAATTTAAAGGTTGTTAATAAACATCCTATTGGTTGTAAATTTTCTCAAATATTCTACAAATTCAACATCCTATTAGAAGTTCGACATCCTAGAATGGACTTTTCAATGAATTTTTATCTTTTTATAAGTTTTATAGCTAGTGTTGGTCTTCATATTCCATCATCATGAACCAAATTGTTTTTGCTTAATAAAGTACCCATTAATTAAGCATTCGAGTGTTTATTTTAGCATCTATGAGCATTTCAAACATTTATAAAATATGAACTACTTCCCTGATTTTCTGTAATATCACCTGTCAAACAAATAGATAGCAAGAAGTCTAATAAAAGTTCCAAGTCTTCTCCTTCTTCGGAGAAGGGATATTATAAGCTCAGCCGGTCCTTCATAACTACTTAGCAAGAAGTAGATTCTATCCCTCAATAGTTCGGAATTGCAAACATAGAAGCCATGGCTGTCGGTCCATCTGGTATGATAAATAATCCTCTGGAGGGATTCTTTGCTTTCTCTCCTATCCACATCTAGCACTCAAGCTATCTTCTTTTTCCTGAATTTCTCATATAGTTCTTGGAACATTTGGGTATTTGTTTGTACCAAAATTGGGCACAACACTCTTCGGAAGTTTTTGAAGAGATAAAGTGAAGAATTTAAATGGAAAAAAGAGGATTATCTAACAAAAACTCCAAAAACAGATAATGAAAATAATTAAAATGCGTGGAGACACAAGAATTTAGAGTGGTTCGGCGTATTGCCTACGTCCACTATGAAGTTGATTACTTTATTGATCTTTCTTTGATGATTACAATTGATTTCAGTAGGTTATAGCTAATAACAATGATTTTCAGCAGTGGAATTCGTTGGTAGCAGCAGCAATGGAGTTTTAGATCTGGATCTGGCAGAGTCTGGGCGTTCGAGAACTCAAAGAAGAAGAAGCCCCTTTTCTGTTGGCTTTGGGGATCTATTTATAGGTGTAGGAGGCTGATATTTCGCTCAAATCTCGGGAGGCTCCTTCAGGCACATGACTAGGCCCGCGCGCCCAAGCCCGCGAAGTTTCGGTCCGATCCGTGATCGATACGAACGGATTTCATAATCGATCATGATTGCGTCCGATGGAGTCGAAATTTGGTGTGGACATTCCTTAGCATACAATAAGCTTCTATGAAAATTTCATAGCATTTGGACTTATGGATCTCAAGTTATGATCGATACGAAATGGAGGCTTTCGGTAGGCTGTTTGGTTCGTATCGATCAGAACTACGTTGTTTGTATCGATAGTCTTGCTTCGTTCGTATCGATGGAAACACCCTCTTTTTGTATCAATGAAAGGTGAATTGCACGCGTTGCCAGTAGGGTTTTGTTCATATCGATGGAAATCAACTCCGGTCGATCGATTCGAATAACGGCAACACGATGGATCCGAATAGTGGATCCACAATGGATACGAAGTACCAGAACCTGATGGATTCGAACAAGGCTTTTCCAGTATGGATACGAACTAGACAAATGATGGACACGAACCACTATTGCTTGATGGATTTGAGCAACGTGCTCCAGCTGATGGATTCGAAGTAGGCATTAGACGATCGAGTCGAACTGTTGCTTCCTGATGGATGTAGGTCAATACGAAGTGATCTTTGGCTGATTGAGTCGAAGTGAGCTTCCCTGATGGATACGAACCCGATCGAGTCGAACAGAGGCTCGGTGATGGATGCGGATCGATACGAAGTGGTCTTTGGCTGATCGAGTCGAAGTTCGCTTCCCTGATGGATACGAACTGAGCGAGTCGAACAGAGGCTTGGTGATGGATGCGGATCGATAAGAAGTGGTCTTTGGCTGATCGAGTCGAAGTGGGCTTCCTTGATGGATACGAACTGAGCGATTCGAACAGTGGTTGGTTTTCATCCAATTTTGCATCGATCGTAACTTGAACATACGAACTCGGATTGACTTGAAATTTGGAACGTTGGCTCTCATTGCCTCGCTTATCGTGTCAAATCAATTTTAGCTCGATCCGGACTCAGACAGAATTCGTCGATCTCCATAGTGAGCCTGTGTATAACCGATCTCTAAGACGAACCCTCATTGGTTACTAGTCAATTCCTTGGTGTCACTGCCTTGCCAAAAGGCGGGATAACATTTGCCCCCCAAAGTACGTCTTGTGGAAACATGATGTGCTTTGAAATGCTGCAATCTTCATTCTGAATAGTTATCGTCTTTTCGATGAAAGTTGTAATCTTCGACTGATTTTCTCGATAACGTAAACTGTTGACTGTTAACTGTTGTACCCTGTATTGTTGCAACTGATTGCTGTATGCTAGTGAATAGCCGTTTGTTGTTGTAATCGTTATCAAATGAGTTTCCAATTCCTGTAAATCTAGAATACTGAATATTAGTCCGACGCATATGCATATACGTTAATCTGACTCTCGCTGACGTTCCCGAGTCATTGTCAGTTTATATTATATTGAATTCCATATCGATCCTTTCCTGAACCGACGTGAAATTCGTTGTAACAACACTCGATGGTTGTTTTTGAATGTTCCTTCGTAACGATCCTCTCCTGAATCGATGTGAAGGGTTGAAACATTGTCTTTGCATCGATTTTCATTGCATTTATGGATGCAAAATGAGCATTTCAAATCGATGGATGTGGGGTTCGATGGATACGAAGCGGCCGCTCGTATCGGTGGGTCTAAGATTCGATGGATACGAAACTAACTTTCGTATCAATGGTTACGAACTTTGGTGGAATTCATTTTTGAACTGGCACGGGCCACTAAAATGAATATGAAAGGCGCCTTTGTATCGACGAATATTGACCTCTGGATGCCGTGGTTCGATGGATTTGAACTGCACACTTCATGTCGCTAAACTGGGGATGGAGTCGAAGATGATCGATACGAACAGTGGTTTCGTATCGATGGATTTGGGTGACTCAAAAAAGCCTTTGTTGGCAACTTCACTTCGATAAAGTCTCGTGTAGATGGATTCGAACAGCGCAATGCTCAATGGATTCGAACAGAAGTCCGCCGATCGATACGAAATAGTAGTCATCTGAGGGTTGATGGATTCGAAGGGCCTATTCGAATCGACCCCGGGGTGATGTTTTGCAACCGATCGAATCTACGTGGATGCGAATCGTTTTTTGCCTTTATGCTTAAGTCCATATAAATACTGTAGACTTAGCCACTTTTCACTTTATACTTTTTACTTTTGTGCTTCGCTTTCGTATCGCTTTAGAGACCAAGAAAGGAAACTGTTCTTCGCCTTCGAATCGAACCACATCCTTCAATTCCTTAAACTAGTTATCAAAATCAAGTAGTTGGACATTCAATCCACGTTATAGCGATGGACTTCGAAATCGATCGCCAATCACACAATCGATCTTCCGGGATGCTAGGGCCATAATCGGTTCAGAGTGAATTGTTGTGGGTGAGTTATAAGTGTTCGCATCGACCAATCAAGGAAAGGGTTCTCTGCGTATCGGTCTGGGGATGATGGAACTTTGTATCGATCTGTAGTTGAGTGAATATCATGTGGAGGGATGAAATGACTTCGTATTGATGGGCAGTGGCTGGAGTTCGTGTCGATCGATACGCAATTGACTTTGACGATCGATTCGAAGTCGATTACTTGCAATCGATACAAAGTGGGCATTATAAGTTTGTTTGAAGTTGCCAACGCTGATCGATACGAAGTTGAAGCCTGTAATCGATGCACAATTCGTTTCCCTGATCGGTACGAAACATATCGACTTGAACGTGATCGATATGAAGCGTATCGAGTCGAACACAATCGATACGAAATGTATCGATTCAAACTTGATTGATACGAAAATGGGCCCCCTTGATCGATACGAGCAGTTGCATTCCAGATTGTCACGACTTGCATCTCTGGTGACCGACCTATGTCTGAGCCCTGATGGATTCGAAATCTTGCACTACTAAATACTTGACTCCGACGAGCTTCAGCTTTGCATAACCGGACTTGACTGTAGAACTGTATATTTGACTGCCTTTCGAAGCTCGTTGATGGAACTATAATTTACCCAAATTTTAACAAACTTTAACTTGGATCGATCCTTAACATCTGGATGGCACGGTAGTGACGGTCAGCGATGACGGTCATTTGACGGAATTTCGAAGTCTTATCGTTTACACGCTTTCTCCAATTCCGTAGAACTTTTCAAGTGATATACAGTATCGCACTGCCTGACACACTCACACACTTTACACTGGGGGATGTACGAGCGTTATTGTCTGTTTAATAATGATTTTTCATAAGCTAGTTATCCATGGAACCTTCAAGTTCATAGCAGCAAGAACTCCCAGTTCAATTCCTTCAACCATCAAGATACCGGTCATTGAAGCCGAAGTTATAGACCCAGCTCCGGACGAGCGTCCAGGTGCCCGGTTCATTTGTCGTCCACAAGATTCTGTGCCGTCCGGTATCTCCGAAGATATGCTGGGATGGATTTTTTTAAGGCACGACTTGTCGCTTGACGACGTGTTACTGCCTGGGCCAAATGACAGGCCACACGATCCCCCGGAGGGGTTTACTGCTTTCAACCATCACGCTTGCACAACAGGGACACTTCCTCCTTTCAACCAATATATAATGGAGATGTTATCATTCCTAGGAATAGCTCCATCCCAGCTACATCCCAACGGATACACTTTGTTGAATAGCACCTTCATTCTTTTTATGGAGATTCTCTTTCGACCGCCAAAGCCGATCGAGATTAGATATCTATTTAACGTTAAGAGTCATGGAGACAGCCCTTCTTTCACCTTCTTGGAAGCGGTCAGGAATTGCCAAATTGTAACGGGCTCCTGGGGAAGGCTAAGTTACTTTAAAACTGAATGGTTCTACGTTCGGTGCCCCTCTGGATTTGCTAGGCGATGGTTGGATAGACGTAAGCGTTGCAATCTTTCTCTTGAATTATCGAGATAAAAATAACCGTCTTCAAAACTGAGATACTTCTCTTCTTTTACAGCCGCAATTTCTCGACCTGACGGTGCATACTTCAGAGAGCTAGTTAGGATTCTCCAAACGGTTCCGGGTGAAGAGAGGCACATCGACTTGGTTTTGACCGATAGAAACTCGAGGACTTTCAGGCTGATTGAACGTAAGCAAAGCATACGGCTGGAAGGGACGCTTAGAGCGGCCTCGAAGAAGCGGTTGAGATGCAAGGCGCCCGGAGTCATAATAGCTGAAGAAGTTGACCCGGAGAAAACGCCCACTGATAACGAGCTCCAAGCTGGGCCTTCCTCCGATGTCCAGGATTCAGGAGGAAGGAGAAAAGGCAAGGCCGTTGCTCACAAGCGTTCTAAATCAATGAGACTGAAATATGTGGTTATGTCTTTGCTAGTTCAAGGGATTAGAATTTCGGAGGCTCCTCCCCCGCAAGTAGAGAATCCTTTTGAAGGGCTTGCTGATATTCCGATTCCAGATTATGTGTCGTTTCAACACGACACCGGGATGGAGGAGCTTGATAATGCTCTTGAACTGAGTGGGTCGCTTGCTACGAGTGCGGTCGACACTTCCGGTTGGTCGGGGGATGCACATGCATACACTTCACTGCACTTCATGATTCATAATCGTAAATCGTCCAGTTCAAGAGATCGCTAACTTTTCTTTCATTTCTCACTCTCAGGTACTATGTCTGGGAGGAGTTCAATGCTTGGGAATCTTTGTTCGGCCCGAAAGTATTCTACCTATTTTGACTCCCGCAGGACAGACTCAGATAGAGACCGCGATCGCGGGTACTCTAGTCAAGAGAGGTACGAGCGGGACAGGGACAGAGAATACAGACATTGATCTAGATCTCGCTCTCCTCCTCTTAGACTTCCGTCTCCACCCCCTGTTCTTGTTCCACACCCGCCAGAGCCTCCTCGTCACATGCCGTCTTCTCATACTTCTAGATCTGAGACTCACCTCCAAAGAGTCGAAACCACGGCCTCCATAATTGATGAGAAGGTCCTAGCTCACTTATGCTTCGATGGCTACATCTTCGATGGCTACGTCTTCCCACCTCACTTAAGGAGAATTGGCTCAGATGAGGAAGGATTTTCCGAACATATGTTTCGATGGCTACGTCTTCCCACCTCACTTAAAGAGAATTCCATCTGGGGTGGAAAACACGATGCATGATTACGTTCATGACATCTACACCCAGTATAGAGAGTGAGTAAAGGCTGCGGAGAAAGCTTCTAAGGTGGCCTTTGAGCGAGCCAAAGCGCTTGAGAAAATAGAGACCGAACTCACTCAAAGGGACCGGATCATTCAAGTGCTCACTGCTGAGGTCGAGTCTTCTCGGAAATCTGAAATTGCGGCCACCAAAAAAGCTGACGAAGCGAATGTGGCCATGGAGAGGTTGAGGCAGACACATGTTGCCTTGGTGGAGGAGATGGGCCACCGGAACACTACAGTCACCGCCGAGCGGGATGCGGCGGTCAAGGAACTCAATGAGCTCAAGGCCAAATTCGTCGACATGGCAAAGGAAAAAGATGATGCGAACAACGCAGCCCAAGAGGCGTGCGAACAAGCTGTTCTGCTTAGGGGTGAACGGGATGCGGCTGTGGCTAAAGTCCGCAAGGTGGAGACTGAGGTTGAGGAGAAAGTGAAGTCGGCCGAGTCCAGGCTAGAGGCTGATATCAAAGACCTCGTTGTTTACAACGCTAATGTGCTGAGGCACAGGGGTCTAGCCTGGCTCGATGATTATTCGGCCCATCTCTTCAACGCCTGGGGCCGTTTAGTTGAAGAAGAGAAGGAGGCGCATCTGGGTGAGCCTGTGGATGAGTTTGAACTCAAGAATCGCATTCTGAATGAAGATGAAAGGAAGATTCTTCACGAGTCAATGATTCTACATGAGAAGGAAAGACTCGGTGCCCAGCACTTCGAAATAGGAGAGGGTTCAGGAGTTGACCATCATGAGGCGAGTCTTGAAGTTCCAGCGTCAACCCAACCCGAATCCTCGTCTGCGGTCGATCCCCAAGCTGTTCCTGCTTACAATCCAGATCAGCCGCAGATGTCTCCGGCTGCAGCGCAAGTTACTGACCTCGCTCTGCCGCCTACGAGTCAAACAGAGGAAGGTATTCTGAACATTTCACATATCTTCCTTAAGTCGAAATTTTCGCTCGAGTTAAGTTCTAACAGTTCTCTCATTCTTTGTCCAGTGATCGATGCTGCACTGGTCGTGCCTCCTGCTACTCAAGAATCGTATCAAACGCAGGGGGTTATCGTCACTGAAGCGACTGCCGTGACTACTGCCGCGTCTCTTGACGACATGCAGGGAAGCACGCTTGTGTTCGATGAGCAGCTGATGGAAGAACTCTTTCGCCGTCATGGCGACCCTCTTGCCAACTTTCCATTCGTCATGGGTGGAGGCGCTCCTGCTACAAGTTCTTCAGTGCCAACTACTGATGCCCCCAGCGAGGCTCGAGCGGTTACCGAGGAGGAGATGTTCGCACAAATCGATGCTGAGATGGAAGCAGCGGCTCACGGTGGCAGTTTTGGAGGTGGGATGGCGGCGCCAGGTCCACCTCCGCTAAGAATGATATCTCCTGTTGGTACCGTTTTTATCACCAGTGTGCCCATTCCGCCTTCTGCACTCAATCCTGTTCCTCCGACTCCGCCCGCAGGAAGCATTCCTATTCATACGAGCTTGGAGGAGGATGTTGATATCATGCCCCTGCCTGGAGGTCGACCACTGAGAGGCAAAGGCTCAAAGAGGAAAGGTGATGGCGGTTCCAGCGGGTCCACAACGAGGAGGAAGCCGAGGAAGAAGAAAGATTAGGCATGCTTCCTTGGTTCATTTTGACTTGCATTTTGTTGGCCGTGTATGGATGCGGGTTCGGCCCCTGCTAGTAGGAATTTTTTGGAACAAACTTGTACACGAATTTCTTTTATAAAAAATAGAAATGAAACTATTCCTTTTTTAGCTCTTTGTGTATTTGTTTAAGTGTTTCAATGTTTGAAATGCACTTGTAAAGTTTCAGCTTTCGAGTTAAGTTTGTCTTTTTGCACCAAGTGTTGAAACTGCGGACATGGTTCGCGATTGGGAAGTGAGTTGAATCTTGACGTCGCATCACTTCAGTCTATGGTCGATGCTTAAGTTCTGCCCCCAGTCTTAAGGGTGAGTAGTTGAACATCAGTCAGCGGTTGCCTCTTGCTTACATCATGTTGAGTCTAGTGCTACTGGATGGATGTTTGAGTCAAGTAGAGACCGAGCGGTTTTTCCGCGTTTGTCTTACTGTTGATGGTCATATCCGTGCTCCGGGGATTATCATTTGTTTACTGGCGGTTGGTCATGCCGGCTTAAGTTTTAGTCATATGTCCGCGATCTGGGGACTCAGAATCGACATTTATACTCCGACTCGCACTCTGGGAGTACGGAGTTGATATTTATACTCCAATTCGCGCTTTGGGAATTTGGATTTGATGTTTATACTCCGCTTCGCTCTCTGGGAATCTGGAGTTGATGTTTATACTCCGTTTCGCATTCTAGGAACTCGGAGTTGATGTTTATACTCCGACTCGCGCTCTGGGAGTTCGGAGTTGATGTTTATACTCCAACTCGCGCTCTGGGAGTTCGTAGTTGATGTTTATACTCTGAATCACGCTATGAGAGTTCGGAGTTGATGTTTATACTCCGACTCGTGCTCTGGGAGTTCGGAGTTGATGAGTAGACGGTCAGTCACATCTGCTGTACGTTTTTGGATTTCACTCGCACTCTGGGAACGAAAGGTGTATCAGGATCGTGGATGGTCAGATCACATCCACCATGAGTTAACAAGTGAGGTCGTTAAATGGACGGGTTCATCCTCCTCAAACTTGGTGCAGATACGAACGAAGTCGTTAGGCGGACGGGTCCACCCTCTTCGTAGACGTATTTTTATACTCAAGTTCGCACTCTGGGAATCTGGAGTTGATGTTTGTACTCCGACTCACACTCTGGGAGTTCGGAGTTGTTGTTTATACTCCTTTTTGCACTCTGGGAATCCGGAGTTGAATGAAGTATTGTCGTGTATCAATCCTTTTATGACTTTGGTGTGATGGCTTGTCCCCGAGCTTGGGTTTCACTTAGCGAGTGAACGGTTGCATCACAGTCACTCCCTATTTGAATAAATTCCATTGTATGGTGAAACTTAACTCTCCGTGCATAGTGATGGTCAGATGAAGCATTTCAAGTAAATCATAGCTCTGGCTCGAAGAGATTGCATTTTATTGCTGAAATAAGAAAATATGGCAAAGTCAGTTGCCTTATTACAAATTCTAATTTCAAAATGCAGAAACAAATTGCGAAATGGAAAATAGACTAAATGAATAAACATAGCCTGTCATGCGTAGTAGTGACGAAGACTCTCGCTATTCCAGGATCTTGGCAGAGTGAGACCATCAACGGTCGATAATTTGAATGTGCCATCTCCGAGCCTTCGTTCAATAACATACGGTCCTTCCCATGTCGGCTTCATATGCGAAGGAACCGGATAAATTCTTTTTAGGACGAGATCACCTAGTTCAAAGGTTCGCAGGCGGACCTTGGTGTTGTATAATCGGGCGACTCGACTTTGATGCGCAGCTGCCCTCAAATCAGCTTCTTCACGCTTCTCATCTAGTAAATCGAGAGATTCAGCAAGTAATATAGCATTTATCTTTGGATCATAGTATGTCACACGATGAGAAGGTACTTCTAGTTCGACTGGAATAATGGCTTCTGAACCATAAGAGAGAGAGAATGGAGTGTGACCGGTCGCGGTCTTGTGGGTTGTTCGGTAAGCCCATAAAGCCATAGGAAGTTCATCGACCCACTTGCCCCCGACCTTTTCCAGTCGTTTTTTCAGAATGGACTTTATAACTTTATTAATTGCTTCGACCTGCCCGTTCGCCTGAGGGTGTGCAACCGCGGAGAATTTCTTTTGGATGTGAAATCGTTTGTAGAAATCTTTAAATTTAGCACTATCGAATTGGGTTCCGTTGTCCGTAATAATGGTGTGTGGGAGACCGAATCGACACATGATGTTGCGAACTACAAAGTTGATTACTTTCTTCGTCGTTATGGTAGCAAGAGCTTAAGCTTCAGCCCACTTTGTAAAGTAATCAACTGCGACGATGGCGTATTTCGCACCACCTTTTGCCAGAGGTAGAGTACCAATGATGTCGATGCCCCACATTACAAACGGCCATGGGCTGACTATTTGCGTTATCTCGGTAGGAGGGGCTCTAGGAATTCGAGCATGCTTTTGACGCCTATCACATTTCTTTGCATAATCCGACGCGTCGCGATTCACAGTAGGCCAGTAATATCCGTATCGAAGTATTTTCTTGGCAAGTGCTTGCCCCCCGCTGTGATCGCCACATTCTCCCTCGTGTACGTCGTGCAATACTCGTTTAATTTCATCGTGAGCGATACACCGGAGTAGAGGAACAGAGTATCCTCTTCTGTACATGATTCCATTCTTGATAGCAAATCATGAGGCCTTCCAAAGGACTTGTCTCTTTTCACTCATACGCTTCGGCAGGGTTCCGTGCTCGATGTAATTTTTGAGTGGAGTCATCCATGAATCCTTTTCTTGGACGGTTTCACATACCCAGTCTATTTCTGCCCGGTCAATGCATGGGGAGGATAACGTCTCTATGGGAACAAGTCCCATTTGCTGAGCTTCACCTGTGCTGGCTAATTTCGCCAATGAATCGGCTTTTTGGTTGCGTTCTCGAGGTATGCAATAAATGGCATAATAATCAAACTGATTTAGCACTTCCTGAACTCGAGCTAAGTAAGCAGCCAGCCTTCGATCTCTTGCTTGATACTCTCCCCGTACTTGACACAAACTAACTGTGAATCACAATAAATTTCCACGACGATAATTCTAAAATCCCTAGCAAGTTTTAGTCCAGCTATGAGGGCTTCATATTCAGCTTCATTATTGGTTGCATGAAAATCAAACTTCAAAGCATAGAATATAGATCGGCCTACGGGGGTTTCGATTACAACACCAGTGCCCGAACACCGGTCGTTTGATGCACCATCAGTATACAGCTTCCAGACGTATTCGGGGGATTTACTGGTTTCAGGCAAGTCCTCTGGAACGGTAAATTCAGCTTTGAAATCGGCTAGGACTTGTCCTTGGATTGCTCGTCTTGGAGTGTAAGTAATATCAAACTGACTCAATTCGACGTTCCACTTGAGTAACCTACCAGACGTCTCAGGCCGCGAAAGGACCTGTCGTAACGGCTGGTCGGTGTAAACAATAATGGGATTTGCCTGGAAATATGGTCGGAGCTTCCTCGATGCAATAACAAGGCAATAAGCCAACTTCTCTAGCTTCAGATAATTTCTTTCAGCTCCAGTCAATCGTTTGCTGACGTAATATACCGGCTTCTGTATTCGGTCTTCTTCTCGAATTAAGGCAGTGCTGATAGCGTTTTCCGATATCGCCAAATATACGTACAACTTCTCATGATCAACAGGCTTTGATAGGATAGGCGGTGTGGATAGATGTTGAACTAGTGCTTGGAAAGCGCCCTGACACTCCGTGGTCCATTCAAAGTTTCGTTTTCCTTTTCGGATCAGATCGAAGAAGGGAATGTATTTGTCAGTGGACTTTGAAATGAACCTGCTCAAGGCTGCTACTTGTCCATTGAGACTCTGGACTTGCTTTATGGTTTTTGGAGTTTCAAGATTTCTGATAGCCCAAATCTTTTCAGGATTTGCTTCGATCCCTCGAGTGTTGACGATGAACCCAAGGAACTTTCCGGATGCAACTACAAAGTGACATTTCAGTGGGTTAAGCTTCATTTTGTATTCTCAAAGTATGTTGAACATAGTTTCCAGGTTTTTAACATGGTCGGTGGAGAGTCGTGACTTCACAAGCATGTCATCTACATATACTTCCATGGTTTTCCCGATTTGATTGGCAAACATCCGATTGACCAATCGTTGATAAGTAGCACCGACATTCTTGAGTCCAAATGGCATAACTTTGTAGCAATAAAGTCCCAGATTGGTTATGAAGCTGGTATGTTCTTGATCGGGTAAATGCATCGGTATCTGATTGTAGCCAGAATACGCATCCATGAAGGATAAATGCTCATGCCCAGCTATTGAATCTACTAGCTGGTCAATTCTGGGAAGTGGGAAACTGTCCTTAGGACAAGCTTTATTCAGATCGGAGTAATCGATACATGTTCTCCATTTTCCGTTCGGTTTTCGGATGAGTACGGGATTCGAAACCCATTCGGGGTATAGCGCATCTCAAATGAACCCGTTCACTTCAAGCTTTTCTACTTCTTCTTTAAGGGCGGCAGATCTCTCTAGATCTATACCACGCCTTTTCTGCTTGACCAAGACATGCCCCGGGTCAATATTCAGAGTGTGGCTCGCAATGTCCGGCGAGATCCCACACATATCAGAGTGCGTCTAGGCAAACACGTCAAGATTCGCCCGTAGAAATTCAACCAATTCCTCTTGAGTTTGCTGACTTAGTTGAGACTCAATCTTTATCATCTTTTAATCATCATCGTTGTCGATCGGGACATCAATCGTCAGTTCGGTCGGGGATGCTTGACTTTCTTTAGATTCTCCTTCGTCTTCAGTTTCTCTTGGGTCAAGATCCCTTTGGAATTGGCTGGGGTGCCCAGGCCTAGGCCCGGGCGTTAATTGTCAATTATCAGCAAAGCGGACGCAGAGAGATTCCTCTACGCCCTTTCCTTTCTCCTTTCGCTGCGCATCTCACAGCTCGGCAACATAACAGGTTCTTGCAGCGGCCTGATCTCCTTGAATGATTCCCACTCCACGATCAGTGGGAAACTTTAAAGTCAAACACCACGGGGCTATGGCTGCCATGAATTCAGCGAGGGCCGGTCAGCCTAGGAAAGCATTATAAGGGGAGTCAATGTCCAACACAACAAACTGTAACATCCGTACTCTTCGGCGTTCTCCGACTCCCAACTCCACTGGCAGTTCCACCATTCCAGTGGGTATAGTAGCACTTCCGTTGAAACCATGGATTCGAGATTGACAAGGTTTCAAGTCCTTTGCTTCCATTCTCATTTGATCATAAGTTCGTTTAAACATGATATTCACAGAGCTTCCACTGTCAACTAAGATCCTCTTCATCCAAGCAGGACCTACTTGAGCTGAGATGACCAGTGGATCGATAGTGGGGGCTTCGACTTTGTCAGCGTCTCTGATCCTGAACACGATGTCATCTGTCATCGTCTATTGTTGCTTGGCCGGAGCCCCTTCATTAAAACTACTATAACACTCGAAGTCCGCATGCCTAATAGAGCTGGCATACGACTCCATTTCCTTCCAGCTTCGGTCTGCTGGATGAGGACCACCACTGATTGTATTGATAACCAACCTCCCGCCAGTACAAGCGGCTTCCTCCTGTCTTTCTTGATTTGGCACACGATTCTGATTTGATGGGCCCGCACCACCAGACTACGGCGCCCGCACATACTTATCCAATTTCCATTCGCGTATCAGTTTCTTAATGAGATCTTGTAAATGATGACACTCATTTGTGTTATGGCCATAGCTTTTGTGGAATCTGCAAAACTTTCCTGTTTGGACTTGTCTTTCCGTTGGTGGCTTCGGAGCAGGTTTCTTGTATTGCATGGTATTGCAGGTATGCAAATGCACATTTTCCAGTGACGTATTCAATGGAGTATAATTGTCAAACATGGGAGCTCTACGTCGTGGACCACGGCTCTGATCTTGCTTCTTTCCCTGATTTCCATTATCCCTCTGTTGATTCTGCTTATTTTGTATGTTTAACTGAACTCTTCCAGAATTCTCTCCGGATTGTTTAACGGCGATGTTACTCTGAATTCCTTAGATGTTTGGCCCTACGTCATCCTACTTCCTAGACTGTTTCGCATCCTCCCTTCTCAAGAATTGGGCTGCCTTGGAATAGAAACGGTCCAATGACGCAGGTGGTTTCCCAGCTAACCAGTTTCCAAACTTGGAATCAGCATCAATCCCCTTAGTTAATGCCATTAGGATAGAGTTGTCATTGGGATTGCTTATTTCTGCACACACAGCATGGAATCGCTCCAAGGAACGTCTAAGTGTTTCTCCAGGTGCTTGTGTAACACTAGACAGAGTGTTAAAATCCTTAGGCCTCGCTACGTGCATACGGAATCGTTCAACAAACTTGGTGGCCATCTAGCCAAAATTAGAAATTGATCGTGGTGGCAAACGGGTAAACCACATAGTTGCAATGCCCCCTAGGGAAATGGGGAAACTACGGCATTTTACTGCATCATCAGCTCTTGTAGCATTCATCAGCCATTCGTACTTCAGGATGTGTTGATTGGGATCAGAACTCCCTTCGTATACTGGCAAAGTTGGCATCCTGAAGCGCCGAGGTGGTTCATCATATAATATGTCATCGGTAAAAGGGGTATGACTCCGGGAGATTCCCCAGTCGTCATTACTGAGACCCTGACTTTCACGGATCATTTGACGAATCATTGTAGGAATATCCGGCATCCGGATACTAGAAGCATGCTAGGCCAAGGTGTGGTCGGGTTCCACAGCGTGAGTCTGGACCGGACGCGGTCGACGGTCCGTGCCTCGCCTCCTTGGTTTTACATTTTCCGGGACATAAGGCTCTGGAGTCTGCTCTCGTTGATTACGTTGAGGATCAGCTTGGTTTCTATCATCATCCCCTTGTTCGGTAGTGGTGGTAGTAGCAATGTTGCCTGTGACATGATAAGGAGCAGCACCTCCTCGGGATGAAGGTCCTGTTTGATGACTAGTGGATGGTCCAGTTTTGGGTTGCCTAAGATTCGAAGCAGGTTGGCGCCCTGTGGCCTGGGTGTAGCTTACATCCAGCCGTGGGTGTGTGGATCGGTGATGACCATCAGATGAGGCTGAACTCTCTGTGGTAGAATAAGAACCTTGGTCTCTTCTGGATCTTCTGGATCTTCTACGCCTTCGGCGATTCAGCTGGTTGGTAAACTCTGTGTTGGCACTTAGTTGTTTAGTTAGCTGTTGCCGACTCTGGGTCAATTCTTGGAGCAACATCTGAAACTCTTGACTGGTAACCGGGCCTGATGGATCTGAAGGTCCGGCGGCGTCTTGGTTTGATGGAGGCAATTACGCGGGATTCTGCCTGTTCCGTCCTCCTTGATCAGCAGCTGTAGAGGTAGTTCATGTACTTACCATGGTGAATTAATAAAAGTCCTTTCCTAGTTATGATTGCAAATCTGAATAGTATGGAAGGACTTCAAGGTCTAAGATCTGGATCTTCTTCTTGTATTTGTGCAATCCGATATCGATAGGAGATCCAAGGGGCAGGAGAAAATTGGGTTTTTTCTTAGTGAAAGCACCAAAGTGTTTGTACCAAAATTGGGCACAACACTCTTCGGAAGTTTTTGAAGAGATAAAGTGAAGAAATTAAATGGAAAAGGAGGATTATCTAACAAAAACTCCAAAAAAGATAATGAAAGTAATCAAATGCGCGGAGACACAAGAATTTAGAGTGGTTCGGCGTATTGCCTACGTCCACTATGAAGTTGATTACTTTATTGATCTTTCTTTGATGATTACAATTGGTTTCAGCAGGTTACAGCTAATAACAATGATTTTCAGCAGTGGAATTCGTTGGTAGCAGCAGCAATGGAGGTTTAGATCTGGATCTGGCAGAGTCTGGGCGTTCGAGAACTCAAAGAAGAAGAAGCCCCCTTTCTGTTGGCTTTAGGGGTCTATTTATAGGTGTAGGAGGTTGATATTTTGTTCAGATCTCGGGAGGCTCCCCCTGGCACGTGACTAGGCCCACGCGCCTAAGACCGCGAAGTTTCGGTCCGATCCGTGATCGATACGAATGGATTTCATATCGATCATGATTGCGTCCGATGGAGTCGAAATTTGGTGTGGACATTACTTAGCATGCACGTAAGCTTTTGTGAAAATTTCATAGCATTTGGACTTGTGGATCTCGAGTTATGATCGATATGAAATGGAGGCTTTTGGCAGGCTGTTTGGTTCGTATCGATCAGAATTATGTTGTATGTATCGATAGTCTTGCTTTGTTCGTACCGATGGAAACGCCCTCTTTTCATATCGATGAAAAGTGAATTGCACGCGTTGCCAGTAGGGTTTTGTTCGTATCGATGGAAATCAACTCAGGTCGATCGATTCGAATAACGGCAACACGATGGATCCGAATAGTGGATCCACAATGGATACGAAGTACCATAACCTGATGGATTCGAACAAGGCTTTTCCAGTATGGATACGAACTGGACAAATGAGGGACACGAACCATTGTTGCTTGATGGATTCGAGAAACGCGCTCCAGCTGATGGATTCGAAGTAGGCATTAGATGATCGAGTCGAACTGTTGCTTCCTGATGGATGTGGGTCGATACGAAGTGATCTTTGGCAGATCGAGTCGAAGTGAGCTACCCTGATGGATACGAACCCGATCGAGTTGAACAGAGGCTCGGTGATGGATGCAGATCGATACGAAGTGGTCTTTGGCTGATCGAGTCGAAGTGGGCTTCCCTGATGGATACGAACTGAGCGAGTCGAATAGAGGCTTGGTGATGGATGTGGATCGATACAAAGTGGTCTTTGGCTGATCGAGTCGAAGTGGGCTTCCCTGATGGATACGAACTAAGCGATTCGAATAGTGGTTGGTTTTCATCCAATTTTGCATCGATCGTAACTTGAACATACGAACTCGGATTGACTTGAAATTTGGAACGTTGGCTCTCATTGCCTCGCTTGTCGTGCAAAATCAATTTTAGCTCGATCCGGACTGGGACAGAATTCGTCGATCTCCATAGTGAGCTTGTGTATAACTGATCTCTAAGACGAACCGTCGTTGGTTACTAGTCAATTCCTTGGTGTCACTGCCTTGCCAAAAGGCGGGATAACAATATTGCTCTAATTCAACTTATTCCCAATTCATATACTTATTTTAGCTGCTTGGAGATACTTGCTAGGAAAGCAAATCTTCCTTCACTTAATGCTAACATTCTCCATTTTTTGGCAAATCCTGTAAAAGTAAGAGGGAAATTAGAGGGTTCTATGTATCACCTTCTTCCTCAATGGAAGAGCCTTAACATGCACGTAAGCTTCTGTGAAAATTTCATAGCATTTGGACTTGTGGATCTCGAGTTATCGATACGAAATGGAGGCTTTCGGCAGGCTGTTTGGTTCGTATCGATCAGAATTACGTTGTTCGTATCGATAGTCTTGCTTCGTTCGTATCGATGGAAACACCCTCTTTTTGTATCGATGAAAAGTGAATTGCACGCGTTGCCAGTAGGGTTCTGTTCGTATCCATGGAAATCAAATCCGGTCGATCGATTCGAATAACGGCAACACGATGGATCCGAACAGTGGATCCACAATGGATATGAAGTACCGGAACCTGATGGATTCGAACAAGGCTTTTCCAGTATGGATACGAACTAGACAAATGAGGTACACGAACCACTGTTGCTTGATGGATTCGAGCAACGCGCTCCAGCTGATGGATTCAACGTAGGCATTAGATGATCGAGTCAAACTGTTGCTTCCTGATGGATGTGGGTCGATATGAAGTGATCTTTGGCTGATCGAGTCGAAGTGAGCTTCCCTGATGGATACGAACCCGATCGAGTCGAACAGAGGCTCGGTGATGGATGTAGATCGATACGAAGTGGTCTTTGGCTGATCAAGTCGAAGTGGGCTTCCCTGATGGATACGAATTGAGCGAGTCGAACAGAGGATTGGTGATGGATGCGGATCGATACAAAGTGGTCGTTGGCTGATCGAGTCGAAGTGGGCTTCCTCGATGGATACGAACTAAGCGATTCAAACAGTGGTTGGTTTTCATCCAATTTTGCATCGATCGTAACTTGAACATACGAACTCGGATTGACTTGAAATTTGGAACGTTGGCTCTCATTGCCTCGCTTGTCGTGTAAAATCAATTTTAGCTCGATCCGGACTCGGATAGAATTCGTCGATCTCCATAGTGAGCCTATGTATAACCGATCTCTATGGCGAACCGTCATTGGTTACTAGTCAATTCCTTGGTGTCACTGCCTTGCCAAAAGGCGGGATAACAGTATTGCTCTAATTCAACTTACTCCCAATTCATATACTTATTTGAGCTGCTTGGAGATACTTGCTAGGAAAGTCAATCTTCCTTCACTTAATGCTAACATTCTCCATTTATTGGCAATCCTGTAAAAGTAAGAGGGAAATTAGAGGGTTCTATGTATCACCTTCTTCCTCAATGGAAGAGCCTTGCTACCAACATGATCAATAAAGCGAGGGATTGGGAGAACCAATTCTTTTACGTTAAGTGCTACACCCTTCGATTCAAAGGGTGCTTTTCTAATACTAGTAAATCTCACTACTTTTTGTTGTTTATATTATATTATGCCATTCTCTTACGACAATTATTCTCTATCAAATCTATTTCTAAAGGAACTAAACCTTCTATTGCTACCACAATTACAGCCTTGCTTAAATCTTCTAAGAGTATGGGGAACAGATTCACAGTTCTGACTGAAACGAACCTCCGAAAATACTCTTTAATCCAAGAAAGCCACAAAGTACTTGGAGGTCCTCCTATGGTTAAAGGAGATTCTTATGGAAAGCGGGCATTGGTTACTAGTAATCAGAAGGCCTTTTCTTCTCCTTCCCCTATTCAACGTGATTCTTTCGGTAAATTTATATCATAGTTAAACGAAGTTTCTTATGTCGGTGTCTTATGAATCTTTCTTTGATTTAGGTTCATCTACTATTGTTGTGGCGTCTAAGTCTAAGAAAGTTAAAGCTCATGCTTCGACCTATCTGAATCAACCAGGTCTGCCTCAGTTGGAGGTTCTATTGCTAAAGCTATTGAGTATATAAAAAGGAAGGCACACTCCAGTGCCCCTACTAATTTTTGATTCCCTCCTTCGAGTAAGAAGCCTAAGCTTGGAGAGGTCCAGACTTCTATTGTTATTATTAAGGAGCCAAATATAGATGCTAACTTGACCACCCAAGATCTTGACACAATCGATTTATATTCTTCAGACCATGGTGCTCCAAAACCTACCTAGGAGGCTCACACCCTGATTCTTTGTTAAACATTCCACTTCCCTCCTCTACTTCTAGCCTTCAATGCTTATTTGAGGAGTTGGGACTGACCCCTATTCCCTCTGAATCTCTTCCTTTAGAGAATCAAGCTCAAACTATTCCCATGGGCTTTGATGATCTTAATCGTTTAGTTGTCCAGTCTCCCACTTTGACTTTCCTCATGCCACTATAGCCTCCAACATTTTCAACAGATCATCTTTATGTCCTTTATCAGCAACTTTTTTTGGTACGTATCTTTCAGTATTTGCTAATCTAAACTAATTCGACACATCCTTTCTTATATTTATTGTGTGTTTCAGGAGGCCATGCACATGTTTTTTCTTTAATGGGCCTCCTAAGGACCCATTGATCAAGTCGTAGAGCTAAAGGAACAAGTTTCCTTATTGGAGACTAAAGTTGGGACCATACAAAGTCAAATGATTGATATCACAATGGAAAAGAACGAAGCTATCCTTGAAAAGGGAAAACTCTCATCCTTCCTTGATGAGGAAAAGAAAGCCAAACTGTTACTTACAGAGAGTATGAATACTTTAGAGAAGGAGATGGCCGAGATGGCCAATAAGATAAAATATTTGGAAAGCCATTTGGAAACTAGAGATGCCACTCTAGACTATGCTAACAACATCATAAAGGATGCTAAAAAGAAAGTTACTTTCTTCCTCAATCAGGCTCTTACAAAAATAATAGAGAAGTGCTATGAAGATGCCCTTTTGTTATGTACAATGACATGAGCAGATGCCTTGATTTGGACTTTCCTTCCCTTCCAGACTTAAATGAAAATTTAAGAGAAAGTTCAATCTTATGTTTAGGAGAGCTCAGGGACCACTTCAAGATAAATTTCCTAAAGATGAAACTGTTGATGACAAGAAGCTATTATCTTTTGATGACCCTCCGCTTGAAGGGGGAAATGACTCTGATGAAGAGGAGGATAACAATGAAGATGATGATAATAACGATGATAATAATAATGATCATGATGATGATAATCAAGATGGAGATAATAGTGGAAAGGGTCCCGAAGGACCAAGAGACGGGGGCAATGGATCATGTGGTTATGACTCATCTGCCCATGATGCGGGCTTTTCCAACTTACCGATATTTATGGTGCTTCATATGAAAATATCCCTCTAAAAGATGTGGCTTCCTTTAGTCAACAACCAAAGGAGAGGCTCAAATCCCGGCTTCTCAGATTCTAGTCACACAGGTGTGGAATTCATTATTTAAATGACCAAAATTATCTGTTAGCCTTTAGTTAATAAGTGTATCACTTTAGCTAAGAAAAAAAATCCAAATATTATTGTGAGACTCTATATGAAAAGAGCGAGAGGAAGGTGCATCGATTGAATAGAATTGGAAAGGGTAATCGAGGAGCATAGCAAATTATCTGATAAGTATAGGTGCCTTTCTATTTACGCCACATGGTTAAGGAACTTCAAAGAAAAACAAGTAGCCAGTTATAAGAAGTCTCGCGTTCATCAAGAGAGAATCATAAGAGAAAATGCAGAGCTAACTACTCTCTTCTGGATGCTTAATGTAATAGGAATGCTTTAGTAGAGTTTCTTTATAAAATTTAGGGGAAAAGAGTGGGGGTTTGCTCAAGCATTTGCATAGTAGATATTTGGATGAGCATGGACCGCTGTCCTTATCCTGAAGAATGCTAGAATCTTCCTAGGGTCACGAGAGCTCCTCTTTTCCAAAACAATCTTCCTCTTGAGAAAGTGAAATTTAACAAAAGAAGATTTATTCTCGAATTTTTAAAAGGATTAATATTGTATGAACCCAAGTGATTTTGTATTTAATGTGTAATTAGACAGTTTTATGAATTTCAGTATTTCTATTTCTCATTTCTTTGCAACTTAGCTATTTCTCATAAACCATACGGATTAAGGACTAATCGGGTAGTCCTATTTCCATAGAACTCTCAAGTAAATTTATCAAATTAAAGAAGGGTTTTAATGAGAAATCACTGATTCTCAAAACCTCTCAGCTAGCGAAATATTGTTTCCTTAGGGATCTCCAGGAAGTTTACTAACAGTTTCCACACTTTCACTTTAATTTCTTAGGTGATGAGAAGGACAGATTGCTTAAAGGGATGCAAACTAATTGTGCCAAACTATTATGCGGTGGAACCAGTCCTTTGGTTGGGAAATGAGACTATCATCAATTCCTACCAGTTAATAACCCTCCAGGGTTTAATGTTCCCTTTTATACTACCCTTCCTATGTCCATGGGTTCACTCAAAAGGGCAAAAACCACCGTATTTAAACTTTAAGAATATATATATATATATATATAATTGTTGTTCATGTAATTTGAATTTGCTTGTGCTTGTAAACCTTCTTGTTGTTAATAAACAATGCATTTTCTTGTGTACTAATTTACTTATTTTCATTAGGGAAAACAATCAATGATTACACTTAGCAGTCCAAATCTCATTTCTCGATTGGATAATATTATAGCCAAGATAAGGTCAGTCATCAAGGAGAAACATTATTTTCAAGGCACTTCAACTTTGTTGTTTTTGGATAACCCAGATGCATAATAATGGCAAAAAAAGTATTATCAATTGAAATCTACATTGAGTAGTATGAAGGAAATGATCTCCATTAGAGGAAAAAATTAAAGAAAAAGATAGAGAAATACTGAAGCTGAAAGGGGACATGAGTGCAGCTGGTCAGTCCAAACTTTCAATCCAAAAAATTGATGCTGACGTAGAAATTTCCCGGTTACATCGAAGGGTAATTGATCTTGAAGTAGACTTATTGAAAAGCCAAGTATCCTGTCAATCCTTAGAACTCATTGTGAGCAGGGGCTAATCCAGCCTTCCCATTCCTACTCCTTTGATTGGCAAAGAACAATTTTCTGCCTTGTTAAACCAACCCATCTTCGAGTTTAGATGATGGAGAAATTGCCAAATGGAGTCAGAGAATTAGATACGAATGCATTAAATTCTTGAACAAGCAATAGGATGACAAATTCTCAATATCTTAACAATTATCAAGGTCGGGTGGAGAAACTTGAGTGTGAAAAATATATTGTTGAACAGGGAGTCAAGATAATAAAGAGCGAGATTTGGACTTGAAAGGGAGCCAATAAGGCGCTCGATCGTGCATTGGAAATTCAAGTTGATTTGATTGATGATGTAGATAATATTCAAAAGAAAGAAAAGAAGCTTAGGAAACTTTTAGAAGTGACAATTTGTCATATTATCGAACCTTCTTTGGTTGTTGAAACTTTGAAAGAGGAAGTGCAGAAACATAACACTTAATAAAGTATCGCTTATGAGTTTTTGGACAGATTTCCCTTTTGGCTACCCCCTCTTGGTACCTATCACTCTTGTATATAATATGTAAAAGAGACAAATTTGTACCTGAATGATTATTACTTTGAATGAACCTTTTTGAATTTGTTGAATTGTCTGATACATGCATCTTATTTTCAAGACCTTTAGTTTGATTGCAATATGATATGTAACCATTTATTGAGCATTGGTTGGTCTTCTTAGTATAAACCTTGTAACTAAACCTGAAATCCATTTTGATAATAAGATTAGCAACTTATTAATCAAAAGTTAGGAAGAACCCATCCTTTATTTAATAGGAAATTAGAAACCTACCTAATAACAAAAATTCTTGTTATTAGAAAATTTGAACTCCATTTTAGGAGAACTTAATTTGGCACTTTATGGAGTGAAGTCTTTACTAACATCGCCTTTTGGGCTTAACACCTAGAAATTTGGAGCATGAAAAGTTTTAGTCTCGAAGGAATAAATATCCAGAAATCCATCTGATAATTGTAATTTCATCTGTATTGAAGATCAGAAATCTTTTGGCAATAACATGATTACGTGACCAAAAAACCATCTAGCAATAACTTTGAAATAAAAGACCAGAAAACCATATAGCAATTTAATAGAAGACTGGTAATTGATCTGGTAATAATACCATAATTTAATCAAAACAGAGGACCGAAAATCCATCTAGTATTAATTTAGAATTCCATTTGACAAGAAGATCAAAATATTTTTGATAACAAGTCTAGAATTTTATCTGGCAAGGGAACTAGAAATCCGACTATTAACGGGGATTCCCATTGTTTAGAAATTTTGATTATTAATGAAGATTCCCGTTATTTAGAAATCATGATTATTAATGGAGATTCCCATTATTTGCTAATTTGTAATCTAATATGATTGAGAGTTAATTCATTATTTCAAAGAATGAGGACTCGGGCTAGAGTAATAAGTCATAGTTTCTCAGATGTCACTATTTGACATAAAAGTTCTTAATTCTACACGATATATGGCTTTTGATCCTTCCTCTGAAGACTGCCTTAACTTTGCCTTGGTGTGAAACTAAATGTGTTTAACTATTCTTCCTCTAGAAGATTGCCTTTGCAATTAACTGATCTTCCTCTAAAAGACTGCCTCGATCCTTTCTAGGACAGAGTTTGATTTTCTTTTGCATTCGATTGATCTTCCTCTAGAAGACTGCCTTTACTACTCCTTAGTTAGTGATTTAGGCTTTTATTGATTTCATTTTCCCCTTACTACTCTTTTTGGTAGTGATTTTGGCTTGAGCCCCTTATTACCTTATAGATAATGATCTAGGCTGGTCGGTGCGTTTGGTTAGCTATTTTGAGCAGAATCAAAGTCTTACCCATCCTCCCTCCAGGAGGCTCTCTGATCAGGCCTTGTAGGTGGAACCGAAGGTTGGTTCGATGCTTTGGCTAGGCCATCTTAGGTAGGACCAAAGGCTTACTCTGTCCTTCCTCTATGAGGTGCTTCAGACTGGCCTTACAGGTGGGACAAAAGGCTAGTCGGTGCTTTGGCCAGACTATCTTAGGCTGGACCGAAGGTTTACTCGATCCTCCCTCTAGGACACGCTCTGGCTAGGCCATGTAGGCAGGACCAAAGGTTTGTAGTGCTCTTGCCAGGCCTTATAGTCGGGACCAGAGGTAGGCTTACTCTGACATCCCTTTAGGAGGTGCTTTGACCATGCCATCTTGGCAAGATTAAAGGATTTTTCCTTTATTTTATAAATCCTCTTTATGAAGCATTCTACTTTATTAATTACTTGTTCTTCGTAGACACATTTGCCTTTTACTTAAATCTTGCAAATAAACTCTTAAAGCTCTCATTTTCCTAAGAAATTCTCAATCATTCCCTTTAGAGCTCGACATTGATTGGTTTCATGTCTATTCCATCAGTGATATTGGCAATAAATACCTTTGAGATTCCTTTCATTTCCTGGCTGCTTCTTCTTTGAAGGCCAATAGTTTAATCTTTCTTTAGTTAGGAGATAGATATTTTCATGGGAAGTAGTAAGGGAATGAAAACTTGAAGATCAGAAATTTCTAGAGCATTGTGCTCTTTGCTCCTGCTTGATTCTCTTGTAGCCTTGGATTGGTATATTAAGTTTTCACTTTAAAGATTCTCGAGCTTTGATGTATATGAAGATGATCAATTATTCCCTTCCACCTTTGGGAAAATTTGTCAAAATCTCTTGTTATTTCTTTTTCAAAAATAGTTCATTTGGATTGGAATTGTATATCCCTCCTTATTTTTAGGAATAAACTATCCTTTTTCATGCTTTCCTTTCCAAGCAAAGTTCAATTAACATGGATAGGGGTAGAGCCTATATGAAATGGATTTATACTCCACTTATCGGGATTATAAGGAATCACTTGTCTCTTTTCTTCTATGGTTTGTAGTGCTAGCATCCAACATCTGTTCCTCATGAAACCAAGGGTCAGAAACAATTTGAGAAATTGGCCTAACTGCTTGAAGTTCAGAAGATCATTGTACCGAGATAGTCATCATACGGTCCAAGAAGGTTATGCAGGATTCAGAAAGTTCCTTTATAGAATATGCGGGTTGGCGTAAATCCTCTATACTCTATATATGCAGGTCAAGGATAATCCAATATGAGATATGTAGGGAGACGGAGGTTCAAGCCCTCCTTCTAGCACCAAATGCTAATATATTTCTTTGTTAAGCCCAAAATGTGAAAGGCAGATAAGGCTTGATTAGAGATAGACTTAGATATTCTTATGCCAACTCGCAAGAAATATGCATGTTCAATAAAAGAGCCATGTTCATGTCATAAGCAAAAGGGCATAAGAGTCATATGCAAGTCTTGGGTCATATCATAGTCAAGAATCTTTATTCACTTGTTTTATGCTAAGCAAAATCGATTTGTACAAGTCCTTGTTTGTAAAAATTCACAAATTTACAATAGGCACTCTAAATCCCTAATTCAATTTAAGGTTTACAAATTTGAAAATGTAGGAAAAGTAATAGGAAGAATTCACCCCTTCCATGAAGCTATGGGATCCGTATTTATAGGAGTTGAAGTACATGACATGGCTGCCATGTGTCCTTTGGCACCCTTGATTCTCGGCATTATTCATTATGTTGGTGATATGTGACAATCTTTTGTATATTATTGATATGCTGCAACCCTACTTACATTGATGAATTGCGGCATCCTTCTTCACTACAGGTTTACGACATCATTTGATACACTAGTGAAATACGGCATCCTTTTTTGTATTGTTAATATTCGATGTCTCTATATTGTAGAGATCCGACATCCTTACTGGATTATCAATTATCAGCATTTCTTATTACATTAATGCCATATGATATTCTAATTCACATCGTTGACTTTTAGCATCCTCCATTAGTATAGATATCTGACATGCCCTTTATCTTTGAAGCTTGACATCCCCTACTGCTTGTAAATGCTTGAAACCACTTGTCATTTGTAAATGCTTTACAACTATTATAGGTCTAAAGGCCCGATATCTACAAAGTTTTGACATACCTCCTTTGTTACTAGATATTCGACACTCTTCCTCTGCTTTATCATCTACAATGTTTAATTGTTGAGACCTTATATCACTTGAGCTATTGAGATCCGGTATCTTCTTATTGTTAAGCATTCGAATCCTCTTTTGGTGTTGTCATTAGACATCATTTATTTCTTGCCAAATGCTCAATAACATCTGACTTTATAGAGCTTCGTTACTTCTACGGATTCAACATCACTCTTCAACCCCTTTAAACATTTTACATCACCTTGGAAGTCGACATCTTTATCAAACGTTCAGTATCTCTTGTTGAACGTTTTGCTACTTTCGTCATCTTGAATCTGACATGTTTTTTTTCATGTTTGACATAATTATTTGTAGTAAAAAAAATATTTGACTATTATTGAACTTTTGACATGCATATGACTCATATTTATACTTGGACTTGGACAACGGACATACATATGATTTTTCTTTGGATTTGGACCCAAACTTGAACTTGCATATAGTTCCAAACTTTCATAAGGTCACTTAGGCCCATATCTAAACCAACCTTGACTGCCTTGCATATTTTGGTTAGCTAGGAAATTTGCTAATAACTTTCCTATTGAGCACATGACTTGAAATCTTGAACAACATCTTAAGTGTTGAACTAATTTTTTATTTAACATTTTAGTGCTAGAAGGAGGGTTCGAACCTCCAAGTCACCATTTCCATACTCTAAAAGCTAATAAAGTGATATTTTGTTTTAGGAAAATAGTGAAGACCAAGAAAGTCAATATTCTGATTAAAGAAGTTGTACAACACACAACCCTGTAGGACAATGTCACTCGGAACTTCAATTTGGAGAATACGGAGATTGTGTTAATCGAAGCTCAACACTTGAAATTGATTAGAAAGAGGTAAAAGAATTAAAAGGTGAAGATTTGAAAGAAATAAATTATTTTGGGAATGAAAATGAACTTTGGAATGATTGAAATTATTCTTGAGAAGTATGCTAATAGAGATTATTTAGAGAGTGATGATTTCCTGGACTTGTTTAAGTCAATGTACTTTTGAAAAGAATTATATACATAGATGCACGGTTATAAAATATTTGAAGAATTTCTATAGAAGGGCACCTAAAATTTATATGTAAAAGTGACGGTTTATAGGGAAGTTTAGTAAAAAGAAAATATTTTGGAATGATAATAAGATAAATGTGGTTTGTTTATTGTATGGAAATTATTATTAACAAAATTTACAAAGTGTATTTTATCAAAATGATTTTGGGAGTAATATACATTTAGTAATTTATTATTTTCAAAACAACTGGGGATTTGTTTTCCAAGTTGTTTGGATATGTATGTTTAGAAGTGTTTGAATTGAATTATCATAGAAAATGAAATTTTGATATTTTGTTATGTAAATGAATTTAGAAAATCGATGTTTTAATGTTGAATATTTGAAAGATTATTATAAAAGAGAACTTCAGGTTGATTAATCATTTCTCAATAGTAATATTTTAAAAGGAAAAATTGAAAGTGAATAAGAGTTTTAAAATATTGACTTTGGAATTCAAGTCATGGCTGATGTGCACATTAATGTGCATATATTTACATCCATATTTTATTTATTTGTATTTAAATAAATGTCATATTTGGGCATTTTGACATTTTTAAAACCAAAATTCAATTATTTTCAAATCATAATATATTCATCTTCATTCAGGGGCAAAATGGTCATTTTTGTGCATATGTCAATTTGAGAATTTTTACTTGGACATTTTTTTGATGATTTTTATAGGAATTTGGGTGCATATGGAAGAGGCTTTTATGAAGATATATGCATGCACAAAGGAATGAAGAGGAAATAATTCATGCTCATGATCATGGAGGACCCCACCCACTTACCTAAATCTACAATTAGAAGCTAATAGACAACTAAGTAGAAGTTAAAGCTTCATGCACATTTAATGATGGATTAATTAGTGGCTAATGGTTACTTGATGGCCACACTTCCTAAAGGGCATTTTGGGAAGCACCCTAAAAGTTGAATTAGGGTTTTATGCATGTATAAATAGCCCTCTAATGTACATGTAGATATCTTCTGCACTTTCACATTAGTTAGGAAATTAAGAAAGCAAGTTGTGATGTCAATGTTTCATGAAATAAAAATGGCTTCCTAGCCTCTTTCTCTTTTCTTTTCTACATGCTTCTTTTTACTTTTATGTTCATTTTTACTTATATGCTCTCTTCTTTTCTTTGTTAGTAGATTAGACTTAAATTCATGCAAGTAGTGTAGCTTTATTTTTTATGCTAGTAGTTAGTAGTTAATCTCATTTTCTTCCTTTGCTTATTTTCTATTTCTTTTGTTTTTTAATGTTGAAATTTACAAGTGTTGATTTGATCACACAAATGAGTAGCTAAACTCCTTCAATTAAGGGGTAATGAAGCTCTCTAACTTTATGTAATTCAACATTTTTATGATTTATGATCTCTTTTATTTGTGCTTCATGAGAGTAGATTTTGATGTAAGTTTATACAAGTGGGTTTGATAGCTTATGTTGCATTTGCAAATGAGCTATTCTTATTCAACATAAATACAATTTACATCATCATTTGCTAATTGATTTTTGATTTTGAAATGGAAGTAAAAACAAGATTTGATGATCTATATTACTAATTACAATAGTAAATAGATCATATTTAAAATAGCATTTTCTTTGGCTTCATTTTCATGAGAATTTATAAGTGGTTTATTTGTTGTATTACTTTGATGGTTTAAGTTATGTTAATTAAAAACATAAATAAACTATACTTATGATAAATGCAACAATTATTTCACTTAATATCAAAACTAGAGATCATAAATTATTTGTTTGTCAATTTACAAAAATATGAGAGTGAATTTGCCTCTAAATTGTTCTCTAATCTCATAGTTTTTAATCTCATTTTAATTCTAGTTTTAGTTTCATTTTTCTTGTAGTTCACAATTTCCTCTCCGTTTGGTATAATTTGATTGAATTGATTTTTAAAATCTACAATTCCCTACAGATCGACCCGTACTCGCCATGTACTAACTTTTGCACGTCGTGCGCTTACGGTTGAATTTAAATTGAAATTTATCGGCAATTTTATAATTCGATAGAAAATTTTGTCGTTAAACAAGTTTTTGGCGCCGTTGCCGGGGAATTGATTTGATTTGATTTTATATTCTTCGGATTAGTTGTTTGATTTTTGTTTGTTTTTATTTTGTGTGTGTTTGCATTTGAAAAAAATAATATTGTGTGTTCGTTTGATTTTTGTGTGCATTTGTTTGTATGCTTGTTTCTAGTTTCCTTTTCCATTTGCATTTTCATTTATTTAAAAAAAAATCATACACAAATTCATTTCAAAAACAATTTTTTTATTGCATTCCATTTATATTTTTTCGTTTACAGTTCATTTCCTTCTTTTCTTTACATTTACAAAAAAAGGAAAAAAACAACACTGTTCACTGTTCATTTAACTGTGCAGTGCAACATAACCCTCTTAGTTACTCCCTTCAAACTCTCTACAACCATTGCCAACCTTCCCCATATTCACTTCTAACAACACTGCACATCATTTTCTCAACCTAACCAACAGCCTGAAACTACATACCCACTCAACAGTTCAACAGTTCCATTCACAGTTCCACTCAACAGCGCAAGTACATACTGTCTGCAACCTGATCACCCCTTACAAAAGTGCCTCAAACCAACTATTCTTCCTAAACATACATTACTTAACCCACTTCATCACACAACAACTACACCCCTCTACAATTCCACCCTTACCTGCTACAGGGTTACCACTCTCATCCATACTGTTGCCATTCACTTCTCCAAATACTTCAACAAACAATCACCAACATCCCTGCACCATCCTCTTCCACTGTTACTGCTCACTGACTTTCTTCACACCATACAAATTTCACTACAACATCATCCATCTACACCTTCCACCTACATACTCCAGCAACACTTGCATTTATACATATTTGCCTCCTACCATTCAATAGCACTCCAATATCAAAACCCATCAAACACTGCACTTCTTCCTTCATAAACATCCAATCTGCCTTACTACTGCCTGCCTATTCGCTATCACCCAACATTTCCATTAGCTTGCACATAAAACAACATATCTAACATCCACAAACCATAATATACCGCCTTCATTCACTATTGTCCATCCATTCTCCATTAAACTCCACTACTGCCCGAACAACTACATACATCTTCATTCAACACCTCCATACAACATCTGTAACGACCCGTATTTTACGGATCGAAACATCGTAAAACAGTTGACATTTGGTCGCACTGTTGCTAAGTCGTCTAGAGTCTAAGTCTTAGGTCGTAGGATGGTTTGGAGCGACCTAGGCATTAGAATAAGTCGTGGGGAAGTTAGGTCGTATGGGGTGGCTTAGGTCGAGTGACCGACTTAGGAGAGATTGGGACGACTTAAGGATTTGGCGACTCAAGAATAGGCAGGCTTAAGGTAATGACCGACTTATAGATAGAAGACTTAAGTCGGTGACGACCTAAAGGGTAGGTCGGCGACGACCTAAGAGAATGGACGGGTTAAATGTTAGGTCGGCTGGGCAAGTTAACGACTTAAGGAGTGTTGGAGTTAGGATGTGAGCGACCTAAGTCTAGCAGTTAAGTCGTAACTCAGTTGAGTCGTGGCCGAGTTAAGGGAATAGGGTGATGAGTCGTTAGGTCGCGTGTGTGTTAATTCGGCCAGAGATAAGTCGTTATGTCGTATACCCAGTTAAGACGTTATGTCGTATACCCAGTTAAGTCGTTATGTCGTATACCTAAGAGTTAGGTCGTGGGTTCTGTGTTGCGTTAGGTCGTACCCTAGCTAAATGTTAGGTCGCGTGGGTTGTTAGCTTGTAAGCGACCTAAGGAGGAAAGCTAAGTGTTAGGTCGCGTCTTGGTTAAGTCGTAGACAGGTGAGTTAGCTAAGTCGTAGGTCGTTGGCATATTAAGTCGCAGATGCGCATTGTTTTAAGTCGTTAGGCGTTAGGTCGTTGAACTGTTGAGTCGTAGGTCAGAGAAAGGGATAAGTCGGAGACGACTTATAGAGGCAGACGACCTAAGTTTTCAGCCTATAATTACTCGCCATTTTTTCACTTTTTGGGATCCGGATTTCGAAGCGATGAAGTGCTGCCATTTTGAGAGCTCGACTTCTACACTTCTTCACTTCTTTTCTCCACTCTAATCTAGTGATTCCATCCATCCAAGTTGAAGATCAAATTGAAGATTCAAGAGCTTAGATTGAAGATCTACATCCATTGAAGTGAGATTTCATCGTTTGAAGCGAATTCGTGATAGATCAAGCTAGATCCTTCGCTGTCCAGATCTGAAGTGTGTTGATTTGGGGTTGTTTAGGTGATTTGGTGAGTGGTGATTATCTCTCACACGGATCCAAAGAAGTATATCGGATCGTTGGCTTGATTTGGTGTTAAAATAGTGATTTCCATGCATTTTCCTAATCCTAAGTATAGATCCGTATAGATCCATTGTTCATGATGATTTGGCATCCATTTTACTACATGTTAACCTATGCAAGTTCATTCATCAAGATTATAGAGATATTGCTCTTGTTTTCATGCTTGTTAGACTTTTGACTCTTTAATTACGAAATTGCCATTATTGTTATAATTGCCTATTTAGATCATATTTGAATGCTTGATTACTTGGATTAATGTTTGATTTGATTGATTGCTATGAATTAGATGGTTGATGATTTGATTTAGACCAAAGATGATTCGAAAGCTAAGGGAAAGGCTCTTGAATTGGAAAAGCTGGTCGTGGCATATGTAGCGGATGATGAAGCTCATATGAATAGATTTGATGATGATGTTGAGATGAAGCTTTGTTATGATGATGATGAGGCGAAGCATGATATGAGATAGTCTTGGTCTAATCCAGGCGGGATCATTCCAAGCAAGTTGATGACTCGGTGATATGGTTCGAGTTAGAGGATAATGGTTTGCTCGAGAGGCGCTTGAGCTAGTATGGGAATAGTCGTCGAGGAGGATGACTAGAAGGCTGAGATCTCATTGTTGTTGAAGGTTCTAGCATGCTCAAAGCAAGAGTACGTTGGGCAGATTCGATAGTCCCTGAAGGCTAATGATTGATAGTCAAGTACTCTGGGCAGATTCGATAGTCCTAGGCACGGGTCACGATGACGTGCGGGAGTTATGTCTAGAACCGGGGTTTCCATTAGCCCTTGACGGACGGCTGAAAGAATGTGCCGGTCATTCAATTAACGATGATATCGAAGCAATGATAACAGTGATAGCCAGAGTCATGGATGTTTGGTTGTATCGTCATTCGGTCTCAAGAGCGGTATTTTCTGGGTGCTTATCTGATCTTGGTTTAGGCCTTGGGGGTTTGTGCTTGGAAAACATCGCCCTTGACTCGAGTGATAATTGTTTTACTTTAAATTGTATGCTCTGCTATGTTTGCTTCTGCTTAGTGTGTGTCTGGGGGCTACCACTGTAGAAAGAGGTTGGAGTGGGAGGGTTGTATTCCTATTCCTTTTCCTTTATGCTCTTTTGGTATGTTGTTAGTTAATTTACTGCTCACTAAGACTGTTGTCTGACTCAAGGCTTTATGTTTTAACTCTTATTGCCTTGGGCTGTTCGTCCATTTTGGGACGGGCAGACTAGGTAGCAGGTGACAGGTGCTGTTCTTGCTTTCCACGGTGTTGATATCGAAGACGAGCTGGAGGGTTGCATATTATCTTCTTATTATATGTACTGGATGTTCCGCTGTTTGTATATTCTCTGAGTGTTATGTAGTGAGGCTTGGTGTATTGACCATTCGGATGTCTGTATTCAACTATTATGAAGTTTTATATGATGACATTTTGTTCTATAAAGCTTCACTATACATATGTTCTATTGTATTTTATCCATGCGCTGTGAGTAATACGATAGATTCTAATGTTTTAATTTACCCTGACAATCGTCCATGGTCGCCTGGCACACTTTACAGCGCATTTTCTCTAGGTTCAGTGCAGGGGTCATGGGCGGTCGTCACATTTGGTATCAAAGCTTTGGTTAATCGATTTTACCCAACGCTCGCTGACGTAACTACGTATGAGAGACGTAATTGTATTTTGATGGATGATTACTATATATAATATAGTAGCTTAGTAGAGTTTGAGTCCTTTATGCAGTTGTTTCTCTAGGTGTGCTAATCATTCCTTTTTATAGATATTAAGGATGAGTCGAAGAGGGAGACCAGCTGCTAGGGAAGGCCGTGCTACTGAAGGGGCTGCTGATTATGCTGCTATGTTCGAAGCTATGATGACTTCGATCATGAGAAGGATGCCAGCTCCGGGGCCATCAGTGGATGTTGGAGTTCAAGTTCAAACTCCAAGACTGGTGGGTTTTGCTAAGTTGTGTAAGGACTATACTGCTCTTGGAGGGAAGGTTTTCTTGGGAACAGAATCAACCATTGAGGTCCAGAGATGGATAGATGCTTGTAGAAGGATCTTTGGTGACTTGGGAATTGAGGATGCAACTAAGAGGAAGTTAGCATCGAGGCAGCTTCAAGGAAGAGCTTCTGATTGGTGGAACTCTATCACTATTGATACTCCGGAGGAAGAGATCACTTGGGAGCAATTTCAAGTCAGATTTGAAGCCAAGTTCATTTCTACAGCTCAGAAGTCTGTTCTGTTCAAGAAGTTTGTGGAGCTCAAGCAAGGTGGAAGACCAGTTCTTGAGTATGTTTCTGAGTTTGAAGCTTTGTCCAAGTATGCCCGGTCGTATATTGAATCTTCGTATCAGAAGAATGAGAAGTTTGTGACAGGCTTGGATAATTATCTTGGGAGGCAGTTGGTGGATCATTTAGACGATTCATTTGAGAAGCTTGTGGAGAAAGCTCTCAGGCATGAGAGTCTGTTTCCTAAGGAAAGATCTGTTGTTGCTGTGACCAGGGGAGAGTCTAAACCACAGCAGAGTGGAAACAAGAAGAGGAAGCAGCAGCAGCAGAAGGGTAAGGATGGCCAGAAGAAGCCGAAGGGCGAAGTGACTTGCTACAATTGTCAGCAGAAGGGCCATTTTTCGAAGGATTGTAAGAATCCGAAGGTACCGATGAAGTGTCACAACTGTGACAAGCCGGGGCATATCAGGAAGAATTGTCCAGAACCGCGGAAGGACAAGCAGATTGTGCAAGCTTATGCTTTGGGAGCTGTCCCATCGTCTTCGAAAGCTCCTACCGCTGAAGAGAAAGGAAAGAGTGTGGTGGTTCAAGGTACTCTTTTCCTATGTGGTGTTCCAGTTAGAGTTCTGTTTGATACTGGGGCGTCGCATTCGTTTGTTTGTAGTGAACTTGTAGGCCGGTTGGGTTTGGAACCGGATATTGTTGATAGGCCATTGGTTGTGACTAATCCAGTTGGGGGTTCGTCTTGTTTGTGTATGTTATGCCGTGGTCTGATTGTATCGAGTCATGGTTGCTCTTTTGTTTGTGATTGTTTTGTTCTGAACTTTGCGGGGTTCGGAATTATTTTGGGTATGGACTGGCTTAGGAAGTATGCGGCAAAGGTTGATTGTGAGAGGCTGGAAGTGACAGTCGAGAATGTGGAGGGGCGGAAGATTGTGATACGATGTAAGCATGAAGAAGGCGTCTTCATGAGCTTCATGTATTCGCTGGTTATTCCACGGGATGGACTGTCATCAGTGCCGATCGCTAATGGATTTGAGGATGTCGTTGACGAGGTCGAAGGGTTACCGCCGCATAGAGAGATCGAGTTTCGTATAGATCTAGTTGATGGAGCCAGACCTGTTGTGATGCCTCTTAGGCGAATGGCGCCTAGGGAACAGCAGGAGTTGAGGGTGCAGGTTGATGATCTTTTGCAGAAAGGATTCATTCGGCGTAGTGTGTCTGAATGGGGTGCACCAGTTGTTTTCGCAACCAAGGCAGATGGGTCGTTGAGATTGTGTGTGGATTATTGTGAGCTGAATAAGGTGACTAAGAAGAATAAGTATCCATTGCCGAGAATAGATGACTTGTTTGATCAGCTTCACGAAGCTAAGGTGTTTTCTCAGATGGATTTGGCAACGGGATTTCACCAGTTGAGAGTGGCTAAGGATAGTGTGCCGAAGACTGCTTTTAGGACACCATCCGGTTTCTTTGAGTGGCTGGTAATGCCGTTTGGATTGACTAACGCGCCAGCATATTTTGTGGATCTTATGAATAGAGTGTTCAGAGATCAGTTGAACAAGTTCGTGCTAGTGTTCGTGGATGATATTCTGATTTATTCCAGAACTAAGGAAGAGCACAAGACGCACTTGCGCATTGTTTTGGAAATTTTGCGGAAACATCAGCTGAAGGCTAAGTTTTCGAAGTGTCACTTCTGGAAAAGTGAAGTGAGGTTCTTAGGCCATGTGATTTCTGGAAATGGAATAGCGGTTGATCCCGCTAAGGTGGCAGCAATCCAGGATTGGGTTAGACCTAAGAATGCATCTGATGTGAGAAGCTTTCTTGGATTAGCAGGATATTATCGACGGTTTATCAAAGACTTCTCCAAGGTGGCTGCACCGTTAACAGGATTGACGAAGAAGAACCTAGTGTTCAAGTGGGAAGATAAGTGTGAGCAAGCTTTCAGAATCCTGAAAGGAAGATTGGCAAGCGCTCCTGTTTTGACTATTCCGAGTGGGAATGATGAGATGGTGGTTTACACCGACGCATGTGGTACTGGACTTGGAGCAGTGCTGATGCAGAGGGATAAAGTTGTTGCGTATGCAAGTCGACAACTAAAGCCGCATGAGAGGAATTATCCGACTCATGATTTGGAGTTAGCGGCGATTGTTTTTGCTCTGAAGATGTGGAGGCATTATCTATTGGGAGTTCGATTCGAGTTGTTTACAAATCATAAGTCGTTGAAGTATCTTTTCTCCCAAAAGGATTTGCATCTTCGGCAGCATCATTGGCTAGAGTTTTTGGCATCATATGATTTTGGTATAGCTTATACTCCGGGAAAAGGTAACGCAGTAGCAGATGCGTTAAGTCGAAGACATGCAGGATTGGGAGCCATGTTTTCAGAATGGAAGAATCTCTAGTATTTAGTTGGATTTGACTTCAGGCCCAGATGTGAATTGGAACCTGAGATGTTGGAAAACTTATCAATAAGACCGACTCTTGTGGAAAGGATTGGCGAGAGCCAAAAGCGAGACGATAAGATTGTCAAGATTATCCGTGATGTGGAATCTGGATTGGACCCAGAAAAGGATAAAGGATTCGAGGTCGATCGAGAGGGTTGGCTTCGGAAGCAAGGATGACTAGTTGTTCCCGATATAGATGAATTGAGGAGTGAAGTTCTGAAGGAAAGTCATCACTCGAAGCTGACAATTCATCCAGGTGGAAATAAGATGTATCGGGATATAAAGAGAACCTACTACTGGGAAGGTATGAAGAAGGATGTTGGAAATTTTATTTCCAAGTGTATGAACTGTCAGTTGGTAAAAGCCGAGCAAAAGAAGCCAAGTGGATTGCTTCAGCCATTAGAAGTTCCTACATGGAAGTGGGAGCAAATATCGATGGATTTTATTGATGGACTACCTAGAACCAGAATGGGAAATGAAGGAATTTGGGTCATCGTAGATCGTTTGACTAAAAGCGCAAGATTCATTCCTGTTCGATCGAATAGGACTGCATCAAAGTTGGCAGAGTTGTATGTTAAGTGGATAGTTCGATTCCATGGTATTCCGAAGAGTATAGTGAGCGATCGGGATCCATTGTTCACTAGCGGATTTTGGAAGAGCTTCCAGGAAGTTTTGGGAACCGAGTTGTGTTTGAGTACAGCTTATCACCCTCAAACAGATGGTCAGACCGAGAGATTCAACCGAGTTTTGGAAGATCTCCTCAGAGCTTGTGTTTGGATTTCGGAGGATCATGGGAAGATCACCTTCATTTGGTGGAATTTTCATATAACAACAGTTACCAGTCGAGCATTGGTATGGCATCGTATGAGGCATCGTATGGAAGATCGTGTAACTCTCCGACATGTTGGTTAGAGACAGGAGAAAAGCTGATACTTGGGCCAGAAATGATTCGACAGACTTCAGATTGTATAGAGATTATTCGGCAACGAATGAAGGCAGCCCAAGATCGTCAGAAAAGTTATGCTGATAAGCGTCGTAAGGATTTGGAATTCGACGTAGGTGATATGGTTTTTGTGAAGATTTCTCCACTGAAGAATGTTATTCGATTCGGGAAGAAAGGAAAATTGACTCTGAGATTTGTTGGACCATTCCCGATCATCGAGCGAATTGGAAAGCTCGCCTATAGATTGGAGTTACCAGAGAAGATGTCGAGTGTGCACAATGTTTTTCATGTATCATATCTACGGAAGTATGTGCACGACTCGAATACGGTAGTTTCTGCTGATAGCTGTGAAGATTTCGAAGTTGATCCAGTCAATAAGAGACCTCGTAAGCCGCTTCGTGTAGTGGAAACCGACACGGAACAGCTTAGGAAGAAGATAGTTAAGTTGCTCAAGATACAATGGAGTTATGATGATAACGACTGTACGTGGGAGGTGGAAGAGAGGATGAAGGCAGCTCATCCTGAATTCTTCAAGGTATGGCCCTAAGGTGTCGTGTCATCTAACGACATTGTAACTTGTTCTAAGTCTTAGAATTCTGTACGCTAGGCTAGAATTGGATGCATGGTTTGTTGATTGCTATGGATGGTAGGCGTGCAGAATAGTCTTTGATTGCCTTGTTTGTTTGGAATTTTGGGGGCGAAATTCCTAAGGGGGAGGGAATGTAACGACCCATATTTTACGGATCGAAACATCGTAAAACAGTTGACATTTGGTCGCTCTGTTGCTAAGTCGTCTAGAGTCTAAGTCTTAGGTCGTAGGAAGGTTTGGAGCGACCTAGGCATTGGAATAAGTCGTGGGGAAATTAGGTCGTATGGGGTGGCTTAGGTCGAGTGACCGACTTAGGAGAGATTGGGACGACTTAAGGATTTGGTGACTCAAGAATAGGCAGGCTTAAGGTAAAGACCGACTTATAGATAGAAGACTTAAGTCGGTGACGACCTAAAGGGTAGGTCGGCGACGACCTAAAAGAATGGACGGGTTAAATGTTAGGTCGGCTGGGCAAGTTAACGACTTAAGGAGTGTTGGAGTTAGGATGTGAGCGACCTAAGTCTAGCAGTTAAGTCGTAACTCAGTTGAGTCGTGGCCGAGTTAAGGGAATAGGGTGATGATCGTTAGGTCGCGTGTGTGTTAAGTCGGCCAGAGATAAGTCGTTATGTCGTATACCCAGTTAAGACGTTATGTCGTATACCCAGTTAAGTCGTTATGTCGTATACCTAAGAGTTAGGTCGTGGGTTCTATGTTGCGTTAGGTCGTACCCTAGCTAAATGTTAGGTTGCGTGGGTTGTTAGCTTGTAAGCGACCTAAGGAGGATAGCTAAGTGTTAGGTCGCGCCTTGGTTAAGTCGTAGACAGGTGAGTTAGCTAAGTCGTAGGTTGTTGGCATATTAAGTCGCATATGCGCATTGTTTTAAGTCATTAGGCGTTAGGTCGTTGAACTGTTGAGTCGTAGGTCGGAGAAAGGGATAAGTCGGAGACGACTTATAGAGGCAGACAACCTAAGTTTTCAGCCTATAAATACTCGCCATTTTCTCACTTTTTGGGATCCGGATTTCGAAGCGACGAAGTGCTGCCATTTTGAGAGCTTGACTTCTACACTTCTTTTCTCCACTCTAATATAGTGATTCCATCCATCCAAGTTGAAGATCAAATTGAAGATTCAAGAGCTTAGATTGAAGATCTACATCCATTGAAGTGAGATTTCATCGTTTGAAGCGGATTCGTGATAGATCAAGCTAGATCCTTCGCTGTCCAGATCTGAAGTGTGTTGATTTGGGGTTGTTTAGGTGATTTGGTGAGTGGTGATTATCTCTCACATGGATCCAAAGAAGTATATCGGATCGTTGGCTTGATTTGGTGTTAAAATAGTGATTTCCATGCATTTTCCTAATCCTAAGTATAGATCCATATAGATCCATTGTTCATGATGATTTGGCATCCATTTTACTACATGTTAACCTATGCAAGTTCATTCATCAAGATTATAGAGATATTGCTCTTGTTTTCATGCTTGTTAGACTTTTGACTCTTTAATTACGAAATTGCCATTATTGTTATAATTGCCTATTTAGATCATATTTGAATGCTTGATTACTTGGATTAATGTTTGATTTGATTGATTGCTATGAATTAGATGGTTGATGATTTGATTTAGACCGAAGATGATTCGAAAGCTAAGGGAAAGGCTCTTGAATTGGAAAAGCTGGTCGTGGCATATGTAGCGGATGATGAAGCTCATATGAATAGATTTGATGATGATGTTGAGATGAAGCTTTGTTATGATGATGATGAGGCGAAGCATGATATGAGATAGTCTTGGTCTAATCCAGGCGGGATCATTCCAAGCAAGTTGATGACTCGGTGATATGGTTCGAGTTAGAGGATAATGGTTTGCTCGAGAGGCGCTTGAGCTAGTATGGGAATAGTCATCGAGGAGGATGACTAGAAGGCTGAGATCTCATTGTTTTGAAGGTTCTAGCATGCTCAAAGCAAGAGTACGTTGGGCAGATTCGATAGTCCCTGAAGGCTAATGATTGATAGTCAAGTACTCTGGGCAGATTCGATAGTCCTAGGCACGGGTCACGATGACGTGCGGGAGTTATGTCTAGAACCGGGGTTTCCATTAGCCCTTGACGGACGGCTGAAAGAATGTGCCGGTCATTCAATTAACGATGATATCGAAGCAATGATAACAGTGATAGCCAGAGTCATGGATGTTTGGTTGTATCGTCATTCGGTCTCAAGAGCGGTATTTTCTGGGTGCTTATCTGATCTTGGTTTAGGCCTTGGGGGTTTGTGCTTGGAAAACATCGCCCTTGACTCGAGTGATAATTGTTTTACTTTAAATTGTATGCTCTGCTATGTTTGCTTCTGCTTAGTGTGTGTCTGGGGGCTACCACTGTAGAAAGAGGTTGGAGTGGGAGGGTTGTATTCCTATTCCTTTTCCTTTATGCTCTTTTGGTATGTTGTTAGTTAATTTACTGCTCACTAAGACTGTTGTCTGACTCAAGGCTTTATGTTTTAACTCTTATTGCCTTGGGCTGTTCGTCCATTTTGGGATGGGCAGACTAGGTAGCAGGTGACAGGTGCTGTTCTTGCTTTCCACGGTGTTGATATCGAAGACGAGCTGGAGGGTTGCATATTATCTTCTTATTATTTGTACTGGATGTTCCGCTGTTTGTATATTCTCTGAGTGTTATGTAGTGAGGCTTGGTGTATTGACCATTCGGATGTCTGTATTCAACTATTATGAAGTTTTATATGATGACATTTTGTTCTGTAAAGCTTCACTATACATATGTTCTATTGTATTTTATCCATGCGCTGTGAGTAATACGATAGATTCTGATGTTTTAATTACCCTGACAATCGTCCATGGTCGCATGGCACACTTTACAGCGCATTTTCTCTAGGTTCAGTGCAGGGGTCATGGGCGGTCGTCACAACATCACAACAGTAGTTCCCGATCACTAACCAACCATCCCACTCAACCACCACCTTCTTCATACTACAGCCTAATTGCCTTCACACTTTACTGCAGAGTGCCAAGCTTGCCTCATCAAACTACATCAATAGTTTTACACTGTCCAGTGCACAACAACTATAATTCCACTGCCTTGCTAATCTGTCACCTTCAAACTTCTTACTGCACCAAACCTGACACTGTTACCATCAGCATTCACTTCAACTACAACCACTTACCATTCACGATTCAACCTGCCTGCTACTATACTACCCTCCCCTTCTCCACTGCCTACTTGCCACCATTCATCCATTACGAAAACAACCAGCAACATATCCAAACCCCAGTCCCCAAGACAACAAACTTCTCACAAATCTTCACCACAAACTTTTAACAATCCTCTTGCGTACATCACTACGACCACCATAGTTCCATCACAAGCTACAGACCATCAATACCACAAACACGCTTCTTCATTCTACCAACCCACAACCTAAAACCAAGAAGAAAAAGGAAGGAAAAAATAGAATGAGCACAACTTTCATCACCTGAAATTGACTCAGAACCAAACTACAAATCCCCAATTGAACTGACCAGAGCAGCAACTCCAATTCCATATCTTCGAACCCAAACATACGAACCATCTCTACTTCACCCAAACCACTTGCCGCTATCAATTCACCTTCCTCCAATCACTGCGACCATCCTCCTAGCTGCTACAACATCCCCAAAACAACTCGCGACTTCAACCGCGACACTCCTCATACCCAACACTGCCAAACCAATTCCAAACATCGCTTCCAAACGTCAACCCCAAATCCCAATTGCCGAACGACTCGCCCCTATAATCGCCTGTGAATTGAAATCTACCCAGTGGCTTATGATTTCGAATGGGAATTTGGATTTAACAAAAAAAATTGTAGTGAAATTGTGAATTACTGAAGTGAATTGCGAAATTTGTGTATGTGAAGTACTAAGGTTTTATAACATTGGGCCGGGTTGGTTTTGAGTTTTGGTCTCTTCTTTTCTTTTTAATTATTTTTCCTTTTATTTACTTAATTTGTTTAAACAATTAGGCTCTAAAAAAAAGAAAAAAAAAACAAGTTTCACTTTGTTTAATTTTCATTTTTAACTTGTTTTACTTGTTTAGTTTTCATTTTCACCTATTTTAGTTTTCATTTGTTTTATTTTCATTTGTTTTGGTTTTCACTTATTTTATCTTCTTCTTTGATAAACATATAAAAAGAAATTGTATATACTTTGTTATTAGTTTCAGGTTGTAGGTGGCAGAAGTGCTTGCCAAAAAAAACTAGCTCGCTCACTTGCTAAAAAAAATTGTTGCTTTAAAAGAAAAAAAATGCTAATAATTCTGCACGCTCTGGTATTGTGCTTTCATCCTTTGTTTTTATTTAAATTGCATTGTTGGTTGCTTGCATTTGCATTTTAAAAAAAAAATTCAAAACCCAAAAACAAAAACAAAAACAAACTTCATTTTTGTTGCATTATTAATACACGTTTAATTTTTTTGTTTTGCATTCATCTCATCTTGTTTTATTTTCTAAGGGCAATACCCCAATTCACATAAGGTGAGGGATTTCATCACCCTTTCATTAGCCCACAAATCGCATTTCATCGTAGAATTTGACTAATAATAAAGGTTGGACATTCGACTTAAGGGTGTCGCGAGCTCATCTAGGGTATAATGTATCTTCACAATTGTTTTCTTTGAACAATTTTAGTTCTTGGTGTCTAGGCTACGGCAGAGTAATAACCATTTATAAATATTACGGTGATTCGTAAATATTATAGTGGTTGTTCCTCTAAAGGTACTTAAACCTTCGGCTACATTGCTACGGTGATTCATGGTGCACCGATAACCCCTGCCCGTTACCTGGCTGAGAAATATTTTTGTTGATTTAAGACAAAGTGTGATTATACAATTTTGGGTTAGGAGCTACTAAGGACAGAAAACTGCAATTAAGTCCTTTGCATTCATTTAGTTGCATTAGTTCATGCATATAAAAAAAAAAATCAAAAATCCAAAATCAAAAAAAAAAATTGTAAATTTTACTTTACTTAGTTTTTAACCAAAAAAAATTCATTTTCCTTTCCTTTGAAAATTTTCAATCAAAAATAAAAAAATCCTTTCAAAAAGAAAAAAAATTTAAAAAAATTTAAAAAAAAAATCAAATTCCCATTTTGTAAAAACAATTTTTTTTCTTTTGGTAAATATTTGAAAATTTGAAAACTTAAAAAAAATACAAAAACAAAAACATATAAAAAAATTTGAAAAGCCAAAAATCAAACTTCTCTTTTGAAAATAAATTTCACTTGGTAAATAGTTTTCTTCCTTGTAAAAAAAAGAAAAACAAAAACAATTTTTCACTTTATTTTCCAAATCTTATTTCATTCTCTAAACTCGTTTCTAACTTCTTTCTCTTCTCGACTTTCACTTGTGCATGAGTACTTGGACTCGCGACTCAACAACTAATCTTTAAACTCAAACAGACGATCCTCTCGAAATGGCGAATGAGAACGCCCAACGAATTCTTATGGATAGAATCATTCCCGATAGAGTTTATATTTCATCTTAAATTACGTTACCTGTCCCTACAAGTAACCATTTCGAAATTTACTCGAATCATATTGCCACGCTTCCAAAATTTGGCAATTTCGAGCACGATGACCCAAACATTTTCTTGACTAAATTCGAACAAGTTTGCGCAACCATTAAACTCCAACAACTTTCCGATGACGGAATCAAACTTCGATTAATCCCATTCGCTCTTACGGATTACGCTGAAAAATGGTTGTACAGCTTACCATTGAACTCGATTAAAACTTGGGAAGAATTCGTAAAAGCTTTCTTAAAAAAGTTTTACCCCTTGGAAAAAACGAGTAGAATCCGAAACGAAATTGTAAATTTTCATCAATTCAAGGGAGAACCATTCGAGAAATATTTTGAAAGATTCAAAGAGCTTTTGATAAAATGCCCACACCATAACTTTGAAAAATGGACGATTTGCCAAATCTTATACGATGGACTCGAAAACAGCTCACGAACCATGCTCGAATCAATGTGCCAAGGCAACTTTCTTGCCAACATCACGATGATGCTTGGCAATTTCTTGAAAACCTCGCCGAAAAATCATCCCAATGGGAACGTTCGAACGCAAAATCAATTTACTCACGATCGATTGCACACTCGATAGGATCTTCTTTGGCTTTGGAAGCTAAGATTGACGCAATGATTAAAAAATTCGATAACGTTTTCTCATCAAATCAAATGAACCAAGCTTCCCAACCGATGTGTTATAAATGCAACGATCATAATCATATAGCCAATCAGTGTCCCAATTCTGTCGAACAAATCAATACTTTCAATAAAGCCAAAAATGACCCGTTTTCTCCAACGTACAATCCTGGTTGGAGAAATCATCTGAATTTTGCTTCGAACCAAAACAATCCCAACACCAATACGGTTCGTCCAAATTTTCAAGCATTCCCGAATAATGCTTCGAATCCTCCCTTTCAGCCAACCCATTTTCAACCAAACTTTGCGGGTCCGTCTCATAATCAATCGCAACAATCAAATTTTCAACCGAATTCTGCTCATCCTCCCCAAGATGATAAATGTTTAAGTTCACTTGAGAAAAATCTTGAAACGTTGGCTAAATCAACTACTCAAAGTCTTCAATCAAATAGCAATTTGCAAAATTTATTAACCTCATATATGCAAAACACAAACCAATCGATTGCAAAACTTGAAATGCAAATGAGTCAATTAGCTACGTCTATAAGTGAATGCAAACGAGGAACATTGCCAAGCCAGCCCCTTCCAAATCCCAGAAATCAAAATGGAAATTCAAATCAAGCCCATGTTTGTCAAGATAGCAATGTCGCCCAATTGAATGCTATCACCACTTTACATTCCGGTAAACAAATCGATAATCAAGTCGTTAACCCAAACGATTCACCGGAAACCTCTAACGATGCTTCTAAAATAACGAACGAATCTGAACAGTACGTGGAGCCAAACGTTGAATCGAATACCAATCAAAATTCTTCTTCTACTCGAGTAGACCCACCTACCGAGTATCATGTTCCAATTCCACATCGTCTTCGACCAAAGAAAAACTCTGACCAAATGGAAAAGATGTTTGGAATTTTTAAACAAGTCAAAGTTAACATTCCGCTTCTTGACATCGTTCAGCAAGTCCCCACTTATGCCAAATTTCTTAAGGACTTGTGTACCCAGAAGCGACACACTCAAGTGCCCAAAAACATCTTCTTAGCCGCTAGTTTAAGTGAAGTCTTGTCCCAATCCATGCCCGTTAAATACAAAGATCCTGGCTGCCCTACGATTTCGTGTACAATTGGAGACAAGACGATTAACAAATGTTTGATAGACTTAGGCGCGAGTGTCAATTTAATTCCATACTCTGTGTATGAACAATTAGGCTTAAGTGAGCTCAAACCCACAAAAGTCACGCTTTAATTCGCTGATTGCTCCATTAAGAAGCCCGTGGGAGAAATCGAGGACGTGCTTATTAGAGTAGGACAATTCATATTCCCCGTTGACTTTATCGTTCTCGAAACACAACCCATGACAAACCCTGCGAGTCAAATTCCATTGATTTTAGGTTGACCATTCTTAGCCACCTCAAATGCCTTAATCAATTGTCGCAATGGTTCGATGAAAATCTCTTTTGGAAACATGACTTTGGATCTTAATATTTTCAATCTTGAAAGCCAATCGAACGAACCTCGTGACCAAACATTGGAACTTAGTGCCATTAACGAAAACTTCGAAAACGAGACACTTGACCTTAACGACGAACGCGAATCTGAATACGAAAAATTATTTCACGAAATCCCCAACGAGATTGAATATACTCTTCCCTTTGAATGCTTCAAGTTGAGTCCGAATCTCAACCCAATTCTTTGATCGAGCAACTCCCTAAGTTGGACCTCAAACCACTTCCCGATCACCTTAAGTACGCATACTTAGGTGAAAACGAAACTTGTCCTGTCATAATTTCTAACGATCTTTCTCTTGACCAAGAAACTTCTCTTCTCTTTATTCTTTAGAAAACAAGGAAGCAATGGGATGGTCGATCTCCGATATAAAGGGAATTAGTCCCGCTCTTGTTCAACATCGCATCCATTTAATCGACGATGCCAAGCCTGTTCGTGATGCGCAATGAAGGCTTAATCCAAAAATGAAAGATGCGGTGTGTGATGAAATTCTTAAACTTCTCGACAACGGAATCATTTACCCAATCTCTGATAGTTAATGGGTTAGCCTAATTCACGTTGTACCGAAAAAGTCTGGGCTAACCATTGTCAAAAACGATTCAAACGAACTTATTCCAACTCGGACTCAAACTGGTTGGCGTGTTTGCATTGATTATCAAAAATTAAGTGCTGCAACATGAAAAGATCACTTCCCTCTTCCTTTCATTGACCAAATGCTCGAACATTTAGCCAGCCATGAATTTTACTGCTTCCTTGATGACTATTCCGGCTACAATCAAATTCCAATCGCTCCCGAAGATCAAGAGAAAACGACTTTCACTTATCCATTCGGTACCTTTGCTTATCGCGGACTTTGTAACGCTCCTGCTACTTTCCAATGATGCATGGTTGGCATTTTTCTGACATGATTGAATGCTTTCTAAAAGTTTTTATGGACAATTTCTTTATCTTTGGTGATTCTTTTCCAAATGTTTACATCATCTTGAGTTGGTTCTAAATCGATGTAAAGAAAAACATTTGACTTTGAACTGGGAAAAATGCCACTTTATGGTCAAATTAGGCATAGTACTTGGACATTTCATCTCAAATAAAGGAATTGAGGTAGATAAAGCAAAAGTTGACGTAATTGCAAATCTTCCTATTCCCAAATCTATTAAGGACATTCGATCATTTATAGAATACGCTGGCTTTTACTAACGCTTTGTGAAAGACTTTAGTAAAATCGCTCGTCCTTTGACGACTCTCCTCGGAAAAGACGTTCCATTCAATTTCAACTCTGACTGTATCTCTTCTTTTGAACGTCTTAAAAAAGAACTCATTTCAGCTCCAATCATTTGCGCACCCAATGGGGAACTCCCATTTGAAATAATGTGTGATGCTTCGAACTTTGCAGTTGGTGCTATCTTAGGACAACACATCAATAAAATCCTTCATGTCATCTACTACGCTAGCATGACTCTGAATGATGCTCAACTTAACTACACAACCACAGAAAAAGAGCTTCTATCGATAGTTTTTACTCTCGAAAAATTCCGACAATATTTGATCAGGTCACACATCATGGGCTACACTGACCATACTGCTCTTCGATACCTTTTTGCAAAAAAGGATGCTAAATCCCGTTTGATTCGTTGGATCCTTTTACTTCAATAATTAGACCTTACAATCATAGACAAAATAGGATCCGATAATGTCATAGCCGATCACTTGTCTCGTCTTCCGAACACACCATCTTCTTTGCCAATCAATGAAAACTTCCCCGATGAACAACTTCTTTCAATTTCTATCGATCCATGGTACGCTACTATAGTGAACTACTTAGTCACTAAAGAAACTACCTCATCTTGGTCCAAACAGGACAAATGCAAATTCATGTCCCAAGTGAAATATTTCTATTGGGACAATCCATACTTGTTCAAATATTGTCCCGACCAAATCATCCGATGTTGCATTCCGGATAATGAGATCAAGAGTGTTCTTTCGTTTTGCCACAAATAAGCGTGTGGTGGACATTTCGGTCCTCAAAAAAATGCGAAAAAAGTGCTTTAGTGTGGTTTCTATTGGCCTTCTCTTTTCAAAGACTCATTTGAATTTTGTAAAACTTGCGATCGATGTCAAATGCTTGGACGAATTTCTCGACGAGATATGTTGCCTCTAAACCCCATTCTTACAATCGAAATCTTTGATGTTTGGGGTATCGACTATATGTGACCTTTTCCCAATTCTTTTGGAAACTTGTATATCCTTCTCGCTGTCGATTACGTCTCAAAATGGATTGATGCCATTTCATTCAAAACCAATGACCATAGAATTGTTGTGAAATTTCTCAAAGAATACATCTTTTCGAGGTTCGGCACACCTTGCATAATAATCAATGATAATGGGACCCATTTTTGTAACTGTTCTTTTGAAACTTTAATGAAAAAATACTCGATAACCCACAAGTTATCCACTCCATATCATCCTCAAACTTGTGGGCAAGCTGAAGTTTCTAATCATCAAATAAAACAAATCTTGGAGAACATTGTCAACAAAAATCGAAAAGATTGGTCTCAGAGATTTACCGACGCGCTTTGGGCTTACCGTACCGCTTTTAAAACTAACCTTGGGATGTCCTCATTTCGCTTAGTTTACTGGAAATCTTGCTATTTACCTATTGAATTCGAACACAAAGCGTTGTGGGCAATAAAGAACTTAAACTTTGATCTCGAGAAAGCGGGCAAAAACCGAAAACTACAACTCAACGAACTAGAAGAACTTAGGAACGACGCATATGAAAATGAGAAAATTTACAAAGAAAAAACAAAAAAAAATTCATGACAAGTCAATCCTAAGAAAAACGTTTACGCCTAATCAAAAAGTTCTTTTATATGACTCAAGACTTCATTTATTCCCTGGGAAACTTAAATCAAGATGGACCAGACCATTTGTGGTACGAACTGTTTTTCCACATGGTGTCGTAGAAATAGAAAACCCTAGGGATGGATCGATTTTCAAAGTCAACGGTCATCGTTTGAAACCTTTCTTGGAATTGCCAAATAACCAAGAGGAGGAGCTCATGATTCTTTATGAGCCAACCTACGTCTAGTAAGAATGTTAACCCTCTTTTGTAAATATGTACATATTTTCCCATTACACTCATTATATCGTGCATTGACTGTGGGGACACAGTTAAATATTAAGTGTGGGGGGGGGGGTGGGTCTCATTTTCATTTTTTTAAGTTTCATGGCATTTTTGAATTTTCATTTTAAAAAAAAATCTCAAAATTTCTAAATCTCAAAAAACATTTTCTTTTTAGCATTTTGATTTATTTTTGAAGAAACACTATAGGATAAGTATAAGTTTTAGTTAATAAATTGAAATTTTTGAAAATTTATTTGTCTTAACAAAAATAAAAATGAAGTTTGATTACAAATAACAATGGTTTAACTAGTATATTGGAGGTTCATATGTGTTAATTATGAAATATATTCTAATTGAAAATCTTTGTTTAAAAAAGTGGTAAATTTAAAGTAAAGGATATAACATTTTTATCTTCTAAGTTAAATGGTGCTAAGATGATTTTGCAAAACTCTCTCTTTCTAAAAAAAAGAAAAAAAAACACAAAATAATATATAAGTAAAAAAAGAAAAAAAAGAAGAAAAAAAAGAAAAAAACATTTGTATATATGTATATATTTTTTAACACCTAGAGTCATGTGTTCACACTCGAGTGTTCACTCGCCATGCTTTGTAGACTTCTAATATCAGTCCGCAAGGCAGTGCATGGGTAATATATCTGGCCTCAGTTTATCTGAGTTAGGCATATGTAAATATTGTTAATATCAATAAAATTTTCAAATAAGAAAGAGCAAGCAATTGAAATCCAAGCACCATTTTAACTTGTTTGATTTGACTTATTATTGGAAAGAAATGAAAATATCACTTTGATAAACTTTGATAATCAACTAAGGATTTATTTCATAGTTAAACTGTATTATCGACCGAAACAACGAGTTAAACTATAGCTCATTTGTTTCGATAACTTCGTTTTTATTGGAAATCTTGACGAGCAAATGACTTAAATTTTCAAGATAATGACCAAAACCTATATTTAACTTATTTGTGTCAATTTAAATGTAAATCCTTCATTGTAAATATTTTCAAAAACTTGCATTCATCTCTTTGTAAATAAATCTTGCATAAATATTTTCACTTTGCATTCGGATTTTGTGGGTAGTATCCGCTGAAAACCCTCACGAGACAACACTTGTCCTACTGGGGACATCCAGAGGTTTAACGGCTTATTGCATACACTCAATGCCATCATGCTCCCTACGAAAGCGGATTTATCTTAGTTTCCCTTTATTCGAGGACGAATAAAAAGATAAGTGTGGGGGTATTTGATGTGCACATTAATGTGCATACATCCATATTTTATCTATTGTATTTAAATAAATGTCATATTTGGGCATTTTGACATTTTTAAAACCAAAATTCAATTATTTTCAAATCATCGTATATTCATCTTCATTCAGGGGCAAAATGGTCATTTTTGTGCATATGTCAATTTGAGAATTTTTACTTGGACATTTTTTTAATGATTTTTATAGAAATTTGGATGCATATGGAAGAGGCTTTTATGAAGATATATGCATGCACAAAGGAATACAAAGGAATGAAGAGGAAATAATTCATGCTCATGATCATGGAGGACCCCACCCACTTACCTAAATCTACAATTAGAAGCTAATGGACAACTAAGTGGAGGTTAAAGCTTCATGCACATTTAATGATGGATTAATTAGTTGCTAATGGTTACTTGATGACCACACTTCCTAAAGGGCATTTTGGAAAGCACCCTAAAAGTTGAATTAGGGTTTTATGCATGTATAAATAGCCCTCTTATGTACATGTAAATATCTTCTACTCTTTCACATTAGTTAGGAAATTAAGAAAGCAAGTTGTAATGTCAATGTTTCATGAAATAAAAATGGCTTCCTAGCCTCTTTCTCTTTTCTTTTATACATGCTTCTTTTTACTTTTATGTTCATTTTTACTTCTATGCTCTCTTCTTTTCTTTGTTAGTAGATTAGATTTACATTCATGCAAGTAGTGTAGCTTTATTTTTTAAGCAAGTAGTTAGTAGTTAATCTCATTTTTTTCTTTTTCTTATTTTCTATTTTTTTTGTTTTTTAATGTTGAAATTTATAAGTGTTGATTTGATCACACAAATGAGTAGCTAAACCCCTTCAATTTAGGGGTAATGAAGCTCTCTAACTTTATGTAATGATTTATGATCTCTTTTATTTGTGCTTCATGAGAGTAGATTTTGATGTAAGTTTATACAAGTGGGTTTGATAGTTTATGTTGCATTTGCAAATGAGCTATTCTTATTCCACATAAACACAATTTACATCATCATTTGCTAATTGATTTTTGATTTTGAAATGGAAATAAAAACAAGATTTGATGATCTATATTACTTATTACAATAGTAAATAAATCATACTTAAAATAGCTTTTGCTTTGGCTTCATTTTCATGAGAATTTATAAGTGGTTTATTTGTTGTATTATAGTTTGATGGTTTAAGTTATGTTAGTTAATAACATAAATAAACCATACTTATGATAAATGCAACAATTATTTCACTTAATATCCAAACCAGAGACCATAAATTATTTGTTTGTTGATTTACAAAAATATGAGAGTGTATTTTCCTCTAAATTGTTCTTTAATCTCATAGTTTTTAATCTAATTTTAATTCTAGTTTTAGCTTCAATTGCTTGTAGTTAACAATTTCTTCTCCATTTGGTATAATTTGATTGAATTGATTTTAAAAATTTACAATTCCCTACGGATCGACCAATACTCGCCACATACTAACTTTTGTACGCCGTGCGCTTGCGGTTAAATTTAATTTAAAATTTATCGGTAATTTTCTAATTCGATAGAAAATTTTATCGTTAAACAATGGCTTTGGGAAGTATTTTGATTTTAAGATCCTTATAGGGAAAGTGAGATTATTTAGATTTGTTTTTAAAGGAAATTATAAATTATAAAAACTTCTTTGGTATTATCATTTTGAAACTATTAAGAAGATTTTTGAAGTTTATGAATTATTTTTGAAAGGAATTTAAGGAATTTGAAATTTAATAAATGCTTAAAATATAGGTTTTGTTAGAATTATATAAGAAGTTTCCAAATAAAGATTTTAGAAGGGAATGAAATTTTATATTTAAACCTCTTTATAAACTAATATTTTTTGTTTTGAAATTAAATCAAGGGTTTTGAAAATTGAGATTTTATTATTAAACCTTGTGAATTAATAAATAATTGAAGTGTGTGATTTGCGAGAAACTCTATATTATGGGATTTTTAGGTAAACGGATTAGATAACAAAAGTGAGAAAAAAAGAATGAAATCTTCCGAAGGTCTAGAAGTGGTAGATTTAGATTTGCTAGATCCAACCAAAACGATAAAAATCGGAAAAGAACAAGGCGACAGTCTCAGATGAGAGTTTACTTGATTCCTATAACCTAGCAAAGATGTGTCTGTCAGAACTCACTCAGATGTGGTCAAGATAGATCCAACAATTATGAACCTCTCTCTAAATACAGATCCAAATTTTTGTCACCATTCGATAAAGGAAAAGGTAGTTTGATAAAATTTAGGCTAATAAGAAATAAGTTGATGGTTACTTGAGAATGGATTCATTAGAAAATTCTTGTACCCTAAATGGTTGGCTAATCCTGTACTAGTTCAAGAATCCAAAGGAAAATGGAGAGCGTACATCGTTACATTGATCTAAATAAGGCATGCCCTAAAGATTACTATCCTTTACTTAGAATATATCCATTGGTTGATGCCACAAGTGGACATAAGCTGTAATCTTTTATGGATGCATACCAAGAGTATACTGAAATTCCCATGTTCAAATCAAATGAAGAAAACACAGGTTTTGTAACAGAATGGGGAACTTACTACTAAAAAATCATGCCCTTTCCGAGCTGACGAATGCAAGGGTTACATATCAAAGGATATATCGTCAATGCTCGAAGAATTGAGACCAATCCTGACTAAATCAAGACGATTAAAGGTATGGCAGAACCAAAAACAAGTAAAGATTGTGATGAGACTAAATGGAAGGATAACAGTTTTGAACAGATTGACTCCTGTAGTCTAAGATTACTAATCCCAATGTGGTAATTGATATGACATCTCAGGTCGAAGATATCCCCAGGCCCTCCTATTAGATCAAATCCCAAAAGGGTTATTTTTGTAGCCTTCCGGCTTTTTGAAAAATCACTCTTTAAAGTTCCCTGATTTTCTTAAATCTATTACCCAACCAAATATGATGGGATAATATAAACCATTCTTTATTTTGATAAAATATTTTCATTTTTAAATCCTATTTGTCCAAAAGAAAGAATCTTGGGAGTTTAATTACTATTGAATATTCCACTATTCAAGAAAATTTACACGTGACTATTTCAAACGCAATTTGTAAAATAATATATAGTTTTTATCGTGATGGTCACAATTTTAACTCGAAGGTGTTTTGATGAGATCATCTTTAAAATTTTCTAAAAAGAAATTGCAGATTACCAATATTGCCCAAAAGAGGGACTAGTTGTAAGAATAACCTATGGGATTTCAGGGCAAGAATTCGAATTTCAGACAATATATGTGAAATCTTACCCGAGGCACTAGCTTACATAATTTTTTAAGTAGACTTTCGAAAAGTTGAAAGACAGAAGAGTCCTCATTAAGAACCATGGTTTTGAACATTCAAAAGGACAAATCGGTTGAGCTAATATTATTGATAAAGTTCAATACTATCATCTTATTAAAAGCAGAAACTTGATCTTCAAATCTGGAATATCGATAGTGAAACCTCATACATAGAAAAAGGAAAAATTCAACACCATTAATGAATCGCCTTATAGTTTTGGCATTCAAAATTTAAAGACGATACTTCTACTTCAAACAAGGTAAGATTTAAGACGGAGTAAGTATCCACCATCATCAATATAAGAAATAAAGCAGTAATGGCAATTTAGTAAATGAGCGCCAACCTTTGATAGATATATATCACCTTACCATGACCATGAATAACCTTGCATCTGAAGAGAAATAAGTGGAGCTGTAAGAAGAAATTCAAAAAAAGAATTTTTATATGGATCATCCCAAGTTATAAGGGGTAAGATAAAAAAGCAAATTAAGGCAAAATAGTCAATAACATAAGGCAAAATAGATATCAATGGTTCTCTATAATCAAATATCACCCCAGCTCAAACTTACAAACTTTGATGGAACAAGAGACTATTATTTGACTCGAAAGAAGGAAATTTTTAAATAACAACCAATTATATGTCCAACCAATTGGAGGATAAATCGTCAACCAACATAGAAATCTTTAAAAACTACACTAACTTATACATAAAGTTGTTTCTGGCAATGGAATTAAGACTAAACTCGGAAAGATCATCCGAAAATGAGAGAGCCAAAGTCTTATTTCCAAAATCTCAGATAATAACAAGGCAATATAACCAATATGGAATGTCCTAAGTAACTATTGAATTTCAACAAGAATTAACATCAACAATACATGAGTTCAGAGATATTAGTTATCATAAACTGAATATGGATCCTCAATAAAATCATACAGTGTATTTGAACGAAAAGAGAATCGGGTAGAAGAATTATCGCTGATGTCTTATTAAAGAGTTACACACACATATATATATATATATATATCTAATCTCTAGCAAGAAGGAAAATAAACTAGGAAGTAATAATGGTGAAAATCTAGAAACGATTCATACAGAAATAAATAATCATTATGAGAATAATTGGTTAACGTCCATTGTTGAATACTCGATGGAAAGAAGACCACCAGGAGACAAAAGAGATGCTAAAAGGATAGGATGCCAAGCTCCAGCTGTTATCTAGAAAATATTCTTAGGAATAATAGTATGAAAGAAGGAACACAAGAGCATTGATAAAGATCAAAAAGCACCAAGAGGGATTGGTTAAACATTGCATCCGACAAGGAGGTAATAGCGCCGGCATCACCTTTCAAGTAAGTCTGAAGGACGTCTCGACTGTATCAGGAGAGAGCTTTCGATAAGGTCGGAGGCTACCTTTCGAGGGCAATAGCAAAAATGTTAACAACATCCAAAGTATTCAAAAAAGACACCTCTCGGAGGCAGTGGATAGCAGACACCCTACATATAGCGCCAAAACCATTCGAAACGTCATGGTATTGCCTTCATTCATTTTCGCCAGAGATGAATTCAACCAACTCAGTCCTTTCGAAAGCACATGAAGCCTTTCGAAGTGGATAAGGCCACTCTAACCTATAAAAATGAAGCTATACGATCACTACCTCAAAAGCATAAGGTATCAAGTTGGTCAAGGCAAGAGCTTTCGAAAGAGACCATTCACAATAAAACTTCAAAGTGTTTCGACTCACTCGAAGCCAAAAAGAATGCACGTTTTGAAATGTCAAAGGCTAGGGCCTAGGATAACTTATTCAGTACATCATCATTCAGACCAAAAAGTGCAACAACAGACCTTCCGACAAGGTCAAAAGGCTATCAAGCAACCCCTTTCGACAAAGTCGAGAAGAAATAAAGCAAAAGAGAGAGGCCTAACCTCAAGCAGCAACAGAAGGATGACTAAAACCCTTTGACTAGGTCGAAAGGGATGGCTCAGTGGAAAATCACGAAAGCAAAAGGGTTGACCTTCCGACCATGTCGATAGATTAAGGTCGAAAGGTCCAAATCCGCGTCTATAAATATGACCCCAGGGTCAGTTAAAGGGGATCCGATTTCTTTCACTTCTCATTTGTATTTTCTTAAGCTAGTAAACCCTAATTCTCAAATCAAATTGGGGATTTGATCAACTTGTACAGTTGAGTACAATAAAAAAAAGATTATGATAATTTTGGTCATTTTACAACCATGGAGTTCATATGTTATACGATTATTACCATTCAATGTTTCAACTTAGTCGGAATGTTACCCATTGACTAAGTCAAAACCATATGTATTTTTTTTCCTGGAAACCTTAGCTCAAATCAATTACATTGCAAGCACTATCCCTCTCAATAGAGCCGAAACCTTTTCAACCCAGCGGTTCCCTAAACCTGTTAGATCCCTAACTCATGCTTCCTTGTTAGTTTCGAAAGGTGGTTTCGATAGAGTTTCGGTCAATCCATTTGAAAAGAATTACCAAAACCACGTGTCTCCTATTTGAGATCTGTGTCTCTATTATGAGAACAGTAAGAAAGTTCTTGCAAAATACCACGTTGAGAAAAATTCTTTTATCAAAAGGATTCATGAGTCCAAACTATTTTTCGAAAAATAACCCGTCAATATACTAAGAGGGGTTAATTATAAAATTCTTTTTCTCAGAAGGACTCCATTTTAATTGGAAAAAAATTATTTTTATATACAAACACTCAAGCCTACAATGATATTCCGTAGCACCTCTTAGAGGTAGGGACATAAGGCCACGATGCTATTCCGTGGCACCTCTTAGAGGGAGGGACATAAGCCTACGACGCTATTCCATAGCATCTCCTAGAGGAGAGATAGAACCCCTAACATCAAAACCACCTCTTAGGGAAGAGGTCAGGATAGTACCCATCAGCAAAAAGGTCAGCTCAGCATTGACAATATCCCTTTTAGATAAGGGAAGCTCAAGAGGAGGCTCATTGAATAATGGACTAAGACGTCTAAGCCTAAGAGTAGTCTTATTGGACAATGGACTAAGATTTCTAAGCCCAAGAGTAGGCTCATCGAACAATGGACTAAGATGTCCAAGCCTAAGAGGAGGCTCATCGAACAATGGACTAAGATGTCCAAGCCTAAGAGGAGGCTCATTAAACAGTGGACTAAGATGTCCAAGCCTAGAGGAGGCACCAAAAAAGAAGAAAAATCAAGATGTCTGCAATTTAAAACAAAATGTCAAAACCCAAAAGAATAAAGGGTTAAGGAAAGTAATCAACCCGTCATCTGAAATAAAGATGAAACCCAAAAGAAGGAGATGAACAAAGGCAAAAGGGATAATGGTATCCAATGCCCAGAACCTGGAACAGATAAAGAATCCAAAATCATATTCAGAGGGGACAAAATTTGGAATAACAAATCTAAAAACATCATATGTTTGAGAAGTAATTTCTACATCAAAGGACTAAGAAACATGTATCCTGAAGGGATGACACGAGATAAAAGAATAGGTAAAAGGAATCAATAACACGATGCTAAAGCAAGGATCTATACAAGATCTGAAGGAGTGGAATAGATAGCAAATTTTGCTACAAAGATAAAAGTGACCTTACTTGAGGAATGGACAGAATACACCACTCTTGCATCCTCAGAAATAGGGAAATCCCATAGGATAAAAGAAACAATATATAAGATGTGGAACCGCTATTCCAAATGGATACAAAGTTTTACAGATATAACCCAACTCCAATATACCAAAAACTTTACTAACCCATAGGTTTAGGAATTTGTTATTCGGATTTACTAAATTTACTATGGCCAGGTAAATTTTTAATTTTGGTATTGGATGAATTTCAACTAATCTATTTGTCAGATGAGATCCTGACGAGATTTTGGTTTAATTCCTAATTACGTGACTTCATTGATGAACTTCCATAATGAATTCTTATTAAGTTATTGGTTTCGTAAATTTTCGATTTCCTCATTGACCTTTATGGCGATTCATGGATTTTACATGTTGCAATTCCCCATTGAATTTTCTAGATGATTTCCAATTGATCACTTGTTTTATGAGTTCATGATTTTTAGCTCCCTTTAGTGAGTTTGCATGACAATTTGTGGATTTCCCATTGATTTACTGATTTTGAGTTAGAATGGACAGATTCCTAATCACATTTTTGGATTCTAGGATTTTCGAGTCCCTTTTTCATAACAATCTCCTGATTTGATGGAATCTAAGTTTCCTAGCTAATTCTTATGGTGATTAATAGATTCCACATTTTTAGTTTTCTTATTTGGGTTTTTGATGATCCTTTATTGAGCTTTTGACTTGATGAATTCTGAAATTACAACTGTTTTCGTGACGGTTTGTGAATTTCTACGTTCTTTATTGGGTGTTTGATAACCCCTTATGAGATTTCTGATTTATGGGTTCTAAATTTTCTTGAAGGATTTTTATGATGATAGATGAATTTTTTGTTCTTAATTTCTTCAATGAATCTTTGATGATCTCTTGTTGGTTTTCTAGTCTCTTATAGGATTTCAGATACAATGAATTTTAAGTTTTCTTGCTCAATTTATAATCGTTCATGAATTTTCTTGATTAGGATTTTGATGATCACTTGTTATTTTTCTCATATGTTGAACCCTACACTTCCTTATGAATTTAGATGAAGATTTATGATTTTCATATTCCTAGTCACCTTATTGGATCTTTATATCTCTGATTTTGTGAATCCTGGATTTTCTTGATGATTCGTGAATTTCATATTCCTGCTTTCCGAATTGAAATTTTTGATGAAAACTTATTGAATTTCTGGTTTAGTAAGTTCTAAAGTTCCCTTGAGGATTTTGATGATGATTTATGGATTTCGTATGCATGATTACCTCATTAGATTTTGAATGATCACTTGTTGGTTTCTAGATTTATGGATTTTGAATTTCCTTGTGGATTTTGATGGTAATTCATGGATTTTATATTTTTTATTTCCTTATGGGTCTCTTATCGGATCCCTAATTTTGAGAAATTCTATATTTTACTATTGAATTCTATAGTGATTTATGAATTTTTCATTAAATTTGAAATAAGGTTTAAATGTGAAATCTGCATATCACCAAGTGGCATCATTATTAAACTACTTACTATTCTTTCACTAATTAGGAATTACTAACCAATGGTGTAACATCCCGTCATTTTGTACGCTTTAAGCAGACACACGTGCCGACTCAAAACCATACAAAAGGGCGGATTGTTACCGGGTAAATAAAAAAAAGCAGAGAAAGAGAAAAAAAACAGAATCTCACAGCGGAATGACAAAATATAATAAACAAATAACAGTTCATGAAGCTGTATACAAAACATTTGATTATACTTATACAATACAAAATCAGAGTTACACATATCAGAGAAACAAATAATGCAGCGGAACAGTATGAATGCAGTGGAATAAATATGGTAAATAATAGTAGTACAAATCTCTGTCTTCGTCCTCCAAAAATAAGGTCTTCAAAACCTGAAATGCTCAGGCTGACCCGAGCGAATTGAAAAGACAAAACACTCGAGTCGAAACTAAAAGATCTTATGTGAGTTAAATCAATGGTAAATAACTATGAGTGGAACGGTGTCAGAGATGTTTACGGGGTTTGACATCTCTTATCCAGTGTCTAACGTGAGTGCAGTAACTTAAGAGATGTTCAGGATTCATATCTTCTAAGGATCCGTTAAACTATCTACTATGTAGTAGAATACGCTATTATAATATGTCTACAATAAGATAAACTATTAAAATAGCGTTAAGGCGTTACCCATTTCCCCCTTAACTCATTTTTATATATTCCCATAGTCTATACAGTACAGTAATCCCGTCCGTACTGGACGTCGTCAGACGGCACTCCATAGGTATGGTACATAACAAACTCGTAGTGGTCTCGATAGGGTAGGTGACACGGCACAACTAGGCAATGCCAGGGTAGATATACCAATTACACTTCCGGACCGGTGGTAACGCATAGTAGCTACTACTACCCACCTCGGAACACACTCCCAAATAAAATATCGAGGGTGGCTACCAAATCAATTGCAAAGTAAGAATATAGTATCGAAGGAATGTGCCCGATCGGAGGAATGACCTCGCTTAGCCCTTCAATTGCTCCTGTTTTAGCCACCTTAAGCTAACTCATGGGAGTCAGGTCTACGTATATACCTCATATAGGATTGTCGCCAACCATCCTACTTCATTCTGGAATCTCCACCGCGTACACAGTTGTCAAAGTGGTTTTCGATATTGGCAGAGAGTATGACAATATCTGATCCCGGTCTCTTTAACAACCAATCGCTTATTACACACCGGATGGTTCTTTTACATTTCCAAAATCATTTCATAATTGATATCAAAATATCATATTCAATTCAAATCATATCACTTCTGAAATCATTACTTACTTCCGAAATCATATTCACCTTTGAAATCATATTACATTTGAAATCATAGTTCGAAATTATATTTCCTTTCAAAAGTCATATTTCCAAAATAAGTTAAACTCTCATTTCAAAATTATCATATTAAACCATATATGCTATTTAAATCCCAACTTAGGTTATAACATCATTAACCATATTCACTTAAAAATCGAGAATTTGAATATAAACTCATCCATTCTACTTAGTTTGGAATTTAGAAGAAAATAGTTATAAATAGTTATAAATAGTTAATATAGATTTAAAATAGATTAAATATAATTAAAATAGATTAAATAGCTTTAAAATAGATTAATTTGATTTAAAATAAGTTAAAACAGGTTAATTAGTTTAAATAAATTAATGGTTTAAAATAGGTTAAAATGATTTAATATAATTAATACATGTTAAAATAGTTTAATACTTTGAAATCTTAATAATTAGAAATTTTGAAATAATATATTTTTAAAACAATTTATATTAAAACATGAATTTGGAATTAATATCAAATTAAACTATTCATTTCATTTCAACACATTTGGACCATTTCAATTTCCAAGTCAACAAGCCAAATTCCAAACCTTTAAATTTAACATTTCAATAAACTATTGAAATTCATATCGTTTCAATCTATGTTCAAATATCAATTCGGATTACTCAAATTCCAAAAATATTTCTAAGTTATTTTCAAACAACTTCAATAACTTAATTTTGATAGAATTCCGTTTATACTTAAAAGTTTAACTTTAACTTCCAATTTAATTTCTTAAAGTAATTCCTTTTTAAACGAATTCACATTTCTACACAAAACTTGATTTTCCAATAATACTTCAATTTATATACAAATTATTTTTCAAGATATTATTTTTATTAAGTTCAAAAATTTAGAAATTCAAAATCATTAAATTTAACCAATTCGGTGTCCGTATATAATTCTCTTCCCTAGGGTCAAGTGGTACGAATATTTATCATTTCAATCCGCAATTTAAAATGTTATGGTTATATATCATTTGAAACCGCAATCCTGAATTAATAATAAAATCCATAAAATCGCTCGACTCTATCATTTCAACCCATAACGCTTTTTCCTTAATCTATTGATCATTCAGGTATGTATCATTTCAACCCACAGTGAACTTGCAGTTTATAACGATATAAAATAAAACATCCATTCATCCAATATCAACAATCAACATCCATTACAAACATCATCCAAATTAATCAATAAATATCAATATAGAACTGATAATCAATAACAGGTATTAACGGGCAATTTATATTCAATAATAAATTAAATAACGATTTAATTCAAATAAATTCAAATTAACTGAGATGATGATTTAAAATATACCAAACAGTCATAAATAAATTTCTAATCACATCATAAATTTAATTTAACAAACATAAGAAATTTTAGTAGTTGTGAGTGGGTTAAAACACTCACCTTTGCATTCAAATTGAATTTAAATCCAATTTAGGGCCCAAATTCAAACAGTCTCCGAATTTGTCCAAACCAGCGTCAAAGTGTTCGGAATTTGAAAACGATCCTAATAGAAGAAACTGCGCGTAAATCAGACATCGTATGAGGAAGTTATGACTGTTAGAACATAGACGATTTATAATTTGATTTGAATAAAAATAGATTAAATAATCAAACCCGTTGTACACGTCAGCTCTATCTCCTTGCACTGATTCTCGCACACGCACATCGGGCCGCATCCAAATGCTCCAACACCGCCTCAACGCGAGCTCTGTCGCGCCTGGCCAGAGCGCCGCGCCTCGACCTAGGCCTCGCCGATCAAACTCCCACGACCTCCGAACCCTGCGCAGCCTCGCGACCCAGTCGCATTCACCCACGAACTACAACAGCCGCCATCGAATGCACAGAACCCTAATCAATTTTCAAAGCAAATCCAGCCGTTGGTTTGACAAACAGACTACGCTGATGCATTCCCCTCGGTCCTCTCTACAGAAAAATACCCTCGATTTGTCGATCAGACGAAATCATCGGAACGTGATGAACGGCCACAAATAAACTATCAAATTCTGAGCACATAGAACTTAGATCGAGAAACAGACTGCGGATTTGACTTGCGCTCGTCGAGAGCTTCAAATCGATATATAATATGATATGGTTTGAGGAGTTTTAAATTTTTGATTTGGAATTTGATTTGAAATTTGAATTGGGAATTTGTTTGTCTGCCATTGGAATGAGGAGTTGAGAAGGCAATGTATGTATAGACAAATGGAATAAGAGACAACTAGGGTTTATAACAGGATATTTATAGGCACGGCTGAAACAGAAAGAGTGGACCGGATTTGATTTGGAAGTTGAACGACAAACGACCCGAAAAGCCTGTTCTGTCTCCGGAACGAAAATGGGTCATCCCATATATCAAAATAGATGTTTTCACATAATTTAAATTCAATGGAATAGGTTTCAGGTCCTAATTCCATCATATGAAGAAGTTATGTTAAAATCAGCTTATTTCAAATCGATTTCAATTAATTTCAATTAAATTGATTTCTAGGCGTTTCGAGCCCGTACAATCAAACGACAAGTCCGATCGCTACGAAACTTGAAATCCTATAATAATTCACAGTTATGGATTCGATGAAACTGGTTTCGTCAAAAACCGAGTCAGAGGCCAAAATGGCTATTTTCACATTAATTAAATAAATAAATTGTTAAATTAACTAAATCACTCTTTATTTCAAATTTAATTATTAACAAATTTCATCAATTTTGATTACCTAGACACATAAAAATTTAAAGTAAATTTACATATCAATTTCAGTGTTGATTATTTCAATAATTACACCGTTCAAATTCAACTGAAATAAATCCAATTGATTAAAGTTTAAACCCAATAATTTGATTTTATTTGATTCAAATTTTTATACTCAATCAATTATTATTCTATAACATAACTAGCATTTGGTTTACATTTCATTAAATTAATATCCTCTAATTTCCATCATTTATTTGTATTAATTATTTTATTTCAACTATATTGAATTTTGTCAATTTCACGCATTAAATAAAATTTAAAATCCCAAATTGACTTATTTATCTTGATTTCACTATTTTATTAAATCAATTACTATATTATGAATATAATTAACATTTCTATTTATTTTATTACATTCACAATTTCAATTATTGTCTTAATCTTATTATTGTAACATTAAAATTCATTTAATTCTAATTGATTTCCCATTTTAATTTAATAGACCAAAATAAACAGGTAACTTATAACAATCGTTACCATAACTTTTAATTACACATACGAATTCATTATTCACAAACAAATGTTACAATTACTTATATAACACTGATTTCCTTAAATTATCGTCAATTTTATATATTATCCATTAATTAATTCAATATTCAAATTTGTTTTCTTATCTCACTTTATAGCCATGTAAACATTTTAAATTATTTCAATTAATTGGAGTTTCATTCACATTGTTAATAATCGACTTAACATTGTTACTTTTCATTTTAGTTGTTATTTCATAAATAAATTACAAATTTTTATTTCTTCAATATTATATTACCAAAATCTCATTTATTAACAAATTTAAATCGTCGAAAATTACGGGTCGTTACACTCTCCCCCACTCAAAACTTTTCGTCCCCGAAAAGGAAAAGAAGGGAAAAGAAAGAATTTAGAAATCAATATATCTTATTCAAAGTATTAAATTTATAAACAAATAAAGTTACAAAATTAATTAATTTTAATAAAATGTATCAATTTATAACAATTAAATCCTTTTATACTCAAATTAATAAAGTTTGGAAAACATTTCTCAAAATTTTCGAAGTCCAAAATTCACGAAATTTTTTGGCAGAGTCTCCCTTGTACGGAGAGGCTCGGGAGAAATTGTAATATCAATAGTAATAATATATCAAAATTTTCAAAATAATATATCCCAACAGTGGAAAAACAATATAATATCGCTATAAAACCGTAATTCGAGAACGTAACTATTTGTCGGGCAATTAACGCTTATTATATGAAACTAAAAGCAGTGGCAATTGCTTCCATAACCTGTATTTCACTTATATAATCTAAAAGAGTTAATAATTATACAAAATTAAATATTTAAAGTTGTTTCAACCACTAATAAACGAATCAATATAAACAACAATCACTGGCAACCAAAGCATACAATCATCATATGAAATCAACTATCAATCCATAGCAAACAAACAAATAGTTTGTTCGGGTTCAGAAATTTTTTACCGCCTAGAATGACAAATAAACTACTAAGTGCACCATTTACTCAACAGTCTTAGATGAACTCAATAGATTATTCATACATCTTAAACAATTAGAAGTATCCTATCCCAAACAACCCATAAACCAAAACAAACAATAATTTACAATGTACTTGAGTTATTCTTATTAAATTTCTTTCACAACATTTACAGTTTTTTTCTTTTCATTCATACAAGGATTATTTCTTTAACTTACATTTATCTCTTATAAAATTTTATTCCCATTCATTCATTCAGTGTTTATTACATTTATTTTCCTTTATTACTTACAAAATTCATTTTCATTTATACATATCATGTCAATTTCTTTTATTGCATTACATTCATTTTATTATTTACTTTAATTATAAATAGTTTCAAAATATAATGTAATGACCCCTTGTTTATAAATTACTTATATTTTTATATTAGTTATGTAATATGTTTATTTTTTATTTATTTATATATTTACAAGCTATTTTAATTCATAAGATATTTTAAAAGAAAGAATAATTTAAACCAAAACTTTTTCTTTGGAAACTAAATTCACTCTTATAATAAATTTGAAAACTTTCTTGAAAGCTTCCATTTTTATTTCTTTTAAAAGCTAGTTAATATATAAATATATAAAAAAAACATATTACATAACAAATATAAAAATATAAGTAATTTATAAATAAGGGGTCATTCAGTGGTATCAGAGATACCAAACAATCCAAGGCATTCAATATCATTCAATCATCCATAAGCAAGATTAATCAACCACACCATCCCTAATTAATTTAATTAACCACAAATGAATTAAATTAATCACTTTAATTACTCTTAAATCCTGCTTACTTAACATTAATTAATTACAAACCAATTAATTAATCATCCTTTAATTATCCATCTTAATTAATCATCCTTAATTAATTATTCTTTAATTACATTAGTAATTATCTTTTAATTATCCATTTTAATTAATCATTCTTGATTAATTACTCTTTAATTACATTAAGTAATTAACCTTTAATTATCCATTTTAATTAATCATTCTTTAATTAATCTCATTAATTACATTAATGATCCTCTAATTACTTTCATTAATTAATTACTCTTTCCATTAATTACATTTAACAAGTAATCTTTAATTAATGTAAGTGATTATAAGTTAATTAATTAATTTAACTTAAGTTCAAAATCCTTTACTTACAGCACTCATTTTCTATTTCAATTAATTAGAAGTATTACAATTTTAATTCAAGTTTATAACTATTTCATATCAAATTTCTTATTTATAAAAGTAAATTTCATTGAACACTTCCATTACATAAGTTTTACTTGTAAAAATTTCCATTACTTATTCTTTTACATTTCAACTTTTTATAATTGGTAAGTTATATATATGTCTTTACGAATGCAATAGAAAGTTGCACAAGTTTATCTTACTTCATTTTAATTAACTTAAGGTTCAATAATTATCATTTCTTACTTTCATATTCTTTTCGTTTACTAGTTACAAATTTCAAATTCCTTGTATATTTCAGTTATAACTTAGCATATAATTTATTATTTTCATTTAGAAGTTTCAAATATTAAATAGTTAAATTCCATTTCAATAATTGAAATCTCTAATTCATAGAAATTTAAGAACTAAATGCCAGGTTCCATTTCAAATCATTTAAAATAATATATACATACATATATATATATACTCATAACTTTTATATCCAATCATATTTAAATTTAAAAAAAATTATTTGTTTATCAAAATAGATCTGTAGTAAAACTTCTACAATGGCCTTCCCATTTTGAAACTCGAAAATGAATGTCGATGATGTGTGCACTCATCACCGAAATTATTTTCCAACGACAGAGAGGGGAGTACAGAACTTATTTCTTTCCAAAATTTCATTAAAACAATTATTTCAAATTATATTGAAATATTTATATCAGAAAATTCTTCTAATAATATTATTATTATATCCCAAAATCATTCGAAATAAATTTTCAAAAACCCCGGAACTTAAGTTCTAAATTTCCAAATTTCATTTATCTTATTTTCAAATTTTATTTCCAACCTATATTTATAAATTTCACTACCTAACAACTAATATATTACAACCAAATATATAATTTATAAATCACTATTTTATATATAAAATATACAATAGGCAAAATTATTTCATTTAGCTATATTTCAAAACAATTATTGTGTCGGTTTGTCCTATTAAGTGTTTAGAAATCCCTATCGATGTCATAGCGTCCTATGCACCAACCAGAATTTATAAATACAAAACGGAACAAATTAACACAATATAAAAACCTTTTTATAACACTAACAAATACGCGCTCTCATATATATACTCTCAGCGACTCATCATAGGGTATTACTACCCTATTAATAAAGAGTCAGCCCCCACAAAGCTAAGGTTATCGCTAAACCAAAGCTCTGATACCAACTTTAACATCCCGCTATTTTGTACGCTTTAAGCAGACACATGTGCCGACTCAAAACCATACAGAAGGGCGGATTGTTATGGGGTAAATAAGAAAATGTAGAGAAAGAGAAAAAAAAACAGAATCTCGCAGCGGAATGAGAAAAGATAATAATCAAATAACAGTTCATGAAGCTGTATACAAAACATTTGATTATACTTATACAATACAAAATAAGAGTTACACATATTAGCGATAAGCAAATAATGCAGTGGAACAGTATGAATGCAGTGGAATAAATATGGTAAATAATAGTAGTACAAATCTCTGTCTTCGTCCTACAGAAATAAGGTCTTTAAAACCAGAAATGCTCAGGCTGACCCGAGCAAATTGAAAAGACAAAACACTCGAGTCGGAACTAAAAGATCTTATGTGAGTTAAATCAACGGTAAATAACTATGAGTGGAACGGCGTCAGAGATGTTTACGGGGTTTGACATCTCTTATCCAGTGTCTAACGTGAGTTCAATAACTTAAGAGATGTTCGGGATTCACATCTCCTAAGGATCCGTTAAACTATCTACTATGTAGTACAATACACTATTATAATATGTCTACAGTAAGATAAACTATTAAAATAGCATTAAGGCGTTATCCATTTCCCCCTTAACACATTTTTATATATTCCCATAGTCCATACAGTACAGTAATCTCGTCCGTACTGGACGTTGTCAGAGGGCACTCCATAGGTATGGTACAAAACAAACTCGTAGTTGTCTCGATAGGGTAGGTGACACGACACAACTAGGCAATGCCAAGGTAGATATACCAATTACACTTCCGGACCGGTGGTAATGCATAGCAGCTACTACCGCCCACCTTGGAACACACTCCCAAATCAAAATTTGAGGGTAGCCACCAAATCAATCGCAAAGTCAGAATATAGTATCGAAGGAATGTGCCCGATCGGAGAAATGACCTCACTTAGCCAGTCAATTGCTCCTATTTTAGCTACCTTAAGCTAACTCATAGGAGTCAGGTCCACGTATATACCTCATATAGGATCATCGCCAACCATCCTACTTCATTTTGGAATCTACACCACGTACACAGTTGTCAAAGTGGTTTTTGGTATTGGGAGAGAGTATGACAATATCTGATCCCAGTCTCTTTAACAACCAATCGCTTATTACACACCAGATGGTTCTTTTACATTTCCAAAATCATTTCATAATTGATATCAAAATATCATATTCAATTCAAATCATATCACTTTCGAAATCATTACTTACTTCCGAAATCATATTCACCTTTGAAATTATATCACATTTGAAATCATAGTTCGAAATTATATTTCCTTTCAAAAGTCATATTTCCAAAATAAGTTAAACTCTCATTTCAAAATTATCATATTAAACCATATATGCTATTTAAATCCCAACTTAGGTTATAACATCATTAACCATATTCACTTAAAAATCGATAATTTGAATATAAACCCATCCATTTTCCTTAGTTTGGAATTTAGAAGAAAATAGTTATAAATAGTTATAAATAGTTAATATAGATTTAAAATAGATTAAATATAATTAAAATAGATTAAATAGCTTTAAAATAGATTAATTTGATTTAAAATAAGTTAAAACAGGTTAATTAGTTTAAATAAATTAATGGTTTAAAATAGGTTAAAATGATTTAATATAATTAGTACAGGTTAAAATAGTTTAATCCTTTGAAATCTTAATAATTAGAAATTTTGAAATAATATATTTTTAAAACAGTTTATATTAAAACATGAATTTGGAATTAATATCAAATTAAACTATTCATTTCATTTCAACACATTTGGACCATTTTCAATTTCCAAGTCAACAAGCCAAATTCCAAACCTTTAAATTTAACATTTCAATAAACTATTGAAATTCATATCGTTTCAATCTATGTTCAAATATCAATTCGGATTACTCCAATTCCAAAAATATTTCAAAGTTATTTTCAAACAACTTCAATAACTTAATTTCGATAGAATTTCGTTTATACTTAAAAGTTTTACTTTAACTTGCAATTTAATTTCTTAAAGCAATTCCTATTTAAACCAATTCACATTTCTACACAAAACTTGATTTTCCAATAATACTTCAATTTATATACAAATTTTTTTCAAGGTATTATTTTTATTAATTTCAAAAATTTAGAAATTCAAAATCATTAAATTTAACCAATCCAGTGTCCGTATATAATTCTCTACCCTAGGGTCAAGTGGTACAGATATTTATCATTTCAATCCGCAATTTAAAATGTTACGGTTATATATCATTTCAATCCGCAATCCCGAATTAATAATAAAATCCATAAAATTGCTCGAGTCTATCATTTCAACCCATAACGATTTTTCCTTAATCTTTTTATCATTCGGGTATGTATCATTTCAACCCATAGTGAACTTGCAGTTTATAACAATATAAAATAAAACATCCATTCATCCAATATCAAAAATCAACATCCATTACAAACATCATCCAAATCAATCAATAAATATCAATATAGAACTGATAATCAATAACAGGTATTAACTGGCAATATATATTCAATAATAAATTAAATAATGATTTAATTACAAAAAATTCAAATTAACTGAGATGATGATTTAAAATATACCAGACAGTCATAAATAAATTTCTAATCACATCATAAATTTAATTTAACAAACATAAGAAATTTTAGAAGTTTTGAGTGGGTTAAAACACCCACCTTTGCATTCAAATTGTATTTAAATCCAATTTAGGGCCTAAATTCAAACTGTCTCAGAATTAGTCCAAATCGGCGTCAAAGTGTCCGGAATTTGATAACGATCCTAACAGAAGAAACTGTGCGTAAATAAGACATTGTATGAGGAAGTTATGATTGTTAGAACATAGACGATTTATAATTTAATTTGAATAAAAATAGATTAAATAATCAAGCCCGTTGTACACGTCATCTCTATCTGCTTGCACTGATTCTCACGCATGCACATTAGGCCACATCCAATCGCGCCCACGCCGCCTTAAGGCGAGCTCCGCCGTGCCTGGCCAAAGCGCCACGCCTCGACCTAGGCCTTGCCAATCAAACTCCCACGACCTCCAACCCCTGCGCAACCACGTGACCCAGTCGCGTTCACCCACGAACTGCAGCAGCCGCCATTGAATGCACAAAACCCTAATCCATTTTTGAATCAAATCCAATCGTTGGTTCGACAAACAGACTACGTTGATGCACTCCCCTCGGTCCTCTCTACAGAACAGTACCCTCGATTTGTCGATCAGACGAAGTTCATCGGAACGTGATGAATGACCACGAATAAACTATCGATCTGGGCACATAGAAACTGAAATTGAGAAACAGACTGCGGATTTGACTTGCGCTCGTCGAGAGCTTCAAATCGATATATAATATGATAAGGTTTGAGGAGTTTTGAATTTTAGATTTGGAATTTGATTTGCAATTTGAATTGGGAATTTGTTTGTCTGCCATTGGAATGAGGAGTTGAGAAGGCAATGTACGTATAGACAAATGGAATAAGAGATAACTAGGGTTTATAACAGGATATTTATAAGCAAAGCTGAAACAGAAAGAATGGACCAGATTTGATTTGGAAGTTGAACGACAAACGACCCGAAAAGCCCATTCTGTCTCGGGAACGAAAATGGGTCATCCCATATATCAAAACAGATGTTTTCAAATAATTTAAATTCAATGGAATAGGTTTCAGGTCCTAATTCCATCGTATGAAGAAGTTATGTTAAAATCAGCTTATTTCAAATTGATTTTAATTAATTTCAATTAAATTGATTTCTAGGCGTTACGAGCCCGTACGATCAAACGACAAGTCTGATCGCTACGAAACTTGAAATCCTCTAATAATTCATCGTTATGGATCCGATGAAACTGGTTTCGTCGAAATCCGAGCCAGTCGCCAAAATGGTTTTTTTCACATTAACTAAATAAATAAATTATTAAATTAAATAAATCACTCTTCATTTCAAATTTAATTATTAACAAATTCATCAATTTTGATTACCTAGACATTTATAAAAATTAAAAGTAAATTTACATATCAATTTCAATGTTGATTATTTCAATAATTACAGCGTTCAAATTCAACTGAAATAAATCCAATTGATTAAAGTTTAATCCCAATAATTTGATTTTATTTGATTCAAATTTTTATACTCAATCAATTATTATTCTATAACATAACTAGCATTTGTTTACATTTCATTAAATTAATATCCTCTAATTTCCATCTTTTATTTGTACTAATTACTTTATTTCAACTATATTGAATTTTGTCAATTTCACACATTAAATAAAATTTAAAACCCCAAATTGACTTTTTTATCTTGATTTCACTATTTTATTCAATCAATTATTACATCATGAATATAATTAACATTTCTATTTATTTTATTACATTAAGAATTTCAGTTATTGTCTTAATCTTATTAGTGTAATATTAAAGTTCATTTAATTCTAATTGATTTCCCATTTTAATTTAATAGACCAAAATAAACAGGTAACTTATAACAATCATTGCCATAACTTTTAATTACACATATGAATTTATTATTCACAAACAAATGTTACAATTACTTATATAACACTGATTTCCTTCAATTATAATCAATTTTATATATTATACATTAATTAATTCAATATTCACATTTGTTTTTCTTATACTCACTTTATAGCCAAGTAAACATTTTAAATTATTTCAATTAATTGGAGTTTCATTCAGATTGTTAATAATTGACTTAGATTAACATTGTTACTTTTAATTTTAGTTGTTATTTCATAAATAAATTACAAATTTTTAATTCTTCAATATTATATTACCAAAATCTCATTATATTAACATATTTAAATCGTCGAAAATTACGGGTCGTTACAAATGGCACAAAAATAAAGTTATCTTAAAGGTACAAGATAAGTACATGGTTAACTTTCTTCAAAGGTTAATTTATTTGAGTCAACGTTTGCAAATCAGGTGATATAATTCCACATTTTCAATAAAAGAAGTTTAATCGTGTATATTTCAGAATACTTTATTCAAAAATGATAGTAAACAACATCTTGAATTAGCATCACCTTCTTAAGAGTACTCATTAAGGTCTTATAACAAGTTTACAACCTTGATTGAGGTTATTATCTATTTCACAGGAAATAAAGAAGGAATATCCCTGGAGTTTTTGTCTTAAAGAAAAAAAGCTTCTTTCAACCAGGGGGGAGGTGGGCTAAATGTTATCCAGAAAATATTCTCAGGAATAATAGTATGAAAGAAGGAACACAAGAGCATTGATAAAGATCAAAAAGCACCAAGAGGGATTGGTTAAACATTGCATCCGACAAGGAGGTAATAGCGCCGACATCATCTTTCAAGTAAGTCTAAAGGACGTCTCGATTGTATCAAGAGAGGTCTTTCGATAAGGTCAGAGGCTACCTTTCGAAGGCAATAGCAAAAATGTTAACAACATCCAAAGTATTCAAAAAAGACACCTCTCGGAGGCAGTGGATAGTAGACACCCTACATATAGCACCAAACCATTCGAGACGTCATTGTTTCGCCTTCATTCACTTCCGCCAGAGATGTATTCAACTAACTCATTCCTTTCGAAAGCATATGAAGCCTTTCGAAGCGGATAAGGCCACTCTCACCTATAAAAATGAAGCTATACAATCATTACCTCAAATGCATAAGGCATCGAGTTGGTCAGGGTAAGAGCTTTCGAAATATACCATTCACAATAAAACTTCAAAGTGTTTCGACTCACTCGAAGCAAAAAAGAAGGCACGTTTTGACAATGTCGAAGGCTAGGGCCTAGGATAACTTATTCGGTACATCAGCATTCAAGCCAAAAAGCACAACAATAGACCTATCGACAAGGTCGAAAGGCTATCAAGCTACCTATTTCGAGAAGGTCGAGAAGAAACAAAGCAAAAGAGAGAGGCCTAACCTCAAGTAGCAACAGAAGGATAACTAAAACCCTTTCGACCAGGTCGAAAGGTATGGCTCAGTGGATAATCATGAAAGCAAAGGGGTTGACCTTCTGACTATGTCGATAGATTGGGGTCGAAATGTTCAAACCCGCGTCTATAAATATGACCCCAAGGATCAGTTAAAGGGTATCTGATTTCTTTCACTTCTCACTTGTATTTTCTTAAGCTAGTAAACCCTAATTCTCAAATCAAATTGTGGATTTTTTCAACTTGTACAATTGAGTTTAATAAAAAGAAAGATTATGGTAATTTTGGTCATGTTACAGCCATGGAGTTCTTATTTTATATGGCTATTACCATTCAACGTTTCAACCTAGTCGGAATGTTACCCATCGACTAAGTTTAAACCTTAAGTCTTTTATTTCCTGGAAAACTTAGCTCAAATAAATTAGATTGCAAGCACTACCCCTCTCGACAGAGTCAAAACCTTTTCAACCCAACAGTTCCCTCAACTTGTTAGATACCTAACTCATGCTTCCTTGTTAGTGTCGAAAGGTGGTTTCGATAGAGTTCTGGCCAATCCGTTCGAAAAGAATTACCAAGAGGAAAAATATCCTTTTGACTATTTCGAAAGGTACCAAAAACGAATTTTTGATCACTTTCTCCTAGCAGAAAAGCCTTAGTAATCTCTACACATTCGGAAAGACATTCCAAAAGCATTACTCATACACCAACTTGAAATTTGGGGTGTTGACAAGTTTTCTTATTAACACCCACTTTTACTATATTCACTCCCTTACTTGAGGTATGTTAGCCTAGAAAATGGCTCAAACTTGTTAAGAGAAGCCCGTGAAGGGTTTTGAGGTAATCATTCTAATAGCGTAAATTTGCCAATAAAGATCACGAAACAAGGTTTCTATTGGCCCTATATGAATAGCAATGTGATGATTTATGTAAAGAGATGTGAGAAATGTCAGAGATTTTCAACAATTTCACATATGCCCCCAAGTGAGTTAACCCCAATCTCAAGTTCATGGCCCTTTGATGTGTGGGAATCGACTTAATAGGGCTATTTCCTATATCAAAGGCGAAGCCAAGTTTACTGTAGTGGTAGTTGACTATTTTACCAAATGGGTAGAGGTAGAACCATTGACAAGTATAACATCAAGGAAAATGCTAAAGTTTATGATCATGAACATAGTCACCTAATTTGATACATTAAATAAGATAATATCTGATAATGGAACCCAATTTGAATGTGAGGAATTTAACAGATTCTATGATAAGAATGAAATGATCAAAAGTTTTTCATCCATATCTCATCCTAAAGGTTAATGGAGCCGTTGAACCGCCAACAAAACCATTAAGACCTTCCTCAAGAAATGACTGGATAAAGCAAAAGCAAATTGGGTAGAAGAACTACCACTCGTACATTGGGCATATCAAACTTCTACTAAGACTGCAATAGGAAATAATCAACTTTCTTTAATATATGGATGCAAAGCAATGTTAACAATTGAAGTGGAATTATCGTCCCATCGGAAGATTGCATATGCCATTAATTCCAATCAAGAGCTAAGAAAAGAATCCATAGATTTAATCAATGAATTAAGTGATGGATCAGCCATACGGACGGTCAAATATCAACGAGGGATATCTAAATACTATAATTCCAAGATTAAGGAAAGATCATTCCAAAAGACAGACTTAGTACTTTGAAAGGTTGTAGCAAATACCAAAAATCTAACAAATGGACTAGTTGGATCAAATTGCGAAGGACCCCTTATTTTCCATTAAGTAATCCCACCAAGGTCTTATTGATGATGTCGACCTAATGGTAATATAATAGTAAGCACTTGGAATGCCGAACACTTTAGACCATATTTTCCTATGATTGATGAATAAAAAAATTGAGACAAGTATATCTACGAAATCGATAATCAAAAGAAAGAAGAACTTATAAAGGAAAAGGCTTTGATCCCGCCGCAAGGGCCGGGACAAAGCACCTTCTAGAGGGAAGTTAGAGTAAGCCTCTGGTTCCAACTATAAGGCCCGGCCAGAGCACTACAAGCCTTCGGCCTTGCCAACGTGGCTTGGCTGGAGCACCTCTTAAAGGGAGGTCAGAGTAAGCGTTCGGTCCCGGCTAAGATGGCCTGGCCAAAGCACTATAAGGCTTTGAGTCTACCTACATGGCCTGGATGAAGCGCCTCCTGGAGGGAGGATGGGGTATGCCTTTGGTTTCACCTAAGATGGTCTGGACAAAGCACCGACTAGCCTTTGGTTCGACCTATAAGGCTGGACCCGAGCGCCTCCTAGATAGAGGATGGGTAAGACTTTGGTTCTGCCTATGATGGCTAACCAAATGCGCCTACCAGCCTAAATCATTATCTATAAGGTAATAAGGGGCTCGACCAAAGCCTAAATCACTACCTAAGATGGCAGTAAGGGGAAAAAGTTCAAAGTCTAAATCATTACCTAGGATGGTGGTAAGTGGCAAAAAAGTTCAAAGCCTAAATCACTACCTAGGATGGTAGTAAGTGGCGAAAAAGTCCAAAGTCTAAATTACTATCTAAGATGGTAGTAAAGGGAGAAAAAGATCAAAACCTAAATCATTACATGAAAGATAATAAGGGACAAAGGAAATCAATTAGACAAGAGCGACTTCATCCTGAGAATGGATCAAAGTAATCTTCTAAGAGAAAGTGTAATTAAATATGACCAATCTGGCACTAAGCTGGGATTAAAGCAACCTTCAAAGGGAAGGTCAAGAGCTATCTATCACCTAGAACCAAGACTTCAACATCAATATGGATATGTGAGAAATTTCAAATCTTATTGTCAAGGAAATAAATCATTAATTGAGCTTGAAGTTTCATTCCTCAAAGGTCGGAATTAAATTAGCTCTTGATCTCTTATTCTTAGGTTGGGATTCCAATTTTCTATCAAATAACTGGAACCTTCATTATTAGCCATAATTATGGTTTGCTATTAAATAAAAGATGGATTCCTCCATTAAAATGGAAGTTTCTGGTCTTCTTAGAACTTCTCATTGTTAGATGGAATTCCGATCTTCTTAAAAATGGATTGGTTATCACCGAATGGATTTCTAGCCTTCTTATTGATTGAATTTAGGGATTTCTGGTTTCTTATCATCTAAATTTATGGTCTTCTTACCAGATGGATCCCTGACCTTCTCCTTAATTGAACTTATGGTTTTCTGGTATTCTTATTAAGTGGATTTCAGTTCTTCTTAATTGAAATTGGTTTTGAACTAAAATGTCAAAAGCTGCCTTTATACGAGGAAGAAGGCAAATTGATCCATGACTTTTCCAAAGCTAAAGGATTCGTTTAAGATTCCTCTGATTCTATCATTATACCAGAATCTAAATTCCAAAATAAAGTTTCCAAAGTTTTGAAGATTAAAGTTCTTCACAAATTCATAAAGCAAAGTAATCAATTTAGGAAAGAAATAATTTCTTGAAATAGTGAAAGTTATCATCATTTACTTTATGTTTTTCTAAGAGAATAGGATTAAAGAAAATCCCATGGAAAAAGGGAGTTGAAAAGATAAGAAGATGCTTGGTTTTACACTAAAGTGTAAAAGGCTTCTTTTATACAAGGAGAGAGGCAAATGTTATTCACATAATTTTCGACCATCAACTATGCTTAGGAAGTCATCTAGACAAAAGAAGCATGGCAAGATATAGAAACATTCAAAAAACAGATGATGAGCTTATAAGTGCACAGAAATATGACAAGCCAATGATCTATGGTAATATATTAAATTTCTAAGTCAATAATGTGAACACTCCATCAACAAGGAAATATTGAGCATTTAGTATGAAGGTGGTTGTTGAGCTCCTACTCAAGAGTTAAGAAACTTAAAGGAGTCGGTGAACAATTGGAGATATTGAAGCACAAGGGATATCGGGTCTGAACATAGAAAGGCTATTGAGTCTTTATGACTATAGGAGGTAATATCGAGTTTCAACAACCATAAGGGTTGTCGAGTATATAAAAGAGAGGAGGTATCGAGCCTCGACAACCATAAGGTTTGCCGAGCATTTAACAAGAAAAAGGAGATGTCTAACATTAACAATGAATCGAGATATCGAAATGAAAGAGCCAAGTCAATAAATGCTTATAAATGCCGAGCTACAACAAACCTAAAAGAATAGGGAATACCGAGCTTCTACGATACAAAAGCTATCAAACCAAAAGGTAGCAATTGTCAAAGGTCTAGCAAGGGATGCCGAATTTAAAGGAAGGAAGGATGTCAAGACTTTACAGCCATAAGGAATTATATCGAGCCTATAAAATGATGAAGTTGCCGAACATGTAAATATAAAACATCTCAAGCTTATAAAGAAATGAGAGTAGCGAGCTTCTACAATGGCAAAAGAGATGTCAAGTCACAAGGTTCTAAAGATGTTGAGTCATAAGGTTATAGAGATGTCGAACCATTGTAGAATATGTAGCAACAAAAAGATGTCGCACCACTAAAGGATGACGAACATCTAACCATAAATGGAGGATATCGAGTCTCTATGAACTAAGCCTATTGTGTATCAACTGTTATCGAGCCTTTACAACATTAGCTATTGTAAAGCAACAAAAGATATTGAAATTCAACAAGAATGACGGGTCTGAATATTAGCATAGGATAATGAGCATCTACAATCACATATATTATCAAGTATTAAAAATTCAAAAGGGATATCGAGTATTGATAATGCAAAGAAGATAGCAAGCATCTAACTGGATGGACAAGTAGCAGTCATCAAACCTGCTACAATCTCTATAAATAGACCCCTTCTGCCACTTAGATAGGGGTGATTCTTTCTTTCCTATTTTCTCAAGTTTTAAAATTTTAAACCCTATATTGAATTGGGGATTTTAAAGCCGATTGTAATTCTTGTGACTTTTGCAAATAAGGACTTGAAAAACTAACTTTGCATAGCATACTCCTATTGAATGAGAATATTTGACTACTGTTGAACTTTTGACATGCATATGACTGATATTTGTACAAGGACTTAGGCAATGGACATATATATGATTGATATATGGATTTGGACCTAAACTTGAACTTTCATATACTTCCAAGCTTGCATAACGCAATTTAAGCCCATATCGAAACCAACCTTGACTTGCCTTGTGTATTTTGGTTAGCAAGGAAATTTTCTAACAACTTGCCTATTGAGCACATGACTTGAACCCTTGAACAACATCTTAGATGTTGAACCAATTTTTGGTTTAACAATATATATATATATATATATATCAAGATATAAATAAAATAAAATATACATAATTTATAAACTCAAATAATAAGATAAAAAAAATTTGAAATTCACCCGTAACTTTAGCTATAGGCTAGGCTGGTTCCAATAATGGAATCGATGGCCAATAACATATGCGATCTAAATTAGTCATGCTAGGATTAACTAATTAAAGCCTACCCATATAGTAGGATGTCTAGAATAGTAGTGCCTAAAGTTGGGTTTGGTTAATCAAATACTAGGCCTTACCTTACTACTAGCTAGCTCGAAATGAAGAGTTAAGCCTAAAAGGTTATCCTAGATAGAAAAGTCCAAATTTGAATTAGGCCTTGGACTAACTTCAAAATTGTCTTGAAACTAAAAATAAAAGTTTTAAATTTAAAGTTAAATCTAAAATAAGAATTTTTTTACAAATGTTGTAATATAAATTTTCTAATGCTATAATATAAAGTTTCAAAATATAATATATAAATGTTATAATATAATAAAAATTTTCAAAATGTTTGAAAATTAATTTAAATTAATTTCAAAATTTATAAAATATATTAATTAAATAAGTTCATTAATTATTAAATATATACAAGTATTATATAATATGGTATATGTTATATTGTTCTAAAATGTTAAATTAATATACGTATACATGTATGTATATAAATGAATTTCAAAATTAATATAAATTTAATTAAAACCATTTAATTAAATTAATTAATTTAAAGGTTAGTTAATTAAATAATATACATATATATATAATACGAGTAGATTGGCACGTGCGATGCACGTGTGCAGAAGGAGCTGATGTTAAGAAACAATGTCTATGAGAGTTGTTGAATGCGACAAAATGACTGTGACATACATGTATTATTGAATATTTTGGATATTGACATGTAGAATGAATCTACAGCAGATGGACGTGGACGTAGAAAATTTGTATCGAACATGGGAAGAAGCGTTAGATCAAACTGACATTGTGTGGGTATGAAGAAAAGTAATATACATATGGTGTAACGAATTATTAACGCATGTTCATGCAAACCGTAGAGAATAACTTTGATTTGTAATGGAAATAGAATATGGTCTTCGTTACGTATAGTAGGTGATCAGAGGTAGATATGAAAGCATTTTGTGGGTATAGGGAAACGGAATGAGTTGTTGCACCTAAGAAACTATTTGATAGTAAATTGTAGGTAGTAAGTGTAGTTGTCGTAACCGTTTTCTCTCCTCCTTATTCCGGGCTTGAGACCGGCATCAGTAGTAAGTTGATGGCGGAGTTAAAAACGGTTTTTAAGGGAATTTTTATGTGAACCGAAAGTGAGTTGGAGTAGTAAAGGAGGAATTTTTTGTAAACCCAGTTTTGTATTTTGTATAAGCAGCAGCTAAATATATGACCGAAAAACAATAAAATGGAGAAAAAGATTATAAGTGCAGATATTACTCATTTATGGGCGGATTAAAAATCCCTTATTTATGTAAGGGGAGTTAGAAAATAATGGTGAAGAACTTATATGTGTGCCCAATGTTGTAGAGTAATAATTATAGTAAAACTACAACATGTGAAGTGGAAAAATGTAGTATTGTTAATTAAGTTCGTGAGTACATTGTAATAACACATCCTTATACACAACATTTCTAGTATGTGTGCCATTTCTATTTCGAATCTTTCCATTTTTCACCAAAACTTTTGTTGTTTTTCGTGAAACGCCTCTTGATAACGCAACATATAGCTGACCATGACTGAAAACATGTTCGGAATGATAAATACCAACCCGAGGGATGGTTTGTCCTTGTGATTTATTAATCGTTAAGGAAAAAGCTAATTTAATTGGAAATTGTTTACGTATTAGGTTGAAAGGCATGTTAGTATTCTCAGAAGGCTTTAGTGGTATACGTGGAATAAATACTCTTGTACCACGAAAATGTCCAACAGTTATTTCTGCATCTATGACATTTCTGTGAAAGACACGACATATAATAATCTGGTTCCATTACATAATCCAATTCGTGGATCAATATTCCTAAGCAAAATGATTGGTGCACCTACTTTCAGTCTTAATTTATGCGGGGGTAGACCTCCCGGAGCAAGTGAGTTTAAGAATCATATTGGTATAGATGCACGTCCAATGGACGTGTGCATAGAAAAATCTAACTGTGTTTGGAATGGAGTTCTAATTTGGAAAATCATGGCTTCCTCTTTGGTCTGTCGCTTCAATGGTAAAACATTTTAGTACACGATGATCTCTGGGTATTTCATTTGGCAACTACTCCAACTGATCTGTAAGCTTTTCCAGTCAATCTTTTGTAATATAGCAATTAAGTGGTGGCTAATCAATGAACCTTGTGATCTAGTAGCCTGGTTTAACAAACTTAATATGGTGGAATATTTAACGTTAAATCCATGGATCGGGAACTATATAATTTCTAGGGAGTGCAGATGTTTTGCTATAATCGTGGCATGAACCGTTAATACTGTAAAAGTATATCCAAGGACTTTTTCTAAAAAAAAGGGCTGCCAGATGTATCACTGTGTATTAAATTTTTTGTGTAACCATCGATAATTAAAAAGAAATCCATGTAAAGTTAATAACATATCTTATGTGCAGAATATGGTGGGAACTTGATATAATACCCTTATTAATGAACTCAAACAGAAAGAAAATTCACTAAAACATTGTAACTGCAATAAAATTTTATGCATGCACACTTTTTTATAAGCGGAAAGAAAAAACAGTAAAAGACTTGATTATGAAACGAAAAATGGTGACAACAAATGAACTAATATACCATATGATCCTAGGTTGATGAAAATTCCATGGCATTTGGAAATAGCTATAACTTCATCCAGCCCCAATGAATCTATTATATGCATGTATGAAATAATCAAATATTCATATATATCTTTTACCTAATAATATGTTGTCATTATTAAAAGAAGGAAAATCTCATTCACAATATATATAGGCATAAGCTTAATATAACAAAATGTGAAATATCAGAAAGTCCTTACTTCATTTTAGTTTGATAGAGGGGTGACATGTATATGCAAGTTTTATTTAACATGTGGTATGAAGAGATGATAATATTAAACAGGTATAGGTCAGAAAAAAAAAGTTGGTAAACAACCAACTGATCACTTGGCAAATGAAATTCTTAATGAGGCACATTAATGAAATTATCATCCTTTGCATCATGCAGACAATGAGTCCATCAATAAATTACCATTATAACACTTGTAATAAAGCTCTAGTTATATGTCAATTAATAATGAATTATAGACGTACTATCTTAAAAGTTACAGTTATGCTGAAAATAATGATATTCATGTGGGTTATAGCTTTTCTGAGTTTTACAGTGACCGATACCTTTCTATGAATACAAATAAATATATTGATAAAATATGCAAATTAGTAAGCACATCATTATATGTGTGTCATATATATGTGTGTTAATAAAAAATGCGAATTAGTAAGCACATCATTTCATATATGTGTGTGTGTTGTTGTTGTAGTAGCATGAACCAATAATTTCAAATAAATGAAGAAATTTCATCTTAGTAATGTAAATAATCACTGTAACATTCTTTTATTTATACCATAACACAAACATAAAAGCGTATATATTACATCAATGAGTAGGAGATCCAAAAAAACTTCTTCATCCATCCAGTATTCACATAAGTAGTGTCTGTTTAAATGCACAATAGAAAACTACTCCTTACTACTTGCAATGTCTCAACATAAGTTGCCTAGTTAAAAATATCATTGTAAAGATTGGCACAATTGATAAATTGGTTCACCCCAAGGCATCCATTGATGATGTTGGGTGTTGGCCACATAGTTTTTCCAACCATAGTATGACATTATCATTGTATTTAAACACATGTAAAGTAAAAGCAAGGAATCAAATGAATTAGATAAAATAAATAAAAATGCATAGAAATGTAAATGCCTGTGGTAATCCAATTTAGAAGATTTCTAATGAATGCAGACTCTAAATTAGGTAGCTTCGTATAGTACTATTCCTGCATATACAATGGAAAAGAGTTGTTTAAACAAAATTATAAATAGGAGCAGGCTTCCATTGTTAATACATCAGCTATCTTCATGTCCACTCTTTACTAATTATAATACAAAAGGTATATCATAAATAAACTAAGTGCATGTGATAACATTATGATGAATGACTCATAGTTGATAACAGTATAATAAATGACTCATGTTTCTTGAAATATTAACAATAGTAATAATGGTAATATTAACAGTTGTAGCAATATGTATGGTATTTCTCAATTTGATGGAAACATGCTTTAGTGGCTAGATTTGAGTTCAGACAAAGAGTCTGGTAACCAGTTTCAGGTCAATGAAGAGCTGAAGTGGTCTGAGTACCTTAATGGCTCGATTACAAATACTGCACTAATTCAAAATCAAGTTTTAATGTATGGTGATCTTGTTAAAGAGGAAATCCAGTTTAATATCAATGGATTGAATTGGAAGGATGTAAGCAAAAATTATTATGGCACTTGATAATGGAGGTGTGCTCAGTGTTTTTTTTTTTGAAATTTTAATTAAAAAAAGTGTTAATTTTCTTTAACTTGATTTTATGTTGAGGAGCATTGTGGTATGGACTGTTGATGTTCATGTAAATAGGCTTCACGATGCAGAAGGTTCTTCTGTAGGATGAGACATAAAGACAAAAATAAAATAAATGTTGTTTATTTCATATGATTCATTTACCTTTTAAATTGTTGGTTTTTTTACTTTGTAGTTCAAGAAGTTTCTATTATCTTTGTCTTTAATTAACATTTGCAAACCCCTTTTTTATATCAGATAGGAACTCGACAATCATTTTATATTTTATTTGAAAGAATGTGAAAGAAGCCTTTTTTGGTTGAAAATATCACACACACACACCACGTCAAAGTATTTGCAAAATTAGCCACATGGGATTGACATTGTGATTTGCACGTTCCAGTTACAATTAAGTGTTCTGAAGGTAATGGTAAATCTTCCAGTACCATTAAAAATCAAGTCAAATGATTCCTACTATAAAAACTTCTGTAACCAAGTTAGAAAGAACAGAAAATCAATAACTAATACTCATAAGAAAAAAAGCATGCATGCACATGTATCTTTTAAATTATAAACGGTATTATAATTACATAGACTTGTTTATACCCAGAGGATAAAATAATAAGCATTCAAATGTTTAATAAAAAGATGAGACATTCAATGGAAAATCAAAGCAATCAGTGCAAATCGGCACAATTGAACATTAAGAAAAAAGAAACCTGATTATAATAATTTTAGCCATCAATCTGGATAGACTTGACATCATGTTTCTTCACTTCATCTTTTGGCACACTAACAATAAGAACATCATACTCCATGGCCTCCTTCAGTTGATCCATCTTTGCATTCTCTCTGGCAGTCTAAACCTCCTTAAAAGCTTACCGCCGCTCCTTTCAATTATATGCCATTTACCATTCTTCTCTTCCTGCTCCTTGTTCCTCTCGCCAGTTGAACTTGTATTTTAGCAGCTAAACATTAAAAAATAACGAAGCTTCTGCCATGTGGGGTCGTAAATTTTTTATTACCTTGAAAGTGCACTGTGTACTTGATAACATATTGCCTATGCACTGTCAACAACATAGGCTCATTTGCTGTTTATTCCATATATACAAAACAAATGTACATTGACATAGCAACAGTTAAAATTACCTAAGATGCTAAGATCACCGGCAATTGTAATTAAGGCTTACTTGGGGGTCTCTATCAAAGCCATGCCTAGGTACAACACATCTAATCAACTGTGACCAAATAAGATAAGAATCAATAATCAATAATAGAGAGAAGATAAATATCATACCGGTATGTCAACCAAATTACATGATCCTACTGACTTGCTCGCTTCCCCACATTGGTTATTTGAACTGAGCTTAAGGCCAAAAATTCAAATTATGGTGCTGAACTCGCAAATCCTATTGAAATTACAAACAGTAAAATCAAAGCTCAAAGCCGAACAGTAACAGAGGTTCAAAGAAGTAGAAAACTAATATACATCAGCTTACAGAGATTGCCAGCAATAACGAATAAACCGACAACCTTCAACATTGCTCCAATGACTTGTACATGTCTCTGCTTTCACCATACACAACTTCATGTATTATGCAATATAAGCCATTAATGCACATTTCACCAAACATATATCATGCAATATCTAAATGAAATGGTATAATTTACAAAAACTTTTAAACAAATAATTAAAAAACTATCCTTCGGAATTTGGATGATAACAAACAAAAGGCTAAATATTCCTTCCCGAATTATAAGACTAATAGCACAGTTTGTTTCATAACTATTATACTGAGTAAAAGAAAAAAATATAAATAAATTGATCTTACAAATGCACAGTCGTCGTTGGGTCTCTAGGATTCTATATCTTTATTAACTCCACCGTAGCCTCCTAGTCTCTAGAATTCTTCAATCTAGAGCGTTGTAGAACCCAATATGCATAATACTCGATGTATGTTACCATTTTCTTCCAGTTTTCTGTACGGTTCAGAGGTTGTAACATGAGTTGAGATAAAAAGGCTAAGGGTAATTTTAGCAATCTAAAAGAGGATTCAAATGAGTTGAGAATGCTACATAAAAATAGGGCATAAATTAGTACCGGGTTTAATAACATAGTAAAGAAAAATAGGCATCTGTAATATATATTTGAAAAGATGCAAACAACATAACAAAGGAAAAGATCAGAAGTCAGTAAGAACTGATATTAAGATACATAATACAAACTTAACATTAAGTAAATGCATTGACAATAACTGATAATAAGTTGTATAGGAAATCAAACATATTTTTCAGGTTGAACTATGCAGGCCATAACATGCTGCGACTACTCCAAATAATCCAAAAACATGTTTACTGAATGTAAGGAAAAAATACAAACTCACTTCGTTCTGTCTTCTAATCCCTTGCCTTTAGTTTTCATCTGAGCTGCTGCGACTTTCCTTCTTACAACTTCAACAGAACCATCACCTGCTCCTATGACTTTTCTCCCGATGACAACATCGAAAGTACCATCACCTGCACCTGCGACTTTCCTCCCTGTGACAACTTGAACGGTAACATCACCTTCCAGCTTCATAACATCATCAAATTGCATTAAATTGCCTAGGCCTGTTTTGGGTAGATCTGGAGTTGGTGAACGAATCAAGGTTGAACTTGATCTCCACTCAGATTGTCGTCGTCATGTATGCTTCCATCGCTTTAGTATCAGTACCAACATACGGAGAATATCTCCAAATCTTGTACAACTTTGAAGCTGTGGCCTCTTTTGAGGGAAGCAGGTGTGGAGGCAGAGATTTTTTGGAGGAGATGAGAAGTAAAGCGATGTAGATGTGGTTGTCGATTAGGTGGAGGTGGAGAAAGGAAGTGATGCGGTGAAGTTTTTGAATAAGCGACATGGAAGGAGAGGCGGATCAGAAAAATGTGAGGAAAGTGGGGAGAAAAGAAGGGAAGGAAATGGGCTGTTGCGTGATACAGTTATGTTTGTAAAACGTGGATGAGTTTTTTTTGGGAAAGGGCAGAATCGTTTGGAAAGTGTTGTATAATTAAAAAGGGGAAGAAGGGTATTTTAGGCATTGCAAAAAAGGCTTCACCACCTCAAGTATTCGCTTTATATATAAGATACGTGTTATAATATAAAGGTTATAGTATATAATAAATATTTAATACAAAAGTTATATTACGATAATATTAAATTAGTTAAAATATTAATTGATTAAAATTAATTAAATAAGATTTAGTTAGTATAATACATAAGATTATTATATGAGTAATATGAAATATAAAGTTATATAATAAAAATTATATAATATGAATGTATAAATTAAAGGTGGAACATTAAGAAACCCTAAATAAACTTAAGGACTAAATATATACGTAAATGTATGTATACCGTGATTTCCGATGCATCCGACACTTGAATCATGAGAGTACTTCGAAAGAAATACATTATTCCATAAGTCCATATCACTTAATATAATATATTTAAGATTATAAATCCTTAATATAATGTCGTTTGCTACCATATATATTAACAAATTACATCCTTAGTTTTTGAGCAAACTCAAGCTAAGGATGTTATGTGTAGAATTATTAACATATTGAATAGACTGGGTAAGATAACTATATGCATTTGCTGATCAAACTCAAGGTACATATACTATACTTAGGCCGTCGCGATATGGTAGGTACGTGTGAACAATCTCTTTCGATTTTATAAGCAAACTCAAGGTCGAAATGAGATTAGGACAAGGAACCATTGGTAAGGAGTTGTTGTGATACAATCGATAATTATCCATGGTTTGTAGGGCTTTGATATGTTGAGGAAAACTCAAGATCAGAATCCCAAGATGAACGAGTCCTAACACCCATTAGTGAAGTTAAAAGACTTCTATGTTTTGACTTAGGGTTCACTAAAACATAAAAGACTAGCCGGAGTCTTATTAGAAAAATGAAATGACAACATTTGACCTTTCTAATATTATAAGAACATATGCTATATAATGTTATAATAATCTACATTGATAAATTTGTGCATTTAATATAACTGATAAAACATTTATCAATTAAGATATACAAATGAACTAAATATATACACACACACATACATACACTCTCACTATTAATACTTCTTGCACGTTAATGTTTTCTATACCCATGCAACTGCCTAACTTTACAACTACTTAATACATTTGTCATATGGTCGCTTACGTGTTTATTTGGTCGAGATTATGTATTGTATTCTATGAGTTTTGAATTTGAAAAGCAATAAAAGAATATGGATATTTGATCCATATACTATCGCATATAAGTGTTATATGGGGAATGGTCATAGATCATAATATACGATACTTCGATGAAGTTAGTCAATTCGAAATAAACTAATAAACAGTATTGTGAGATAGAGTATTCATTTTAGTTGATTACAAAAGGATTGTATTGTGTTCAATATAACACTAGACCAAAACTACAAGATAGCTCTAAGAACTCGATTGCTAAAATATCAATTTGATTAGTTTGCACAAAGTGCAACATATTTAATGTCCTTAAAAGTTAAGGATGACCAAGTGCACTTTTGTAAAGAGTTTGTTATGAAGTTGTAGTAAGAGTATTCTTTTGCATGATTAGACCACTTAGAAAGAATAAAAAATGTACAAGATGAGACGAGACTTAAGATACAATTAGGATAAAGAGAGTGAATAGTCACTTCTGCTTCATAAAGAAAATTTGAAAACGAGAAACTGATACATAGCATTGGAATGAGAAATACGATTTCTATTCTGAAATGTACTTTCAAATAGAAAATTATTTTCTATGAGATTTATTTCTTTGAGTCCAAGATATTTAATTAAAGAACTCACCACTGTAGTATATAAAATAAATAGATTATATTAAATGAATGATTGACCTCTAAATTCAGTACATTATTATAGTAATGTTGGAAATAGTAGGAGTATGCCATATAACACTTATTGATTGCATCAAGTTACGAAAACTATTTTTGTAAAGAGCATTATTTATGAAATAATGACTATTTGTCAGTATTAACTAAAAAATAAATATAGTTATATTTCAGTATGAATATTCGTTGTGAAATAAAAATATAATGTGCTATTTGTTTTCACAACAAAGGTGATGCATTGGAAAATACAAAGTACCTAAAATTATTTATAATTATTTCGGAGTTATAGACTAAGCCATAGTTTTGTGAAATAGTTTTTATTATATGGTTGTGAATCATACGGTACAGGTTAATTATATCTCAAACAATTAAAGGCAAAGTATCCATTAAGTGGGAGCATCACAAGAGTTCATGAACTCTTTGGATTGATACATATAGATGTATATAATCATAAGTCTATTAATACCAAAAAGGTTCCACGTACTTCATCATACTCACCGGTGACTTATCATGGACATGTGTATTTGTTATGCATGTATAAGTCTATAACAAGCTTATAGAATATAGAATTGAAGTAAATAAAATATCATGCAATAAAATAAATGATTCGATTTGATCGAATAGGTGAGTATATTGGAAAGAGTTATGAATGTACCTTAAAATAAATAAAGATTCAACCTTAAAAGTCACTCCTCCTTATGATACATAATGATGTATCGATAACGAGTAATCAAACATTGTTAAACAAAGTACGATTAATTGTGAGTGAAGTAGAGATATGGTCGTGTACTTAAGAGTAGTAAACGATGTTAAAATTAATTTCATCTAAAGAATGGTTTACAAAATCATACAAGACAAGGGTTTATAGAAAACCCCAACTATCCTATGTGAAGGAGTTGGTAGATTGTGCGAATTGAAAGACTACACGTAATACTGGTTCATGAGGGATCTTGTATGAATCGCCCCAAAAGGAATTTGGGAACGAATGTTATTGGATGACCAATTTATGTTTTTAACATAATTTTTGTAAACTAAAAACTAAATCATTTTTATATATAAGGCAATTAATAAAATGTTTATGAATGCCCATTCCATTGCACTAAGAAACAACTATTGTTTCAAGAAATACCAACTTCGTAGTGAAGGAATTTCTTTAAGAAATTACTGAGATAAAATGAATATGGATACAATCCAATGATAAAACTGATTAAAAGGGACGAAATGAAATTGACCGAACCTAAATGAACACAAATACATTAGAACGTCTAATAAGTATTCTTGTACATTAAAGGGAAACTGAGAGTTTTTTGACAATGTCAGCAATATATAATCCTTGGATATTTAATTAGACTATTAAGAGTATTGAGTCTATAGTATGGTACAATGTGAAGATCCGAAATAGATTCTAAGTACATTATCAGAATATAATTTTGATAGTTATACCTGAAGGGATATGATCCATTGGGCGCAAATGTGTCTTTAAGGGAGACAAATGCAGTTGGAATATAGCAAGCCCCGTTGATATGAATAATACCATTAAATGTCAATTGTTGTAGGTAACGTATCAGATTCACTATTTGATATGTTCAAGTTGTTTCGGATTTTACTCACAAAATTATCGTTTAATATGATTTTATGTTTTGGTGAAATAGACAGTTTCAAATACAGATTTAGACCAGATTGTTTTCACATAACAACTAAAGTGTCTCGAAGTCAGTGAGAGCGATATTATGTTTGTGGGTTATTGGATATGATCCAAGATATGGTAGAAAGTATCATTTTATAAGCATTAGAATTAAATAAATATTTCTATAGAGTTATCAAATATTTTGATTATCAACCAAAATACAGAGAATGTAACGACCCGGTATTTTGGACCATTCAAATCGACAATAAATCCACACATGTCGGACTTGAATAATTCAAAATATCAGATTGTTATTTAAATTTGGCAAACTCATCATATACAGTAAATAAATCAATCACAGAATCACAAACACAGAGTAATACAATAATACGCAGCGGAATAGATAAAATAGTAGTTCATGAAGCTACTATATAAACATCAGAGTTAGAAATAAAATACAACAAAATATCTCAAATGCAGTGAAGTCTCCAGTGCAACAGATGACTTCTCTTGTAACAACCCGCATATCTATCGATTCTATATTTAAATATTTTATTTAAATATTTTATCGTTAGTCGGATGTTAGTCCGAAAAGCTACTTTTTGCATACGGTCAAATTAGGACTCGAGACCACCCCCATTGAGTTCAAAATGACGTTTGCGATCTTTTTGAGTGTAAACTTCGATATGTTTGGAGATAGTGAAATTTTCAACACTTTTTCCCGCCTTTGACTTTGGTTTGGACTGCACCCCTTTAGTTCAGCCCAACCATCTTCCTCACTCTATCAAAACACTTCAAGCTTTGTCAAAAATGGTGGTGGGAAGTGGAAATTAAAACTCCAAACACAAATTCTATTGCAAATCCGAGATTCAACATCAAATTCACGTGAAGACCATTGATTCAAGCTTGTTGGTGTTCTTGCTTTGCTCTCAAATCTCCATCTTCATCAAATTCCGTGAAAAGGTGAGATTTTTGATCTCACATCTTACCTATATCTATCTTGGACTGTTGGGAATGATCCTCTATTGCATTTGTATGAATATCTGCCTTTGGATTGCATTGGATTGGAGAAAAACTATAAATTTTGGCGTTTTGGTGAGTTTCTGGCCTTAAGTCGTTTCTGGCCATCGTTGAGTCATTCGCGAGTTAAAGTGATGAGTCGTTCACGAGTTACTGGCTTGAGTCGTTCGCGAGTTAAAGTGATGAGTCGTTCACGAGTTACTGGCTTGAGTCGTTCGCGAGTCAAAGTGATGAGTCGTTCACGAGTTACTGGCTTGAGTCGTTCGCGAGTTAAAGTGATGAGTCGTTCACGAGTTACTGGCTTGAGTCGTTCGCGAGTTAAAGTGTTAAGTCGTTCTGGGTGTTCTGCCTTCGCTAGGTCGTTCGCGAGTTAAGTGCTGAGTCGTTCGCGAGTTAAGTGATAAGTCGTGCGCGAGTTAAGAGTTAGGTCGTTGCCTTCTGCTACCTCGTCCTGGCTTAGGTCGTACTGGGATAAGTCGTTAGGTCGTATAGACCTTAGCTCGTAGCTCGTATGGTTCTTAAGTCCTAGGTCGTTGGCTTTTAAATCGTTAAGTCGTAGGTCGCTGCTTCTACTAAGTCGCTAGGCCATGCCAACTCCGCTAGCTCGCAACTGTTAAGTCGTACGACCTTAAGTCGTAGGTCGTCCTCGACCTAACTCCACTAGGTCGTTCCAGCCTTAGCTCGTAGCTCGAATTGAAGCTTAAGTCGTTAAGTCGTTCGTTCCACTAAGTCGTTCAAGGCTTAGGTCGTTAAGTCGTTCATTCCACTAAGTCGTTCAAGGCTTAAGTCGTAAGTCGTTCGCGAGTTAGTACTTGGTCGTTTGACCTGTTTTCCCTTAGGTCGTTCGACCTGTTCTTCTGCTAAGTCGCGTGGCATTCTTCCCTTAGGTCGTTTGGCTTCTCGAGACCGCTTGCAATCTCTTCTGAAAAACATTTATCAGAATTTCTACTTTGATGGTTTTGGGATCGACTTCTTTGGACTTTACTCACGTCTTCGAACGTGAATTGATTTGATCTACAATCGTTTTATGACTTGTCACTTTAAAGATATATAAAGGTTCCAATACTAATAGTAAATATCAAAACTCTTTCATCAAAGCGATTTCAACACTATTTTAAATATCAAAAGTTCGTTTTCTCAAACCGATTTTCAATCTACTAGTATATACAAGCCTTTACTTCACTCGAATGAGAAATCGACTTAAACGACTTAGTAAAACGGGTGGTATGAAACGCTTGCGTTCACTTCGTCGGTTAGCTCTTGGACTTGTTCGATTGAACCCTTTTTGTGACAGTTTCCTAGTGAAGATTTACAGCTTGTTCGTAAATATTTAAGTTAAGCAAGTGGTTATGGGACATGAAGCTAAACTCATGTATTTACTAGCTTGGTGTGATTGACACTTCCTTATGATCATGACGATCATTTTTGTGATTTAGACTAGCGATTGAGCGATGTCTCTTTGTCTACGTGGGAGACTATACCCCGATCATGTGATGTTTCGCCATCACATTTCTAGGGTAGCACCCTACGGTCTTCGGGCCATTCCTGTGTGAAAATTTAATGGATAGCTTCCATGAGATAGCTTCTCGTCATGTGTTTACGCGTAGGTGAGTTTTCATGCTCCCATTCATGTGTTAGGCCTTCCCCCCCTTTATGTGTTTTCTGGATTTCTGATGATGATTTCTGGAATTTTGTGCTTCACCAATTTTCATGATTTTCATTGATATGATATCAGTTTTTGTGCATTGGTGAATTCATGTGTTATTGACTTGTTATGAATACAAGTTTAGGGTATGATACCCTACCTTATCTTTGAGAAGATTCTTGTGATATTGATTAATCTTTTGTTGATTATCATTTACATACTTATAGTAGTATGTCGTAATAGTTATTTCATGTTCATGTCATGCCATTTACTTTATACCATATCATCTGATATTTATAGTTAGACTGATCCGTTTATTATTTTCTTATAAATAATACTCGGGTCAGACCGAGATGTTACAGGTGCTTCTGCTTGACTTCTCTTCAGGATATTTCTGACTTTTGGCTAACTACATAGATTAGTAGTTTTTGGATGTACACCTTTGAGATATAGACTCTATGTTGTGTACTTATTCTTTTGTATAGCACGTGATGCTATTCTTTTGTATTATCGTGGATCTTTCTGACCACTACTCTGATGTACACTTTCATGTGTTATATATTTATTCATATCTTCTTCCGCCTTTGTGATATGGATGTCTGTGACTGATTTATGTTATGATTATTTCTATGTTTGTTTTCCGAAGATTATATATAGCCACCGTGTGATAGCTTTGTGTTTGTATCGGTATGTCGGATTTCCTCCTTAAAAGATATGCATTCTATTCTATCTGACATATCGGTGCTCGCACAAAGAAGTTACATGGATGGTCGCTCCTCCACAGCCTTATTCTCCGTGCTAATTGACAGCACTACATCGTAGTGTTCTTGGTTAGCGTGGGTATAGAGGTGGGGCGTCACATCTCTGGACAAATCAACTAGAAGAGCTGAAAGCTAAGGCGATAGTTGGATCTCCAAAGGAAGCTCCAAACTCCAAGGGTGAGTCTCAATGCTGTATCACTCGGTCTGACCCGAGCGTAAAGCAAAACAAAACACTCGAGTCAGGATTAACATTCTTATATCAATAAATCCAACTCAAGTGAAATATCAACTGAAATACAATTAACTTAAAGGATGATTGGGATAACCATCCTCTAAGGATCCGTGGAACTATCTACAATGTAGAAATATACACTATAACACCGTGGTCATTTCAATTTAAAATATCATTTCATTTCAAATATATCTATTTTCCAAAATAGTATATATATATAGGTTAAATAATTTAAAAGTAAAGTATTTATAATTTCCTCAAGTCTCACAAATTGCTTCACATCAACTTCAAATTCCAAATTCAAATTTTATTCAAACCTCAATTCATCAATTCAATTCAGTTCTAAATATACCATTTAAATTTTCAATATTTTTCAAAGCTTTAATATTCAACATTTTCAAAGTTAAATTTAACAGTTTCATATAGCTCTTGATTTAACTTTATTATTATTTAATCAGGGAATATTCACTTAACAAATTCAATATCATTTAACTAGCCTTAAATTTCATTTTTTACTAAATATTTCCTTAAATTTATTTAAACAAGAAATATTCATTAAATTATTTAAATCAACTCAAGTTATAAATCATATCTTAAATCCCAATTTCAATAAGTTTTAAATCGGTTTAATTAAATAAAATTCTTTACTAAATTCAAATTATCTTCCCAACCTTAACTTACTCAAATTATTACTGTCTATTTTGAAACATAAATTTAAATACTCAACCATATTATATGTATTTAATCAATCATTCCCCTTTATATATAATAATTTAAGGCTCAACATTTTAAAACCATATATTTCTTTCCAAAACCATAGAATTCATTTTCAAAATATTTATATATATGGACCAACGGTGTCTGTATATATATTTATCATATGGTTAAGTGATACAGATATTTATCATTTCAATCCGAAATTTAAATATATACGGGTAGATATCATTTCGACCCGTAATCCCAATTTCAATTCAAATGAAAATCGTTTGGGTTTATCATTTCAACCCATAACGATTTCCTCCAATTCTAAAGTCCGTTCGGGTATGTATCTGTAACGACCCTGAATTTTGAACAATTTAAATTGAAAATATTTAATTAATTTTAAATATTTGAACGATGATTTGACTTGAATTTCAAATTATCATCTGAATTGGCGATTAAATTTTTGAATTTAATCCATTGAAAATTGAATAAAATTTGAATCTTCAATTTTAAGCCGGTTAAAAATAATTTAAAGGCTTAGAAAATTCATATTGATAATACTGAAGATAATAGAAGTTTCAGAATTGAATTTGAAAGCGATTTGTTCAGTTTTGAAATTGTATCGTTTAAATTGAATTTAAAAATAACCTTCCGAGGCACATTCTTGGAATTCGACGAAACCAGTTCCATTGGGTCCGTAATATTAAATTATTACCGGATTTCAAATTTCGTATTTATCAGAGTTGTTTTGTGAATATACGACGTATAAACGCGTATAAAATTAAATTGAATTCAATTTGAATTTCGGTAACAACCGGGGTTTTTGCATCGATTTGATATCATCGTTAAACAATTTCTCTACTAGCTAATTACTTATAGGAGCTTCGATTCGAATTGGAGTTCGTTTAATAAAAATTGTTGTTGGAATTTTTGAATCGGTTAGAATCCTTTTGGAAGAAAATAAGAAAAAAATTGTTAAAGGGTTTTGGGCTTTAAAATTTTATCTCGGCCCATTCATTTTGATTAATACCCTATACCCGCCGTTTCCCCTTTCATTCACAAACCCTAAACCTAAATCGAAGAAAAGAAAATAAATGGCGGCCACGATTCTCTCGTTCGTTCTCCTCCACAAAAATTAGGGCTTCGGCTTCGCTCGTCTTCAACTAGGGTTTCCATTCGATTCCGCTTTGCTTGGCTTCGGCTTCGTTCAATTCAAGGGCGACCGCTTCCTTGCTCGTTCCTCCAATCTGCGACCGTCGAACAAAGGTGAGAAATTTCTCACATCTAATTCAATCTGTCTCGTGGCTATCTTGATTTCGATCGTGTTGTTCGATTTTCGTGACCTGTTCACCTTTTTGTTTCGAACCCTTTATTTTCGTCACCTATTTTATGGCTTCGGTCGTGAATTGGAACCGATTCGAGGCTTTAATTTTGCTGTACCCATTAATTGAATTCTTTGCTTGAATTTGTCAAAAACTTTTGTACTGCCGCTTGATCATGCTTGGATGTTGGAGAGGATTGCGACTTGTTCAAAAACGTATATTGTTTGAATACTTGATGGACTTTTTGGCTTCGGTCTTGTTTTTCTGGTCACCATGGCTCGTTTGCTGTTGACCCTTGCCTTGTTTTTTGAGTCTGCATATTGTAGCCTTGGTTATTTTGGTTTCATCCTGCTACTTTGTTACTTGAGTCTTCATTTAGCTTTGGCATTGTTGCAGTTTGATGTTGCCTCTGTTTGGTATTTGTAGCAGTAGCATGTTGCATTATAGTTGCCTCATTGTCATCTATATACATTGCAATGGTCAGGTTTTGAAATCTTTTTACTGAACATTGTTTAGATCTTCATTTCAGTCTAGTTGACACTTGATGTCACTGTGCATTCATTTATCTTCATATTGGCACTGACTTCATTTTTGTCTGCACTTGGATGGCTGATCATTTGTATACACACATTTTTGTATGTATACATGTGTATGGCCACTGCATTCTGAAATCTTGAGTTTGGTTCCAGTTATACTGCTATTTGTAATTTCAGTACTTCATGTTGTTTATCCATGTACAGACCTCACTGCATCTTCACTTAAATCATTTGAACCTGTTTAGTTTACTTGTACATGCTCGGGTCTTTGATGTATACACTATTGAGTCAGTGGCCTTGGCCAGTCTCATTTGCATGTTGCACTAACTCATGTAGACAGTTGCCTATGTATCCTAGTTTTGAATTTTGAACTTGTTTGAACTGGTTGTTGACCATGGCCTTGACATTGATATGTTGATACCTGACTTCTACATACTTTTAAGTCTGTTGCCTGTTGTTTGTGGTCAGTCGCTTCGAGTTGATTTTGAATCCAGTGTACATTTAGTAGTTGTTTTCCCTTGATGCTGCTGTAGTTTGACCATTCATGTAGATGATTCACTGGACATTTTCATGTAGCTGTAAGTCTTTGCTAGCTCATGTACTTGCTTGATGCATTCATGTTGGTTCACTCTTGATTTGTTGTGTACATGCCTTCACTTGTAGCTTGACCTTGTCGATACATTGCACATGTAGTTGCACTGCTTTCAGATGTGGTCTTTGTGGTTGTTGTCCAGTTTGTACTTGACTGTTTGATTTGCAGTGATATTTTGGGTCGAGGCCATTTTGTTGCCTTTGTGTACTGCTTGGGCTATTTTGTTCTGCCTCCAAAATATTGTTGCAGTTTGAGGCTCGATTATTTGAGTTTGTACACTATGTTGCACCTTTATCTATGCACACGAGCTGGCGGGGCAGTGCACACGGGTACGAATGCACACGTGTGTACGGCAGCCAATTAAACTTAGATGGTTTTAAAGTGACAATTTCGATTGTTTTAAATTGATTTAGTCGATTTGATAAATTGTTTATTTATCTCTGTTGATGATTTAAACCTGCTGATTTATTGTTAACACTGTTAAGTGTTATATTTTCGTTATCCGATTTCTTTATTTAAAGGATTGGATAGACAGGAATTATTGTGACTGTCGTCTATTCGATTATTACTGCCTATATGCACTAATAAACTGGTTTGAATTAGACTGACCTGTGTATTATTTTCTTTTGAATATAATACTCGGGTCAGGCCGAGTATTTTTACAGCTTGAATATTTTCGAGCAGCGAAGTTAGAGAGAGAGTAAAGAATCATTTATTTCGAGAAAATTGTATTTTAAGATATTCCGCTGTATCTGTATTAAAAATTGTATAAACTCTGATGTATATAAAAAGATTTATAGTAATGAAATAAAGATTCATTTGTTTAAAAATTCATTGTTATTATTCTGTGTTTCTGTGGCTGATTCTGTTTAAACCTTATAAACTAAATAACAATTCATCTTTTTGAACGTTTCGTGTTGGTTTAATTACCGACTGGAGGCGGTCAGAAGGGGGAATGTTACAGAGTGGTATCAGAGCTTTGGTTTACACAAAGCTTAGTTTATGATGTTTAATATGAATAGTTACTAGAAACACTTTAAAAAAAATGTTTTTCAAATCTAAAGAAGTTTTGTTTTGATAAATAAAATTGGATATGAAATAAAGATTTTTAACTTAAGAAAAGTTAAATTGAATTTAGTTAGCATTAATAAATGAATGGATTTGAAATTTAACTAAAGGAAAGTTAAATAAATCGAACTTGATTTGATAAATTGTTGAGATGGAAATTTAAACTTAAAAGATAAATGATTGTATAATATGAATTGGGAAGTTTAAATTAATAAGTTGTATAACTTATAAAATGTGGAAATTTAAGTAAAACCAGTTTTTAAATGGTTAAATGGTTTTGTTAAGTAAAACAAAATCTGAATTTTGAAATGTGATATGAATTTGACTTTAGCAAAAGTTAAATAAGAGAATTTTTGAAATAAAATCTAAGTTAAGTTAAGTAAAATAGAATTTCAAATAACTTAGAGCTGAACTTAAGCTGTATAGTGAAAATAAGACAAGTAAAGATAAAATGAAACTTGGCTTAAGTAATATTGAATCAAATTGAATTTGATATCAAAATGAATTGATAAAGTGAAGTAATGAATATGAATTTGAGTTATATAAAAGGAAATTCAACTTTAATTGTAAAAGTGAATTAGTGAATAAACATAAAATAGAAATGTTGTTAAGAGTTGATTGTATAGAAATTCATTAAGTATTAATGAAATTGAATTAATGAAAATTGGAAGCTATGTAATTGAATTCAAATTGAAAGATAAGTAAATCTAAATAGAACCAAATTTGATTTGAATTGAAGCAAACTAACTTGAATATAAATTAGTGAATGTGAACTAATTGAATATGAATGAATGTTAGTAAAATCCAATGTGAATGAATCGAATGCGATTAAATTGAGAACCAAGTCGATGAATGATTTACTAAAGAGCTAGTTGATTATCTTGGAAATGGAAAACTGATAAATTTATATAATAGTTTAAAGTGGAAATTTTGAATTATTATAAACGGGCTATATTGAAGATTTGAAAGTGTTGATAAAATATTGGAATTGTATAAGTGTTAAAAATGAAATATTAATGGATTTCATAAGTAATGGAATTTAAAAGTTTTATAATGTGAAGTTATAAAATGAATCGAAGTTGCGAAATAAAAGAATTTATAAGTAATTCACTTATAAATTAAAATTCGATATAAAATTGAGTTATAAAGGAATGGTTAATAAAGCAATTTTTATGAATTGAAGTCTTTATGAATAGGAATAGAATTTATAAACGTTGTTTATAAATTCGAAACTGACTTATTTTGATAAGTAAATCTTTATAGCTTGTTAAAAGTAGTATATTCACAATTTTGGACCGTGAATATATTATTGAATAAAATGGACATGTTTTGGGAATGTGATATTTTAAAACGAAGTTAATTGTTTTAAAAGATGTTTTCAAAGGCATTGATATCGAAACCATAGATTTCAACATTTATTGTTGAAATAGACGTTTTCGAATATAAGGAAATGGTGGACTATAACACTGTTGTTATAGTAAATGATTTCCGAAAGGAAATGTTTTGTATAGTATTGGGATTTATACATCTATCTAAATTTCGAATTCCTATACTAGTGATTTTGAGTTGTCATAACGATGTTTTACGTAACATTCGTTTTGACTCAAATGAATATGTGAAAGAGAATGATTTCCTTAAAGATGAAATATATACTTAATTTTGATGTAAGTATATCGAATATTTTCAAATGTTGAAAATAAATTGGATTTGTGAATTACTTATTTTTAAGTAAGTATGGAAATGTTTTTCCAAAAATGAAATGTTGTGAATATATTCCGTAAGGGATAAATGATTTGAAATTCATTTTCAAAGTCGAAGTTGAAAAGTTAAATGAGAATTTGAACAATTTGTTCAATTTGAAATTTTTCAAAAAGATAGAATCGTTGAGTTAAAATTGAGTTTAACTTCGACATCAAAGACAATATAAGTTGAGCTTTGAATTTCAGATGATGATTTGGATTGTATGTCTAACATTGTGAATTGATGACATAGCAATTGATCTCTATTAAATATATATCTGTTGGTGGCGGAGAATTTATTCTCTTAGCTTAACACCCTTCTCTGAGACGTACGAGCTCAGAGGTTATATATCGATAGACATCAATTCTGTGTTGAGAATTGACGATGTAAGCGTGAAATCCCAATTGAATGTGAAAGTCGATAATGAATGGAATTATGAATATGAATTAGGTTTGAGATAACCTTAAAATTTCCAAATCGACTTAGAGGAAAATTTTGAAATCCTCTATTTTGTTATGAATATGAGATATGTAAGTTTTTAGAACTTATATATATGAATGCGGTGAATTTGAAACCGTTAGTTTAGAAAGACATTGTTATGGAAATCTTATGTATGTTTACATAGATGTTATATGTACGAAATGTGAAATGAAAGTACTACATATATGATATTATGTTTTCTAAACTAAGGATGTGGAAAAGTACCTTCCATTTATTATTAGAGAAGGTATTGGAACTCGTGAAGAGTGTCCATTTGAAATTCGTAGCTACGTAGAATTTATATTTAGTCAGAGTGACTATTTGAATCGGAAATCCTTCGCGATAGATCATCACGATGAGATTAGATTTGATTGATGATTAGCGTAATTTGAGGGGCGAGATGCCCACAGTTACAAGCGATTCCACTGGGATAGTGGCGTAACCGCCGGGTAAACTGCAATCTAATGCCAGGCGAAATTTGAGGGGCGTGATGCCTACAGACACGAGCGATTCTACTGGGATAGTAGCGTAACCGCCGTGTGTACTGCAATCTATGGCGACAACCATGGCGAAATTTAAGAGATGAGAAATCTACAGCCACAAGCGACTCTACTGGGATAGTAGCGTAACCGCCGGGTGGAACTGTAATCCATGGGGGAACGTGCTTTCCATATCCATTTTTAAAAGAATTTTTAAAAGTATTTTCACTGGGAATTGAAGCAAGTATGTTTAGTACTTGGAGATTTTTAGACCTGCGCCTGGCCAGCGTATGTCTAATGTCTGTGAGAACGAAGATGGACTTGTTAAATTTCGAGTTAGCAAGTATTTTCAAACTGTAAATAGTGAATCAATAGTTTGAAAGTAAAATTACGAAATTCCAACTTAATGAACTAAGGAAGAGGATCTTTGTAATGTTTTGAAAGTCCACAGCTTTGGAAGAGATATATTATATAAATCTCTAACGTGAAGAATTTTAAAGTTTAAATCTGAGTTTGTAAGTCAAAATTTTTTTTTGTAAAAAGACTTTTGGGTTTTGATTTTAGAAAATCAATGAACAAAAGAGAAAATAAACAGAACTAGAGAGATTAAAACAAATGGAATGAATCCTATATTCATCTATTTGCAATAAATATCGAGCTTAGAAAAAATTGACTAGAGTATAAATATCGATGAAATTTTAAAAACTTTTCCTTTTCGTGGACGAAAAGTTTTTAAGGAGGGGAGTTTGTAACGACCCTGAATTTTGAACAATTTAAATTGAAAATATTTAATTAATTTTAAATATTTGAACGATGATTTGACTTGAATTTCAAATTATCATCTGAATTGGCGATTAAATTTTTGAATTTAATCCATTGAAAATTGAATAAAATTTGAATCTTCAATTTTAAGCCGGTTAAAAATAATTTAAAGGCTTAGAAAATTCATATTGATAATACTGAAGATAATAGAAGTTTCAGAATTGAATTTGAAAGCGATTTGTTCAGTTTTGAAATTGTATCGTTTAAATTGAATTTAAAAATAACCTTCCGAGGCACATTCTTGGAATTCGACGAAACCAGTTCTATTGGGTCCGTAATATTAAATGATTACCGGATTTCAAATTTCGTATTTATCAGAGTTGTTTTGTGAATATACGACGTATAAACGCGTATAAAATTAAATTGAATTCAATTTGAATTTCGGTAACAACCGGAGTTTTTGCATCGATTTGATATCATCGTTAAACAATTTCTCTACTAGCTAATTACTTATAGGAGCTTCGATTCGAATTGGAATTCGTTTAATAAAAATTGTTGTTGGAATTTTTGAATCGGTTAGAATCCTTTTGGAAGAAAACAAGAAAAAAATTGTTAAAGGGTTTTGGGCTTTAAAATTTTATCTCGGCCCATTCATTTTGATTAATACCCTATACCCGCAGTTTCCCCTTTCATTCACAAACCCTAAACCTAAATCGAAGAAAAGAAAATAAATGGCGGCCACGATTCTCTCGTTCGTTCTCCTCCACAAAAATTAGGGCTTCGGCTTCGCTCGTCTTCAACTAGGGTTTCCGTTCGATTCCGCTTTGCTTGGCTTCGGCTTCGTTCAATTCAAGGGCGACCGCTTCCTTGCTCGTTCCTCCAATCTGCGACCGTCGAACAAAGGTGAGAAAGTTCTCACATCTAATTCAATCTGTCTCGTGGCTATCTTGATTTCGATCGTGTTGTTCGATTTTCGTGACCTGTTCACCTTTTTGTTTCGAACCCTTTATTTTCGTCACCTATTTTATGGCTTCGGTCGTGAATTGGAACCGATTCGAGGCTTTAATTTTGCTGTACCCATTAATTGAATTCTTTGCTTGAATTTGTCAAAAACTTTTGTACTGCCGCTTGATCATGCTTGGATGTTGGAGAGGATTACGACTTGTTCAAAAACGTATATTGTTTGAATACTTGATGGACTTTTTGGCTTCGGACTTTTTTTCTTGTCACCATGGCTCGTTTGCTGTTGACCCTTGCCTTGTGTTTTTGAGTCTGCATATTGTAGCCTTGGTTATTTTGGTTTCATCCTGCTACTTTGTTACTTGAGTCTTCATTTAGCTTTGGCATTGTTGCAGTTTGATGTTGCCTCTGTTTGGTATTTGTAGTAGTAGCATGTTGCATTATAGTTGCCTCATTGTCATCTGTATACATTGCAATGGTCAGGTTTTGAAATCTTTTTACTGAACATTGTTTAGATCTTCATTTCAGTCTAGTTGACACTTGATGTCACTGTGCATTCATTTATCTTCATATTGGCACTGACTTCATTTTTGTCTGCACTTGGATGGCTGATCATTTGTATACACACATTTTTGTATGTATACATGTGTATGGCCACTGCATTCTGAAATCTTGAGTTTGGTTCCAGTTATACTGCTATTTGTAATTTCAGTACTTCATGTTGTTTATCCATGTACAGACCTCACTGCATCTTCACTTAAATCATTTGAACCTGTTTAGTTTACTTGTACATGCTCGGGTCTTTGATGTATACACTATTGAGTCAGTGGCCTTGGCCAGTCTCATTTGCATGCTGCACTAACTCATGTAGACAGTTGCCTATGTATCCTAGTTTTGAATTTTGAACTTGTTTGAACTGGTTGTTGACCATGGCCTTGACATTGATATGTTGATACCTGACTTCTACATACTTTTAAGTCTGTTGCCTGTTGTTTGTGGTCAGTCGCTTCGAGTTGATTTTGAATCCAGTGTACATTTAGTAGTTGTTTTCCCTTGATGCTGCTGTAGTTTGACCATTCATGTAGATGATTCACTGGACATTTTCATGTAGCTGTAAGTCTTTGCTAGCTCATGTACTTGCTTGATGCATTCATGTTGGTTCACTCTTGATTTGTTGTGTACATGCCTTCACTTGTAGCTTGACCTTGTCGATACATTGCACATGTAGTTGCACTGCTTTCAGATGTGGTCTTTGTGGTTGTTGTCCAGTTTGTACTTGACTGTTTGATTTGCAGTGATATTTTGGGTCGAGGCCATTTTGTTGCCTTTGTGTACTGCTTGGGCTATTTTGTTCTGCCTCCAAAATATTGTTGCAGTTTGAGGCTCGATTATTTGAGTTTGTACACTATGTTGCACCTTTATCTATGCACACGAGCTGGCGGGGCAGTGCACACGGGTACGAATGCACACGTGTGTACGGCAGCCAATTAAACTTAGATGGTTTTAAAGTGACAATTTCGATTGTTTTAAATTGATTTAGTCGATTTGATAAATTGTTTATTTATCTCTGTTGATGATTTAAACCTGCTGATTTATTGTTAACACTGTTAAGTGTTATATTTTCGTTATCCGATTTCTTTGTTTAAAGGATTGGATAGACGGGAATTATTGTGACTGTCGTCTATTCGATTATTACTGCCTATATGCACTAATAAACTGGTTTGAATTAGACTGACCTGTGTATTATTTTCTTTTGAATATAATACTCGGGTCAGACCGAGTATTTTTACAGCTTGAAGATTTTCGAGCAGCGAAGTTAGAGAGAGAGTAAAGAATCATTTATTTCGAGAAAATTGTATTTTAAGATATTCCGCTGTATCTGTATTAAAAATTGTATAAACTCTGATGTATATAAAAAGATTTATAGTAATGAAATAAAGATTCATTTGTTTAAAAATTCATTGTTATTATTCTGTGTTTCTGTGGCTGATTCTGTTTAAACCTTATAAACTAAATAACAATTCGTCTTTTTGAACGTTTCGAGTTGGTTTAATTACCGACTGGAGGCGGTCAGAAGGGGGAATGTTACAGTATCATTTCAACCCATAGTGATTTCTATACTAACAGGGAACTTGCAGAGTGATAACAGATATAGAAATAATATAATAGGCATAGATATATCATCAATAACAATATAATATAAACAGCAGGATATGGTGTCATATACCACAGGTGAACAGTTACAGATAATAGCATATATATAACAATTTGAATAACTACAACAGCATATTTCAATTGTCGTTTCAATTGAAATCAAATTTAATAAATAAAAGAACGTTAATCATGAGTGATTGCCCACCTTTCGTGGCTAGAGGAGTTTGACCCAGAACAAACAACGGATTCAAGCACGAATTCCAAAGCAGGGCAAGATTGGCACGAATTCGATAGAGCTGATAAATATGAACCGACGAGAAAAATCAATTTGATAGAAACAAAAATATACTATTATTATAAATAAAAATTTCCTTAAACAAATATTCAAATTTAAATACATATTTTAAAATGACATATATACATATATTCCATTTTAAATACATACATTATTTTAAATAAAAAAATCAAATATCCAATGTCTATATTTCTATATTTCTAAATATCAACATAAATAACCATATTATATTATAATACATACCGAAACAAAGAAAATCAATATATATATATATATATGCATACCACTAAAATTACAGTATATAATAATCCAACAAGTCACGGGATTCTTATATATACTTTATATATCCTAACATATAAAACCAACATGTAACATGCATATCTATAACTATATATATACTAGCGAACAATATATAACTTATATAAACTTTTATAACTTTAAAACTTTATAACTGTATAACATATACACCTATAAACTTATATAAACTAACAAATGCATATACTAACACCGTTATAAAGTCTGTAAACTTATATATATATTAACATTTTAACTATTCCTGTATATAATGATATATATATATAGACTTATATATACAAACAACGGTATATACACCCTAAAATAATATGCAAACTTCCAACAATATATGCATGCTTTCAAAATACGTATGCGAAACCACTCTTATACTATATTTCAGAATAATGCTTATATACATTAACACAGTACAAAAAAACATTTTTGAAACTATAAATATATATATATATATATACTGAAGCTTAATAAAACTGCATCCATCTTATTTCAGGTAACTCAAGTGTATATATATAACAACAAAGATATACGTAACTAACATATATACTTTATAATAAGATAAAATCCTTTATATATAAAAATATAACAAAACGTATACACGTATAAACTAATATACTTCTTTCTTCAAACAAACCATATGACTCACATAATATATTGTTTGAAAACTTTTACATACAAAACAGAGGAAAATATAACGTAGCTTTATCTGAAGATAACTGAGATATATATACATATATTAACTAACTATTAAGCAACTAATATATATAATAGTACCTAGATAAACTGGTATTGATATATTAACTGTCATCACTACAGCTTATACTAACTGTATATATATAGACTAACATGAAATTCTAACAGTAAACATATTATAACTTGTATACACAGTAATATATATATTGTAACTTCTTTAAACTACAGATATGGGCATAAAGGTATATACAAAGACTTTTATAATCAAAACTAACATATGCTTTCAAAACTAATATAAATAGTATACATAAATATCAACCATCTAAGGCTAATATACATACAACAGTTTGTTTTTATACGGTTTATATAAACAAATATAACATAATATATACCCACAGATTTCGAGATCTGTATAACAACACATATATAAAATATCTAAAACCATATAGTATTTGTTGTAAAATAAAATGCTTAAAACATGTTCATACAAAACTAATATATACTAACATATATCATAATATATATATTACCTATATAAGAAGAAGGTCTTCGGTCAGAGCATCAAAGGAGAAGGCACGACCACTGGAACGAGGGGCTGTCGATGGGTTTTGCTCGGCTACAAGTCACGGCTGGTGGCTGCTATAGGCGTTTGTTTCGGGTGTGGAGATGGGGTGCGGCAAGATCTGGTGGGGTTTGGCAAAAGGCGGATCTAGAGAGAGGAGATCGAGCATGGGGAAAGGTCGGAGATGTGGGCGAGTTGAACGGTGGTGGTTCGGTGGATGATGGTGGGTGACTGGTAGGTGAGGGTGGGCGAAAGAGAGGCTTCGGCCTGAGGTGAAGGGCACGGCAAGAAGACAAGAGAGAAGGCGGCTTCTGGATGGGTGGATTGGCCTGCTAAGGCGGAGGGAGGAGCAGCGATGGAAATAAGCGAAAGTTGGCCATGGGGTTGGAGTGTTGCCTAGCTTCGAATGCTTGAAATTTCAAGGAAGAAAGTATAGAATTTTTGCCAAATGAATAATATATTTTCTTTAGAAATGAAGGAGTCAGATCTGAGGAAAAGGAACCAGCTTTATCAATTGTAACCGGGGAATGGTGATAGCCAGCTCTACATTGATTGAGAAGTTATTTAAGCAATTTATTTGATTGCTTGAGATCCACGTTCAAATATGAAAAGGGAAGAAAAACTAACGGGCACAAATTTCGGTACGGTACGACAAACAGTCTTACCGTTGCCACCGCGTACCGGACCTCAAAATACAGAAATAAATATACCGCAGAGATCAGCACGACGAGACAATCAAAATGGTATGCAGATGTCAGTGGTACGATCATCCTATCAAAAGTCGATAATCGGTACTGATATACGTTGTTATTCCGTACGGAAAAATCCAAACGGAGCTAGAAACATCCGAATTTCGCGAAACGAATTTCGCAGTCTGATTCAGAATGCTCTGAATAAATTTTCTCCTGTTGACATATTTTGGTTTTCGGAAAACTTTTAAATTCACTGTTATTAACCGGTTTAATTTGAAATAAAATTTCATAGGAAAATAAACTTCAATATTATCAGATGAAAATTTACCAGTTGCTATATTAAAATAGACGTATTCCAAATAGTAAATTTTTATTTTCAAATTTTATTGTTTAAAATTTCATAAAATTTCAATTAATTTAATAAATAAAATCACTAAAATCTTGGGTCGTTATAGAGAAAGCGTGTGTTCATAAGAAAGAGCGTTAAAAGGTACAAAGATATTTCTAAACCATGAGTAAACAACACACTGTTGATTGTTAATGATGTACTTATGTTAAAATTAGCTTTAGTTGTTTTAATACTCGACATTGGATTTGTAAATGAAGTCTTTTATAGTAAGCATAAAGTTATTAGGAATGTCATAAATGATATGCAAGGACACCTTATTAAAATGTTTAATATGAAACTTGGAAGATGGATTCCTTATGCATTGGCAATAGGAATTATTATACATATTATGTTTGTGATATCCTGATTTTTTTATGTATTTGATACATGAAGCAAATATCAAATCCAAATAGATATCACTAAATGTTTGTTTAAGGTGTTCTCATCTATTTATGAAATACTAGAGAATTGTTTTGAAGGAATGTTTGCACTCAAACTTCATAAGTGATATTGAGTATAATATGCCAATAATAAATGTACGTTAAGAATCCATAAGTTGGAAATGTTCCATATAGAAGATATTGTGGTTGATTCAACGAAAAGGTTAAGTACATTGATTTGAATAGCACTGTAATAAAAGCAAAGTATATATAATAAATGCATAAATTTATAGCTAAGATAAAGGTGATTCCTAATGTTGAGAATCCCATAACATTGTCATATGATAACACGTCATGATATAGTTCATAATAGAACTTAGAGTTCACCGAAAGTCGAGAAACATACTTTAAATTATTCCATATGATAAATAGAGTATATCAGCATCGAAGAGAGCTGATTGACAAAGTAGATAATTGGAATATAATAGCATACCCGTTCATTAAGGGACTAACCCAATTGGTTTTGAGGAAGCTGATTGGAGAAGTTGGAATAAGATTCCATAATCGACAGCAAGTGTAAGTGGGAGATTCATAGAGTTAGGTGTCTACCCTAAGGGAAATTATGTAATTTGTTACATATATCTTACTCGATAACCAATCTTGTTCGATATAAAAGGTGTTTTCTTTCTATTATATACTCGATATAATGTGTTATATTAATTAATTTAATTAAAAGTATATTTAATAGAAAATCCATAAATGGAATTGTAACAACCCGGTTTTTCGCGTCAGTTTATAAACGACGATTTAATTGGTTAGACAATTGCAATTGGGATTTCATTCGAGTTGACATTCGTTTATAAAAATTGTCAAGTGTTTTATCAGTTGTAAATTCTTGTAAATGGTTATAAGGAATTGTGGGCTGTGGAAATTTAATTGTGGCCCATATTTTATTTTGAGGCCGTGCATAATTGTAAGGCAAATATCCTAATCCCCCATCTCAGTTCATTCACTCGAAACCAACCCTAAAATTTTTGGAACGAAGAAAAAAATAGAATAATGGCGGTCCTCTTCTTCGTTCGTTCCTTCAATCTGAAAATTAGGGCTTCGTTCCCTTTGTTCCCGTGAGCGCTCGGCTTCGCTTGTTCGTGCTTGGCTTCGGCTTTGCACCCTCCTCTGTCGATCGATTCTGGTTGTTTGCTTGCGCTCGTTCGCAGCTGCTCCTTGGGGCTTCGACGATTTCTCGATTCTCTAGCGACTTGGACTTTGGCTTCGACTGCTCCAAAACATCGTGGCTAAGGTGAGTGTTCTCGACACTCACATCCAATTCGACTTCTATGTGATTTTTGTTCGCATTAAATTGTTTAATCGGCTGCTTGAGAAATTGATGCTCGCGATTTTGGATTTCTGGTATTTTCAATTTCGTAAATTTTTGGTTTTGGTTTTGTTGGCTTCGGCCATTCGATTTTGTTGAGATGCCAACTTTGCTCGATCGAATGAATGGTTCGTCTCTGCTTCTTATTGTTTCGAAACATCAGTGAGTAATTTTATTACTCACATCTACTTCGAATTCTATGAATTTCGTTTGTGTTAAATGGTTTGAGTTTGTCGATTCACTTTGCTCGTTGTTCGATTTATGTTGTTGGCTTGAGGTTTATCTAACTGCCTCTGGAAAGTTCGTTTTCGTTCTGATTACTTCGTAAATGCTTTCGATCTTGAGATATATGAAGCCATTGGGATTTCTGGACTTTTGTTTGCACCGCATCATGTGGTCTTTGTACCTGTGCACGTTTGTACATGCCTCACTAGTATACATGTATATTTTCAACTGTACAATGGTTTGATTTTTCATATGCACTGCTTGGTTTTGAGTTTTGGTGGCACTTGAGTCATTCTTGATTATTGTTGCTACCTGGTTCAATTTTCTTACTGTCTCGTGACTCCGGTTATTATGTATTGACTGTTGGAATTTGTTGAGCTCACTTGAGGTTACCCTGGGTTCCATTATTTGGATTCATGTATGGTTTGCAGTCCATTGTTCTTCGAGTTAGTGTACTGGGTCTTCATTCCATTTAGTTATACTGTGCATCTCTATGTGCTAGCGGCTTTGTTCGTCTACTGTCATCATGCATCGAGTCTGATCGTTGTTGTTGCTTAGTATCATGTAGTGTCCTGTCTCCTTATCTTTGGAGCACTGTTCAGATGCATGTTGCATTTATTTTTGGTTTGCCTTGTATATTTCAGTGAGCTTTTGCATCACTGTATCTCGTGCATTGTCACTAGTATCATGTATTGTCCTGTCTCCTTATCTTTGGAGCACTGTTCAGATGCAAGTTGCATATTGTTCCACTTCGATCTTAGTTCTGTTTCACTGGTCATTACGTGTTATATACATGATGTATTTCCTTTTTCTTGGAATTTGGCAGTTTCTATTTTAGTGGTACCTGGTTATACACTACATATTCATGTGTCATTTTTCACTTGCATCTGTTCATCCTTGAGCACTTGCTGACCTGCTGCATACTTGTAGCTTGTAGTTGATTCTGGTATAGTTGCACATTTGAGCTTTTGTTCATCACTAGTCACTGATTAGTTGCTTTTGAGTTCCCTGTATTACTTCGTTCACTCGACCTTCACTTTTATATTTGTTGGTATTGTTTGAGTTCCCTGGGTCACTTTGTTCACTGGCCAAGTTCTTTACTTGATGTTACTTGATCTGTTTCACCGTTGTATCCTGATTCATTTGCCATGTGCAGTTTGTGATATATACCATTACTTGTGTACACATTTCGTATTCTCTTAGTTGAAGTTTTTCGCCACTGCACTGCCTTGTTCTCGAATCTGACACATTGCATTGATGCCTTGTATCATTTGCATTTTGTCATTTTGCTTCACTGATGACCTTATTCTCTAATGAGGCTGATCTTCGTCTTTTCTGTTGAGTGTTGTAGTGCCATATCTTTGGTGCTCTCGCCTTCAGTTAGCTATTTCCCTGTGCCTTGCTTTGCGACATGTTGAACTTGTTTCACGTGTTGCCTCTGATCTTGTTTAGTATTGCTTTGAGTTGTTTTGTATTGGCGAGGCAGTACACGTTAGCGTGTACTGCAGCCAATCAGCATTTTTGATTTTAAAATTGGCATTTTAATTGTTTAAATTGATTTGGATTGTTGATATGTTGTTTAACACTTTATAGTGTTATATCTGCCGTTCTCCGATTCTTTTATCGAGGAGTCGGGTATACGAGATTTCTGTGACTGTTGTCTATTTGACTATTTGATTATTATCGCTTCTGTGCATTAATAACTGAGTTTGAATTAGACTGACCCGTGTATTATTTTCTTTTGAATGTAATACTCGGGTCAGACCCGAGTTATTTCAGGTTGTAGATTTCTTTCTTTGAGTTGCTGTTCAGGATATGAAGACTTTTCACATCTTCTGAAGTTGTCAATGTCATTTTGTAGTAGTCGTGTCATTGTATAGAACGATATGTATTCATGTATATTAGTCGATAATGTACTTGTATATATAACTTCTAGAGTCGACAGTTGTAGTTGTATCATATGTATTGTGTCAACTATGTATTAACTGACATCAGTTATATATATGGGACTTTTGTTTTTATCTGTGTTCCGCATTTATATTATCTGTGTTATTGTTATATCTAATGTCCTAAACTATTATGAACTATCGTAGTTTGTTTTATACTGATAATTGGATATGTCGATGGGAGTAAATAAATAATAGATGAAAAATAAAAAGTATATACCACTCCTACCGAGATAACCAATATTAGTGTAAGGCCAATTACGGATGGTCGCTCCTATCCAGCCTTATTCTTCGTAATAATAGACAGTATTTCTTTTAATACTCTTTGTTATTATGAGCATAGAGGTGGGGCGTCACAGTTGGTATCAGAGCTTGGGGTTTATGGACATAATATAAAACATAACTTGGATGGGACATATGTTACAACTATTAGTCGACGTTTTATCTGTGATTTGAGTCAAAACTAAAGTTTTGAAATTTTGATGAAATTTTTAAATATCGTTATTTAAAAATAAAAGTGGAATTGTGTTTTGTTGTTTGGATGAAATTGTGTTCTGATGATTTGATTGATTTGTGTTCTATTTATCAGAGTGCGCAGCGGAAACAGTGAAACTGTCTTCGTTGAGTACAACTGATAATCTTTTTGATTTAAGAATCAAAATACGAAATTGATATGAATTCCAATTATTGTTTACATAGCTGTAATTATTTGTTTCTTTGAGAATTTCGAATCCAAATTGAGGATTCGAAGAAATTGCAGACATGTGATTTTTGTTGAAATTTCCGCTAGCTTTCTTTTGTACTAATCATCTATTGATTAGATTTTGCTGTTTTGAATTGTCTTCATTGAAGATACCTTCGAATGATTTCTTTGTTCATTCTGTAGTACGTGCAAAAATTTGAATTGCGCGTTACTTCATTTATTTTACGTTGAACCGATGCTTGGTTATGAAACGTATTTTGTTGCCGTTATTTTTATAACGGGATTTTTACACCAGTGCTATTTTGAAGCACGGTGTTTTGTGGCATTTCTGATGAATAAAAATTCACTGATATTACATTTTGATGTAAATTATTTCGATGAGATTTTGACGTTTAAAAAAAAAAAAAATTTCTGCTGCTTTGGCTTCAGTAACCGTCAAGTTTTAAAAGTGGATTTTCTAGCGGTTATTCCGCAATGCTGTTTTGTGACCGTTTTTACGGTATTTTGAGAAGTACAATTTCCTTATCGAAATTGTTACTGATTTGCTGTTTTAATCACGTGATTGGAAAATCGTTTTAAAATGAAAATTGTTTTATAAAATTTTAGCAGTTTGCGTTTTCAAAAGAATGAGAAAGCGACTTAAACGATTCAGCAAAATCGAGGATTATGACCCCTTTCTTTTACTGTTTCGCTTAACTCCGGACTTGTTCAGTTGAGAATGCGAATTGTTATTTTTACAAAATAAAGAAAATTGTTTTCAAAAATTTTACAGTTTGCGATTTCAAAAGAATGAGGAAGCGATTTAAACGTTTCAGCAAAATCGAGGACTATGACCCCTTTCTTTTACTGATTCGCTTAATTCCGGACTTGTCCGTTTGAGAATGTGAAATGTATTTTTACAAAATACACAATTTTGCACTTTCAAGGAAACGATGAAGAGAATCAAACTATTTAGTAAAACACATGCTATGGGACATGTGCGTTTGCTATTTCGGTTAATTCCGGACTCGTTAATTGAAATATTTGATGATTTTGTGTGCTTTCGAGCCACTATGGGGACCTTCGGGTCATTTGTTGGACCTTCGGGTCATTTGTTGGGCTTTCGGGCCACTCTGCGGACCTTCGGGTCATTTGTTGGGCTTTCAGGCCACTCTGCGGACCTTCGGGTCAAATACCAGTACTAGACCTTCGGGTCACTCTGCGGACCTTCGGGTCAATCTGTTGGGCGCCAAAATTTTGTTGAGTATTTGGTAGGATTCGGCCACTCTGAGATGCACGTGCGGCGAATTAAAAACTCGCCATCTGATGGGATCGATCCAAGCTTTTATGTTGATTTTCTAGTCTTCTTAATTGATTTCTAGATATTTGTTGCTTCCAATTATCTGCAGGTAATTGGATATTTGTTGATATGAGTTCTGATTATCGTTTTTGATAATCAGATATTTGTTGTTTCTAATTATCGCTTGTGATAATTGGATATTTGTTGATATGAGTTCTGATTATCGTTTTTGATAATCAGATATTTGTTGTTTCTAATTATCGCTTGTGATAATTAGATATTTGTTGATATGAGTTCTGATTATCGTTTTTGATAATCAGATATTTGTTGTTTCTAATTATCGCTTGTGATAATTGGATATTTGTTGATATGAGTTCTGATTATCGTTTTTGATAATCAGATATTTGTTGTTTCTAATTATCGCTTGTGATAATTGGATATTTGTTGATATGAGTTCTGATTATCGTTTTTGATAATCAGATATTTGTTGTTTCTAATTATCGCTTGTGATAATTGGATATTTGTTGATATGAGTTCTGATTATCGTTTTTGATAATCAGATATTTGTTGTTTCTAATTATCGCTTGTGATAATTGGATATTTGTTGATATGAGTTCTGATTATCGTTTTTGATAATCAGATATTTGTTGTTTCTAATTATCGCTTGTGATAATTAGATATTTGTTGATATGAGTTCTGATTATCGTTTTTGATAATCAGATATTTGTTGTTTCTAATTATCGCTTGTGATAATTAGATATTTGTTGGTATGAGTTCTGATTATCGTTTTTGATAATCAGATATTTGTTGTTTCTAATTATCGCTTTGGATAATTAAATATTTGTTGATTTGAGATTTAATTATCGCTTTAGATAATTAAATATTTGTTGATTTGAGATTTAATTATCGCTTTAGATAATTAAATATTTGTTGCTTTGAGATTTAATTATCGCTTTAGATAATTAAATATTTGCTGATTTCGAATTTAATTATCGCTTTAGATAATTAAATATTTGTTGATTTGAGATTTAATTATCGCTTTAGATAATTAAATATTTGTTGCTTTGAGATTTAATTATCGCTTTAGATAATTAAATATTTGTTGCCTTGAGATTTAATTATCGCTTTAGATAATTAAATATTTGCTGATTTCGAATCTAATTATCGCTTTAGATAATTAAATATTTGTTTCTGACTATCGTTTGAGATAATCAGATATTTGTTTTGTCTTCTGATTATCGTTTGAGATAAGTAAATATTTGCGATTTGAAAATTCAATTATCGTTTTTGATGATTGAATATTTGCGACTTTTGAGATTTGAGCTTCGTCTTTTCTCTGGCGATTCAGGTGAGTAATTTGATTTACTCACATTCAATTCGTGCTCTGTATGGGATTTCTGCTCTGTTTCTCCTTCTCTTTTAGTTGTTGGAACTCGATTGTTCTTGCTTTCGTTAGTCGTCTGATTTTGATCCCTGATTCCCACGATGTTGATTCTTTTGATTTGAAGCAGTCGAACCTTTTGATTTCTTATCTAATACTTCCCCGCTGACACTTGCTTTGCTTGTACATTCGACTTTGCCATGCTCTTTTGGTTGTTACCTTTTATCCATTTATTCCCTATGATTGCGTGGACGCAATTTCTTTAAGGAGGGGAGTCTGTAACAATCCGGTTTTTCGCGTCAGTTTATAAACGACGATTTAATTGGTTAGACAATTGCAATTGGGATTTCATTCGAGTTGACATTCGTTTATAAAAATTGTCAAGTGTTTTATCAGTTGTAAATTCTTGTAAATGGTTATAAGGAATTGTGGGCTGTGGAAATTTAATTGTGGCCCATATTTTATTTTGAGGCCGTGCATAATTGTAAGGCAAATACCCTAATCCCCCATCTCAGTTCATTCACTCGAAACCAACCCTAAAATTTTTGGAACGAAGAAAAAAATAGAATAATGGCGGCCCTCTTCTTCGTTCGTTCCTTCAATCTGAAAATTAGGGCTTTGCTCCCTTTGTTCCCGTGAGCGCTCGGCTTCGCTTGTTCGTGCTTGGCTTCGGCTTTGCACGCTCCTCTGTCGATCGATTCTGGTTGTTTGCTTGCGCTCGTTCGCAGCTGCTCCTTGGGGCTTCAGCGATTTCTCGATTCTCTGGCGACTTGGACTTTGGCTTCGACTGCTCCAAAACATCGTGGCTAAGGTGAGTGTTCTCGACACTCACATCCAATTCGACTTCTATGTGATTTTTGTTCGCATTAAATTGTTTAATCGGCTGCTTGAGAAATTGATGCTCGCGATTTTGGATTTCTGGTATTTTCAATTTCGTAAATTTTTGGTTTTGGTTTTGTTGGCTTCGGCCATTCGATTTTGTTGAGATGCCAACTTTGCTCGATCGAATGAATGGTTCGTCTCTGCTTCTTATTGTTTCGAAACATCAGTGAGTAATTTTATTACTCACATCTACTTCGAATTCTATGAATTTCGTTTGTGTTAAATGGTTTGAGTTTGTCGATTCACTTTGCTCGTTGTTCGATTTATGTTGTTGGCTTGAGGTTTATCTAACTGCCTCTGGAAAGTTCGTTTTCGTTCTGATTACTTCGTAAATGCTTTCGATCTTGAGATATATGAAGCCATTGGGATTTCTGGACTTTTGTTTGCACTGCATCATGTGGTCTTTGTACCTGTGCACGTTTGTACATGCCTCACTAGTATACATGTATATTTTCAACTGTACAATGGTTTGATTTTTCATATGCACTGCTTGGTTTTGAGTTTTGGTGGCACTTGAGTCATTCTTGATTATTGTTGCTACCTGGTTCAATTTTCTTACTGTCTCGTGACTCCGATTATTATGTATTGACTGTTGGAATTTGTTGAGCTCACTTGAGATTACCCTGGGTTCCATTATTTGGATTCATGTATGGTTTGCAGTCCATTGTTCTTCGAGTTAGTGTACTGGGTCTTCATTCCATTTAGTTATACTGTTCATCTCTATGTGCTAGCGGCTTTGTTCGTCTACTGTCATCATGCATCGAGTCTGATCGTTGTTGTTGCTTAGTATCATGTAGTGTCCTGTCTCCTTATCTTTGGAGCACTGTTCAGATGCATGTTGCATTTATTTTTGGTTTGCCTTGTATATTTCAGTAAGCTTTTGCATCACTGTATCTCGTGCATTGTCACTAGTATCATGTATTGTCCTGTCTCCTTATCTTTGGAGCACTGTTCAGATGCAAGTTGCATATTGTTCCACTTCGATCTTAGTTCTGTTTCACTGGTCATTACGTGTTATATACATGATGTATTTCCTTTTTCTTGGAATTTGGCAGTTTCTATTTTAGTGGTACCTGGTTATACACTACATATTCATGTGTCATTTTTCACTTGCATCTGTTCATCCCTGAGCACTTGCTGACCTGCTGCATACTTGTAGCTTGTAGTTGATTCTGGTATAGTTGCACATTTGAGCTTTTGTTCATCACTAGTCACTGATTAGTTGCTTTTGAGTTCCCTGTATTACTTCGTTCACTCGACCTTCACTTTTATATTTGTTGGTATTGTTTGAGTTCCCTGGGTCACTTTGTTCACTGGCCAAGTTCTTTACTTGATGTTACTTGATCTGTTTCACCGTTGTATCCTGATTCATTTGCCATGTGCAGTTTGTGATATATACCATTACTTGTGTACACATTTCGTATTCTCTTAGTTGAAGTTTTTCGCTGCTGCACTGCCTTGTTCTCGAATCTGACACATTGCATTGATGCCTTGTATCATTTGCATTTTGTCATTTTGCTTCACTGATGACCTTATTCTCTAATGAGGCTGATCTTCGTCTTTTCTGTTGAGTGTTGTAGTGCCATATCTTTGGTGCTCTCGCCTTCAGTTAGCTATTTCCCTGTGCCTTGCTTTGCGACATGTTGAACTTGTTTCACGTGTTGCCTCTGATCTTGTTTAGTATTGCTTTGAGTTGTTCTGTATTGGCGAGGCAGTACACGTTAGCGTGTACTGCAGCCAATCAGCATTGTTGATTTTAAAATTAGCATTTCAATTGTTTAAATTGATTTGGATTGTTGATATGTTGTTTAACACTGTATAGTGTTATATCTGCCGTTCTCCGATTCTTTTATCGAGGAGTCGGGTATACGAGATTTCTGTGACTGTCGTCTATTTGACTATTTGATTATTATCGCTTCTGTGCATTAATAACTGAGTTTGAATTAGACTGACCCGTGTATTATTTTCTTTTGAATGTAATACTCGGGTCAGACCCGAGTTATTTCAGGTTGTAGATTTCTTTCTTTGAGTTGCTGTTCAGGATATGAAGACTTTTCACATCTTCTGAAGTTGTCAATGTCATTTTGTAGTAGTCGTGTCATTGTATAGAACGATATGTATTCATGTATATTAGTCGATAATGTACTTGTATATATAACTTCTAGAGTCGACAGTTGTAGTTGTATCATATGTATTGTGTCAACTATGTATTAACTGACATCAGTTATATATATGAGACTTTTGTTTTTATCTGTGTTCCGCATTTATATTATCTGTGTTATTGTTATATCTAATGTCCTAAACTATTATGAACTATCGTAGTTTGTTTTATACTGATAATTGGATATGTCGATGGGAGTAAATAAATAATAGATGAAAAATAAAAAGTATATACCACTCCTACCGAGATAACCAATATTAGTGTAAGGCCAATTACGGATGGTCGCTCCTATCCAGCCTTATTCTTCGTAATAATAGACAGTATTTCTTTTAATACTCTTTGTTATTATGAGCATAGAGGTGGGGCGTCACAGGAATGTTTTGTGATATTAGTTACATAATGTTGTAACCATGAGTAATTTATCACATTGAAAACAAATATATCATTTTAAATGTTCCTAGTCAAGACGCATCGAGACTGCATATCAATCTATTGGTTGAGACTACAGTATGCAACGCTCTCTAAATGTTTGGTAGTGCATTACTCATTACTGTCGGGGGCACCTAGGGGTTACGTACTGATAGTTATTGGATAAATATGGAACAACCCGCTTGATAGTTTTCTGTTGGTTGATATAACTAAGGTTAAATATAAAATATCGATGTGATCGATTGTAACGTCCCCAACTTGAGACTCGAAGATGAATGCCGATGTTGCTGCAACTATCACCAAAATTATCTTCCAGCTACGGAAGTGAGTTCAATTTATTAATTAACACAGATAAAGTAAATAGAATAGCTAAATATTTTCATTACAGCAAAAGTTTTCATTAACATTCTTTATACATACTTCAGCTACAATTAAACCCAAAAATTGCAACGATAAGATCTTTCGACGCCCAAAAATCGACATCAATACAACCACTGTATCAACTGCCAAACTATCGAATGCCGGAAAACCGAATTGTTAGGGTTGAAAAAGAAGAGGTAGAAGAAGAAAGAAAGAAGAAACAGAAACAATATCAGAATCTCACATTCGCAGCGGAACAATATATAATAGATGAATGAATAATCTTTATAACAAAGAACTATATCAGTTTGTACAATACATCATCAGAATTTACAACAACAACACACATCACTGGACAGTTATATAAACTTGTCCACATAACATAATACACAGCGGAATAATACTAGTATAAGTGATACGTCTCGCCATCCAGCTCGCCTCTAGATCTCCATAGCAACTTCTGAATTCCAGAATGACCTGATAACCTGACTCTAGGCTGCCCGTGTGGAAAATTATGGGCATCCAGAGTTTAGAAAGGGAACAATAAACTCTAGGTCACTCGTGGGACTGGTGTGAGATCTTAAAAATAGTTATTTTCACAAAGAAAATAAAAGATATTCGCAATGCTTTTGGAAAATGAAACTACCATAAGGCCTCCCGCCACACACACAATGCAAACGCAGAATTGTAGGAGATTTCTCCTTATGATAGTCAAACATGCTTGATACGCAAAATCTTTTTAATATTATCATTAGTGCCTAGTGTGGAAAACATTTCGAAAATATAATATTAATCTTAGCCAGCATAGGTACCATTATATTATGCCTGCTATAGCTGCCATGTTAAATGGCAGGTTCTACAACTAAAACCGTACTGGTTTCGTATTGTTTCTTTGGATTTCCAACAAATGGTCAGGCTAATGAACTTCCTATTGCCACATGGGTATGCCTCTGGAGGGACATATCGAGAACTTAACCAGCTCTCTGCCAACACAAGGCCGGGTTACCTCTTACTAGGTAACTACTACACGAGTATGCCAACCCCCAGTCGTTTGCGACCTTTATCTGAGGGCCCTCGATCACAAAGCAAAAATCACACAGTAAATGAGATTGGAGCAACCACACAGGTAAAATATCTGGGCTCCATACCATGATACCACCTTTTTCCAGAAGGAAATGACATACCCTAAAGGGTGCGACCCTCATAACCTTGCCGCATTTTCCTGTTTCGACCATTTCCGGGGTGTGAGGTCCGATGAGGTCTCATCCACAAAGCTACGCTTTACACGAAAGCCTTGCTTTGATCACAAATGATCAACGAATGATCATCAACACACAACAACACTTAGCATGCCACACTACCAAATTGGGAGTATATCACCGATAACCTTCAACTACATAACCTCTGAGCTCGTACGTCTCAGAGAAGGGTGTTAAGCTAAGAGAATAAATTCTCCACCACCAACAGATATGTATTTGAAAGAAATCTGCTTTATATCTCAAAGTGTAGCGTCAGACATACATCCATGCAAGTCTGTTCCGGGTTCGAACAGAACCAAAGGCATTTCTAAAGAAGCCCTTGCAAATCCGGTTTTCAATTGCAATCCATAACGCCGTATCATTATTCGGAATGGGTTATATGACACAAAGTCCTCTCCCGGCTAAACCGAATAATGAGTGCTTGTTTTAAAAACAAATTAAAGTGCCATTTCTAAAGCAAATATTGATAGTCGGTTATTTAACTATCAAACAACATTCACAACAATCATCAGATTTAAATAATTTTCCCAAATTATTTATTTTCAAAATATCTTCGCAAGATATATATATTTTTCCACACTTCAATATTTTGAAAACCGATTTCAAATCACTTTTCACTCGCGGAATAAAATTCCCTATATTATTTATTTCCACCGTGAATTTAAATTTTCAAATATCCACTTATATATGATTTTTCAAATATTCACTTTCAAACCCCAAATCAAATTTCAAATTAATTTCTAATATTATTTTAACACCAAATCAATTTTACAAATTGATTCCCAAGTCTATTTTCAATAGAACAGAACATTTGCAAATTGATTTCTAAGTTTATTTCCAAATAACAAACCATTTGCAAATTTATTTCTGAATTTATTTCCAAATACCAAATCATTTTACAAATCGATTTCCCAAAGATTTATTTTCAAATACCAAATCAATTATCAAATTGATTTCTAGAAATTTATCACCTTTTAAATAAATCCCTTTATTCTTTCCAAATTATTTAAAAATTCCATTTTCAATAAATTCTTCAACTTTTAAACAATATTATTCAAAACCCATTTATTAATATCTTTTCCCATATTTTGGAAATAATTCGATAAGGTTTCAAAAATCAATTTTATGCTTTTAAATTCTTTCTTTTAAATTCACCCAATTCTTTCAAAAGGAATTTACTTAAAATTCCCTACTTTAATTTCAAAAATCCAATTTTATTTATTTCTGGTATCCAACGATACCAAAAATACATTCGGCTAAATTATAGCCTTCAACAAATTCAATCATAAATAAAATCATTTACAGATTATCAATAAATCATCACACAACATATGAAACAAATTCATACAATTTGAGGAATCCAGTTGGATCCCTCCAACCTGTTTCCCTGCATCCACAGATGTTAGCACAACAATTAAATACCCATTCCACTTCGAGGAGGAATAGCACGGTATATGGGATTAATATAATTTCATCCGCTATTATGCGGTGCATAGGGTCTCATCCGCTATATAATGCGGGAAATCAATCACCATATATATATATATATCCTACTATATCTAATATCATCAATAGATAAATTATCCAATTCATCCAAACACATCTAGAATTTCAATTCACTAGGCAACAAATTTGAGTGAGAAGATCTCACCTTTGCTTTTATTTTGCAATCCAATTCCATCACGACTTGTTCTCTTTACAGATTTTGACCTAGTATAAATAATTTTATACATTTTATTAATATTTGAATTGATCAAACCATAAATTACCACATAGTTAACCGACAATTTAACTTAACTAAAAGTTTGGTTAACCTAATAATTTGATTTTACACATAATTTCCTTTAAAAAAATTAATTAATTAAGGCTATTAATTTGAACTAATCTATTGATCAAGTTCCTATAAGATAAATTATTTTTAGTAACTGAAATAATTAAACAAGTTAATTAAACAGTTTAATCCCCAAATCCATTATATATATATTTCTTAAACTCTATATAAGTATTCAAATCAAAACAGAGAGGTCTAAAATTCACCGAAAAAACTTTTCTTTGATATGTAGATCTGTAAAAATCTGATTTTAAAATTTCTTCTTCTTCCTCTATATATATACATATATATATACACATTATTTGAATTTAAATTGAAACGAAATTAAACCGGATGTATACCTCACTGCCTCCAGGCGCGTCGCCTTCCTACATGACTGGGCTTCGACAGAGCCAACGCGATCTATCGTCGACTCCTTCTCTGCAAACACCGCTGCCGAGTGCGGCGTTTAGCCACCAAACGCTCGAGCTTGCAACGACCCACACACAGCTCCGATCGTCTCACTTTCCCATGCGAGCGACGACGACCAACTCTCACGACAACGATGAGAGCCACCGTTCCACTAACGAATGCCTTCGCGTCGACCTCCAATCCATGGCTACTAGCCTCGAAAACTCCCCCATAGCTATCGAAATCGACCACACCACGCCTCGAGCTCGCGAAACCCACACGAGCCGACCTCTTCCACTGCCCCGCCTTAACATCACGTTGGTTCGATCGCGTATGTTTGCTCGACAAATCCCTTTTTTTTTCTGAATGTGATTTAGGTTTCTCGATTCGAAACTCGAATTTGGAGGAGGGAAGGAGGATTGAACGGGTTCGATTTCAAACTGGGAAGGAGGAAATGTCACGACTGAATTTGATAAATATATTTTCTTTCAGCCATTGCTATATTTTATTTTTGTCTGCCTTGTTTTGAAAATGGTTGCCGCGTGCAAGGATAAGGATGAACAAGATGTGAAAGCTCGCGTGTTGGATGTTTGCTGCAGAGAAGGCAGAAAGTTATGATAGTGAAAGGAAGTAAGCTGATGGAAAAAGTTGACGTGACAGAAATTTGACTGGTTAATATACATTATATTTAAATTTAAATTTAAATCGTCTCGATATCACCACTCAAAATTTTGAACTCCTATCGAGGCATGCCGCTAGGCATTTGTAAGGTAATACCCCTATTCCAAACGCAATGGAAAAGGTTTCGAGTCCTAATTCGATCGTATTGAGAAGATAGATTTTTGGACCCAGTTATAATATTGAATTCGATATAAATTTCAGCGCGTTTATCTATCGTACGATCACACGACAACTCCAAATGTCATGAAAATTGAAATCCGATAATAATACACTATCACGGATCCAATGGAACTGGTTTTGTCGAATTCCGAGACTGTGCCTCGGAAGGCTATTTTTGAATATCAATTTAAACGATAAAATTTCAAAACTGAACAAAACAGTTTCAAATTCAATTCTAAAAGTTCCATTACCTTCAGTATCATAAATATAAATTTTCTAAGCCTTGAAAATATTTTTAATCAGCTTAAAACCGATGATTAAATATTTTTACCCAACTGCAATAAATTAAATTCAATAATTAAATTGCCAAATTCATTCTGATATTTGAATTTCAAATTAAACTAACTTCCAGATATTTAAAATCAATTAAATATTCTGATTTCTAATGTCAAAAATTCAGGGTCATTACATTCTTCCCCCCTTAAAAGAATTTCGTCCCGAAATTACAAGTTAAGAAGAATGATCCTCAACCCGTTTATCATTTTCCTAAAACCAAACAGTTTTATGAAATTCTCAAACTAATCTTCTTATCATAACCACACTATCATCCTTATTAATTTTCCAAACATTTTCATAGTTTCAAGCAACTTTATTTTACTTCACAATTCAAATTTAAATTTAAATTCAAATTTTAAATTATCCAAAATTTCTCAAAAATTTTCTAACTCTCTAAATTTTCGAAAAATTTCGCCAGCGTCTCCTTTGCGCGGCTAGCTCGATACAACTGCAAATTGTTCCTATGGACTCCCAGATTTCAAAAGAAAACGAATGCCAAGTAGCTAGATCAAAACCCAAGCAAATTTCATACAGAAATTTTAAATACATACCTTTTGTTGAGAAATTTTATTTATCTTCTGCAATCAAAATCCCAATTTCTTTGTTTTTAAATTACCTGTATACTACTCTGCAATAATATCCAATCACAACATTCCAATTTGATTTTCATCCAATTATTAACCTAGTATACTTCCAATACCAAATTACTTAAGAACTTTCTCCATTCATTTCTTAAGTTCAATATAGGCACTTTGTATACCCTTATATTATTACTTTCACTATACCACTTGGTTTTAATTTACTTCTACTCAAATTGGATTCCAATTCCATATAAAATCAATTTGCTTCAATTTACTAATTCATTTCAAATTTTACTTGAATTCGATTCATCTTTAACTTCGAAGATTGAATCTTATTTACCTTTATCTCAAATTCAAATTTTTAAATCATTTGTTGTTAAGTGAAAATTCTCAAAAATTTTCTAACTCCCAAAATTTTCATAAAATTTTGGCAGAGTCTCCTTTGTACGGAGGAGCTTTTGCAATCTGACAAAAGATATAAATATATATACATCGACCCACACAGTCAGAAAAACAAAAATAGTTCATATTTCTTAACTTTGTATTGCGTAGGCGTACCTTTATTTAGCATTTTAAGCAAAGCGGCTTATTTATTTAGCTATTTGCGCGCTTAAATCCAGCCAAACGGCTTTCCTGAACCTGTACTTACTCAAGTTAAATGTGTAAGTGACATATATAGGAATTTTATTTATATTTCACTTATTTTCAATAGTAAACACATAGTTTTCATAAGCAATGCACTCAAAATAATTCCCATAAGCAATTTATATGGTTTCGATACAAATTAAATTTCTTACAACTATATCACACATCATTTCTATTCAATTCAAGTGATTTACAACTCACTTTCTTACATTCTATTCATTTTTAAGCGAAACGAATTCATACCCATTTCAATTGATTCAAAAATCAATTTTTATTTTCTTTTAATAACTCGTAGAATTTTATATAACCTCGTTTGGGTCAAACGACATCCATTTATATGCAAATTCAACGATATTCACTTAATAGAATATCCATTCTAGTTTATAACTAATTTAAATTGATACCAACTCAATTTATTTAAATTCCATTCCAATCTAACTTATTTACAAACCGTATAGTTACATTCCATATTCACATTCGGTTTATTTCATTAATCAAACAAATTTCATTGAAAACCATTCAATAAAATTCGACAACAACCATTTCACAAAATTTTTTTCTTAAGTCGAGTTCTTATCCAAATATTGCTTTAAGTTATTTCAACTCAGAACTCAAGTTATAGTTTCCTTGTAAACAATTTCCAATTTAAATCTTTGATTTGATTTTTTTTCATTTAATCAAATCCATTCCATCTACTAATTTAATTCAATTAGTATATTCACTTATCCTTTTTAAATTTCAAATTTCCATATTAAATTCATCCTGAATTTACTTTATCTTTATCAAGGAAATTTCAATTTATTTTTTCTACTTACTTGAATTTATATGCAAATTCAAACCATTTTAAATTTAGCTCACAACTCAACTTTAGTTTTAACTAATTCAACTTCCAATTCATTATTTCATGAATTAATAAATTATCAAGTTAGTTTACTTGAATTCAATCCATTTTATTTTATTTTTTTCCCAAGTTTGGATTTATTTCTTCAACTTGATTCAAATCAAATCTCATTCCATTATTCAATTTCCAATTCATTTATTTACAAATGTAACCTCATTTGTTCATTCACAAATTCATTCCTTTTCAATTTGAATCTTATTCCAATCAAATTTCAAATATTTTTATAAGTTATCAAACTTATTTACATTCCATAACATTTTAAAGAAATTCCAGAGTCTTTTTAACAATTACTCACATTTCATAACTAACTTTGAAATTAATTATGTCCCTTCAAAATATCTTCCCAAATATTTTTAAATTTCAAACCCCACCAGATTTCATATCCAACTCAAAATACTTCTCAAATAATTATTTTCCAGACTTTCGGAACCATTTTCAAATTAGAAAATTTAATCCTTTGAAATTTCAATCCAAATCCTTTAATCCGTATTGCAAAAATTTCTCTGGCACTTCATTTCAATTTATAAAACTCATTTATAAATTCACATTACCAATTTCATTCCATTAATGAATTTTATTTCAAATATCTTCTTGGAATTCTATTTCAAGTTATAAATCACATTTACAATTTACATTTACAAATCTCATTTGTATATGAATTCATTTCCTTATCCTTTCAATTCATATTTATAAATTTCATTTGTTAAATGAATTTATCTCCAAATATTTGGTTATACCATTATTTCTTATTCCGTTTCCATATAACAATGATAATAATTCAATATTATCACTTCCTAACAACCAAGCAACCATATACTATAATAATTTACGGAAAATGATTTCTTTTCTATACAAAAATAGTTTTGGGTAAAATTATTTCACGTACCCTATTTAAAACAATACTATGTCAGTTTATCTTGTTTAAGAGTTTGGAAACCCCTATCGATTACAGTTGGCCAAACTGAACCGACCAAAATCTATAAACAATCAACCGATAAGTCAACACAATATAAAAAATTTTTGTATTCACTAACAAATACGCGCTCATATCTATTATTACACTCACACTCATTCTACAGTACTATTGACTCTATCTCTAATGAGTAACACCCAACAGAGCCAAGGTTGTCGCTTAACCAATTGCTCTGATACCACTTGTAACAATAAGATCTTTCGACACCCGAAAATCGACATCAATACAACCACTGTATCAACTGCCGAACTATCGAATGTCGGAAAACCGAATTGTTAGGGTTGAAAAAAAGAGGTAGAAGAAGAAAGAAAGAAGAAACAGAAACAATATCAGAATCTCACATTCGCAGCGGAACAATATATAATAGATGAATGAATAATCTTTATAACAAAGAACTATATCAGTTTATACAATACATCATCAGAGTTTACAACAACAACACACATCACTGGACAGTTATATAAACTTGTCCACATAACATAATACACAGCGGAATAATACTAGTATAAGTGATACGTCTCGCCATCCAGCTCGCCTCCAGATCTCCACAACAACTTCTGAATTCCAGAATGACCTGATAACCTGACTCTAGGCTGCCCGTGTGGAAAATTATGGGCACCCAGAGTTTAGAAAGGGAACAATAAACTCCAGGTCAGTCGTAGGACTGGTGTGGGATCTTAAAAACAGTTATTTTCACAAAGAAAATAAAAGAAATTCGCAATGCTTTTGGAAACTGAAACTACCATAAGGCCTCCCGCCACACACACAATGCAAACGCAGAATTGGAGGAGATTTCTCCTTGTGATAGTCAGACATGCTTGATACGCAAAATCTTTTTAATATTATCATTAGTGCCTAGTGTGGAAAACATTTCGAAAATATAATATTAATCTTAGCCAGCATAGGTACCATTATATTATGTCTGCTATAGCTGCCATGTTAAATGGCAGGTTCTACAACTAAAACCGTACTGGGTTCGTATAGTTTCTTTGGATTTCAATTAAATGGTCAGGCTAAGGAACTTCCTATTGCCACGTGGTTACGCTTCTGGAGGGACGTCCCAAGAACTTAACCAGCTCTCGACCAACACAAGGCCGGGTTACCTCTTACTAGGTAACTAATACACGAGTATGCCACCACCCGTTCGTTTGGGACCTTTATCTGAGGGCCCTCGATCACAAAGCAACAATCACACAGTAAATGAGATTGGAGCAACCACACAGGTAAAATATCTGGGCTCCATACCATGATACCACCTTTTTCCAGAAGGAAATGACATACCCTAAAAGGTGGGACCCTCATAACCATGCCGCATTTTCCTGTTTCGACCATTTCCGGGGTCTGAGGTCCGATGAGGTATCGTCCACAAAGCTACGCTTTACACGAAAGCCTTGCTTTGATCACAAATGATCAACGAACGATCATCAACACACAACAACACTTAACATACCACACTACCAAATTGGGAGTATATCACCGATAACCTTCAACTACATAACCTCTGAGCTTGTACGTCTAAGAGAAGGGTGTTAAGCTAAGAGAATATATTCTCCGCCACCAACGGATATGTATTTGAAAGAAATCTGCTTTATATCTCAAAGTGTAGCGTTAGACACACATCCATACAAGTCTGTTCCGAGTTCGAACAGAACCAAAGGCATTTCCAAAGAAGCCCTTGCAAATCCGGTTTTCAAATGCAATCCATAACATCGTATCATTATTCGAAATGGGTTATATGACACAAAGTCCTCTCCCGGCTAAACCGAATAATGAGAGCTTGTTTTAAAAACAAATTCAAGTGCCATTTCTAAGGCAAATATTGATAGTCGGTTATTTAACTATCAAACAACATTCACAACAATCATCAGATTTAAATAATTTTCCCAAATTATTTATTTTCAAAATATCTTCGCAAGATATATATTTTTTTCTACACTTCAACATTTTGAAAACCAATTTCAAATCACTTTTCACTCGCGGAATAAAATTCCCGATATTATTTATTTCCACTGTGAATTTAAATTTTCAAATATCCACTTATATATGATTTTTCAAATATTCACTTTCAAACCCCAAATCAAAATTCAAATTGATTTCTAAATTTATTTCAACACCAAATCAATTTTACAAATTGATTCCCAAGTCTATTTTCAATAGAACAGAACATTTGTAAATTGATTTCCAAGTTTATTTCCAAATACAAACCATTTGCAAATTTATTTCTGAATTTATTTCCAAATACCAAATCATTTTACAAATCGATTTCCCGAAGATTTATTTTCAAATACCAAATCAATTATCAAATTGATTTCTAGAAATTTATCACCTTTTAAATAAATCCCTTTATTCTTTCCAAATTATTTAAAAATTCCATTTTCAATAAATTCTTCAACTTTTAAACAATATTATTCAAAACCCATTTATTAATATCTTTTCCCATATTTTGGAAATAATTCGATAAGGTTTCAAACATCAATTTTATGCTTTTAAATTCCTTCTTTTAAATTCATCCAATTATTTCAAAAGGAATTTACTTAAAATTCCCTACTTTAATTTCAAAAATCCAATTTTATTTATTTCTGGTATCCAACGATACCAAAAATACATTCGGCTAAATTATATCCTTCAACAAATTCAATCATAAATAAAATCATTCACAGATTATCAATAAATCATCACACAACATATGAAACAAATTCATACAATTTGAGGAATCCAGTTGGATCCCTCCAACCTGTTTCCCTGCATCCACAGATGTTAGCACAACAATTAAATACCCATTCCACTTCGAGGTGGAATATCGCAGTATATGGGATCAATATAATATCATTTGCTATTATGCGGCGCATAGGGTCTCATCCGCTATATAATGTGGGAAATCAATCACCAAATATCTATATATATATCCTACTATATCTAATATCATCAATAGATAAATTATCCAATTCATCCAAACACATCAAGAATTTAAATTCACTAGGCAACAAATTTGAGTGAGAAGATCTCACCTTTGCTTTTATTTTGCAATCCATTTCCGTCAAGACTTGTTCTCTTTACAGATTTTGACCTAGTATAAACAATTTCATACATTTTATTAATATTTGAATTGATCAAACCATAAATTACCACTTAGTTAACCGACAATTTAACTTAACTAAAAGTTTGGTTAACCTAATAATTTGATTTTACTCATAATTTCCTTTAAAAAAAATTTAATTAATTAACACTATTAATTTGAACTAATCTATTGATCAGTTTCCTATAAGATAAATTATTTTTAGTAACTGAAATAATTAAACAAGTTAATTAAACAGTTTAATCCCCAAATCCATTATATATATATATATATATATATATTTCTTAAACTCTATATAAGTATTCAAATCAAACAGAGAAGTCTAAAATTCACTGAAAAAACTTTTCTTTGATATGTAGATCTGTAAAAATCTGATTTTAAAATTTCTTCTTCTTCCTCTATATATATACATATATATATACACATTATTTGAATTTAAATTGAAACAAAATTAAACTGGATGTATACCTCACTGCCTCCAGGCGCGTCGCCTTCCTACATGACTGGGCTTCGACAGAGCCAATGCGATCTATCGTCGACTCCTTCTCTGCAACCACCACTGCCGAGTGCGGCGTTTAGCCACCAAACGCTCGAGCTTGCAACGACCCACACACAGCTCCGATCATCTCGCTTTCTCGCGCGAGCGACGACGACCAACTCTCGCGAAACCCACACGAGCCAACCTCTTCCACTGCCCGCCTCAACATCACGTTGGTTTGATCGCATACGTTTGCTCGACAAATCCCTTTCTTTCGAATGTGATTTAGGTTTCTCGATTCGAAACTTGAATTTGGAGGAGGGAAGGAGGATTGAACGGGTTCGATTTCAAACTGGGAAGGAGGAAATGTCGCGATTGAATTTGATAAATATATTTTCTTTTAGCCATTGCTATATTTTATTTTCGTCTGCCTTGTTTTGAAAATGGTTGCCACGTGCAAGGATAAGGATGAACAAGATGTGAAAGCTCGCGTTTTGGATGTCTGCTACAGAGAAGGCAGAAAGTTATGATAGTGAAAGGAAGTAAGCTGATGGAAAAAGTCGATATGACAGAAATTTGACTGGTTAATATACATTATATTTAAATTTAAATTGTCTCGATATCACCACTCAAAATTTCGAACTCCTATCAAGGCGTGCCGCTAGGTGTTTTTAAGGTAATACCCCTATTCCAAACGCAATGGAAAAGGTTTTAAGTCCTAATTCGATCGTATGGAGAAGAAAGCTTTTTAGACTCAGTTATAATATTGAATTCGATATAAATTTCAGCACGTTTATCTATCGTACGATCACACGACAACTCCAAACGTCACGAAAATTGAAATCCGATAATAATACACTATCACGGATCCAATGGAACTGGTTTTGTCGAATTCCGAGATTGTGCCTCGAAGGCTATTTTTGAATATTGATTTAAACGATAATATTTCAAAACTGAACAAAACAGTTTCAAATTCAATTCTGAAAGTTCCATTACCTTCAGTATCATAAATATGAATTTTCTAAGCCTTGAAAATATTTTTAATCGGCTTAAAACTGAAGATTCAATAGTTTTACCCAACTGCAATAAATTAAATTCAATAATTAAATTGCCAAATTCATTCTGATATTTGAATTTCAAATTAAACTAACTTCCAGATATTTAAAATCAATTAAATATTCTGATTTCCAATGTCAAAAATTCAGGGTCGTTACAAAAATGCTCCTACGTAGGGGTCAAATATAATAGAAAAATAACCTAGAAAGAGTCAGGTCAACATATGATGATGCGGCACGTGCTCCTTAATATAGTGAAAAATAAAAATCTTTATTAGTACTAAGCCAACTGCTCCGTCTTCGATCTACTACTGCGGCCCTTATTTCAAAACCGAATCCTATAAACTCAACCTACTCAAATGAGCACTCATGAGTCTATGGGGAAAATAATAATAAAAACACAGGTCAAACATAAATTCTGCTATGAATAATAATTACCCAAAACAATCATATAGTGAGAGCAAACCGTACTGCCCAGGTTGGGTTTGCCCTTCACTATTCATACATCCAAAAGTCATTCAAAGTAACGACGCAATTAGTTCTTATCTATGTCCACATCTTATGATTCCCTATGCGGTCCCCATTTACCTTTGTACCCTTGATGCAGTCCCCATTCAATTACTAATTTAGTTTATTCTATTAATTCATTGTAATATTTTGCTACTGCGCTTCCGGCATAGTCTAGACTTGGTTCCCACTTTAAATTATTCTTTAATCTATTGTATGACTCACTGCTGCTCGACACTGCACCCTGTGCATCTTCGTACTTAGTACTTAATTGTTTAGTTCTACGTCCAACGCATCCTCTTACTTCATAATTAATTGTTTAGTTTTGCGCCCAGGGCATTCTCTTACTTCTCCTTTAACTATTTAATATTACGCTCTGCGTAGGTCTTAATTGTTCTTCTTTTAAAAATTTATTACTGCGCCCTATGCAGTTCTTACTTATTTTCCTTTAACGATTTAGTATTGCGCCCTACGCAGTTCATATTCAATTCTCTTTACAATTTAATGTTGTGCCTTACGCGGTTCTTACTCGCTTTTCTTTAAAAATTTAGTACTATGCTTTGCATAGTTGAATGCCTCATCTTCTCTAGTGTGCATTCGTGAATGCCTCTCCTCACCTTCCCAAGGTGTGCATCCACTTTAAATATTTGTTTAACATATGAAACTGCCCCGTAGTCCCTAGAAGTTGAACGCCTATCCTCACCTTTCTAAGGTGCACATTCGAGTAAGCGTCCCCACCCGGCATCAATAGCCCTTCCAGCCTTATTTCTAGTCCCCATAACGAACTATCCTCCTCCTGAGTCCCACCTACTTATCTTTTATTACATTATGTTTACTACTTTTCTTAGCACGGTTCCACCCATCCCCAACACTGAGTGCTTCCCGCTTTCCTTATTAAGTGCACTCTTTTCAATTTTAGTGCAATTCGACCCCTTTATGTTATGCGCAGTTTATATTTATAATGTAGGGCTGCTGTCCCAAAGTCGTTACAGACAAACCCGGACATCCCTGACAACGTCTTTACAAGTGTCGTTGTCATATTTGTCCTTATTTTACATTCTATTATTTGCAGTGTCCTTTTTTTCTTTTCAGCCAATGATTTCGATCGGGTTTCTCTTTTTCCCAATACCCATTAATATATTTTTTCCATGTAATTTAATTTTCCTATGCCCTTGTCGTTCCCCACTTGCCCCAGCACAGTACTTAGCCATTTTGGCCTATTTTTTCTTATAGAAAATTCTGATTAATTCTCTATAAAATTTGTGAACACTTGTTCTAACACGTTTAATCTTTATTTGGACTTTTACGGGTGGTTTCCTCATTTACTTTCTAGTTACGCTCCTTCAATAAATCAAATAAAATCTTATAAGCTTAAGAAACTTCTCAAACCAAAAATTCATCTCTAAAATCATGGTTTGAACATCATATAAAAGTTTCATTGTGTTTCAGAATTATTAAGTAAAGGAAACACATCCAAGCATTCCACATTTATCTGTTCTTCCCCAAAACATTCATTAAACCATTTTATATTAGTTAATAGGAATCTTTATGATCCCATCATTCTTAAAAACACATACATCTAAACCGAACCTATATACTATGAATCGGTATAGAAGGGTTAAATATTACTCACCGAGATCTTTAAGATGTCTAGCTTTAGTCTTCTTAATCCTCTTTTGCCTGCGTTTCCTTATCTTCTTTCTATTTTCCCTTCTTAAGCCACCCCTATTTAAGTTTCTCTCTAGCTTTTATTTTATTTTTGAGTAGGATGAAATGAATGAATGGAAAGACTAATGTCTGTTATACCATAATAATTTGGGCTTGGACCCTCATACCCCTTTTCCATTAATTTATTTCCCTTTACTTCTATTATTTGGCCCACCTGGTTTTTAATTAGTTATTTGATTAATTGTAATTTTGGGGTCATTACTGTCTTCCCTCCTTAAAGGAATTTCATCTTCGAAATTCAATTATGGTTCAGTAGAGGTTTGTGCTCTATTCTATGCTTAGCCTAAACATATCCATGAATCCTCTATCCATGCATATAAAACATATTAGTGCTATCTACTAATGTGATAAACAACCATAACATACATACATACATACATACATACATACATACATACATATATATTCTATAGTAGTACAACTCATCATGCGCTAATCTGAAACGAGTAACTCTGGATAGGAGTTCTTCACCTTATCTTATGTTTCTCATGTGCAGTTCTCCCGATCTGTGCTCTACTGAACACACACTAGCTTCACTATCTTGTTCCAAAGCTGCTTCTCATCTTGATCCACTATTCAAACTGATCTGTGCACATAGGTCATATCTGGCTTTATGACCAGGTCTTCCACTATGCTCTAATTAATTATTGCTTTTGGATCCCTAATGCATTTCCATTAACATGACACATAAAACACATTATGAATTCCTTCAAAAACACTAGGCAGATCCACCTTATATGCCACCTTCCCAATTCTCTCTATGATTGGAAACGGTCCTATATATCTGAGTGCTAACTTCCTAGCTTTTTCGATGTGCATTACACCCCTCAATGAAGAAACCTTCGTGAACACTCGATCGCATACTACAAACTCTAGTTCTTTTCTGCTCATGTTGACATAACTCTTTTGCTTAAACCGCTCTGTCCTCATTCTAGTTCAGGTCAGTTCTATCTTCTCTGTAGCATCCTTCACAACATCTATCCCAAAATGATCCTATCCCCTGCCTCCAACCAACATGCATAGGACTTATATATCCTTTCAAGCAATGCCTCAAATGTAGCCATTGCAATAGTACTCTTATAGCTATCGTTATATGAGATGTAACAAGCCGAAATTTAACCCGTAATAATTAATTCGTTAATTAACTAAATAATAAAATAACCTTTTGAAATTATCAGAGTTGAGCCACAGGAGTTGCACCATTATGTCCGTGGTAATTTTTTGGTCAATTTCCATATATATAAATCAGAATCCGAGCTAAAATGAACGAGATATGAATTAAACAAGACAATGGAAAAAAATTTATATGGCCAGGTCGACCGGCAGGTCGACCTGGGCAAGGGGGCGGTCAACCCGCCTGCCCTTTCTAGGTCGAATGAACGAACGTTCGTTCGTTCGAATATTTAGCCGACTTTACACATATTTTGCATTGTTTAAACTAATCTGGTTCTTCCATTCATGCATCCGATGGCCCCTATTCAGCCCATGACGTGGTTGCATCCTATTCAATCCCCAAATCCAACGGTCTGAGATCCACTTCTACCCCTATAAATAGAACCATAGGCCTAACACTTTTTCTCATTATAAGATTTTCTCCAATTGGGTTCATGAATTCATGAAGGACCCTAAGCGGAATAATTTTCCAAGGAGGAAATCATTTTAAATAAAAATATTTAACAACCCCAAGTGGATCCTTGAAGGCCTAAAGAGAAGAGCTAAGGACCAGAGGTGAGTGATTGTAATTATTTAGATTTTTTATGTAATTTAAAATAGTAGGGTTTCCAATAGTTGTAGTTTAACTATGATTTTTGGAGTAACCTTTTTAGTAATTTATTTACAGTTTTTAGAATTATTTTCAGTCTATTCCTTTTAGCTATTCTTTTCAGTTCATTTTAGTTTATTTCTGTTAATTATAGATTTTCCCATTTAATTACAGCTTATTTACAATATTTTAATTTATTTACTGTTATTTATGCTTATTTACATCTTCTTCCTACGCCTTAGATTTCCTTCTATTTTCAGTTTTCTTTTATTTCTCCTTCTTCTTCTTCACGTATGGATTAGAATAGAATTGACGTTGAAATTGGATTAAATTATAAGAAATCTGAAATAATGGAATATGAGATGTAAATCATAAAGAATGCAATATAATTGGAATAGGTTTGAAATTATGCATAGTTATGATATTAATTGGACCGAATTAAGAAGATTGGCCTAGTTATAACTTAGAATTAGAACTAAAAAGGATAAAAGAAGAAAGCTTATTTTCACACTTAGACCTTGGGTTAAGTAATAAGCATGATTATAACATAAGTTATAAATTGATAAACTATGGAAACTATGGTAAACTATGGAAAATATGGCGCTTATTTTATGACTTAGGATAAATTAATAAGCAGTAATAGTAATTGATAAAAATAAAGGCTTATTTAATATTTATCTAAGTTAATAAGCAAAGATAAGAGTAGGACCTGTACCAAATAGCATTCCCCTAATATTTCTATGGACACGGTGTTTTACATAATCCTGAAGTGAGAGAGGTGCTTCACATAATCATGAAGTGAGGCGAGGGGTACGCTTGTGCTTATAGTGGTAGTAAACGGTCAATCTATGGTAGTTCAAATCAAGAGGGTTTGAACAAGGGGCACAACTAGATTATTGTTTGATAGGGACTAGCACCGACAGCATTTCCCCTATTTTTCTATGGACACGGTGTTTCACATAACCCTGAAGTGAGACGAGGTGCTTCACATAATCCTGAAGTGAGGCGAGGGGCACGCTTATGTTGGCTAGGGTAAATAAAATGTCAAAAGAGGGAGCAACAGGTAGCATGGGCATGGTGGCAGTTACGCGTGCGACTTCCATTTTGCACAGTAATCGCTATTACTTCCAAGCGCTTAGTAAGTGTGTCTTTCGTAGACACTAAAGTCTACTGTGTAGGGAAACGTCCGGTCCACAGTAGATTCTATGGAGTAGCAGGCCGATCAATGAGTAGAATTAGGACTTCAGCATAATCAAAACAGCTATCAAGGATAAGTGCAAACAATCAAAGTTAACCTATCTTACTAATTGAGCAATAGTTTATTTGTATTTATTTCGAGTTTCTCTCTTTTCTATTTCCTTTGTTTCCTTTTATATACTAGAACTGTTGTAAAGTCTATTACTTTTACTTTGCTTAAATATTTTAGTAGTTACTATCATTCACCAGACTTTTAGTCTTACCCACTCCTCTATTTTCCCCTTTCCCCTCATAGGCAATCAAAAGAGAGGACAGTAGAATGCAGTTACTTGAAGGATTCTTGGAGAAGATTTCTACCATGTATTTCTTTTATTCTAGCTTTAGGTTTTCTTTGTACTGGCACTTGAGAGGGATATTTATACTCTGATTTTTGTTAAGACTACGAATTTTTATTTCATAAGACATATTGGGTTTTGAGACAAGTATGTAGTATTTGGTATTTGACTTATTTGGTTTATGAAGCAATTATGAAGTTTTTGTTTTGAATAAGTTATTATTTTGGTTTCCGCTATTTTTACAAATTTTTGTCTTGTGAATCTTAGTCTCTGTTAGTTTCAGTTTTACCTACAGCGCACCATGCCTTTTAATGTGTCCTATTGGGTATATTATGGGGTGTGGGGGTGTTTCACTTGGTATCAGAGCCTAAGGTTGCAAGATTCCTAAAATTTATTTTAAATCTAAAAGTATTTTCCAAAATAACTTCTTTGAAAAAGTATTTTTCAGAATAGAACTCTTAGAAATAATTTTTAAGTATAAAAGAGTTTTTATAAAAATCCCCTCCAAGTCCTGTGCAATCTTCTTTCGATTCTTGCGAGCCTAAATTCTCTTTTCTTTGCATAGAATGGCTGACTAGTTCCGTAGAGCTACAGTACCAGAGTTGCAAGGGCAAGTGCCCAATACAACACTAGTAGGTGGAAATCCCTTTAATCCACCCACATCAGCCCTCTTTTCTGAGCTATGCAAGGACATCGCTAGTATAGGAGGCATAACGTTTTATGGCACGAAGGATTCCAAGGAGACGCTGGATAGTTTTGAGAGTATGGAGCAAAGGTTTAGGCAGTTTGGTTTGGAGGACCGAAAGAGTGTTCAGCCTACATCTTAGCAGCAGAAGAGGGAGCTTGAGAAGGTTGCTACAAGCTCTAAGAAGCAATGGAAAGATAAGGACAAGAGGAAAGAGGGAGAACCTCAGAAGTGAATCACGAAAAGTGGGAAATGTAAGCATTGTAGAATTACTGGTCATTATGCAAATGACTGTAAGAAGGCAGGAATGAAGGGAAGGTGTTTCAATTGTGGACAGCTTGGTCACTTTAGTAGGATTTGTCCTCAGAAAATGGGACAGCCAGTGAGTGCACATACGACACGATTCAGACTTTGGGTATAGCACCTTCCAGCAGCAGACTAAATCAAGGTAGGAAAATTTGATTTCTATTTTTGATTTTCCCATTTGGACTCTTTTTGATTTTGGAGCATCACACTCTTTTATCTCTAGTTATTTAGTAGATTGTTTGCACTTTGTGATGACCCAAAATTATGTGCCATTTGTGCCGAAAATAAACAACACATGTCAGACCCAAATTGCACGATATTGTGGATTATCAGGGGTAATAAAGAAAAATAGACAGAACAAAGTCTCACACGAATGGAATAACATATAATATTGCACAAATATCTTTACAGGGGAAAACATTTAAATACATATATCAGAGTCTAACCTAAATTCAACTTGGACAGCTATAAACATATGTCCTTACAATTGCTGACAAACATCAACTAAAACAAACTAAGTACAACGGATAATAGAATACGTCCATACGTAGATGAATATCTCCAGCTCTCCTCTAGAAAATCCAATCGTCTTTAACTAAACCTGAAACTACTTGGATCTGACCCGAGTTTTGAAAATACCCGGATCAGGCTTGATAAACCAGCGTGAGAAAAAAACTCAATAATAAATGACAGTGTCATATATCAGCCTTTGGATAAAATCCTTTGAAAACAAGAGTATCTCATAAGACCACGCCCATACATAAACACAGACATATTTTTATCTTATGATAACCAAAGCACTTTTATATCAAAACATTTGATATTATTTTTAATGACATTCTTTGAAAACATTTGCAAATAAAATTATTAATCTTAGCCGAAATTGTTAAATTGATTAAATTCCAACATAATAAGTTTACAATCAAGTCCGTAGGTTCTTATTGGAGAATGGATTTCCATACAAATGACCAGGTGAAGGATCTACCTTTCGAATGGGTACACCTCTAGATGGATGTACCGAGGCACAAAACATCTGCCCTCTACCAACACAAGACCGGCCTACCTCTTTAACTAGGTAGTACCGAATATGTCATCCCCCGGTCATTACCGACCTTTAACCGAGCGATCGTTTCCATACACCACATTAATTTACATCCCGAACGTCATAGCGGAAAGAAATATATCTAGAAGGGGATGATCATACCCTACTTGGGAATGACCCACTTAGCCTTGCCGCATCTAATTCTGTTTCGGTCATTTCCGGTTTGATGAGGCTTGAGGCAACGATTACCTTTTCACATAGCACATATCACATCTCTGAATGCCACATTGCCATTTTCGTTGACTACTAATTGCCTTCCGCAAAAATACAACCCTTGAGCTCGTATGTCTCAAGGAAGGGTGTTAAGCTAAGAGAAGTTGCCTTCTCCGCCACCAAACAGGTGTACGTTTGTAAAAACCAATGTTCGTAATCATTAGAAATGCAATGTCAAACAAACGTCCATACAAATTGTCTAGGAACAAGACAAACTGAAGGCACTCTCCTACTACCACTAGTAGCGAGTAGTCCTTGCAATCCGAAAAATCTCCACCACGAGGAGACCACTACTATATATATAACTCTATAATGGGGGCCAACCAAAGCATGTTAAATAAGCAGTTTCCACGCTATGAAGATCCACGGTCTTCAATAATCATCATCTTCAATATGTCTTCACATTCGAATGTATACATTGTTTCGAAGTGGTTTTTGGATAGGAATCACCCAAATCCGACCCCGGTTCCTTCGAAATCCAATTATCGATAAAAAGTGAATATGAGTATACAGGATTTATTAAGTCTCTTTTCACTTAATTCTTTTCGAATGATTTCGAAATCTCTTTCTTTCGACTTAGAATAATTCTAAGAAATTCATTCTTTAGCTTTGGATAATATTTTCAAATTTCCTTACTTAACTCTTGATCCAGATTCCTTAACTTTTAGGCGGGTCAAAAACAATGTTATTTAAGACATCGTTTACCATAAACTCTAAAATAAATCTTAGCAAACATTTTTGAGTAAATAGGATTATAGAAATCATTCATTTTGGAGAGTGCTTAAATTTTGGATAATACTAATCTTCTTTTATTTTGGAAAACTTAACAGAATCTTTTTATTTAAGAGCATCTGGGCTTTCCTTTCGATCTGTTCCACCCCTCGCCTAAGAAAAGAAAACATAGGCCAGGTAAGTTCAGGGCACTGGTTGCTCCATCCCTAACCTTAATTAAACACCTTGTTTTATCGTCCCAGATCTCATAGGCGAGACAAATGTACTAGTCGTTTCCGCATACTCAGTTATCAAATTTATTTTGGAATTGATTATAAAGATTCCAAGTTATCTTTCAAATTCTTAATTTTCCTTTTAAAAACATACACAATTGATTTTGGGAAAAATCGTTACGTTTTAAACTCATATTCAAAAAGTTATACAAATTCGCAGCATAAAAGTGTTGCGGAAAGTGCTATATAAGCTTATTTGATTTAAATAACTTTTTAATATTTGAAAATTCATATTTTGCAATCCAAATATCTTTTAAACTATTTAAATAGATTTATCAAATTTATTCCACATATTTCCATAATTAAAAATATTCATTTAAACAGATTTCTTGTTATGGTTACTTAACTGCACTAGCGCGATTTTTCTAGAAAATTGATTTGGACTTAATTCAAAATCGACTCAAGGAAATTTTGATTTTCTTTCGATATGGATATAATAGTCCGAATTTTCTTATCTCGGAGAATTCCGAGCTATATTCCACTCTACACATTCATTTGAACTTTTCGGCACGAAATCGCAAACTACGGTTGCGCGACGCACCTTGTTTTAACTTATTTTTCAATATTTTAAATAATTTATTCAAATTGAATTCTATCACTTATAAAATCATTATAAATCAATATTTTTACTTTTTAAAGTATTTAAAATATATTTTCACTATTACCATATTATAACAATATAAAATGTCTGGTAAACTGGGAAACTGTTTGTAAAACTAAAAAGGAGGGTGGTTTAGGAGTTATTAATTTGTGCAACATGAATTTGTCTCTTTTAGGTAAATGGCTTTGGAAGTTTAAAGATATAAATGATAATGCTATTTGGAAAGAGATCATTTCCAAATATTATTATAACGGTAATTTCAATTTACATCAATTTGATTTTTCTTCTTCCCATAATTTTTCTAATTTTTGGAAAAATATTTTAAAATGTTATGAAATTTTTAACTTAGGAACTAAGACTATAGTACATTCAGGAAATTGTACTTCCTTTTGGCATGATAGTTGGATTTCGATATTGCCTCTCAAGTTTGAATTTATGGAATTGTATGATATTTGCAACTTTAAGTATGCTTTAATTAAGGATGTGTATTCTCCGGAAAATGATCCTCCTTGGAATTTCAGTTTTAATAGGTTCTACCCTTAGACAACTTTCTTTGCTTTATGCTAGATTAGAGCTTTATAACATTGATAATGATAATGATTTTATTAGTTGGGAATGGGATAAGAGTAAGAAATATACTCCAAATTCTTTTTATAGATTTATTAATTTTTCGGGTTCTTTTAATAACTCTTTTAAATACATGTGGAAATCTAATGCTCCTCCTAAATCCAAAATTCACATGTGGTTAATACTTCATGGAATACTTAATACAATAGAATTTTTAAAGAGAAAAAACATTCATAATGATAATAAATGTTATTTTTGCAATCTGCATCTTGAGGACATAAATCATTTATATTATGATTGTTTGGACTCTAATTACATCCTTACTAATACTTTTAAAAATTTTAACTTTAATATAATAAATAAAATTTCGGATTGTGAATTCTACTAGAAAAATTATAGATTCAAATTCAATAAAAATATAAGATTTTTACTTGACACTTTATTTATTATTATTAGTTGGTTTATTTGGTTTGAGAGAAATCAAAGAATTTTTAATAATAATAATAGTCATCTCAACAAATTGATTTTTTCAATATCTACATTTTGTTTTAATTGGATTTCTAATCCCAAATATAAATTAGCTAAAAATATCCTTTTCAAACGGTATCTTAACAAGGTTAGTAATAATATTAACTTTTTTAAACATAACAATATATTTATAGCACTAATAATAGTATTATTAATATTTTTCCAAATTCATATGATAATCTCACCTTAAATCATAGTTTTCTTATGATTTAAGTTAAATTATTTTGATCCGTCTCAATTTTTGTTCTATTCTCTGGTTGGTTTATGTTTACAGCTTTTTCGTTCCTTTAGTTTTTGTCTTGTTAGTCTTTTTTAGGTTTTTATTTCATTCCTTATAAATACATATATATGTATATTTACTATAAAAATATACATATATATGTATCATTCTAATTTTTTTCCTAGTCTTGTTTCAGATACAGATTTTGGGAGATTGTGTATTAGGTTCATTTTGCAGGTTTCTCTCGTCTTCAGATTGCTGGATATCAGATTGTAGAGAGGTTACCAGTGTAGAGTTTCTTCATCCAGGACTTCTTGCAGATATCCCCTCAGATATAGGATTCTGCTATCTTCGTTATGGACAGATCCTCTTCAGAGCAGATGCTGTTTCACTTCTTCTGGTTCTGACTTTTGGAGCTTTCTTATTTGTTTAGCTTTTTGGTATTTCTAACATCTTAATATCGGGTGGTGGCCATGCCGGAACTTGATATTGAGGTGCGATGGGTGGTGTCCTTGCCGGAACTCATCTTAGGAGTACTTGAGTTTAGCTATCTATATTTTTGCTCTTGTTACCTGCCAGGCATGTTGGCAGCTCCTTATATTCGTGTTATATATATATATATATTCGCATGTGTGCTCTCCTCTATGCTTAGAGGATCACACATTTTTCTCAAAAAAATAATATATTCACATTATTTTAATATTAAAATTTTAAATTCTAATTTCAATTCAATTTCAATTCTTACTTCAAATTAAACATATTTAAAACTTAGGTTTCAAATCTAATTTCAATTTAAACTTCAATTCAATCTCAAACTAAACTTAAATTTTCAAAATCGATTTCAATTTCAATTTAATTATCCTTTTTAAATCCGATTAACTTCATATTTCAAATTCTCTTTTATTTTTACTTTAATTTCACATCTAATTGAAAAGAGACTAATTTTTCCAAAATAACTCATATCACTAAAATATGGTCTTATTAACAAAGGATCACTTAATCAAAATGAACATAACCAATATCCATATTCATCACTAACATAACATCCATTCAACAAATCACATAACATATGATTTCAAATCCAACATTCACTATTAATACCATAACAGGATATTATCACAATTCAATTATCTAACCAACTATCAAATCATCCATATTAACAATCAAATAAATATTCATATGTCATAAGGATATAAATATGATTTTTTTAACATAACCAAAATATAAATTCTAAAGCGATGAGAATTTCTCACCTTTAACCAAAATCGTTTCACTTCCTACCAACATTCTTATCCAAACCAATACTTCACTAAACATTTCTAAACCTTATCATAACCATGCTTCCAAGTGCTCGACCATCTCTACCACTACTTGCCTTGCTCACGGCCATGACACTCCTCCACCACCTTGCTCTCGGCCTAAGCCTTTAAACACCTTCATCCTCACGGCCCATGGCCATTATAGAGAAGAGAAGTAGTTTTAAGAAGTGGTTAGAGAGTAATTAGCGGATTGGTGCTTAAGCACTCCACTATTTTTAACCCTCCTACCAAATTTTAAAAAGAAAAGAAAAGAGAGAACTTCCTTTTGGAAGCCATTAGAGAAGCTTAAGGAAAGCTTTAAGAAAGGAAGAAGAAGAAGAATTTTGGTGTGAAGAAATGTGTGAAAGTGAGGTGGTATTTATAGCAAAAATTTCCTATGTAAATTACCTTTTTAACCTTAGCCAAAATGACTAAAATACCCTTCTACTTTTTGAATTTTCAACTTATTTTCTTTCCTTTATAAGACATGATTTGATGTCTTTTAATGAGATAAGATGCTTTGAATTGATTTTGTTTAATATAGATTTGTTTATAGGTTTATGTCAAATCATACTTTTTTACTTTTCAAAAGTAAACTCTTTTTGTCTTTAGTGCTAAATGTAAAGTATTTAAAAGTTTGTAAACTTGTATTTATATGTTAGAAAATGTATCAAGTTGCAACAACTTGACGACAACTCGTTTTGGTTGAAAACGATGTTTTTGTCGACAAATTTTACAGTCAAAATTTGACGTTTTTGTTAGCTATATATTGAAGTAAATCAAACTTTAAAATGAACTTTTCACTTCTTTAAATAAATTAAAACATGTCTCTTTATATTTAAAAATCATATTTAATTAATATCAAAATCTCTAATTTTACAGTGTATGTAAAACTGACAAAATGCGACAAAATTTGGTTATTTTTGTAAAACGATTATTTACAGACTTTTAAATATATTAATATACTTTTATTATCTTCATTAAGTGTTTTTAATAAGATTTACCTTTTTAAAACCTATTTATTTAAGCATTTATTTATTTTTAACAAAACTTAACTTTTGTTGATTTGTTCTAAAATCCCAATTTATACTTTTTAAATTATTAACTATAAGAATAAATAAATTTCTTCATTATTATCTATTATATATAACATTTTAAATTCCTTTTAAATTTAAAACGAACGAAATCTCTCATTTCGAAGTAGCGAAATTACGGGTCGGTACACACTTAGACTTTTCTTTAGTAGTAGACCCTATCTTTGTTTCAAACCCCATAGCAGGATCGGCACTCTTGGCTATGGTTTGTAGGGGTTTTAAATTTTTATCCTAGGTGTAGAATTTGACTGTGACGCCTATGTTTTGGGATTTTCGGGGTATGGGATTATTTTGGGAATGGATTGGCTATCAACATATGGAGCTATATTAGATTGCGAGAGGAGAGTCGTTAGAGTAGAGACATGCATCAGTAGGACTCTCGAGATTTCTAGCGACCTGCAAGGGTCAGTTATGTTGAGCTTCCTTTATTCTCTCGATTCATCATCATCAGAGTTAGATTCGGTTCCTATCGTCAGAGATTTTCCAAAGATCTTTGAGGAGATTAGAGGACTACCCCCTAAGAGAGAGATTGACTTCAGGATTTATTTTGCTAGCCAGTGGCATTACCTGTAGGGCATATGGCGTCTAGGGAAAGGAAGGGATTGAGCAAGCAGATCCGTGAGCTTTTGAGGAAGGTTTCATAAGAAGAAACATATCAGAATAAGGAGCGCCATCGTCTTTGCTACCAAAGCAGGTGGTTCTCTTCGACTTTGCATTGACTATAGAGAATTGAATAAGCTTACAAAGGGGAATCATTATCCACTCTCTAAGATAGATGATCTTTTCGACCTGTTAGTTAGCTCTTCAGTATTTTCTCTCAGCTTGATTTAGCCACGGGATTCCATCAGCTTAGGGTCACCGATGACAGCATTGATAAGACCGCATTTAGGATCAGACTGGAAATCCAAAGAGAGGTAGGCAAAGATTGGGGTTGTACAATAGGTTCAGTTGATAAGAAAAGATGAAAACCCCTGTGTAGATAATTGTAGATATTACAATTGTTTCATATAAGTGGATTTAACGATAGTACCTTAGAATAAATCTAACAAAAGACTTTAGTAGGGAAATGGGATTTCCAAGGTTTAAGAAAAGTACTCCTAGGTTAGTAAGGACAAATCCACTTTATGCCAAGCCCAATAAAATGAAATTTTTGAAATTTAAAAAGTTGAATTTTTTTTGTAATTATTGGAATTGAAAATTTTCATTGTTAATATTTTCTTTCAGAAAATAAATATGGGTTTTTTGAAGAATGGTATGAAATTTAAGTTTGTTTTTATATAATGAAAAATTGGAATTCTTTTTGAAGAATTATGGATTGTGTATATATATATATATAACTCACTAGTTTCATTATAAGTAAACAAATATTTTAAACATAAAAACCTAGAGTGTATCAAGTATTGAAAACATAGATTACAACTTTTATTGTTGTAATAAATGTTTTCGTGAAAAATAAGAGGAGCATAGGCTATAACACTATTGTTATAGTAAGTGACTCCCAAGAGGAATATTTTTACATAGGTATATGAGAATTATTAGTATTTATTAATTTGAATCCATACACTAGTATTTTTTTGGTTGTAGTAACGGTGTTTTATGCAACATCCGTTTTAACCAAAATAAAAATGTACTTTAAAAGATAATTTCTAAGTATAGAAATAAAATGGTTTGTAAAAGTACACTTATTATTTTAAGTACAAGGAAATGTTTTTGCACTTATGGATATATTAAACAGATTTGAAAATGAGTTTTTCTGAGGTGTAAGTTAGCTATTAGAAAATATTTATCATGGAAGAATATAAATTAAACATACTTTAATCTATTGGAATGGAAAGAATAATGGTATGATTTTCTATGAAACCCATAAAATTGTTTTGTGCAAGTTACAAGGAATACATGAAAGAGATATACAAGGTATGAAAAGCACCATATTTTGTATAGCCTATTTCAAAAAATATAAAGTAAGTTCCGTTTCATTTCCCATAAACATGAAATTCACTTTGGGATTTGATGTTTTAAAAATTAAGTATATAGGAATCATTTCCTAGGTGTAACAGAAAAGGTGTAAGGCTATAAAAGAGACAACAATAATTACTTTCGGAAGTAATAATAGAGTTTCCTGTAAAGCATATAGGGCACTAATGAGAACCTATGAATGTTGATTCATGTGAACAGACTAAAGAAGAATAGTAAAATGGAGTTGGTAAAATTGTAAGACACGCATGGTTGAGAATGGATATTCTTGATTTTGGAAGAACTTGAGAAAAGCATCTTTCTTTAGTGGAATTCGCATAAAACAAAAGTTCTCAAGCTAGCATTGGAATGGCACTTTTCGAAGCTTTTTACGAAAGACCTCGCAATTCGCCTTCGTGTTGGATAAGGTCTAAAGAGGGATTGCCTTGGTTCCGACATAGTTAAGAAGGCTTCGGGGAGGATTGGTTTGATTAGGAGAAAATTTGTATTTCGTATCCACATTCCTTTGATGTTAAGTTATCGAATTTCCTATTTTCCATCTCAAGTTTTGAATAGGTTCTTTCCTTTATTATCCTTTGGGAGGGTAGAACTTAGGATTTAACCTATGGATGGTAGGATTTGATGTAAACATGTTATTAGAACATGTTATGAATGATGTATGCTAGTGGTTGCAAGTGTTTGCTAATGGACGCATATAGGTACACTAGGCACTATTATTCTTTAGGGATCGGCCTAACTAGGACACTTGAACATATGCATATGGATGTGTGTGCATTTGTATTCTATTTTTCATGGTTGCTATAAATGGATGATCATCACATGATTGTTGCAATTGAATGATGTTTGTAGCATGCATATAGAACTATCACTTGTCACTATGGAACTTTTGCATTCATTTGGATACATGGCACAGACATGATTGCATAAAAAGAGGTCAACTGAATCAGTGGACCGCCTAATCTTTTGCATTAGATAGGAACATTTACTATACACTAATTGCATATGTATCATAAATTGCATTAGAAAAACTTAAGGACAATAGATGAATCGTCGATGATTGAGTAGTTGGTTGTAGAATTGGATGAAAACATTTAGTACATTGTTTTATCGTTAGAGATTTCGGGGACGAAATCCCTTAAGGAAGGGAGAATGTAACAACCCAAAATTTAACCCGTAATAATTAATTCATTAATTAACTAAATAATAAAATAACTTGGTAAAATTATCAGATTTGAGCCACGGGAGTTGCACCATTGTGTCCGTGGTAATTGTTTGGTCAATTTCCATATATAGAACGTCAGAATCCGAGCTAAAATGAACGAGATATGAATTAAATAGGACAACGGAAAAAATATTATATGGCCAGGTCGACCGGCCGGTCGACCTGGGCAAGGGGGCGGTCGACCGCCCTGTCGACCCACTAGTCCTTTTTAGGGCGAACGAACGTTCGTTCATTCGAATATTTAGCCGACTTTACACGTATTTTGCATAGTTTAAACTGATTTGGTCCTTCCATTCATGCATCCGATGGCCCCTATTCAGCCTATGATGTGGGTGCATCCTATTCAATCCCCAAATCCAATGGTCTGAGATCCACTTCTACTCCTATAAATAGAACCATAGGCCTAAACACTTTTTCTCATTCTAAGATTTTCTCCAATTGGGTTCACGTATTCAGGAAGGACCCTAAGCGGAATAATTTTCCAAGGAGGAAATCGTTTTAAATAAAAATATTTAACAACCCCAAGTGGATCCGTGAAGGCCTAAAGGGAAGAGCTAAGGACCAGAGGTGAGTGATTGTAATTATTTATATTTTTGAAGTAATTTAAAATAGTAGGGTTTCCAATAGTTGTAGTTTAACTATGATTTTTGGAGTAACCTTTTTAGTAATTTATTTACAGTTTTTAGAATTATTTTCAGTCTATTCCTTCTAGCTATTCTTTTCAGTTAATTTTAGTTTATTTCTGTTAATTATAGGTTTTCCCATTTAATTACAGTTTATTTACAGTATTTTAATTTATTTACTGTTATTTATGCTTATTTACATCTTCGTCCTGTGCCTTGGATTTCCTTCTTTTTTCAGTTTTCTTTTATTTCTTCTTCTTCATGTATGGATTAGAATAGAATTGACGCGAAATTGGATTAAATTATAAGAAATCTGAAATAATGGAATATGAGATGTAAATCACAAAGACTGCAATATAATTGGAATAGGACTGAAATTATGCCTAGTTATGATATTAATTGGACCGAATTAAGAAGATTGTCCTAGTTATAACTTAGAATTATAACTAAATAGGATAAAATAAGAAAGAAGCTTATTTTCACACTTAGACCTTGGGTTAAGTAATAAGCATGATTATAACATAAGTTATAAATTGATAAACTATGGAAACTATGGTAAACTATGGAAACTATGGCGCTTATTTTAAGACTTAGGATAAATTAATAAGCAATAATAGTAATTGATAAAAATAAAGGCTTATTTAAATAATTTATCTAAGTTAATAAGCAAAGGTAAGAGTAGGACCTGTACCAAATAGCATTCCCCTAATATTTCTATGGACACGGTGTTTCACATAATCCTAAAGTGAGACAAGGTGCTTCACATAATCCTGAATGAGGCAAGGGGTAATCTTATGCTTATAGTGGTGGTAAACGGTCAATCTATGGTAGTTCAAATCAAGGGGCGCAACTAGATTATTGTTTGATGGGGACCAGTACCGACAGCATTTCCCCTATTTTTCTATGGACACGATGTTTCACATAACCCTGAAGTGAGACGAGGTGCTACACATAATCCTGAAGTGAGGTGAGGGGCATGCTTATGCTATTTAGGGTAAATAAAAGGCCAAAAGAGGGAGCAACAAGTAGCATGGTGGCAGTTACACGTGCGATTTCCGTTTCGGTGCTCAGTAATCGCTATGAGTTTCAAATGCTTTGTAAGTGTGTGTTTCGTAGACACCAAAGTCTACTGTGTAGGGTAACGTCCGGTCCACATTAGATTCTATGGAGTAGCAGGCCGATCAAAGGGTAGAATTAGGACTTTAGCCTAATCAAAACAGCTATCAAGGATAAGTGCAAACAATCAAAGTTAACCTATCTTAATAATTGAGCAATAGTTTATTCGTATTTATTTCCAGTTTCTCTCTTTTCTATTTCCTTTGTTTCCTTTATATACCAGAACTGTTGTAAAGTATATTACTTTTACTTTGCTTAAGATTCTTGTAGTTACTATCATTCACCAGACTTTTAGTCTGACCCACTCCTCTATTTTCCCCTTTCCCCCATAGGCAATCAAGGGAGAGGACAGTAGATTGCGGTTACTCAGAGGATTCTTGGAGAAGTCTTCTACCATGTATTTCTTTTATTCTAGCTTTAGCTTTTTCTTTGTACTGGCACTTGAGTGGGATATTTATACTCTGATTTTTGTTGAGACTACGAGTATTTATTTCATGAGACATATTGGGTTTTGAGACATGTATGTTGTATTTGGTATTTGACTTATTTGGTTTATGAAGCAATTATGAAGTTTTTGTTTTGAACAAGTTATTATTTTAGTTTCAGCAGTTTTTGCCTATTTTTGTCTTGTGAATCTTAGTCTCTATTAGTATCAGTTATACCTACAATGCACCACGCCTTTTAATGTGTCTTATTGGGTATATTAAAGGGTGTGGGGGTGTTTCATGAGAACTCGACAATATGCAAGTAATCCTCCCATAATCCACCAAAGTCTAAAATGCATGCTCTTAACAAGTCTTCCAGGACCTTGTTGAACCTCTTAGGCTACCCATCTGTCTGTGGATTGTAAGCAATACTCATGCACAATTCTGTACTCAATAACTTCCGTAAACTTCACAAAATGCGCTAGTGAACAGCGAATCTCGATCACTAATGATAGTACTAGCACCTGCACTTAGTCTCACTATTACCTTCACATATATTTCAGCTAACTTTGGCGTAGTCCTCTTAGCTATCATTGGAATGAAATGGGCACTCTTAGTTAATCTATCATCTATGCCCCATATGCCTTCATTCCCAGCCCTTGTCCTTGGTAACCGAACATACGAACTCCATAGATACTGGATCCCATTTCCATACTGGAACCTCTAAAGGCTACTGGAACCCATTTAGCTTATGATGTTCTGCCTTTACCTGCTGGCACGTAAGACATCTTGTCACATACTCTCCCACATCTTTCTTCATCCCTTCCCTGAAGAAACTCCACTTCATATCGCAATACTTCTTCGTACCTCTAGGATTTAAAGTAAATTTTGAACGATGATGTTAACAAATTTCTTTGTTAACCCCAGAACAACACTTAGTAAAGAGTTGGTTATGCAAGTCTTATGTCAACTTGTTGCATATGTTCAATAGCTAAGCCCCAGTCATGGTGAAATGTTCTACAACGAAGCCACGGTCATATCGAAATCATATCATATGTCATAAAATCATGCCTTTTTATTGAATATGCTATGCAATTGTAAATGTACAAGCCCTTATTTGCAAAATATGGTTGCAAGATTATAGTTGGCATTAATCCCTAAATTGATTTAGGTTACAAAAATTAAAAAGTAAGAAATGAGAGAAGAATTAATTGTCCCTTCCTCTATGCCTCTAGGTCTGTATATATAGGGGTTGAGAGGTGCGGCATTATTACCACGTGTCACTTTCAACATGCTTGGTTTTTGGTATCATCAGCCATCTCGGTGGCATTTGGCTTCATGCTTTGTTTTGAAGTTTTATGGCAATTTTTGTATATTAGTGGTTTACGACATCATATTCCAGCATTTAGGATCTACATTCGGCTTTATTGCTTTCAAAATCACCCGAAGGAGTGAAGGCATGCGACATTCTTAGTTGCACTGTTAAGCTACGAGAATAATTGATGGTTTATGATTCATGACATCACTAGTATAACATTCCTCTAATCATTGTCACTTCTTAGTGACTCACATTATGCTTCTGATATGCAACACCATGTTGGGTTAATGATTGATGAACCCTCTCTTGCTTCAATAACACACAACTCTTGTAAATTTGTAGCGACCCGTATTTTTACGGATCGAAACATCGTAAAACAGTTATCATTTGGTCGCATTGTTGATACATCATCCATAGTCTAAGTCCTAGGTCGTAGAGTAGTTAGGTCGGAGTAGACGACCTAAGAAAGTGGAGCGACCTAAGGAAGTTGGCGACCTAAGGATTTTGGGGATAGGTCGTATAGGAGATAAGTCGTGTGGTGGCTTAGGCCGTGGGGTAGGTTAGGTCGAGTGAGCGACCTAGGAGATTGGAGCGACCTAAGAGTTAGCAACCTAAGGTTTGAGCGACTTAAGGAAAGGCAACGACCTATGGCAGTTAGCGACCTAGTGGTTAGCGACCTAGTGGTTAGCGAGTTAGCATAGTTAGGTCGTAAGCAACCTAAGATAGTTAGGTCGTGAGCTTCTGTGTTCAGTTAGGTCGTGTGTGTGTTAGGTCGCGTAAGAGCTAAGCTGCATCTGGGTTAGGTCGTAGGTCACGTGGATGCGCTTATGTGTTAAGTCGCTAGGTCGTGAGGATGGGTAGGTCGCGTGGAAGCGCATGTGTGTTAGGTCGCGACTTAGTTAGGTCGCGTAAGGGCGAATCTGTAAGTCGCGCGCATGTGTTAGGTCGTAGAAGCGCGCATCTGTTAGGTCGTAGGTTGGAGTTTTCGCTAGGTCGCGTAGAGGCTGGAATTGTTAGGTGTGGGTTTTAGGTCGTGGGTTTTTAGGTCGTGAACGACCTAAGAGCGAACGACCTAAGGTGAAATCAGCCTATAAATAGGAGGGTTCTTCTTCATTTTTGGGATTTGGATTTTGAAGCGACGAAGTGCTGCCATTTTGAGAGCTCGAGTTCTACACTTCTTCACTTCTTTTCTCCACTTTAATCTTGTGCTTCCTTCCATCCAAATCGAAGATCGAATTGAAGATTCAAGAGCTTAGATTGAAGATCTACATCCATCAAAGAGAGATTTCATCATTTGAAGCGGATTTGTGATATATCGAGTTAGATTCTTCGCTGTCCAGATCTGAAGTGTGTTGCTTTTAAGGTGTTTAGGTGATTTGGTGAGTGGTGATTATCTCTCACACGGATCCAAAGGAGTATATCGGATTGTTGGTTTGATTTGGTGTTAAAATAGTGATTTCCATGCATTTTCTTAAACCTAAGTATGGATCTATTGTTCATGATGATTTGACATCCATTTTACTACATGTTAATCTATGCAAGTTCATTCATCAAGCTGTAGAGATATTGCTCATAATTCATGCTTGTTAAATTTGGACTCTTTATTTACAAAATTGCCATTTTAGTTATAATTGCTTTTAGCTCTTGTTTGCATGATTGATTTCTTGGATTAATGATTGATTTTTATAAATTAGTTGATTAGTTGATGGATTTAGACAAGATGGTCGAAGATGATTCAAAAGCTAAGGGAAAGGCTCTTGAATTGGAAAAGCTGCTCGTGGCATATGTGGCGGTTGATGAAGCTCATATGGATAGATTTGATGATGATGTTGAGATGAGGCTTTGCTAGGATGTGATGAAGCGAGGCATGATATGAGATAGTCTTGGTTTAATCCAGACGGGATCATTCCAAGCATGTTGATAACTCGATGAAATGGTTCGAGTTGAGGATAATGGTTGGCTCGAGAGGCGCTTAGGCTAGTATGGAAATAGTCGTCGAGGAGAATGACTAGAAGGCTGAGGTTTCATCGTTATTGAAGGTTCTAGCAGGCTCAAAGCAAGAGTACGTTGGGCAGATTCGATAGTCCCTAAAGACTATGATTGTAGTCGAGTACTCTGGGCAGATTCGATAGTCCTAGGCATGGGCTGCGACGACGATCGAAGTTGTGTCTAGAACCGGGGTTGCCATTAACCCTTGACGGACGGCTGAAAGAATGTGCCGGTCATTCAATTAACGGTGGTATCGAAGCAATGATAACAGTGATAGCCAGAGTCATGGATGTTTGGTTGTATCGTCATTCGGTCTCAAGAGCAGTGTTTTCTGGGTGCTTATCTGATCTTGGTTTAGGCCTTGGGGGTTTGTACTTGGAAAACATCGCCCTTGACTCGAGTGATAATTTCTTTACTTTAAATGGTTGCTTTGCTATGTTTTCTTCTGCTTAGTGTGTGTCTGGGGGCTATCACTGTAGAAAGAGGTGGAGTGGGAGGGTTGGATTCCTATTCCTTTTTCCTTTATGCTCTTTTGGTATGTTGTTAGTTAATTTACTGCTCACTAAGACTGTTGTCTGACTCAAGGCTTTATGTTTTAACTCTTATTGCCTTGGGCTGTTCGTCCATTTTGGGACGGGCAGACTAGGTAGCAGGTGAGAGGTGCTATTCTTGCTTCCGACGATGCTGATGACGAAGACGAGCTGGAGGCTTGCATATTATTTTCTTACTATATGTACTGGATGTTCCGCTGCTTGTATAATTCTCTGAGTGATATGTAGTGAGGCTTGATTATTGACTATTCAGATGTTGTATTCAACTATTATGAAGTTTTATATGATGACATCCTATTCTGTGAAGCTTCACTATATGTATATTCTATTGTATTTTGTCCATGCGCTGTGAGTTATACGATAGATTCTGCTATTTTAATTTACCCTGACAATCGTCCATGGCTGCCTGGCACACTTTACAGCGCACTATCTCTAGGTTCAGTGTGGGGGTCATGGGCGGTCGTCACAAAATTGTAAAGAACCGAAATGTCGAACACTTCGTATTTAAATATCTGAACTATTTAAAAATTTGAATCTTGAATTTAATGTTAACAAATTGATTTACTAAGCTTGTTAAACCCCTTTAAATCATAATTAATGATGGTAAATTTGTTTTGAAAAAATGTTACAAAAATAAATTCTTTGAAGAAATATTGATAATGCGACCAAAAATCATTCTATCGATAAACATTTTTAACCGTCAGAAGTTGTTCTGCTTATTTTTACATACACTTATTTTCTTAGGAAATCACTAAATGAAATAATTACTTTTTACAGTTACGAAAATAATTTCTTAGATGGGGTAATGGGTGATGTCATCAAAGATATAATGAAAATAAGCTTTTAAGGAAAGACTTATCTCTTAAGTGTTATGCAAAAGAGAGGTGATGGGAGGTGAGCCTTAAATGACATAAGTGGGGTGAGAACAAGCTTATAAAAGGAGTGCCATGCCCTAGATAATAAATCAAAAATTCCCAAAGCTTGAAATGAAGTAAGGGAATAAAAATAGTGGAAGTGCTTAAGCACTAATCCACTAATTCTTCTCTAACTTTTTCAAGTCTAAACCAAATCAACTCTAACCTCTTTCAAACTTTCACCAACAATGTAAAACACCTTATGAAGCTTAGATATAAAGTAAAAGTAGAAGGAATGTGAAGGAGGAGGGGGGATCTTGGATGGGCCATGAGCAATGGAAGAGGAGGGGAGGTGTTATCTTGGTTTGGAAGTACTAAAGGTTGGATCTTTACGAGTTTAATGATGGTTGGAAGTGTTCTTGAGTTTAGTTGTACTTGAGAATGAGTTTGGCATGGATCTAAGTGAGTTCTTTGACTATCTTTTTTGTATATATTTTGTCTATATATGTTGTGTTTGAATTATAAAGTTAAAGTGACATTAACTAAGTTAAGTTATAAACTTTGGACCCCTTTTGCTTTCGAAAGAAATTGGCAACTTTGTATTGTATAACATCACTTCTCTTAACCTTTTAGGCATGTAGTGTGGCCTTGACTTGACGTTTAAATGGTTGTTTGGATTGTTTGCTGAATTGAAGTATGTTTGAAAGTGTTTGAAGCGAGAATGGTCGTTATAAGTGCACTTCGATATCCCTTAATTTTAACTTATGTAAATTGGATATTTATGATCCTAATTTGGGATAATTTGATTTGATTGTTCTCTACACATATTTTGGTGTGTTGTACAGTAAATAAAAGGTATAAAATTTTCGAAAGTTAGAATAAAAATGTGGTTATAATTACACTTTGTAAATATAGCCTGTTTTCGGTAATTTTTATAAATAAATGGAAGGGTATTCTTGGGGGTTTCTTTCTACGATTTTTAAGTATCCTAAGGGTAGTACTTACAATATTACCTCCAAGTCTTAAATCATTTTTTAAAGTGGTCAAAACAAGGCATAAAGATTGTGTTTTTCAATGTTGTTTTTAAAAAGGACTTTTAACAGCATTTATAAATGCTGCAGTAAGTCGCTTATGGCTTTAAATGTTTCAAAATGATACTTAAATTTGGTAATTTTCTTTAATCATTTTAGAGATGTTTTCTAGCCCATTTTGAAGTTTTCTAAAGTTGGTTTTAAGTTTATATATACTTTTAATAATTATATATGTATTTTCAAGTAAATAGGTTTTATAATATAAACATGTTTTTCGTCAAATTATAAATTAGTTATTTGCAAATAATATTTTACATAGATATTTAAAACCAAATTAAAAGTATTTTTGAAATATATATAATTTTTGAAAAAGGTAATTGATTATGCATAACACTAAAAGCCGACGAGGTAGACTTTTCCATTTCTAAGAGTTAAGATTGATGTCAAGTAGGGATGTGAGCAATAGAGCTCTAACCTACCGGTTTCCCCTTGACCGAAGGATAGTTAAGTTGGAATGTCGGAAATATATTAACCTTTTTGTTTACTTATTTGTTTGAAAAGTAATTAACTTTAATTAACGCTAAACGCCGACAAAGTAGACTTCCCTATTTCTGGGAGCTAAGATTGATATTGAGTAGGGATATAAGCAATAGAGCTCTAACCTACCAGATTTTCTCTTGAACAAGGAATAGTTAAGTCTGGAATGATGGAAACGGGTTAATCATATTGTTTTCTTACTCATTTATGGAAGTGATTAATGCTATACTTAACACTAAAAGCCGAGGAGTAGATTTATCTATTTGTGAGATTCAAGAATGAAGTGTCTAGGCAAGGCTTTGATGCAACTAGTGCTCTAACTTACCCGGCTTCACTCTTGGGTGGGGAATAGTTAAGTTGAAATGTCAGAAACGAGTTAAGTATATGAACTTTTATTTTTACAAGCTATTTTTTTAACTAGATAATCGATTAGTCCACTATCGAACATAACCAAATATTATCTTGGATCTTTAAAAAAATGTTTAAAAATAAGCATAAGCGAAATTGTTTTGGGTTTGTAGTGGCAGTGTTTAAGTAACATTAGTCTTAAACCTTTTGAATGGATTTTTGAAAGTACTTAGAGCCTTAAAATTGATATTTTAAAGGAAATGGTAAGTAAGGAGTCTTTTGGAAAAAGGTTGAAAAGCGAAGGTTTAAAGTAAGAAATACTATAAATGATTTGTGAATATACTTATACCATTTGAGATAATTTATGAATACTTTATAAAGTATTAAAAGAGGACAAATGAATAGTAGAAATTTGTAAATGAAGATTTATTAGATAAAAGAAGTTTTGGTAATAAAAAAGGTTTTAATTAATATAAGATTAATTAAACAAAAATGAGATTAGAAGTCGCTTATGTGACTTAATCATGCTTTGTATGACTTGATCTTGGTTTGTATGTTTACTCATTAATGGAAAATATTTATTCGTATACTTAGCACTAAAAGCCGATAAAGTAGGCATGCCTATCTGTGGGAATTAATGGTGATGTTCATGTAGGGATATACGCAATAGAGCTCTAACCTACCGGCTTTACTCTTGATCGAGGGATAGTGTGAGATGAAAATATCAGAAATGTGATAAGTATACCAAACTTGGTTTCCATATGCAATCGTTCTCATTATTATAGAATGAACAAATTCATCGATTCGGTCTTGAAGAGACCGGGATCAGTAAGTGTTTTGCTTATCGAAAACCACTTCTAGACTTGGATACGTGTTCTATCTATTTGATGTGGATATGTTCGAAATGCTGGAATCCATGTGTATTTTTGAGATCTGTTCGAGATGTGGGGATCCAATTAGGAATTCATGTTCTGTTCGAGTGATGAAGACTCATGTGAAAAATGGTGAACATGACCTCGACATCGGAAATGGAAAAAGACAGAGCAGGCTGCATAACCTGGGGTTTAGCTGACCTACATCAAGGTGTTATCAACTTCATATCTAGAGACACTTATTGATTGTTGGACAATGGGAGTTGATGCTATTTGGTTCCAGATGGTTCATTTTTATATTCGCGTGTGGGCCACTTGTGTTTACCTTGTTGTATATTTTATCTAAAGATATACGATGCTTGAAAGGTATTTTTTGATCCTCGTGCTTGGAGATCAGCTTCAGTTTACTAGAGGCATCTTCGCGAAAAATCCAATATGCGAACGTACCTTAACGGTTTTGATTGTATTCCTAATATGCTGTTGAATGTGACCAATAAAATCATTCCAGCTATTTCCTGGTTTTTATACTACACCCTAGACATTATCTAGTATATCACCTTATGTACTTAATAGATGATGGTTCTTTTGAAGGGATAACCGTTATGGCATTCCATGCTATCTCAAAAGTATTGTTATATGTTGTACACATAATTCTTGAGTTTCTCACACCATACTTATGTCTGACGTTTGGTTTTTGTTTTCATAAATTCCTCGCGTGTTCTTTCCAGTAGTTTGAGAAAGACTGTTTTCGTTGACGTTCTTTGGAGCTCAAGAAGACGAGCTGGACGTTTCACCTATCATAGTATTCTTATTTTTGATGCATTAATATATTACATATATTAGCTTTTGTGAGCACAAGTTGTTATAACTATCCATGCTGATGATACTTAGGTTTTGTGACTTCGAAATTTCTGTATGGGAGTAACTCTTTATATTGTACTTTTAATATTATATATTATCGTTCCGCTAGTGAGATTCTGATATTGTGTTCCTTCTTCCTTGTTCTGTTCTTTTCCTTTTTTATATTACCCTAACTTTTCATCTTTTCGGCACTTAGGTGATCGGCACGTGAATACCTTGGATGTATTAGTGTTGACATTCAAGGTCAAAATGCCGGGTCTTTATAGCTGGTATCAGAGCCAGGTTAAGTGAGAACCTTGGCTTTGGTAAGGTATGGCTCATTAGAAATAGAGTAAGCGACGTCCTAGAATGAGTTGAGTGTATTATACATATGAAAGCGTATTTGTAAATGTTATAAACGTATACCATAAAGGTGATTATAACTGTGAAAATTAAAGAACTTAAATGATGTAACTTATATAAGTGTGAATTGTTAAAGTATAGTTCAATTAATATAAGGATTAATGATGTTCATTTGTTAAACCTCATTAATTTGTTTAGCCATGCTCGGCTAGTTATAAGCATTGACTATTGTTGGTTAATGGTTTATTTATGCTTGACCAGTTTATGGGCAGTTTTAACTTTTCACTGCATGGGTTTGGTAGACAATAAGTGAAGATGCATTAAAACGAACATCTTTTGAATTTAATTTCACAATTTAAGCGTTCGGTGGCCATGTTGGGTTAAAAGTTAACTTTAGTAAGAGATGTTTATTTAACCTGGGAAAGATAATACATTTTGTAAATAAACATTTGTGAAAAGATTTATATAAGAAAGTAGTTTTATACAATTATGGTTTATAAAATATGATTTATAAGCAAGAAGGATTTAACTGATATTTTGAGAACTTAAATTTCGGTGTCTTTGAAAATGTTTTTCATGATTTTGGAGAAAATAATAGTAGTATTATTGAAAGTAAGTATTTGGGAAATTGGTTTATGAAATTAAGACCATGGCACTTAGTAATATTTACGAAGTATTTGATACCATTTTGAAATAATTTTGGTTAAGTCCGAAAGACATGAATTGGATGTACCGAACTCACTTTCATCGCTTGAACATAATTCTAGTGATGATTTCAGCATCATCGACATTCATTTTCAGGTTTCTAAGTGGGGGTTGCTATAGGATTGTTTGAGTAAAATAGATTTTGATTTGATTCTGAAAGTATGATTTGTTATATAAAAGATATATGTGTATATTATTATTTCAAAATGAGATGATATAACACCTGGCGTTATTTTTAAAAGTTTTTCTTTAAAAGAAATAGGATATGAACATTTTGGTATAGAAAAGTTTTATATGTATACTATGTAGGGTGCCCGAGTGGTAATGGCATAGCCCGGAATAAATGGTGGAACTTTTCATGTTTTGCCATTTTAGGTAAGGTGTGTTTGATAAATTTTTGAAATTTGTTAAGATATTTTATGGAAAAATGTAGCCTATGCAATAGGATTGTATGGTATGTATATCATGATATATATATATTTTTAGTAGTTTTCATTTGTTAAAATGGAACGGGACTTTCGGTGATTTTGGACAGTTGGAAACTTCTGAATCGTTATAGAAGTTAAGACAAAAGTATTTTGTGAAGATATAAAAGTTGAGTTTATATAACACTTACATTGAGAAGGTAGTTAGTTAAAACAAGTTTTGAATTAGTTAAACATGCTTATTAAGTAAAAAAATTCGATGTTTTGTATATACTCTTAGAATGTAGTGGAGTATTATACGAATGTGAACTTAAATTGTAAAATGTTGATAAACTTGAAGTTATGTTTTATGGAATGATTCATAAATGATTTTAGTATTGAATGAAACATACTATTTTTATAAAAGAATGTGATAAAAGATATTGGTATAGTTAAGGAACCAATAGGATAAATTGCATAAGTTGTACATCGGTCATTTTATTCGCATGATTATTCTTGACTAAATATTCGAGTACATGATTTGGAGGTAGTTTACACCGGTCCGAACAAGGATTTTTGACTATTTTTGACGGCGAACACTTGATATGGATTTTTAATATGATCCTGAAGTTTTCTATCATAGTTTATAGCTATGTAAGTAGAACGAAGGTTTCTAATCAAGGAACCAGATCAAAGTCCGCATTAGAGAGGGCAAGTGATCTATACTAGTTAGGAAGTGAAATTTATGTGATCGAGAAAGTGATCAGATCAAATATTGAAAATGGATGGTCCGTGTGCATCAAACGGGCTTTAGTATATGCATGCTATGTTTTGTTGGCTTATGGAGAGTTTAGGTGATGACTCTTATGTAGAAAAGTGAAATCGACGATTTCTGTTTGATGATAATTAACATTTGTTTTATTTAACGTGTTTTTCTAGTGTTGTTCATTTCTAGGTTTTAAACAATCTTGGTTGTGGAAAAGTTTTCTTTTGGTATAAAAGAATGCATATACAAAGAAATGGCAACAAATTAAAAATCTAAAGCAGAGAATATATCAGTGCGCAATTAGAAGCAGTATATATGAAGGAGAAACAAGTAGAGATTAGAAGCATTGGAAACAAATTAAAAATATGAAGCAGAGAATATATAAATGTGAAGTCAAAGGCAGTATATATGAAGAAAGGAGAATAAAATAGTGATTGAAATCGAAGAATTGTATACACAATCAAATGATATATTTTGAAAGATATAACATAATTTATTTCCCATTATGTAAAGATTTTAATTTGTATAAAGGGAGACAAATTATCTCACAAATCAATTCCATCTCTGTATATCCTCATACATATTTGTTTCCACGTATTCACATCCTCTTCATGAGCTTATATAAACAACTCCATCCACACATCCATATCTATCAGTAGCAAATAACTTCACTACCATCAACAAAGCAATTTCAGTTCATCAATACAGATCAACCAACTCCTTTTTTATATCAAACTTCATCCATATCATTACTTTAACATATCTCATCACCTACACCATCTCGGATTGAGTAGCTGCTATATCACTTTATGGCATAAATGACTGCATCCATTATCATCTACAAACATATCGAGCATCTAGCACTGTAGCTTTGGATCACATCTTGGTGGCAACATTCGAATTTAGGAGGCTGACTGAGCTTAGATGGGGGTGGCAATTATCTCAAGGCGAGGCGATGACTTTTGATTTGCGGTGAAGCTAGATTGCGCCTTCTAGATTGGGTGAAGTCAAATTATTTTTAGGAAAGAAGATTTCAATTTGAAGAGAAAATTAGAAGTGGCTTGAGTGTTAAACATTAGAGGTCACATGACACATCAAAGGGGAGTTTGATTTCAATTTGTAATTTCACTTTTTGGTTTAGTCTTTTTTTTTTCTTTTGAACTCTAGAATTGGGTTTTGAGCTATGTATTGTAGTTTAAAGATTCTAATCTCAAGGGTTTGAGTTTAGGTAGAGTTATTAGTCATAGAGTCAGAATATTTGTTCGCATTGTCTATGAGTTTACTGTTTGTAAGCGTTTGAATATTTAACTCTAGTAATAGCTTTGGGGCAATATTAGGCATTAAGCCGAAGTTGGGTATATCTTATGTTTTTTTTCTTTCATTTAATTTTTCGCAATTTGATTTATCTGTTTATCTGCAAAATATTTTAAATACCTTCTTCACCCCCCTCTAAGGCAAATTACTCGATCCTATAAGTGGTATCAGTTCCTAGGTGTTAGGCTTACTCTAGAGTCATGTCTGTTTCTAATAATGCTTTTTCTAAGGGCTAGTCTATAGCTAGACCACCTATGTTCAATGTAACTGATTATGCTTACTAGAAGGCTAGGTTGAAAATATATATAATCTCTGTTGACTAATGTATGGGATATAGTTGAGATAGGGTATACCCTCTCCCCCCCCACACAATAACAATTAATGATGTAGAATACCTTAAGCCCAAAGACAATTGGGATGTAGTTGATAAGAAATTGCTTTCATTAAATGCTAAAGCAACAAGTTCCCTTATTTGTGCACTTGATAAAAATGAATTTAATTGAAACTCTCATTGTTTGACTGCACAAGAAATATGGCACATTTTGGAGGTTACACACGAAGGTACATATCAAGTCAAGGATTCATGTTTTGCTCTACTCAGCAATGAGTATGAAAATTTTGTGATGCTAAAAGATGAAAGCATTAAAGAGATATGCAGATGCTTTTCTATGTTGGTATATAATTCCAAAGCTTTGGGAAAGGTGTACACCGAAGCTGAGTTGGTTCGAAAAATACTCAGAATTCTTCCAAAGAATTTTGAGGCAAAAGTGATAGCTATTCAAGAATCATAAGATCTCAACAAACAAAGCATGGAGGAGTTGATTGGAAGTCTTTTGACCTATGAAATTGAACTCAAAGCTAGGGATGATTGTGAAATTTCAGACTTCTAAAAGAAATTAATTACGCTTAGCAGCACTCTCGACAGTGATGATAAAAATAATCATATCACCGAGCTAGCAATGTTGATGAATGGTCTTAAGAAATGGTCCAAAAAAATTTCAAACCTTGAACCAAAAAAAGGGCCAATTCAAAGTCAATTAAGAACTCAGATAATTTGAATGTAGAAACCATGTGCTATAGATGTTGAAAGACGGATCATATCCAAACCAACTGTCCACTAATTCAAAAGGAGAGAGGAAAGATAAAGAAATAAAGAGCATTTTGTTGCAACTTGGGACGATGAAGAAGCGGAAGAGTGCACTGATGGTGATGAAGTTGAAGAAAATTTGTGTTTGATGGAACACTTAACCCATGATGATAGTGATGACGACTCAAGTGAGGTATCGAACTATACTTATCAAGATTTACTTTTAATGTTTCATGGACCTACCAGAACGATTGATAGTCTTAATCTTAAAAACAAAAGGTTGGAATCTGAAAAATCTAACCTACTTCACATAAATGATAGGTTAGAAACTAAACTTGAAAAAATTAAAGAAGTTCAAAACCTTGAATGTGAAAATTGTTGGTCTTGAAAAGGGGAGGTTGATGAATAAAAGAAAAATCTTGAAACTCTGAAAAGTGAGATTTGTTGTTAAAGAAAAATGATGATGTAAAGAGAGAAAAATTTATTAACAAATGTACCATGCTTGTAGAAGAAAACAAATCACTTAAATCCACAATTCAAACTCGTGAGTCAACTGTTAAAAACTTTCTAAAGGTGAACAATCAACTAATATGCTTTTAGGAAATCAACTATTTGCAAACAATAGGAAAGGACATGGTTTCGGTAAATCATAACATTATATGGAAAATAGGATTGACAATGCCCGTGGTAGAAGTGTATTTTCAAAATGTATAAGCTATGGTAAAATTGGACATAGCTGTAACGACCCGATATTTTCAACCATTCGCATCCATTATAAGTGTATAGGTAGACACTCATGCCGGAATTAAATTGCTCAAAATACCGCGTTGTAAATAAAAATTTGGCAAATCTCAGAATATGCAGTAAATAAATATAATCACAGATCACAGACACAGAGTAAAATAATGCAGCGGAAGTAAAAGAAATAATAGTTCATGAAGCTACTATATAAATATATCAGAGTTACATAAGATATAACAGAAGAAATAGAATACAACAAAAGTCTCAATATGATAACCAAGTACATGCTGAGTAGAACAACGGAATTGAAATAGATAGGACATGACAAGCAGATAATCTCCAGCGATTCAAATCTCCAAGAGAGTGGAAATCCAAATCTATGAATAACTCAGGCTGACCCGAGCGTAAAGCAAAACACAAAACACTCGAATCAGGACAATATATACTTATATAATATAAACCAACTCAAGTGAACTGTAATAAGGTACAAGTAACTTAGAAGATGCTTGGGACCGCCCATCCTCTAAGGGTCCGTTAAACTATTTACTATATAGTAATATACGCTATATACAGTAGTGTCTAATCAGTAAAGTATAATCATATAGAAAATAGCGTTAAGGGGATGGAGAACCTTAACGCGGTCGGATCTTAAAATCATAATCGTAGTAAAGCTCGATATGGTAGGTGACACGGCACACAAGGCAATGCCAGGGTAGATATACCAATTACGCACACGGACTGATGGATACGCATAGCAGCCACTACCGTTCCACCTCGAACAACACTCCCAAATCGGAGGATGGCCATCTAATCAATCACAAGTAAGAGTATAATATCGAAGAAATGTGTCCGAGAAGAGGTGCTACCTCACTGGTCCGAGATCGCTCCTGTTTTAGCCACCTTATGCCAACTCACGGGAGTTGGGTCCACGTAACATACCTTAAGAACATCGCCACCATCCTACTTCATTCTGGAATCTCCACCGCGTACACGGTTGTCAAAGTGGTTTTCGGTATCGACAGAGAGTATGTCCATATCCGATCCCGGTCTCTTTGCCAACCAATCGTTATTATAACCCGTGGTTATAACTTTTAAAAACAATACTTTACTTCAAAATAAGATATCATTTCAAAATCATGTCTTTATCAAAATAAAGATTTATCATTTCCAAATCATTTCAATATTCCAAAATATCGTATCCTTTCAAACTTCTTTTCAAATCATTTCAATATACCAAAATATCATATCTTTTCAACTTCATTTCAAATCATTTTAATATATCAAAATATCATATCTTACAAACTTCATTTCAAATCATTTTAATATATCAAAATATCATATCTTTGATAGTTATACTTCGAAATCAAAATCATTTTTATTTCAAAACTATGTTCATTTCAAAACAACATCATTTCCATTTCAAACATATATTCACCTTTCAAATAGTCTATACTTTCAAAGTTATAATTCTTTTGAAACTAAAACATTTGAAATCATTATACTTTGAAAATCACAACATTTCGAAAACATATATTTGAAATCATCTTTTAATTCTACATATTTACAAATTTATTAAATTAAACCCAAATTCCAAATTTTAATTTTAATTTAATTCAAACCATCATTTTCAACTCAAATTCAGTTTACTAACAAACCATTTCAAATCTTATAATTTCAAATATAGGTTTAATTAACAAAATACAATATTCAATCTTTAGTATATTTCAAAGCTTAAATATCCCACATTTCATAAATTCAAAATCATTTATATACATTTCAAAATATCAAAATATCATTCAAAGCATCATTCATTTATATTTCATTTAAATACCATTTGAATCCATTCATTTTATTAAATTTAAATACCATTTTAAACTCCCATTAAAATCAAATTCTTCCATTTAAAACCATTTAAATGTCTCTTCATTATCTTTAGAAATTTAACATTTAATTTCCAAAATTATATCATTTTCCAAAGATTATTTTTCATTAAAATTTATTAAAACAACAAAAATACAGTTTCCGTAGCACTTACAAAATGCTACGTAAAGTTATAGTTTAAAATAGTTCATTTAACAAAACGACAGCACTTAAATGCTGTAATATATTTCCATTAAATTTAAAATAACTTAAATGTTAAGTTTGACCACTACAGCACTTACAAAGTACTATAATAGCCTTTATTTCAAATTAACTTTTTTAGTTCATTTAAACAACTACAGCATTTGCAAAATGCTGTAATATCTTTTACATACATTTCAAAAATGTTGTCAAATCAAATTCAGAGTTTAATTACCTTTTCACAAATTTAACTAAATTTCAAATTTTATTTAATTAACTTAAACTTTTAATTAAAACAAAATTTCACATTTCCAAGTCAAGTTATATTTTAAAAGATCACTTTTAAACATTCATTTATTTTACCACTTAAATTCATAGAAAAATCAATAATACTTTAATAAATCATTTAAATTCAAATTAAATCAAATTATCATAATTACCATTTTCCAAATATAATTAAATTTCCATTTTATTTACATAACTTAAATATCATTTTTAACCAAAATTCCAAATTTCCAAACTTGAGTTATATTTCAAAAAAATCCAGTTAAACCATTCATTTATTACATTTTTAACACATAGAAAAATCATAATTTCTTTAATTCAAAAAAATTTCAAAATATGTTTAAATCAAATTTCTTAAATTTATATTTTTAAAATACTTAAAAATATCCAAAACACCTTATAAAATAACCACGGGCCTGTATATAGTTTTCTAGCCTAGGTCAAGTGATACGGATATGTATCATTTCAATCCGTAGTTTAAAAAGAAAAATCCGAGTTCTATCATTTCAAACCCGCAATCCCAAGTTAAAATAAATTAAATAAAAACCATTCAGGCCTATCATTTCAGCCCATAACGATTTTTCCCTATTCTAAAGTCCGTTCGGGTATGTATCATTTCAACCCATAGTGATTCTAGTCTACAGGGAACTTGCAATGGTGATAACTGATATAAATAACAGAATAACATTAAATAACAGTAACATATGATATAACAGGTGTAATAACAGGTGTGAACATCATATGATAATAATATAGGCATATATAACATGATAATATATTTCTACAGATTCATAGGGTGTCAATTTACTAGTTATATAGGTACATATTGTCTGGTGAGAATAACTCACTTGTTTAAGCTGGAGATGATGACCAAACAAACAACACAGAATCTTTGAAGGCACGACAACATGAATATGATTTGAGAGTGGAGAGCCAAATATAATTGCCTTGTATACATATAAACAAAACAAGACAATGTATACATAAATATGTAACACAAAACAATATCGAAATGACTTAAAATAAAAAAACAACAAAGGGCAAAGTGATTCGACCTTTCTTTAACCATTCAAGAGCTTGACCAAGGGGATCTTTTGCTCAGCCATAGCTGGACATAATCTCAGTTTATGGCATCAAAATAGCATGGCAACAAGGAGATGATGATGGTAGGAGTTACATATGAATAAGACAAAGGGTCAAGGCAAAATAAGTGGAGTTTTGGTGCATTTTTGGCTCATCCAAAGGCAAGTGGGGCTCGGCCCTTGCATGGTACAGGTCTGGACAGTGGAGGGTGATGGTGCAGCAGCAGCCAAATGTCATGTAGCAAGTGGTGGTGGTGGCTAAGGGGGTGGCCAAAGCAAGATATGGAGGGTAGGTGATGATATGTGTGGTCTAGGCAATGTTTTGTGGAGTTTTGTGGTGATGGCTTCAAGTGGAAGGTCATGGCCTGTTTTGGTCAGAGGGAAGGGAGTGTTTGCTATAGTAGATGGAGGAGGTGATGATGGGGATGAAGGTGGTAGAGGCTAGGCCAAGCAAACATGTGAAGAGATCAAGCAAAATCATTGAAAGAAAAGAGGAAAAGTGAAGAGAAGAAGTAGAGAATGGAAGCCATTGGCAAATTTTTCTTAGCCGTGAGTTTGAGGAGATGAGAACTGAAATTTTGAGAAGCTTTTCACGTGAATAAGAGAGAGGTATAGCTGAAGGAAGTATAAGGAACGGCCAAAATAACTGATGTATTGATTGAAAAAGAAACGGTAAAAGAAACGGTGAAACGACTTTACGTTTCTTAGCTTTTAAAACCTTCCATACTTCCTTTTCTTTTAAATCAAATAAAATGAAATAAAATTCAGCAAGTACATCTAAAAACCGAAACAAAGTGAAATAAAATAAAAATATATAATTAAATTTAAAGAAAATATAAAAAGAATTAAGGAAATTGCTTAAAAATAGTAAACTAGTCTAGAAAATTTGAAATTGAATAGAATAAATTTTAGAAAATTCATATGAGCTTGTAATATATTTTTAAACATAAATAATAACATAAAATAAAAATATATTCACAAAATAAATATTAAAAATTTAATTTACATATAATTTTTAAATGGAGAAAATAGCAGAAAATAGGAAAACAGCCTTTAAAAATAGGAAATTATCATAGTAAATTTTGGAAAATTCTATTATTATTTTTAAAAATATTTAGAGATGAAAATATACATAAATTAACATATTTACACATATTAAAATAAATAATAAGAAATAAAATATGATTTATAAAAATTAAAATAGGCAAAATTGCACAATAAAACAAATTATACTAAAAATTGAAATGTACATAACTTTTACATTTTAACTCCGTTTTCAATGAAACGAAAAGCAGTATTCATGTTATTAAATCTATTTTCATAATAAAAGATAAAATTTAAAATTTAAAATATTTAAAATTTAAATTTAAAAGTCAAAGTTTGACTATTGACCAAAAATTCACATTTTCTGGAAATATTTAATTTAGTCATATTTGGAATTCTAATCCACATCAAAATAAAAGTTTATACTTAAATAAAAAAAATTTATTCTTTTTCATAAATAAAGCTTTTAAATCTGGAAATCAATTTAAAAATAATTGTAAAATACAGGGTTGTTACAATAGCTTTGATAGATGTTGGAATAGGAACAAGTGTAAACATGTTAGATAAATTTGGGTTCCTAAAGGCTCTCTTAGTACATTTGGATTACCAAACTATTTTGTTGCAAAGGCTGATAGACCAATGAAGTTTTCTAGGTCATCTTTTTCTCCCTACTTGTAGGTATGTTGGAGGGCTAAGGAACAACATGAGTGGTACTTGGACTCAGGTTGTTCCAGACATATGACGGACGATAAACCAAATTTCCTTAGTCTAGAAGATTATAGAGGTGGGAGTGTTACTATAGAAGACAATGGTAAATGTAAGATTGTTGGGAAAGGAACAGTAGGTTACAATACTTTCTTTCTGCCTAGTGTTCTTTATATTGAAAATTTACACCATAATCTCATCTCTATAAGCCAACTATGTGATAAAGGTATGAGCGTTGTCTTTGATGTTGATATATGTAAAATCATCGATAACTCTTTGAGTGAGATTGTGTTTACATGTCAAAGAAAAGGGAATATCAACACTCTATCGTTTGATGGTCTAACCCTTTCTAGGTGCTTAGTAGCTAAAAATGAGGAAGCCACCTTATGGCATAGATGGCTAGGACATGCTAGCATGGGACTATTGGAAAAGCTTGAGAGAAAAGAGTTAGTCAAAGGATTGATACATCAGAAATTTATGAACAATAAAGTGTGCAAAGCTTGTACAAAGGGTAAATTTAATAAATCATCTTTTCATGCCAAACACACCATGAGTACCTATAGAGTTCTTGAATTAATTCATGTGGATTTGTTTGGGCCTAATGATATCACCAGTTTAAATGGTAAGAAGTATTGTTATGTGTTAGTTGATGATTACTCTAGATTTACTTGGGTTTACTTTCTAGCCAAAAGTCTGAAACTTTCGATTATTTTTCAAAATTTGTAAAACTTGTTTAAAATGGAAAAGGTGTCTCAATAATAACTATAAGAAATGATCTGAAATGACCCTCCTATTTCCACCCTAATTTCATAAGGATTTTTTTTTAGAGATGATATATAGATATATCATTCATTACAAATATATTTCCCAGAGTCATTTTCTTTCTCCAATAAACAAAATATATCCAGGATCAAGATAACTTACCAATATAAATATATCAGTGTATTTTTAATAACATACACATACATATGAAGATGTATGTGTTCCTCTTGTTTATATTCAGAGTATATACTTTATTTTTTTTTATTTGTTGTACAAGAACATTCTGTTTGATTTAGATTTTAGCAATTCAGATTAATTGATTTTTGACCATAGAATCCACTGGAAACATGTACTTTAGTCTGTTATTCTAATTAAGAAATGATCAAGTAATAATCAGTGGAAAGCAAGCTTTTAATACGGATGATTGTGTAAAAGTCTGTATAGTATCAAACTCAGGTTAAAAGAAAGTGGATCATAAGTGAACACAAGCAACATCTAGGCGTAATGGAAACGCGCCTAACTTATACATGAGAGGTCACGAGTTCGAGTGCTATGCTGGTCGGTTCAAACACAATTTTTGTTTTTTTTTCTCCTGTATGGTTTGAAATCTGATATCTACCTATATCTGCACATATATGTTTAATTTTTGCCTATAATCTAACATACAAAACAATATTTCTTACTTTATTATTTTTGAAATCCATTCCTACAACTGTTCTAGGAATTTATGTTTATATTTTTGCCCAGATATCAACATGTACACAGATATACATGTACATGTCAATATCTTTGCTCATTTTCCAGAAAACTGGATGAAACAATTGCTAAATGTACTAAGCTTTTGAAATGCATTTTTATTTTCAGAATACAATCTATCATGATCAACCAATACTTCATTTATTTGAAGCTGGTTAACTCATGAATCCTGTATCTGCTACACACTAGTTCAAAGCAATGGAGATACCATTCATTGCATTCTGTCTGAAGCTTTTAAAAACATTTTACTTTTCTCAATACAATTCAGAAATGAATTCAAACTTATTTACAAAGCATTTCAGTAAAAAGAAAATAGAATCCTTTTAAGTTTACTTCTTGCTAAATCCAGATTTTATTCTAAAACTCAGTGCTCTGTTATGTCCCAAGATTAGCTAATACATATATAAATTATGCAAAACAGTAGCTCACATAATTGTATATTTCTTACCAGATTTTTATAGCTGATACTTGAGCATATTTTTCTTGTTTATGTTTCAGACACTACTTCAAAAACAAATCAAACCTTAACACACAACAATTTCAACAGAACAACAAATTTAATCTGACACTTTACAGAACATAAGGGCAACTTGATCACTAACCATAAAATATTCAATACATGACTGGAAATCTTAGAAACATAAAATTTTTCCTGAATACATGCAGATATAATCAATTTAAGCTCTTATTGAAACTAGCTAGCATGTTCATTCACTCCTCCATAATAGCCATAACTTCATTTTTACTTAGTGCCTGGGTTACCTGAAAGAGCATGAGTGGCTGCCTCATTTTAAAATGAGACACCCCATATGCCATGAGCAAACAAGGGTCAGATCTATGATCTGGTATGAGTAACATCAATACATTCATGATATTAAGCAATAGAGAATATAAGGGTACTAACTTGTTATTTAAGCAAATTTCTGCAATCAATTACTTTAACATAGTATAATTAAGTTGATTCAGGTATGATATATTCATTTATCATTCTTACACTTGCATACATAATCATGCAAACATAATTATCTATTTGCAACAATTGCATTCACTGGAACCATCTTGGTTCCATACCATTCAACCTAAGAAATATCCATATTCCTATTTCTTCATTTACAGATTGTATAATTCAATTTAAATCCCTGCCTCATCTGCTATTAAGGAATCACAGGGACACATTGCAATGAACTAATTCACATCATTGCACAAAGATCTCAGGGCTTAAACAAACCATGTGCCAACTTGCATACTTCAAATATGACAAGCATTCCAGCAGTCTTCTTGGCCTTCCCTTCCCTAGTTTATTTACTAGTGTATTGTCTTAAATCCTATCATCAAATATGCTAAGTGAACATGTCACTGCAAACATGGAAACATCCATAATCTTTCCTAGCGTAATTCTCCTCAGAAATAAGCAGACAGTTATTTCCTAAATTGGGTCAATATGTCTTGATCTTAGTAAAATATAAGAATATTTTCAACTGTAAAAAGAGGCATGGCATGTTCTTATTATATTGATCTGCAAGCCTTTATGATTGATTCAGATTCAGGATCTGGTTCAATCATAATTTTAGCTTGTGGGTTTCTTTTTTTTTTTGATTTGATTAAGGGCTCAACACTTAGAAAATTTCTATTGCACCCTTAACATTTTTCTTCTCAAGCCTCAGCACTTATACCAAGTATAATGCAGCTCCCAACATTTTTGTAAAGTTTCCATGCCATAGATCTATAACAGTTGAGAGTATTCTCTATATAATTTTTAAGATCCTAAACTTTAACATTTATGAGTATAAATAAAACAGTATGATACTCATCCAAAGACAAATGTCTCAACCAATCAAAGATCATCAAAATCATCCATATTAAATCATATCAGATTTAAAATAAGACATCCAAAAAGCATTGATGAAATCATATACATCAAAACCAGAAATATATAAATGGCAATATAAAAAGTGGCTGCCTCATCTCAGGTCTTAATGCCATGAACTCAGTGAGGTTACTCACCTAAATATTTCTTCTTATTAATCCAGAAAATCCTTGTATGAGTGTTTTCTTCTTCCTTCCAATATTTTTCTTCCTTTCTTATTTTTGTGCAGCTCGGGGTAAAGATAATTCTTCTGGCTAAAACTGCCTATTTATATGCATTTTTCCCACTAGGGTTTTGTTAAAACAGAATTCCATTTCTGTCCTGGCTAGCATCATGCATTTCTCATTCATAATACCCCGGCCATATTAACCAATTTAAAGGCTGCATTTTCTTTATTTTACTTTTCAAAAAATGGCCACTCACCTAGTCATGTTAAAAGTGTGACTATCCTATTTCATATTTTAATTATTCCTGAGAATCCCCTTTGCTATTTTTGCCTACACAAGCATATTGACTTGTATCACATTTCATGTCATTTTAATGTTATAGTTTCACTTGCTTATATATATATACTTTTTAGTACTTAAAAATGTATATTTGTATACATATCTTATCTAGGCTTATTTAATTCCTTTTTAATTTCAGAAACATATGCACCTATATGTATACAGGTTTACAAATCCTTAATATATATATATGTATAATTTTCTTTTTTGGGTTTTAAATAAAATTTGTTTACTGATTTAAAGTAAAACTTACTTTTCTTATTTTCTAAGATGATCCATATAATTCCAGAAATCAAATAACCATGTTGCAAAATCATGTTTGTATTGCTTTTTAATTCTTGTTTTAAATCCAAGAAATCTGGAGTTCTTCCTTGTGCCATTTCAGTGTGCACGTGCACACATATACTTGCACACTATTTATTCCAGAAATTTCACCATATTTAAATCTAAATATTTCAAAAATTAAATCATTTTACAAAAATGATTTTTCACAAAATTTTGGTGTATTACATTCACCCCTCCTTTTAGGAATTGTGTCCTCACAATTTTTCTAACATTTATAACAAGCATTATTTTCTTTTCTGAAAACTTATCAAACATATGCATAAGCAAACAAATTCAACCATATCAACCATGCATAAAAAAAAAATTCCAGAAAAAAAAATTACCTTTTAATTTGCAAAAAGCTTAGGATAATCCATTCTAATCTTATCCTCTAACTCCCATGTGCAGTCATTAGGATCACTACTCCACTGGATCTTAACTAGTTTCAAGGTTTTGCTCCTTAATTTCTTTTCTTCCTTGGCTACAATCCCCACTGGTTCTTTTTCATAAACCAAGTCAGGATTTATTTGAATTTTGGTAGGCTCTTCCAAAATGTCTTCTTTATCATGTACCCATCTTCTAAGTTGGGACACATGAAAAACATTATGCATTGCTTTCATTTCCTCTGGTAGTTCTAATTTGTAAGCCAATGAACCAATTCTTTCCAGAATTTTATAGGGTCCAACATACCTTGGTGTAAGCTTACCTTGCTTGCCAAATCTCAAGACTTTCTTCATAGGTGAAATCTTGATGAAAACAAAGTCTCCCACTTCATATTCCACTTGCTTTCTCTTCCTATCTGCAAATTTCTTTTGCCTATCTTGAGCTGCTGCTATTCTTTTTCTTATTAACCCAATTTTCTCTGTAGTTTCTTTAACATATTCAGGTCCTAGAACAGCCCTTTCTCCAGTCTCTACCCAGCATATAGGTGATAAACATGGCTTGCCATATAAGGCTTCAAATGGTGCCATCCCTATGGTGCTTTGGTAACTGTTATTGTATGTGAATTCAGCTAGATGGAGGTGGTCTTCCCAGTTGCCTCCAAAATCCAGTGTACATGCTCTCAACAAATCCTCTAAGACTTTGTTCACCACCTCAGTTTGACCATCTGATTGTGGATGGTAGGCAGTGCTTAAGCACAATTCACTCCCCATGGCCTCTTGAAAACTTTTCCAAAACCTTGAGGTGAAGATGGTATCCCTATCACTCACAATGGTTTTGGGTATGCCATGCAACCTTACTACTTCTTTCATGAATATTTGAGCCAATTTTGGAGCATTTCTTTCTGTTCTAACTGGGATAAAATGTGCTACCTTAGTTAGCCTATCCACTATTACCCATATACTTGTGTTTCCCTTCTTAGGTCTAGGAAGACCATCTATGAAATCCATAGATATATCCTCCCACTTCCACTGTGGTATACTAAGGGGTTGCAATAGTCCTGATGGCCTTTGTGTCTCTGCCTTGACTTGTTGGCAAGTCATGCACCTTGCAACATATCTGGCCACATCTGACTTCATCCCCTTCCACCAAAGATTTCTTTTCAAATTTTGATACATCTTGGTGCTACCTGGGTGTATGGAGTACTTACTCCTATGGTACTCATTTAATATTTCCTCCTTCAATTCTATATTTTCTGGAACACATATCCTATTTTTATTCCTTAAATAACCATTTTTGTCAACTTGATAATTTATTACTTCCTCCCCTTTTGATATGAGCATTTTCTTCTCCACCATGTTTAGGTCTTGTTCCTGCATTTTCCCAATCTTAAGAAGTAAATCTGATTGCAGAGATATCATACTTAATTTCCCTTTACCTTCACCTTCTTCAATGGACATCATTTGTACCCCACTGTTTTCCTCAATTTCCAAATCAGTAAGTATAGACAAATCCTTAAATTCTTCCATCATCAACATGGCTACCTTGGCATGTTGTCTACTCAAGGCATCTGCAACTTTATTTGCCTTGCCTGGTGTATACAGTATATCTAGATCATAGGCAGCTAGGAACTCTACCCATCTATGTTGCCTCATATTCAAATCTTTTTGTGAGAATAAGTATTTCAGTGCCTTATGATCAGTGTACAAAATGAATTTGGCACCTAACAAATAATGTCTCCAAAGTTTCAAAGCATACACAACTGTTGCTAGTTCAAGATCATGGGTTGCATACCTGGTTTCATGTGGCTTTAATTGCCTAGATGCATAGGCTACCACCTGGTCTTGCTGCATCAACACAGCCCCTAACCCAGAGCCACTTGCATCAGTGTACACAACCAAATTTTCATTTCCTTCTGGCACTCTCAATACTGGTGCATTAATCAGAGCTTCTTTTATTTTGATAAAAGCTTGCTCACATTTTTCTGTCCATACAAAGGCTTAGTTCTTTCTAGTTAAATTGGTAAGTGGTGATGATATTTTTGAGAAATCTTTTATAAATCTCCTATAATATCCTGCCATCCCCATAAATGATCTAATCTCACTGATGGTACTAGGCCTTTTCCATGCTTGGATTGCCACTACCTTATTAGGGTTTACTGATATTCCTTTGGCAGAGATGACATGCCCAAGAAAATGCACTTCTTCTTTCCAAAATGCACATTTTGAAAATTTTGCCTTTAAATCATTTTCCCTTAGTCTTGACAAAACTAAATGCAAATGATTTTTATGCTCTTCCACTGTCTTAGAATAAATCAAAATGTCATCAATAAAAATCAATACAAACTTGTCTAAATAATCTCTAAATATTCTATTCATCAAATCAACAAAATATGAAGGAGCATTTGTCAAACCAAATGGCATAACCAAAAATTCATATAAGCCATATCTTGTGTTAAATGCAGTATACTTAACACTTGAGTCTTCAACCTTCATTTGATGGAATCCTGATGCTAAGTCTAGCCTAGAAAATATTTTAGCTTCACTGAGTTGGTCAAAGAGATCATCTATTCTAGGCAATGGGTATTTATTCTTGATGGTTACTTTATTTAGTTCCCTGTAATCTATGCACATTCTCAAGGTACCATCATGTTTTCTTACAAACACTACTGGAGAACCCCAGCAGGAATTGCTTGGCCTTATAAATCCCTTGCCTTCTAATTCTTCCAACTGATTTTTCAATTCTTTCAGTTCACTCGGCCCCATTATATAAGGTTTCTTGATTATTGGACTTGCTCCTGGAATGAGATTAATTTGGAACTCAACTGGTCTGTGGTGTGGAACACCCTTAACTTCCCCAAACACATCCAAGTATTCATTAACTATGGGAATTTCTTCAATGGTTAGTTCACTCAGATCTTTTTCTAAGTCAACTAAATGATACAATTTCCCTTCCTCAGCTATTTCACATAGAACTGTGATCCTCTGGCCTCTAGAATTTTGCAATGATATGGTGGATGAGTCTAAATTAATTATGGCTTTAAATTGCCTTAACCAATCTACCCCCAATATAACTCCTATATTTGGGTAATTTAAAACATATAAATTGGAAATAAAAATATTTCCTCCTATGTTTAACTCCACATCCACACAATTCATGTTCAAAACACTAGAACTCCCTAGGGGACTTTGTACAAGCAATGGGGTTTCAACCAATATGCAGTTTAATTTTAACACTTTAACTACTTCATAGGAAATCAAAGAGTGTGTTGCTCCAGTATCATATACTACTGGTATGGGTATGGCACAAATGAGTAATGTACCTTCCACTTGGCCATGATTTTCAGCATCAATTTTCACTGCAGATTTGCCTTTTCCTTCCAAAGTTGCCAATTTCCCTTGCTGTTTATTCTCAGGACAGTTCCTCTTCATATGCCCCTCTTTCCCACATAGGTAGCATTTGAAGGCTCCTCCTTTTAACTCTGGGCACCTTGGTTTGATGTGTCCTTCTTTTCCACAATGATGGCAAACCAATTTCTTCTTAGTATCATTGGCTTTTGTATCTTTACTCTTCCTGTTGTCTGCCTCCTCCTTCTTTTTATCATAAGGGTGATATCTTCCCTTATCCTTCTTGTTGTTCCTCTTAAAATTCCTATATTTCTCTCTTTCTTTGTCATGTTGTTCCAGTTTCAAGGCCAGATCAATTACTTGATCAAATGTTCTATCTGCATATGGTAGCATAGCTCTGCTAAGTCCTGGGTTTAGTCCTTTTATATACCTATCATTTTTGGATGCTTCATCTGCCACTAGCATTGCTCCATAATTGGATAGCCCCTCAAACTTTTGAGTGTATTCAGTGACATTCAAAGTTCCCTGCCTAAGTTTGATAAATTCTTCAAGCAAAATGGTCTTGGCTAATGCTGGTACAAATCTTGCCTCCAACATCTCCTTGAACTGATTCCAAGTGATTTCATTTTCATTTCTTCCAGCTATGATCACCTCCCACCAGCTTAAAGCTACCCCTTTCAGTTGTCTAGAAGCTACTTGCCTCTTCCTTTGGTCATCCAACTGCATGTCATTGAAAATCCTATCAAGGGTTCTCAACCATGCTTGAATTTCCATCACACTCTCAGTTCCTTCAAAACTCTTGCCTCCCAAATTGGAATAAGTCTTCAGTAGTTTTGAAAGCTCTTCATGTGGGTTCTCAGGCCTATGCCCAATTCCATCTCTTAAAACCCTCACAAATTCTTGCATATCAAGCATTTGAGGTGCCCTGGGTCCTGCATTGTGATGAGATCCTCTTCCTACCATGGTCTGCTAACTAAATTCTGGGTAAATGGTATTAGTATATTATGAGTACTTCTATAATTTCTATTTTCTTATCTAAATTATTTCATCCAAAACAAACAGACATAATACATTTCTATAATACTTAACAATCAATGCAACCAAGTGCTCTGATACCAACTGAAATGACCCTCCTATTTCCACCCTAATTTCATAAGGATTTTTTTTAGAGATGATATATAGATATATCATTCATTACAAATATATTTCCCAGAGTCATTTTCTTTCTCCAATAAACAAAATATATCCAGGATCAAGATAACTTACCAATATAAATATATCAGTGTATTTTTAATAACATACACATACATATGAAGATGTATGTGTTCCTCTTGTTTATATTCAGAGTATATACTTTATTTATTTTTTATTTGTTGTACAAGAACATTCTGTTTGATTTAGATTTTAGCAATTCAGATTAATTGATTTTTGACCATAGAATCCACTGGAAACATGTACTTTAGTCTGTTATTCTAATTAAGAAATGATCAAGTAATAATCAGTGGAAAGCAAGCTTTTAATATGGATGATTGTGTAAAAGTCTGTATAGTATCAAACTCAGGTTAAAAGAAAGTGGATCATAAGTGAACACAAGCAACATCTAGGCGTAATGGAAACGCGCCTAACTTATACATGAGAGGTCACGAGTTCGAGTGCTATGCTGGTCGGTTCAAACACAATTTTTGTTTTTTTTTCTCCTGTATGGTTTGAAATCTGATATCTACCTATATCTGCACATATATGTTTAATTTTTGCCTATAATCTAACATACAAAACAATATTTCTTACTTTATTATTTTTGAAATCCATTCCTACAACTGTTCTAGGAATTTATGTTTATATTTTTGCCCAGATATCAACATGTACACAGATATACATGTACATGTCAATATCTTTGCTCATTTTCCAGAAAATTGGGTGAAACAATTGCTAAATGTACTAAGCTTTTGAAATGCATTTTTATTTTCAGAATACAATCTATCATGATCAACCAATACTTCATTTATTTGAAGCTGGTTAACTCATGAATCCTGTATCTGCTACACACTAGTTCAAAGCAATGGAGATACCATTCATTGCATTCTGTCTGAAGCTTTTAAAAACATTTTACTTTTCTCAATACAATTCAGAAATGAATTCAAACTTATTTACAAAGCATTTCAGTAAAAAGAAAAAAGAATCCTTTTAAGTTTACTTCTTGCTAAATCCAGATTTTATTCTAAAACTCAGTGCTCTGTTATGTCCCAAGATTAGCTAATACATATATAAATTATGCAAAACAGTAGCTCACATAATTGTATATTTCTTACCAGATTTTTATAGCTGATACTTGAGCATATTTTTCTTGTTTATGTTTCAGACACTACTTCAAAAACAAATCAAACCTTAACACACAACAATTTCAACAGAACAACAAATTTAATCTGACACTTTACAGAACATAAGGGCAACTTGATCACTAACCATAAAATATTCAATACATGACTGGAAATCTTAGAAACATAAAATTTTTCCTGAATACATGCAGATATAATCAATTTAAGCTCTTATTGAAACTAGCTAGCATGTTCATTCACTCCTCCATAATAGCCATAACTTCATTTTTACTTAGTGCCTGGGTTACCTGAAAGAGCATGAGTGGCTGCCTCATTTTAAAATGAGACACCCCATATGCCATGAGCAAACAAGGGTCAGATCTATGATATGGTATGAGTAACATCAATACATTCATGATATTAAGCAATAGAGAATATAAGGGTACTAACTTGTTATTTAAGCAAATTTCTGCAATCAATTACTTTAACATAGTATAATTAAGTTGATTCAGGTATGATATATTCATTTATCATTCTTACACTTGCATACATAATCATGCAAACATAATTATCTATTTGCAACAATTGCATTCACTAGAACCATCTTGGTTCCATACCATTCAACCTAAGAAATATCCATATTCCTATTTCTTCATTTACAGGTTGTATAATTCAATTTAAATCCCTGCCTCATCTGCTATTAAGGAATCAAAGGGACACATTGCAATGAACTAATTCACATCATTGCACAAAGATCTCAGGGCTTAAACAAACCATGTGCCAACTTGCATACTTCAAATATGACAAGCATTCCAGCAGTCTTCTTGGCCTTCCCTTCCCTAGTTTATTTACTAGTGTATTGTCTTAAATCCTATCATCAAATATGCTAAGTGAACATGTCACTGCAAACATGGAAACATCCATAATCTTTCCTAGCGTAATTCTCCTCAGAAATAAGCAGACAGTTATTTCCTAAATGGGGTCAATATGTCTTGATCTTAGTAAAATATAAGAATATTTTCAACTGTAAAAAGAGGCATGGCATGTTCTTATTATATTGATCTGCAAGCCTTTATGATTGATTCAGATTCAGGATCTGGTTCAATCATAATTTTAGCTTGTGGGTTTCTTTTTTTTTTTTTTGATTTGATTAAGGGCTCAGCACTTAGAAAATTTCTATTGCACCCTTAACATTTTTCTTCTCAAGCCTCAGCACTTATACCAAGTATAATGCAGCTCCCAACATTTTTGTAAAGTTTCCATGCCATAGATCTATAACAGTTGAGAGTATTCTCTATATAATTTTTAAGATCCTAAACTTTAACATCTATGAGTATAAATAAAACAGTATGATACTCATCCAAAGACAAATGTCTCAACCAATCAAAGATCATCAAAATCATCCATATTAAATCATATCAGATTTAAAATAAGACATCCAAAAAGCATTGATGAAATCATATACATCAAAACCAGAAATATATAAATGGCAATATAAAAAGTGGCTGCCTCATCTCAGGTCTTAATGCCATGAACTCAGTGAGGTTACTCACCTAAATATTTCTTCTTATTAATCCAGAAAATCCTTGTATGAGTGTTTTCTTCTTCCTTCCAATATTTTTCTTCCTTTCTTATTTTTGTGCAGCTCGGGGTAAAGATAATTCTACTGGCTAAAACTGCCTATTTATATGCATTTTTCCCACTAGGGTTTTGTTAAAACAGAATTCCATTTCTGTCCTGGCTAGCATCATGCATTTCTCATTCATAATACCCCGGCCATATTAACCAATTTAAAGGCTGCATTTTCTTTATTTTACTTTTCAGAAAATGGCCACTCACCTAGTCATGTTAAAAGTGTGACTATCCTATTTCATATTTTAATTATTCCTGAGAATCCCCTTTGCTATTTTTGCCTACACAAGCATATTGACTTGTATCACATTTCATGTCATTTTAATGTTATAGTTTCACTTGCTTATATATATATACTTTTTAGTACTTAAAAATGTATATTTGTATACATATCTTATCTAGGCTTATTTAATTCCTTTTTAATTTTAGAAACATATGCACCTATATGTATACAGGTTTACAAATCCTTAATATATATATATATGTATAATTTTCTTTTCTGGGTTTTAAATAAAATCTGTTTACTGATTTAAAGTAAAACTTACTTTTCTTATTTTCTAAGATGATCCATATAATTCCAGAAATCAAATAACCATGTTGCAAAATCATGTTTGTATTGCTTTTTAATTCTTGTTTTAAATCCAAGAAATCTGGAGTTCTTCCTTGTGCCATTTCAGTGTGCACGTGCACACATATACTTGCACACTATTTATTCCAGAAATTTCACCATATTTAAATCTAAATATTTCAAAAATTAAATCATTTTACAAAAATGATTTTTCACAAAATTTTGGGGTATTACATGATCATGGTGCATAATTTGAAAATTGCGATTTTGAAAATTTTTGTGATGAAAATGGTTTTAAACATGAATTCTTTACACCATGAACACCTCAACAAAATGGGGTAGTCAAAAGGAAGAATCGTACATTGCAAGAATTGGCTAGATCAATGCTGAATTAATATGTACTTCCTTTATCATTTTGGGCAGAGGTAGTTAATATTTCATGCCATGTAATGAATAGGGTAATGATCAGACCAATACTTAATAAAACCTCTTATGAATTATGGTTCAACAGGAAACCTAACATTGCATACTTTAGGTTATTCGGGTGCCTATGCTTTATTCTTAATACAGGTGATCATCTAGGAAAGTTTGAATCCAAGACAGATGAAGGTGTTTTTATGGGATACTCATCAAGGAGCAAAGCTTCTAGAATCTTCAACAAGCGCTGAAAACAATCATGGAATCAATAAATGTGAAGTTTGATGAGTTGGATGTTGATGCAAACACATAGAATGACAAAAGTGATGATGGATACGATGGTGCAAATGAGAAAGGTGGTGGGGCAACAACAAGGGTGATCCATGCACTATCGATTCTTCAATACCAAGTTTGGAAATTGATAATTTGAAGTTCAAAGCAAGTCATACACAAAAATTGGTTATTGGCAATCCAATGGCAGGTATACAAACACGTGCTTCGTTCAATAGAAATCTTTGTGCTTTGTGTATTCATAGTGGTTTTATTTCTGAAGTTGAACCAATTGCACTTAGTGATGAATGTTGGATAATTTCCAGAGAAATAACATTTGTAAATTAGTTCCTAGACCAAATGACTATCCAATTGTAGGAACTAAATGGGTATTCAAAAATAAACTCGATGAATCTGGAAATGTAACTAGAAACAAAGTTAGATTGGTTGAATAGAGATATAATCAAATAAAAGGCATTAATTTTGATCAAACATTTGCCCCAATTGCTAGGTTAGAGGCCATTAGAATGTTGCTAGCTTTTGCACGCTTTAAAGGTTTTAAACATAAGCAAATGGATGTAAAAAGTGCCTTTCTAAATGGTTATTTGAAAGGAAATATTTATGTAGAACAACTCCCTGGTTTTGGAAGTCATGAATTTTCAAATCATGTGTACAAACTTGGAAATGCATTATATGGTCTCAAATAAGGTCCTAGGGCTTGGTATAAGTGCCTTAGTGCATATCTATGCTGACACTACTTTGTTTCTATTACGTGAGCATGATGACTTTTTTATTGTACAAATTTATGTTGATGATGTCATTTATGGTGCTACTAATGAAAAATTATGTGAAAAGTTTGAAAAAGTCATGTAGGATAAGTTTGAAATGAGCTTGGTAGGGAGGTTAAAGTATTTCCTAGGATTTTAATTCAAGCATAACAATAAGGGAATTTTCATCTCTCAAACCAAATACGTGAAGGAGCTGCTAAAAAGATTTGGTGTTGAGAATGCAAAGCCACATCGAACTCCCATGAGCCCTTCAAGCAAGCTTGACAAAGATAAAAAAGGAATCGCAGTTGATCAAAAAAATATCGAGGTATAATTGGTTCTCTTCTCTATCATACTCCTTCTAGACCCGATATCATGTTTTCTGTCAGTCTTTGTGCAAGTTTTCAAGCAAATCTAAAAGAACTCATGTGAAAGCCACAAAATGAATTTTGAGATATCTCTTGCGCACACAAAAGTTTGGATTATGATACCTTCTTGTGATAATTTTGATTTAATTAGTTATTCTAATGCTAATTACGTGGGTTGTCTTATGGATAGAAAAAGCACTATGGAACATGTTTCATGTTAGGTTATTCATTAGTTTCATGATCAAGTCGAAAAAAAACTGTGTTGCATTGTCTACTACCAAAGCAGAATATATTGCTTTAGGTAGTTGTTGTGCTCAGACTCTATGGATGAAGCAAACTTTATTAGACTTTGGCTTAATAAATCAACGTGTTTCCTTAAAATGTGATAGTAAAGGTGCAATTGAGCTGTCAAACAATCATGTTCACCACTCACGTACTAAACATATAGACATAAGACATCATTTCATTCGAGATCACATTTCAAAAGAGGACATTTGCACTGGATTCATCTCTACCGATTTACAACTTGCTGATATCTTTACAAAACCTCTATCAGAAGATAGATTTTTACGATTACATCTAGATTTGTGTATCTTGGATATGGATTAGTATGATGTCTATTTTAATGTTTGTTTAGTTTTTTTATTTCTACTTTTTTGTATTTTCTTTTAGGATTTTCTTTTCATTAATAAAAACACAAAAAAATTAGGATTACATTTTTTTACCTTTCTAGCTTTTTTTCCTCAAGGATGAGGGAAAAATACTCTTTGATTGCGTCATTTCTTTTGCCTTTGAAAAATATGGCTATGACTGAGTTAAACCTATTTGTACTTATCAAATATTTGAGTAATGATTACATAGTTGTTGGGAAATGAACTTTTGTGCTCTTGAGAAGAATACTAGTATTTTATATCACGGTCTAAGTTAAGCGTGAGTTACCAGCATTCTACTTTGTATTATTACATATCCCACAGCGTTTTCTTATCCATCACATTCTATTGCTACATGTTTTTTATTTTATGTATGTGTCAGTAAGATTAACATTAACCAGAATGTGGTAAAATTTTGATTGAAAAAATAGTGAGTATTGAGGACAAGTCATGTACACGCTCCATATGAAAAGTAAATCACATATCAAATGGTAAAAAAATATCTGAATTTCACGGTTAAAGGCCTTCGCATGAAAAATGGATGCGGTATGGACGTAGAGTTACATTACCTAAGGGTATCCGACCTGTGTGGAAAATTCTTTAGCATCGGTATATACTAACCCATCAAGCAATGCTTATCTTCCCTCATCTAAGAAATCCCACGACAATGTATGGGTATAAGTATCTTGACCTCGTTTATAATGAGTTATGGACAAAATTATCCTCCAATAAATACTTTACTTGCACAACAAAATAAACTTTCTGTAAACTATGTTGATTGTTAACTGAACCACATGTCATAGAATTAGCAAATTTTTAAAATTACCATCCATTTTCTAAATTGGGGTATGTGCTTGATCAAAAATGAGTGCTATAATTCATGTTTGATGTCAAGCTGGAAATATATGATTTGGTTATTTTTACCCTTGTGTTATAACTATACGTTTTCTCTCTGACTTTGTTTACTATTCACTCATATTTTTGATGAAAATAAAAAGGGGAGAGAGGTTAAGATTTGGTGGTGAAAATTGGTTTGACAATATCTAAAATGTGTTTTCTCCTTTTCCTTTTGGTATAAATAACTTTTATCCCTTTTGTGTAAATAGTTTTTAAAATTTTCCTCTTTTCTGATTTAACCACTTCAATATCTGGAGCATGCTAGAAAAGGAAAACTATAGGAGAACATCTGAATAGGGAGAGTATGTGTGTAAGGGGAGCATCTATATAAGGGAAGCTTACTAGGCTTCATCAAGTTCCACACACCACTTCCATACATGACAAACACATCTATAGTTTGTTTATAAATCTTAATATATGTTTGTTATCATCAAAATGGGGAGATTGTAAAAAAGTGCAATTGACGATTTCTTTTTGATGATAATAAACATTTGTTTTATTTAATGTGTTTGTCTAGCATTATTTATTTATAGTTTCTAAACAATCTTAGTTGTGGAAAAGTTTCCTTTTAGTAAAATAAAAGAATGCACATACAAAGAAATGGAAATAAATTAAAAATATGAAGTAGAGAATATATCAGTGCGCAATCAAAGGCAGTATATATGAAGGAGAAATAAGTAAAGATTGGAAGCATTAGAAACAAATTAAAAATCTAAAGCGGAGAATATATCAGTGCGCTGTCAGAGGTAGTATATATGAAGAAAGTGGAAACAAATAGAGATTGAAATCGAAGAATTGTATACACAATCAAACGATATATTTTTAAAGATATAACATAGTTTATTTTCCATTATGTATATATTTTAATTTGTATACAGAGAAACAAATTATCTCACAAATCAATTCCTTCTCTATATATCCTCATACATATTTGTTTCCACATATTCACATCCTCTTCATGAGCCTATAACCATTATCCAAATCTATTAGTATACAATACATCTTTACTACCATCAATAAAGAAATTTCAATTCATCGCTACTAATCAACCAACTCCTTTTTTATATCAAACTTCATCCATATCATTACTTCAACCATTATCTCATCACCACCACCATCTCAGATTGAGTAGCTGTCATATCACTTCATGGCATAAACGACTACGTCCATCATCATCTACAAACACATCGACCATCTGGCACCGTAGCTTTGGATCTCATCTTGTGGTGACATTTGAATTTAGGAGACTGACTGAGCTTAGGTGGCGGCGAAAATTATCACCTACGAGGCGATGACTTGTGATTTGCGGTGAAGCTAGGTTGCGCCATCCAGATTGTGAAGTCGAATTATTTTTGGGAAAGTGGATTTTAAGTTGAAAAGAAAATTAGAAGTGGCTGGAATGTTAAATATAGGTGGTCACATAAAACAGCAAAGGGAAGTTTGATTTCAATTTGTAATTTCGTATTTTGGTTTAGTCTAATTTTTTTCTTCCGAACTCTAGAATTTGTTTTTGAGCTACTTGTTGTAGTTAAGGGATTCTGATCTCGGGGTTTGAGTTTAGGCAGAGTAATTAGGTATAAAGTTACAATATTTGTTAGCAGTGTCTACGAGTTTACTGTTTGTAAGCGTTTGAATATTTGACTTTAGTAATAGCTTTGGGGCAGTAGTAGGCATTAGGCCAAAGTTGGGTATATCTTGTGTTATTTATTTTTTGCATTTACTTATTCGCACTTTGCTTTATCATTTTATATACAAAATATTTTAAATACCCTACTCACACCACCTTGGGCTAAATTACTCAATCCTACATCTTCGATTTGTTATGAGGTAGCACGAATAATCGAATAAGTAGTAATCTGAGGCTGTTGAGTGCAAGGTGCGCTTAGTAGATTGTTTATCATCCTTATGCGATGAGAGGCTTTGTGAACCTAGACAATCTAAGAGCTATGTTTTCAAATGATTGAATACTTTCGAGTATTGCTATGTGGTTGTTTCTTTTATTGCTCATGTCAGAATTCCGAGGATGAAATATTTTCAGTGAGGGTGACTGTAACGACCCAAATTTCAAACACTTCGTGTTTAAATATTAGAACTATTTAAATATTATAACTATTTAAATATTTAAATCTTGGATTTAATGTTACTAAAGTGATTTAATAAGCTTATTAACCCCCTTTTAAATCATAACTAATGATGGTAAACTTGATTTGGAAAAATGTTTACAAAAATAAATACTTTGAAGAAATATCGATAATGTGACCAAAAATCAATTTGCCATAAACAGCTTTTTAACTATCGGAAGTTGTTCAAATTTTTGTACATATACTTATTTTCTTAGGAAATAATCAAAACAAATTAATAGCTTTTTATCATTTATTGAAATAAAACTTTTAGATGATGTCATGGGTGAAGTCATCAAAGATATTATGAAAATAAGCTTTTAAGGAAAGACTTAACTCTTAAGTGTTATGCAAAGGAGAAGTGATGGAAGGTAAGCCTTACATCATATAAGGGGGGGGGGGGTGAGAACAAGCTTATAAAAGGAGGGGGCATGCCCTTGATAATAAATCATAAATTCATAAAGCTTGAAATGAAGTAAGGGAATAAAAATGGTGGAAGTGCTTAAGCACTAACCCACTAATTCTTCACTAACTTTTTAAGGTCTAAACCAAATAAACTCTAATCTCTTTCAAACATTCACCAACACCTTAAAACACCTTAAGAATCTTATATATAAAGTAAAAGTGGAAGGAAAGTGAAGGAGGAGGGGGGATTTTAGATGGGTCGTGAGCAATGGAAGAGGAGGGGAGGTGTTATCTTGGTTTGGAAGTACTAAAGGTTGGATCTTTAGGAGTTTAGTGATGGTTAGAAGTGTTCTTGAGTTTAGTTGTACTTGAGAATAAGTTTGTCTTGGGTCTAAGTGAGTTCTCTGACTGTCTTGTTTGTATATATTGTGTATATATATGTTGTATTTGAATTTTAAAGTTAAAGTGACATTAACTAAGTAAAGTTATAAATTTTGAACCCCTTCTACTTTCAAAAGCAATTGACAACTTTATATTGCATAACATCACTTCTTTACCCTCTTAAGTATGTGGTGTGGACTTGACTTGATGTTTAAATAGTTGTTTGGATAGTGTGCTGAATTGAAGTATGTTCGAAAGTGTTTGAATCGAGAATGGTCGTTATAAGTGCACTTCGATATTCCCTAACTTTAACTCATGTAAATTGGATATTTATAATCTTAATTTGGGATAATTTGATTTGGTTGTTCTATGCACATATTTTGGTGTATTATATAGTAAAGAAAAGGTTTGGAAATATATGGAAATTGTGAACAAAATTTGTGAAAGTTAGAACAAAAATGTGGTTATAAATACACTTTGTAAATATAACCTATTTTCGGGAATTTTTATAAATAAATGGGAAGGTATTCTTATGGGTTTCTTTCCATCGTTTTTAAGCACCCTAAGGGTAGTACTTACTAGAATAACTTCATGTCTTAAATCATTTTTTAAAGTGGTTAAAACAAGTCGTAAAGATTGTTTTTTTCAATGTTGTTTTTAACAAGTACTTTTAACAGCATTTATAAATGCTGTAGTAAGTCGTTTATGGCTTTAAGTGTTTCAAAATGATACTTAAATTTGGTAATATTCTCCAATCTTTTTAGATAATTTTTCTAACCCATTTTGAAGATTTCTTAAGTTGGTTTGAAGTTTATACATATTTTTAATAATTTTATATGTATTTTCAAGTAAATAGGTTTTATAATATAAACATGTTTTCATCAAATTACAAATTAGTTATTTGCAAATAATATTTTACATAGATATTTAAAACCAAATTAAAGTTCTTTTAAAGTATATATAAGTTTTTGACAAAAAGTAATTGACTAGGCTTAACACTAAAAGCCGATGAGGTAGTCTTCTCAATTTCTAAGAGTTAAGATTGATGTCGAGTAGGGACGTGAGCATTAGAGCTTCAACCTATCGGTTTCCCTCTTGGCCAGGGAATAGTTAAGTTGGAATTTCGAAAATGTGTTAATATTGTTGTTTACTTATTTGTTTGAAAAATAATAACTTTTCTTAACGCTAAAAGCCGACGAAGTAGACTTCTCTATTTCTAAGACTTAAGATTGATGTCGAGTAGGAGCAGTAGAGCTCTAACCTACCAGCTTCCCTCTTGAACGAGGAATAGTTAAGCCGGGAATATCGAAAATGGGTTAATTATATTGTTTTCTTACTCATTTATGGAAGTCATTAATACTATACTTAACAATAAATGCCGACGAGTAGATATATTTATTTGTGAAATTCAGGAATGAAGTGCCTAGGCAAGGCTTTGATGCACTTGGTGCTCTAACTTACCTGGCTGCACTCTTATGCGAGGAATAGTTAAGTTGGAATGTCAGAAACGAGGTATGTATACGAACATTGATTTCTATAAGCAATTGTTTTTACTAGATAACCAATTAGTCGACTATCAAACTTAACCAAATATTACCTTGGATCTTTAAAAGAATGTTTTAAAGATAAACATAAGCGAAATAGTTTTGGATTTGTAGTGGAAATGTTTAAGTAACGTTAGTCTTAAACCCTTTGAATGGATTTATGGAAGTACTTAGAGCATTAAAATGGATATTTTAAAGGAAATTACAAGTAAGGAATCTTTTGAAAAAAGGTAGAGAACGCAACAATTTAAAGTAAGAGTTTTGTTAATGATTTGTGAATACACTTATAACATTTGAGATAAGTATATGAATAATTTTTTGAAGTATTGAAAGAGTACAAATGAATAGTAGAAATTCATAAATGAAGTTTTATTCGTTAATTTTTTTTAATAAAAGAGGTTTTAACTATTATAAGATTAATTAAACAAAAAGGGGATTAGAAGATGCTTATGTGACATAATCATGCTTTGTGTGACTTGGTCATGCTTCGTATGTTTACTCGTTTATGGAAAACATTTAGTCATATACTTAGCACTAAAAGCGGATGAAGTAGGCTTGTCTATCTATGGGAATTAAGACTGATGTTCGTGTAGGGATATGATCAATAGATCTTTAACCTACTGGCTTCACTCCTGATATCGAAAACGTGATAAGTATACGAGGCTTGGTATCCATATGTGATCGTTCTCATTATTATAGAATGTCCAAATTCGTTGATTTAGTCTTGAAGAGACCAGGATCGGTAAGTGTTTTACTTACCGAAAACCACTTCAAGGTTGAGACACGTGTTCTATCTCTTGGAAGTGGATATGTCCAAGATGCTGTAATCCATGTATGGTTTCAAGATTTGTTCGAGATGTAGAGATCCAATTGGAGGATTCATGTTCTATTCGAGTGTCGAAGACTCGTGTGAAAGATGTCGAACGTAACCTCGAAATTGGAAATGGCTAAAGAAACAGTAGGCTGCACAACCTGGGGTTTAGTTGACTCACATCAAGGTGTTATCAACTCCCTATCTAGATATACTTTCAATTGTTGGCCGATGGGAGTTGATAACATTTGGTTCTACGTGGTTCATGTTTATCTTCGAGCGTGGGCTGCTTGTGTTTACCTTATAGTATATTTTATCTGGAGATATACAGTGCTCAGAAGGTATTTTCTGATCCATATGTATGGAGATCCGCTTCAGTTTACTAAAGGTGTCTCTGCAGAAAATCCAACATGTGAACGTACCTTAACGGTTTTGTTTGTACTCCTAATATGCTATTGAATGTAACCAATGTAACCATTCCAGCTATTTCCTAATTTGTATTCTAAACCCTAGATATTATCTAATATAACACCTTAGGTACTTATTAGATGGTGGTTCTTCTAAGGGTATAACCATTATGGCATTCCTTGCGGTCTCAAAAGTACTGTTATATGCTATATACATATTTCTTGAGTTTCACATACCAGACTTATGTCTAACATTTGGTTTATATTTTCCCTAAATTCCTCGCGTACTCTTTCAAGTTGATTGAGAAAGGCAGGTTTTCGTTGATGTTCTTTGGAGCTCGAGAAGACGAGTTGGACGTTTCACCTACCGCAGAATTCTTATTTCTGCTGCATTAGTATATTTTATATATCAGCATTTGTGAGGACAGGTTGTTATAACTATCCAGGCTAATGATAGTACTTAGGTTTTGTAACTTCGAAATTTCTATATTGGAGTAACCCTTTTACTTGTAACGACCCCACTGCTATGCCCAGTTTAGCAAAGAACATTACAAGTCATGTTGTCTGCTAGTCTACAGAATACGGCTGGTTAAGGGCGATCGAATGTGAATATATCATTATACTAACACTGACATGTCTTATTTACCTTTTTGAGGATCCGAATTGAAATTTAGACGTGTACAGTATTAATGCACAGTAATATACACACCGACTAAAATATTCAGAACAATATATAATATAGATAAATTAGAATTAGAGTCACAGATCACAGCGGGATAATATACATCATCATATACATAATAAAATGCGAGTCTACAAAATATCAGTACTAGACCCACATAAATATATACATCATATCCATTGATCTTGTATCAGGTACAAACTTACTACTATATAACATAGATAGATGACATAAACTTCTAACTATCAATATATACAAGTATGAAGTAAACTAAAACTATCAAAATAGTCTACTTCAATGCTAGCTCAAAATCCAAAGGTCAATGAGTCCCTGTACCTGTAAAGTCTCGGCTTGACCCGAGTATTAAAATAATAAACGGGTCAAACTATATCTAAATAATATGTGAGATACTAATATTATAACTTTATGACTTAAAATAATAAGTCATATAAAATATGACGGACAAACAATCATAATAAGGCATATTAATTAAATTCACTAATTTATAAATCCATAATGACTTAACTTTAAAATAAGTCATCTCAAAGGATGCCTAAAACCCAGAAATCCAAAAAGGCATATCAAATCAATAGATATAGATATCACAATTATGATTTAACAATAACCAAATAAGTCATAAATAAAATGTCCAAAATAAATACTCAAATAAAGCATATCTAACAAATCACCATTTCATAAGTACATACCAAGTCTCAATAGACTATCATCTCAAAATATGGTGATAACCAATTCAAAATTCCTTAGAGCCATAAAGGATACAAAATATCTATACCAAAAATCTTTGAAGAAATAATTATCAATAATGAAATAATAATGGTAGTCATCTATCAGTTTAATACAGTGACACGAAATCTACTGAAAGAGACCCGCTACATAGAAAGGAAGCCTTTCGAATGAGACTGCAGATTAGGGACACTGCTCAAAGAAAAGAGTAGTCGTATACCTAATCTGTCATATGCAAATTTACCTTCTAAAAGAGGTAAACATAGTCTAATTGTATAAAACAAAATAAAATGATAGTTTGTAGTATCTATAGACTATGATGCAAGTACAATTTGTCTTCTGAAAGAGACAGCCGTATTTACACCATAACATATCTTCCAAAAGAGATCTGCCTACCCAAATCTAAAAATGTATCGATTCTCTGATCGATGAAAAATGAGTTATCTTCCCTCGGGGATCAATCGGTCTGAAATCCGAACACCCTAAGATAATACAACTCTAAGTGTTAATTACTATCACTCCAGTAATCACAAGAATTTAACTAACTGTCCCGTACCAGATAGTAAATTCAAGTATTTACTAAAAGCTAGTAATTTCCTCTTTAGACTCTATTTAACAAATTATAATAATAACCAAAAGAATTGTACAAAGTATCCTAAACCACCTAACAATTCAATCGTTTATTAAAATTCTTTGTTTCATAAAAAAGCACGAAATTCAATAGAAACACAAGTGAAAGCACTAATTGTTCGAAATCAATGTTTCCAAAAGTCATCAAAGAAATACCAAAATGGTATATAATTTGCCAAAGGCTAAACACAATTAAAGCCAATAATAGGTTATAGTTTGAAAGAAAGTAATCAAATTTTTATTATATAAGAATGATTTTTAAATTGCTTTATTTATACTTTACTTTCACATTTATCACTTTTAAAATCCAATAACTCATATATAAAAAGAAAAGAGTTATAAAGTTTTAATTCTTAAAATAAATTTTCTTTATTAGGTCTCTGAATCAAAACACTATTTAAGTAATTGATAATTCACTTTATTTCAAATCTATATAGATATTTATAATATTAATTCAAGAACACTTTAAAACCATAAACTATTTGTAAACTTAAAAATCCTTTTTACATTTATTTTTAAAACAAAGCTTTATTTTCATAATTGATAACTAACTTTATTTTGAAAATCTATTTAAATATATATATATATACATACAAATAAAGATATAATTTTTCAAAGGCTTTAAAACTCTTTTCTAAAATCATTTAAATAGCTTTTATAGCTAAAATTATTTGGAATTGAATTTATTACTTCCTTAATCGGTTTTCTAAAATAATACTATATCTTATCTTTTACCTCTAAAGCATTTCCAAAATTTTATACTGATAAATAAAATTTTTAAAAAGATTTTATAAATAAATATTACCTATCTTTGTAGGTTTTACGTTGAAATTTTAAAATAAACAATAAGTTAAGAGGATGATATAATGTAACTATATATTTTATAAACTAAATTCCAATAAGGATCAAAATGGATAAAATCTCATTTTTGGAATTCACTTAAAAACATTTAAATAATTCAAACAATAATCCAATGAAAATTCAACATCTTGAGCCAACATCGCTCTATAAAATATAATTTCATAATACAGAATTGTTTATCAATCTAAGTTGCTTTCTGGCTAACTCCGATTATACAACAATGTATGTATTTTCAACCATCAACCAAACTTACAAGGAATAATATAAATTTTAACATATAATCTTATTTTAACCATTTAATTCATTTGTAACTACTGATTCAAATCCAATATTTCAAACATTCTATTCAACCAATTCAAGGTCAACCAATTCAAACTACGTCATCAAATTTTTATTTTTATTCTATCATTCCCTACCAATCATTAATGTAATCCCAAATGAAGCATACATACGAAATAAACTTGCATAGATATAGGTGTGTGAGTTATAAGATAACTCACCTTAGTCGTATGTTTGCGGCCATTATTAAACTTGTTGTTGCTGTCGAAGACATGACGTGAATAGCTGCAGTGCTATAATCGAAATCTTATCATTGCTAGACCTGAGCCAATCTCCACATCCACGTCGTAGCCAAGACCATCAATCCCTCACGCTGCCATCCCGGCTACCATAGGTCGCTACTCATCACCTATTGCCTTAAAGCTCACACGCGCACCACCACTACTCGATTAGGTCGAAGCTCAGGTCACGTCGCAGCGCTATTTGCCTCGCCAAATCCCTCATCAAACACGATCAGGTCACGACACGCAAGGCAACCTCCCCATCGGCGTCGCTTATAAGCAGGAACAACCCTCGATCGCCATGAATCAAAATTATTTTTCACGAAAATAATAACACGCAATTTTTTGAATTAGGGTTATTTAGTTTCGGGATTTTGATATTTGAAGATATGGCAAACATGTTTTTATTATTTTTGATTTTGCAATAGAAAAAAGGACTGGGTTTTGGTTTTGGGAGAGAGTGGAAATGGGCTTGAGTGGGTTGGTTTAGCTTTAGGCCATTATTTTAATTAATTAGTTTTTCTTTTCTCTTTAGCAACTAGTTTCATTAATTTGTGAATCTACTCTAGTCTAATTGAAATTGTTGAAACTTATTTACACTTTATTATGCAAATTATATTTCAATAAATGAATCATTTTATTTGATTCAGTCATTATTCTTATTTAATTATCCATTGAACCGATATAAATAAATTTATTCATCTTCGTCAATTTATCGATTTACACTTCTATCTACCAAATATAATTTGAAAATGGCACGATTTCATTCAATCCAATATTATTCGCTCTCTTCAATTATTGAACAACTTAACACAATGAATCTTATTAAAACATTTTTATTTGAATTTTAACTAATTCAAATTCTTTTATTAAATTAACTTTAATTAAGTAAGAATTTATTTCTAAAATAATACTTATGAAAAATCGAATTCAACACTTCTAATTTAATCAAATTAGTTTAATATTAATGTTTCGAAAACTGGGTTGTTACAGACCTCCTACCTTATGAAAATTGCATCCTCGTAATTTCTTATATGGAGACGTCACCCACACTCAACAATTAATTCCTTGTTGGATTCTATAATCAATGGTTAACATTAGAATTAGACTTACTATGTGTTAAAAATTTAAATGGACTAATTTATTAACTTATATTTCTTCGTATATGAAAAAATTATTGAACTTTTTTCTAAGTGTTGGAATTGTTGGAAAATTTCGGCAGAGGCTCCTTTGTACGGAGAGCCTTTTGAATTTTCACAATTATTATATATATGATATACATCGACCACATAGTCGGAAACACAATATATAACAATATTTCTATCATTGTTGTATTTAATCTAAAAACGTACCTTTATTTTAGCATTTAAAGCAACTTACTTAGCTATTGAGCAAGCAAAAGCGAGCTATCGTTACCATTTAGTCCGAGTATACTTCATATGAACCTATACTCAAATCAAGTTTAGATATTAGTGACAAATCAAATTGTATAACAAATATACGTTCATGTAATGAATAAGCAACACACAAAAATATAATTATGAACTAAGTTTCAAAAGTAAAGTTGCAAATTATTCAAATGACTTTCTGTAAAACCTTTCGAACCATGAAAATAGGGTGTATAAGAAAAGATTGTCATTTTAGTAAATGTAATCGATTTAGCAAATGCCATATACATAAATTATAATAAAGCATGTATTCAATACATAGGTAAACGGTCATGTTCATTAGTAAAGGTTATATTCCAAAATTTTTTTATGTTAATACATAAATTAATCAAAAATCCCAAAAGTGAAGTCATTGGTTAGTTAATTAGCTTTGCGGAGCATTGTACCAACCCAAATTCCGGTGGTTCAGATTTTTTCGCAAAAATGCTAAAAACCAAGCCCATTGAAGCCCGAGTAGGGTATTTGGTATCCTGCAAATAGGCAAAGACAAATATATCATAGCTCAATAATTTATCTCACAATGGGATTGACTAAAATATAATAGTAAGTAAATACTCACCCAAATAATAACACTTTCTAAGCAAGTGTCATAAAGCTGAGAAGTCTCTGCCATCTACCAAACCTGTAGGATGTTACGAGGAGGGGTCCAGAACAAAAGTTCTGGTTAATGAATAAATTATATACTTCTAGGTTTAATTCTACATATATCGTTTAAACTAGTGCTAAATGTCAATTCCCTAACCAAATATTATCACATGTCAAAAAATGGCGTTCTCCCAATTTTCTTGCTCTCAGATTTCATCTTCCAAATTAAATTCGTTCTCTGATTCTCATTCTAACTTTCTTTATCATAATTCAAATCCATTCTCTTACGCTCAAGCAGTCAAGAATCGGTTGCCATCACAAACTCAAAGATGGTCCAATCGTGTCTCTAAAGCAAAGTGGATTGATTATAGAAAAGGAAAGAAATTTTGTTATATATGCGAGGACGCTAATTATGTCGCTAATCGTTGTCGTGATCCTATCAGATGCTATGCTTGTGGATTTTTGGCCATAAAAGTAAAGATTGTTCGAAGTTATCGTCCTCCTCAGATTCTAGTCCTAAATTAGTCGATCATGGCTTTCAAATTGTCTTGAAATGCATGCTGTTGAAAGGAATATTGCTCGATCATCTATGGTATAAGAGAGAAGAAGGAATACAATATCTTGAGGAATTGTTTTATCACTTTGATATAATTAATGCCCCGAATATAGGCAAAGGCTATAAAGATAGATTCGGCGATCCATAAGAGTTTTTTGGTTATTCTGATTCAGTTCCTCCAGAGGATAGTTTCTTTTATTCGAACAATTCTGAAAACTCTGCTGCTGGTATGAATGAATTCAGATTGGATATCGATCCCATTCTTCTTGATCCAGCTGTTTCTAATTGTAAAGAAGAATTTTCTTCTTGTTGCTTGGATCAATCTCTGGTTGAAATTGGTAAAGATAAGGATGATAACAATGGTTTTTCTTTAGTTAATAGTAAAAGATTTAAGTCTCGGGAACAGGGTAGTTTCAAGGTATCAACTTCTAACAAATTTGACTGCCTCTCTTCGTGGCCAGGTTCTGATTTCTTAATTGATAGTCAGGGAGATGATACTGGATTGTTTAGTCACTCTGTAAATCTGCAATCGGCAGTCTCGAGTGATTGTATCTTAAATTCTGACAGCAACAAAGGTACAAGTTCCATTGACAATAGTTTCTCGAATGTCGTTTGGATGGATGTGTCTGAAAAACTTGGAAACTTGGATTTCGAATTGTTGGAACAGGATGTTATCGTTAATGGCAGCAGCAAGTCTGAGGATTGCATTGTCTATGGTCTTAAGAATTTTTTTGTAAACACAATGTCGGATGAGATAAAATGTTTTGTCAAAGGATCAGATGTTTCATCTGTGGATATCTCATATGAGACTGTTTTTCGAAAAATGAGAAGTGTTTCAGAAATGCACCATGGGGACATTTCCACTGTAAGTTACTATGATGATGCTTATTCTGTCACTTTGGGTAATATTTTGGATTGGGATATCATTCTGTCTGATGATGATGATGATATAATGGAGGAGGAGGCTTTCGTTTGTATTGATAAAATGTTGAATGTTGAGAAAGAAATGAGCCTGTGTATGTATGGCAAAGTTACAACCGACATGCACATAGTATCCAATAGGCTTGATTATCCAAGTACGAATTTATCAGTAGGTGTTCTAGCTTTGGATTTTGCTGATAATCATGAGGGTGTAGGTGGTGTTTTAAATGAGACTGTAGTTCCCAAGGATTCAATTTAAGAATCAGCCATCGGGGATGGGAATGTTAGGTTGGATAAGTTGTATTCAGTTGGTCTGAAGTAGGTTAATACTATGGTTATAAATAAGGTAGAAAAGAAACAGTATCTGGAGCAAGGACCTTCGAATTGTTTGGGTGAATTGGTCATAGTGGGACAGGTAGAAAAGAGAGGCCATTATAATAAGCAAGTTAGTGATGACTATTTGGTTACCATGAAAAAAGATAGTGACAATAGGATTGGCAGATATACAGCCTCTTATTCTTCTTTATCGAGGAGGGGTAGGCAAAAGACTTCAGCAAAGGCTAGTGGTTCAGTTCGACGAAGTGCCAGGATTCGATGTAGTGGAACTCGGTCTTCAGAAGCGACTGTATCTGCTTTTTGTAAAGAAGTGAGCGGTTCAGAAGGTGATTGTTTAGTAGATCAAGTTGCAAGTGGTTTGGAGAGAAATTTTATTGTTAACAATGTGAGTGAAGATATGGAGAATTCCAAATTACAGCAATCTGATAGAGCGGTCTATTATTGTACTGGCGGGTTTAAATTTGTTATGTATTGTTTTCTTGCGGCTTATGGTAGATTTCCTCGTTCTCCTACCCATGCTAAAGAGTTACTTCGTGAAGCCAAATTAAGGAGAAGAAATTGTAAGAGATTTTCAACTGGAAGTATTAGGAGAAGTCCTTGTTTAAATCGTAAAGTTACTTAGTCTTCTGATTGAGGATTGTCATTTTATTGGGGGAATTATTGTGTTTTTTGTTGTTTTGGAGTTTGTATATGGTTTCTGTAGATGTTGTATTTTGTGTTGTTTCAGCTTTGTTGTGGAGGTTACATTTGCATTTGTGGAAAATTTTTCAGTTGGCTGCTGCTCTTTAGGTGTCGCTCTTAACCGAAGTTCAGATTGGAGTTGTCTGGTTTTTTAGTTTTTTAGGAGTTTTGGTGGGTTTATTTTCTTTTATCCTTTGTACGGGGGTTTCTTTTGCTACCTGCCAGGCTTGTTGGCAGCTCCTTTCTATTGTTGTTATATATATGTGCATGTGTGCTCTCCTCTCCTGTAGAGGACCACACATTTTTCTCAAAAAATTTCCATTTACTCTTATATTAGGTTCATTAGGTTACAATACTCTCGCCTCTGTTCGTGAACCGTTCCCATCTACGCATAGTAGATTAAAACCTAATAACTGTATATACATATATGTAGCTATATGCCTAATGACCATATCGGTCCTAGGTACCACCCATGGTACCTTCCGTATCCTCCTCGAAAAGGGCTCCATCGTCTTGCTTCGAGAGCGTTCCGTAACTACATTTGTAAAGGACTGCTTCATAAGGCCTACAATACAGATGCTCCATCGTCTTACTTCGTAGCTATATCTGTAAAGGATTGCTTCATAAGGCGTACAATACAGATACTCCATCGTCTTGCTCCGCGAGCATTCCGTAGCAACATCTGTAAAGGACTGCTTCGTAAGGCCTTCAATACAAATGCTCCACTACTTACTAAGAAAACGTAAATCGCATTCGCACTAGTCTATGCCAGTGCTCGGACACCCACAATGTATGTGAAGACCCAAATTATTGAGATGAAAATAATTTTATAAAAAATTAGTTAATGGAAATATTCAAAGAATAAAATAAATTGAAAATAAATATCAAGAATGAGTGAAATAAATAATAATGAGAAGAAAATAACTTCAATAAATAATAATGAGAAGAAAATAACTAAGTATGAATGTGTTTTATATTCGCATATCTTATATATATTGTATATAAGTAGCCAGAGGAGTATAGAGTGATAAAATAAACTCTTATGATGATTAAAATTTATGAAACCAGATTAGTATTATATAGGTATAAATACATTTTATAATCAAGAGAAAACAAATGGCTTGAAACATTAGCAAGAAATTAATTGATAAAAAGATATATAGGTGAACATTTCAGATTTGTCTTAGGAAAATAAATAATGTAGATATGTCACATGAAAATAGTGTGTAGGTGAAACATGCAAATGGCATGTACACAGAAAAAGAAGAAAAGCAACTGAAATACCCGAAATGGAATCAAAAAGAAAATGGCATATTTAGCCATAAAAACATTTACAAAATTCTATTATTTGTGTGGGGATAAAATGGGTTATTCACTCCACTAAAACCCTAGTTAAATGTTTTAGAAATCAAAGGAAAGACAGCATTTATTTTTGAAAACAGAAAGATATTTTTAGAAAATAAAAAGAAGAGCAAACTCACACTGTTTTCAAGTTAGAGCATTCTCAGGGAAAGAAGAAGGAAGGTGAGTGATTAATCATCTTATGAGATTTAAGGCATTAAGACCCAAGTTAAGGGCAGCCATATTACTTTTATAAAACCATATCATGTTTTTGTTTAATTTTAATTCTCTGAATAAAATAAATGTTGATCATGGTTGGTGTTTTGGTTGAATCTTTGGTTGATGTTCTGATCTGTTTTAATTGTTTTGATTAATGCTTTGAAAAGACAAACACCCTGATCACAGAAATGGATTCTGTAGCTTATAATCCAGTTTTTATATGGAGATGAGTTAAATATTTTTGTTGAGAAATAGGGTACTAAAGAAGAATGAAGTAGGCAGTGTGAATAAGGGGATTCATGCTTATGTCTGGTTCATTTTAAAAATAATATGAACAATGCAATATATATATATGCTGATTTGTTCAAATCACAAGTTAATATGTTTTTATGGGTTTTTCTCAAAAACCTTTCCCTATGTTTACAGTAAAATAAATGTAAGGTTTTATATGACTGAACCAGATTTAGGTAAGAAATGGGAATATTTATGGAAATAAATATATCCAAGTTTTAGAAAATATGATTGAATAAAAATGACCTTAAAATTGGATGTGGTGTTTTGCATGAATGCTTTGTATGTCTGGCTGAAATCCTGAGTGAGTTCAATACTCTTTGATTTATGAAAGGAAGAAAAGAATATAAAGCATTTCCAAGAATTAATAAAATTCTTCTGAAAGAAAATGAGAATGGTCTCTAGATTATAAAGCTAATCTAGGAGTAGTGCCTTGATCTATTCATTATTAGGTGGATGATGGGTATGTGCATGACTTGTTTAAGTCATGTAGGCCTCTGTGTAAAGGGATAATAGAATTGAGCCCCTTTGCAATGCACACATGGTGTTCAATGGTAAGAGTTAAGACCAAATAAATGATAAATGGGGATTGAAAAATTGAGCTATGGAATTAAGGGAGTCAATCCATAGGAGTATATGTACATATAACTGAATTGTGTTGATGAATGAATGCTTGTGTGCATGTATGTTAGTATGAGCTTATATGTGTATATATATATATATACTCAGATTTTAGTATGAATTTAAATAAGCATCAAACACATGAATCTCTGCACAGTGTTTAGTAATTACAAGTTATTTATAAACTATGATTTCACTCACACCAGAATATATTTTCTGACCCTATTTGTTGCCTTTGCAATCTTTGGGGTGTCTCATTTTCATTGAGGCAGTTCAGACTGTTGCTGCAGGGAAAGATGCTTGAGTAGCTTGCTTGTATGGATGTTTGAAGAACTTGCTGGTTTTAAAATGCTTTAGAGAAGTAGAAGTTTAATTGTAATAAATAATCTAGGCAAACTCTCTTATGTCTTGTGTATTTCCAGGATTGAAACTTGCTTTGTTTTCTTGAAAAGAACATGTAAAGAAAGCTTAAGTATTATATGTGCTTGTGGGTTGTTGATTTATGTAGCAAACTCTGGAAATGATCCAGAGGATTATAATGAAGGAGAACATACCATATAATCTGATATGTGGATATATTCTCCTTGGCATGCTTGTTATGTTCAGTTATAAAGTTTAAGTTGTTTTAAAATAAATATGTGCCAAAGTATTAAGTGGATGGGTTGAACATGGTCTTGGCTAACCAGTAAGGTTTGTACATGTCTTGTAATTGATACAAGTACATGCAAAAGCTTGAAGCCATAGTCTTCAAATTTCTGAAGAAAACAAGACCATAGTGTAAGCTAATTTGAAATGCAACTAAATCCTATGATATGTCTAGAACAAGAGTAGGATTATGATACCATAGAACCTGAAAGTCATAAGTATATAAGGACTTAGGAATTGGAATTGGTAAAATCTGGAACTGACTTCAATATGAAACTGAATTAACAAGCCAGAAACAGGGATAGACAATATAGACTCAAACAAGAATGTAGAGTAATTTTGTTATGTGTTTAAAAATCCAGAACATCACACTTTGTAAGCTTTTAGCCAGAAATGTGCAAAGATCTTTTTGAATCATATTCGACACCATTTCCAATCTAAATATCAGAATCTGTATGACCTTTAGATTAGTTTACAACTTTATTACTCACATGATCATTACATGCTTCATGAACCTGGATGTGTGCATTTTGTCTGACCTGATTTGCTTGTGCATGTTTGTGCACGTTTTGTGCATGTTTATGTTTGAATCATGAATCTGGGCTAGACTAATCAGTGATCCATAGATCAAACCAAGTTTTAATATGTTTTATCATCCTAAAGAAACATGTATGGATTCCTGAATTCCAAAGATCAAATACATGAGTTATAAATCCACAAATTAATCAATCTGGTTTATAGAATAATCTGGAAAATGAAGAAGAGATAATAGAAGTTAGCACTTGAATCATGTATTAGTCAATCTTGAGTCAAATAAAAGATTAAAGTGTAGAAATAGCTATGTGACACAAAACCTTCCAATTATGGAAAATATTGTGTGATTAAATTTCTTTGCTACTTTAACACTCTGATAGGCCAAGAAACATTTATATATCTTCACATATATAAATGATATGACTTAATTAAAATACTGATATTTTTATATTAGTAAATTTTGGATCTTGGGAAATTAATTAAAAGAAATGGAAGAGGCAATAAAAGAAGTGATCTCTTGTTAAAAAAACTCAACTAAAAATCACAAAAAATATAGTAGAAGAAAAGTGGGTCACTTCAATGTACCACCCAGTGCGTACATTGAGGACTACGTAATCATTCTGTCTACTATCTGAATCTCGCCAACAAGGTCTACCTTGTACGGAATTTAGTCGGGGATTTTCTATATCTGTAAAGGACTGCTTCATTAGGCCTACAATACAGATATTTTAGTGGGTCTGTCTCTTTTCTCATCGTGGCTCTGGCCCCATGCAGCTACCCCTCAACTAAATCGAAAGACCTCTAAAGAGTTAAGTGGCTGTGCCCTACTACAAACAATCAAACATCCAAATGGAGGTGCCCCTCATACAATGTCTCGATAGTGAAAGAATCATTGGCCTGTTGGTTGGTTTAACTCTAGTCTTTCCTGAAATCGCTCTTGGTATTGATGCTGGCTGATATCCGCATGTGACTATCCTTAAACTTACTTGCAAGTACTGGACATACGAATACCCTACTACAAACACCAAGCCCTTCTGACTGCCTAGAAAGGTCTACTTCGTTAAGCCTACAATGCAAATGCAGTCAAGGCATACTCTCTTGATGGAACGCCTACAGACCTGCCTCCGGGGGTGCAGCTTCGTTAGGCCTACCCAGAGGGCCATCCTAGAGTATCCTCATGTCCCGTTGAAGTCTCGTACTTCCTTGAAGCCCAAAAATACTAAGTTGGACGTGCTTCTCCTTTTCTGAAATCCATAATGAACTTCTTCTTTAGGCGCTTCATCCTTTGGGCTGCTCCAAACGCATCTCAATTCTTTTATTAGTCCCTAAGTCTAATCTTTTAATTTGCGTTTAGTTTACTTTTCTTATTCGTTGGCTACTTATTTAACCTAATTAGCATATTCTTGCACTCATCTTGCTTCTGGCTGTTGTGAGACCACCATTGACCTAACAGTGAATGCTATTGGTATTGCCACTTCTTGCTTATTAACTTAATTTAAGTCTTACGTTTATTAAATAAGCATCTTTTGTTCTATTTGCTTATTAATCTAATATAAATCTAAAATAAGCTTTTACTATTTATCTTTGCTATCATTGCTTATTTATTCCAAGTTCCCAAATAAGCCTTTCTATTCTTTTACTTAATCGTAACTTATGTTATAATTATACTTGTAATTGTTACTTTATTTCATTTAAAATTTGTATATAATTACAAGTGTTTCTTTTTTATTCTAATCTGTCTTCTTTTATTATGATATAGAATTCATTTTAATTCTCTTTTGTTATATAATTAACTTATCATAATAACTGTCCTTTTATATAGTCTGCGCGGTAAATGCAGACCTAGGTTCGTTTACTGTCCACAGCCTTAATTTCTTATCTAATAATTTATTTGATTTATTTCATACTCTACTTTATTTTCTTTTATTCTAGGAAGTAATTCTATTTTATTTGGTTGGTTGTGAAAGCTATACTAAAATCTATTTCCATAATTTAATACTAAATAATACTATAAACAATAATTCGTAACTACAAGATATTTCTTTTATTATTTTGGGATAGTGTAAAATACATTGGTCCCTCTATTTTACACTAGTTCCCTTTTTCTTTCTTTTTATTCTTGCAGTTACGTTTATCGTTATCTTTTAATTATTAAATTATAGAAATGTATTCTAGTTTCTAAACCAACCAATTAATCTATTAATGACTCCCCAAATTAAATTATTAGATAAATTTATCGTTTCCGTTCAGCGTAATTTATTGCAAAATTCCACTTTTCTAATTTTATTCCAATTTTCCAATTTTCTTATTTTACATCTACTTCTATAAAGTCTAGTATTTTAATCCATAACCGTGAATTCTCTTTCTAACTATATTATTCACGTAAAAAGTGAATAAAAGGAACTAGTATTAAGGCTAAATTATGACTTTCAAAATATATGTAAATAACTGTAAATTTCTTACTTTTAGGCCTAAGCCTTTTCTAATTGTCAAGCCTAATTAAATATAAATAAAATTTACAATGTTTGCATAACTAATAGAATTAATTACTGGAATAAATTATCTAATGGAAATTCAATAATAATATATATTATAAACGCAAAAGAATATAATTAAATCCACTCACTGTCGTCCTTAGCTTTGATTGTGCTCAGCTTGGCTCCATGGTCCTTCTGGCTCCCCCTCCAAGATGCATAATATTTAAATTTAGAAGCTGATCTCCCTAGAAATATTTTCTTTTTAGGGTCCAGCCTTTTGGCCAAGGACCCAAATAAATATTTTCTATTTATGATTCAGTCTTAGGCCAAGAACCCATTGGGAGAAAATCTAATTGTGACAAAAGAGCTAGGCATAGGGCTATAATTATAGGGGAGCTTGGGGATATCAGACCGTTGGATTCTAGGATTGAATCTGGAGCAACCACGTCACAAGGTAGTCTGGAGCCATCGGATTGAAGAACGTACGGCTCAGATTGCTCAAAAACTAAAATTTACGTCACCGTCGCGTACCTGGTTGAAACTTCGTCCAGGTCGCTATGCGGGTCGACCGGGCGGTCGACCACCCAAAGCCACTGGTCGACTGTGCGGTCGACCGTTGAGCTAATCGGGTTGACCTACTGGTTGGCCCATATACATATTTTATTATTATTATTTTTTCTCTTCGGGCTGATCCCCGCAGTATATTCCTTTGTGTGTTTCTATGTCCGATACACGGCGAAATCTGCGAAACAATTAGCCATATCGGTACCCATTTTGGTCTTTTGGGTTTCCCCGTGTCCTTTCGTTTGTTCCCTGGGAGAAACCAATGGTCAGTAGCTTTTATTACTCCATGGGTGCAACTACGTTAGGCCTACCTAGAGGGCCATCCTAGAGTATCCTCACGTCCCGTTGAAATCTCGTACTTCCTTGAAGGCCAAAAATACTAAGTTGGACGTGCTTCTCCTTTTCTGAAATCCATGATGAACTGCTTCGTTACGTGCTTCATCCCTTGGGTTGCTCCAAACGCATCTCAATTCTTTTATTATACCCTAAGTCTAATCTTTTAATTTGTGTTTAGTTTAATTTTCTTATTCTATTGGATACTTATTTACCCTATTAGCATATTCTTGCCCTCGTCTCACTTCTGGCTATTGTGAGACCACCAATGATCTAATAGGGAATGCTATTGGTATTGCCACTTCTTGCTTATTAACTTAATTTAAGCCTTAAGTTTATTAAAAAAGCATCTTTTGTTCTATTTGCTTATTAATTTAATAGAAATCTAAAATAAGCTTTTACTATTTATCATTGCTATCATTGCTTATTTATTCTAAGTTCCCAAATAAGCCTTTCTATCTTTTACTTAATCATAACTTATGTTATAATTATACTTGTAATTGTTACTATTATTTCTTTTAAAATCTGTATATAATTACAAGTGTTTCTTTTCTGTTTTAATCTGTCTTCTTTTATTATGATATAGAATTCTTTTTAATTCTCTTTTATTATATAATTAATTTATCATTATAACTGTCTTTTTATATAGTCTGCGCGGTAAATGCAGACTTAGGTTCGTTTATTGTCCACAGCCTTAATTTCTTATCTAATAATTTATTTGATTCATTTCATACTCTGCTTTATTTTCTTTTATTCTAGGAAGCTATACTTAAACCTATTTCCATAATTTAATACTAAATAATACTATAAACAATAATTCGTAACTGCAAGATATTTCTTTTATTATTTTGGGACAGTGTAAAATACATTGGTCCCTCTATTTTACACTAATTCCCTTTTTCTTTCTTTTTATTCTTACAGTTACGTTTATCGTTATCTTTTAATTATTAAATTATAGAAATATATTCTAGTTTCTAAACCAACCAATTAATCTATTACTTACTCCCTAAATTAAATTATCAGACAAATTTATTATTTCTATTCAGCGTAATTTATTGCAGAATTCCACTTTTCTAATTTTATTCCAATTTTCTTATTTTACATCTATTTCTATAAAGTTTAGTATTTTAATCCATAACTACGAATTCTCTTTCTAACTATATTATTTGGGTAAAAAGGGAATAAAAGGAACCAGTTTTAAGGCTAAATTATGACTTTTAAAATAGATGTAAATAACTGTAAATTTCTTACTTTTGGGCCTACGCCTTTTCTAACTGTCAAGCCTAATTAAATATAAATAAAATTTACAGTGTTTTCATAAGTAATAGAATTAATTATAGGAATAAATTATCCAACGGAAATTCAACGATAATATATATTATAAACGTAAAAGAATATAATTAAATCCACTCACATGTCGTCCTTAGCTTTGCTTGTGCTCAGCTTGGCTCCATGGTCCTTCTGGATCCCCCTCCAAGATGCATAATATTTAAAGTTAGAAGATCATCTGCCTAGAAATATTTTCATTTTAGGGTCCAGCCTTTTGACCAAGGACCTAAAGAAATATTTTCTATTTATGGTTCAGCCTTAGGCCAAGAACCCATTGGGAGAAAATCAAATTGTGAGAAAAGAGCTAGGCCTAGGGTTCTAATTATAGTGGAGCTTGGGAATCTCAAACCGTTGAATTCTTGGATTGAATCTGGAGCCACCACGTCACAGGGCAGTCTGGAGCCATCGGATTGAAGAACGTATGGCTCAGATTGCTCAAAAACTAAAATTTACGTCACTGGCACGTACCTGGATGAAATTTCGTCGAGGTCGTTATGCGGGTCGACTGGGCGATCGACCTCCCAAAGCCACTTGTCGACCGTGCGGTCGACGGTTGAGCTAATCGGGTCGACCTATTGGTCGGCCCATATACGTATTTTATTATTATTTTTTGTCATGTTACTCGCCCTTGTTTCTTTCCTAACTTCTTCATATTGACTTGGTTTTTGACAAGATATATATGGAAACTGATCAAAAAGTCGCAGTGGATGCAATGGTACAAGTTTCAAAGCCATATTCTAAAAATTCCAAAATTATTGATTTTCATTGCTTATCGTCATTCATTAAATTCGACCTATAAAAAATGCGGGGCATTACAAGCATCATTTAGTTCAATGAAATTAGATGTGTAACAAAAGTTATCAAAATTTCACTTGACAATACAAAGTTTGAACAACATTTACATAGCAAGTCTGCTGCCTTTGAACAGCATTTTTGCGTAGCAATCAATGAAATTTGGCATAGTTCAACAAAAGTTGTTCATTGATTTCGTATCTTTCCAATGAATATAAAATCGTCAAAATCTGATGAGTGATTAAAAAGTTATGGCCAAAACGACTAAGCACTGTAAATCTGAAAAACAGTGCCCAGGCCAGTAAGAAACACTCACGTTTTTAACTATGCAAACATCAAAATTTTGTAACGATCCATAAATTTTAACGATTTAAATAATGTAATTAACTATTTTTTTTCATGAAAATAAACAATAAAATTTAGCAATGAAAATTTGATATTTGGTATGCGTCTATTTAAACATAGCAAGTCTCAAATTTTTATCGAAAAATATGTATGTTTATTTGGTTGTGAAATTTTAATTTAAAAATTAAAATCGGTTAAAAATTTGTTGGAAATAAAATATTTCGTAATCTAAATACTTTATATAGTAAAAATGTAAATCATTTTCTGAGTGAGACGTCATATTTCGTTTCGCCAAATTTTGACTGCTCTAGCTTCGTTTATATTATTTTCGGGGTTTTAGCAGTAGTTTTGGCAGCAAATATGGAGTTTTGATGGGAGGGTCGTGTCACTCGTATCTGTGTACCATTTTGTTCATCTCGTCGTGATGATCTCCGCAGTATATTCATTTGTATGTTTCGGTGTCCGGTACACGGTGATATCTGCGAAACGATTAGCCGTATTGGTATCCATTTTGGTCTTTTGGGTTTCCCTGTATCCTTTTGTTTATTCCCTGGGAGAAACCAATGGTCAGTAGCTTTTATTATTTCCCTAATTTCAATCATCCTGACTTTTGTTATTCCAACTTTTCAATATATTTTCTAGATCCTTTCATTTTTCATTCGGTGCTTGTTTATAATAAAAAAAATTAAAGTTTTCATATATATAAGTTTATATTCTGAAACCTGCTCAACTTCTTCATATAATCTAAATCATCTTCTTCCCTCACCTGAAACTGCTCATCACCTTCAGCTTTTCACTCGCCAAGCCCGCCTATCCACTTCCCTAAGACGGAACAACCCAGTCCTTCCCTTTCATTTTTGAACCACCCTACCTTAGAAACCCTCAGACCAACCTACCACCCTCCGCAACCTCCTACTCTACTCGACCTGCACCTACGGCCCACCTCCCTCTAGCACACAACCCCCTCTACCGAACCACATAGCAACCGCCAAACATTCCTCCGACCACCGCTCCGAACCCGAACGCCCAACAAGCCAAACACCCCACAGCCTTGCTCGCCTCTCCATTCAAACTGCAGCCAGCCTCGCTCTGCCTTAATAGCCTCGCAACACCCCCTCCAAACAACCACCATGCACCCGATAGCCACCCGCATCCATAGTCGAGCAGCAGCCCTTCTCTCCTCTTCTTTAAAAAAAAAGGAAGGAATATATTATATATATATATATTTGATTCATCGAATTCATCAAGTTCAAGTTGTTTTGCTTTGCTTTTCCTTGTGTGCTCGCTGTTTGGAAATTACAGCAGCTAGTTGCTTTGCTTTGTCGTTGTCCCTTATTCGATCTGTGTTTCTCCTCCCAAAATAACCTCTCCCATAGGGGAAAGCATTAGATATTTACCTAAACCAATGGGTCCTTGGGCAGATCCAACGTTGGCCCCAAGATGTTGGTCTCTAACTAGAAAAATAAATGCTTGAGCTTGAGAAGTTTCTGGTCCGGTGGGCCCGTAAAACTCACTAGGATAAGCATTATTATTGAACCAAATGAAACAACAAGCGATGAAACCAAAGACAGATAAAGCAGCTAAACTATAAGACAAGTAAGCCTCTCCAGACCATACAAGTGCATGACGAGCCCACGCAAAGGGCTTGGTTAAGATATGCCAAATTCCACCAAGTATACAAATGGAACCTAACCATACATGTCCTCCAATTATATCTTCTAAATCATCCACACTAACAATCAATCCTTCTCCTCCAAAAGGGGATTTTAGTAAATAACCAAATATAACACTTGGGCTAAGTGTCAAATTGGTAATTTTTCTTACATCTCCCCCCGTTGCCCAGGTATCATATACCCCTCCAAAATAAAGAGCCTTGAATACTAATAGAAAAGAACCTATACCTAATAAAATTAAGTGAATACCCAAAATTGTAGTCATTTTATTTCTATCTTTCCATACATAACCAAAGAATGGAAAGGATTCCTCAAGAGTCTCAGGTCCAAGAAGCACTTGATAAATACCCCCAAAGACCAAGACTGTAGAGGAAATTAAGTGAAGTAACGCAGATACATAGTATGGAAAGGTGTCTATAACTTCTCCCTCCCGGACCTATCCCCCAACCTAGAGTAGCTAGGTGTGGAAGTAAAATCAATCCTTGTTCATACATGGGTGTACAAAATAAGCCACTTCAAATAGGTTCATTGCTCCGGCCCAGAATACGACTAATCCGGCATGGGCTACGTGAACCCCAAGTAGTTTACCAGATAAATTGATAAGTCTGGCATTCCCGGCCCACCAACCGAAACCGATGGTTTCTTGGTCAGGACCAGCTAAAGCTAAAGTTCCATTAAAGAGCGTTTCCACGAGGTAAAACCTCCTCAGGGAATATAAGGTTTTCATGAGGCTGATCCTGAGCTGCCATCCAAGCACGAATACCTTCGTTTAATAAAAAAATGGTTTAGAAAGGCTCAAATTCAGGATCCTCCGCTGCATGGATTTCATGGGAAACAAAGTCATAGGCACGTAGGTTCAAAGCCATACCAACTACCCCAAGAGCACTCATCCATAAACCGGTTACTGGCACAAATAACATAAAGAAATGTAACCAACATTTATTGGAAAAAGCAACCCCAAAGATTTGGGACCAAAAGCGGTTAGCAGTGACCATTGAATAAGTCTCTTCAGCTTGAGTTGGGTTAAAAGCACGGAATGCCATCACCATCTTCGAATAAAGTATTTTCTACGATAGCACCATAAATAGAGCATAGCAAAGCAGCTCCTAATACTCCGGCAACTCCCATCATATGAAATGGGTTTAATGTCCAATTATGAAACCCTTAGAAGAAGAGGAATGTTTATACTGGGCGAAATATAGCTACTACACCAAAATTGGGTGCAAAGAACCAACCAGATTGACCCAATGGATAAATAAGGAATACATAAACAAAAACAACAATTGGACTAGAGAATGTGATTGCATTATATGGTCGTAGTTGAACAGATTGAGCAAGTTCAAATTGGTGTAACATAAAACCTATTAGTTCGAAAGCACCATGGAGGGCAACAAAAGTCCACAGCCCTCCTAATTGACACCAACGAGTAAAATCCCCTTGTGCTTCAGGTCCCCATAATAGTAATAAAGAATGTGCTAAACTATTTGCAGGGGTGGAAACCGCAGCAGTTAAGAAATTACAACCTTCCAAATAGGAACTGGCTAATCCATGAGTACACCATGAAGTTACAAAAGTTGTACCTGTGAACCAACCCCCTAAAGCGAAATAAGCACAAGGAAAGAGCAATAGGCCGGACCAGCCTACAAAAACAAAATGGTCCCTCCGTAACCAGTCATCCATAATATCAAATAAATCATTTTCTTCTTTGGTAATTTTACCAAGAGCTATAGTTATAGTGATCCTCCTATTCAACTACTTCAACCATTTCCGAACACGTCATCTCATTTTCAGGGCATGCGACGGTTTAATTATGTATGGACGATTCGTTGTTCCATGCACTTTAGAATACAATGGGTTTCGAAAAAAAAGAAGAATTATTTTTTATTTTCTATTGGTTGATAAACCGACCTAGGTATATCCATGAGTGCAATTCGATTAGTCTTTACTATATAACCATTTGAACCCTAAATTGTCCTGTAACTCAGATTCCAGAGTATATCTTTTAACGAGTCCAACAAAAAAATGAAAAATTTCTTTTTTCCTTGCCCCTAAATGAAATATTAAATGAAATAATGATAAACTGGAATTGAAGGCCCCTTTCTTGCGTTCGTTCTCTATTTGCATTGCTGAAACAAAACAACAAAACAATATGGGAATCAGATTTATAAATTAAGGAAAGATATTGAAAAATGGATTTTTCAATATATTATATATATATATATAATATATGTATCGGAAAAGAATATATTATATGTGTCAGAAAAGAATAGCGATTTATTCCTATAGAGCATCCATTAACAAGAAAATCAAATCATAAATATCAATAAATTCTTGTTTTGTGATCTAAGAAACTAAAAAAGGAAATAAAAGTCCGCTTTCTACAATTTAATATATATCGAATTTAAATATCAGAATAGCCAATATAGTCATGATTCAATGGGTCAGGTCCACTTACTTTTTTTTAGTTACCATTTTTATGGTAGGTTCGGTGGGAACAATAGGGAAGTAGGAATATTTTGGTTTGTGATTAATAAACAGGGGTTGGATATCTAGAATATTTATGTTATGTTTCCTGGAATATTTTAATAAATAATAATAAGATATAAAGAGGACTAGTATGTCACTACTGGCTAGAAGCCCCCACCCACTAAGTTCAATTAGTAAATATAATAATAATTAAATGTTTAAATTTTTAATTATTAATTAGAACTCAAAATAAAATAATAAGAACTCATTATATTATAAATAATACAATAGTGTTTGCCTATTTTTTATTATAAAAAATATCTGTATTCTTCAATGAAAAACGAAGACAAAGACTCGAGTTTCATGAAAAAAATTCCTTTATCGGATTTGAACCGATGACTTACGCATTACCATGGTGTTACTCTACCACTGAGTTAAAAGGGCCTGCTCAATTCATGACTTAGCCATTTTCCATTATGATTCTACTGCATATATACATATATGCAGTAGACTCATAATGGAAATAATGGAAAAATAAATTCTATTTACCTGGAAAAGGGGTAAAAAAATTATCGTTTTGAATTTTTTGACTTAATGTGAGATAGTGCTAGGCATATTTTATCTGAACAAGAAACGAAGCAATGAGTTAAAATTGAAGAAAAAAACGTTCAATTCAAATTCAAATCCTATAGAATCAGAATATAAAAAGACTATTCGAATCTAGCCATACCATTAGATTATATTGACAATTCCAAAAAACTATTCATAATATCATTATATTATGATGACGGTCGGGCGAATATGCCCCCATCGCCTAGCGGTTCAAGACATCTTTCTTTCAAGGAGGCAGCAGGGATTCGAATTCCCCTGGGGGTAGGGCACTACGAAAGGAAGTTGATCATGGATTATCAATAAGCATATAAAGAATTCTTCTTGGGTCGATGCCTGAGCGGTTAATGGGGACGGACTGTAAATTCGTTGACGACTGTCTACGCTGGTTCAAATCCAGCTCGGCCCAAGAATTCACCACATCATGAGTAAGATATAATTAATTTATCCTATAGAAAAGAAAGGGTAATGCTTGCTTCGTAGAGAAATAAAGAAAAAAAAATTCTCTATCTTTTTTTTATTTCATTGAAAGATTGATTATTTTTATTTAACAATAAAATCAAAAATCACTAGTTACTAATAATCCATCTCACTCTCACTAAAGCCCGTGTTTATGTTGATATAATATCAATATAGCATTCGCATGTCTGTTACGTTCCAACACGACGAGTAGAATATTCTTATAAAATCCTAAGTATATGTACGCTATACACCTCGTCGGGATTGTAGTTCAATTGGTCAGAGCACCGCCCTGTCAAGGCAAAAGCTGCGGGTTCGAGCCCCGTCAGTCCCGAACTAGGATCTCATGAATTGAGAAATTCATTTCTCTATTTTTGTGAAAGGGAATACGAAGTGCAAAATGGAATCAAACAAATTTGCACCGTGGAGATTATTTATTTTGTTTCGCATGTCTCATCAGATAAATATGAGAAGTTCCATTTCTTCCCCAGTACTAATTGATAAGGAAAAATATATGTAGATTAGTATAATTGGTGCTATATTCAGTATTTAAAATTTAAGAGATACCAATTTTTTTTCAATCATTCTGCTCTTGATTAATGAAATGGAATAAAGTGCTCAGATTTGAGGGGGGGTACAGACACAAAATAGCTTTGTTTATTATATGATATACAATGAACTTAATCTTCATAAAATTTAATTCTCCAACAAAGTACATTTTAGGTTAAAGCACATCTTTTCTAAATCTAAATTTTTTTTAGCCTTAATTATCACTACTAATTTGAAACAATTTATTTCATTCTCATTCCAATTTTATATTGAATTTTTGATGTATACGTTCCAACTCCAATCCAACAAAACAAAGAGTGTACTAATAAAATAACAAAAAAGGACCAACAAAACCAAGTAGGGCTCCTTTCTTTTCTTATTCTTAGTAAAGGTAAAACTTGAATAGTCGATTTTTTAGACTTAACCTTACCTTTTTTACATCTCACTTATACTTATACTGTTCGTCTCTCTGCATGTCCTAGAGAATACCGATTATATAATACCTTATAATTCTATGTACAAAATCGTATGTATATGTATAAGTAGAAGAATTGTATAAGGAAGATAAGATGCTAGGTTATAGAAAAGAACAAGTGGAAAAAGGATGAAAACCTAATGATAGGTATTTATGATCTAATCAAAAAATGGTTTTTTGTATGGATAAAAGATCTCCCTATGTTATACTATTCAATTCTCAACGAGAAATTGATCTGATAGATCAGAAATTTTAATTCATAATATTGATCTGAATCAGTATCATCAAGATATAATTCATCCCATTGTATTTATAGGAATCAAATTTATCATCTCTATGGGATTAGATCCCGAGTTAAGTTATTGCGAAAAAAAAGATTAGATTATGGAAGTCAATATTCTCGCACTTATTGCTACTGCACTGTTCATTCTAATTCCTACTACTTTTTTTACTTATTATCTATGTAAAAAAAGTTAGCCAAAATGATTAATTTGAATGAAACTTTAATTATCATTTCTTAGCAGTTCAATTCAATTCAACGATTCAAGAAATGAAAGAAAAGAATTCAAACTCTAAGTCTTAAATGAAATGGTTGCGTTGAGCTGGAATCAGAACAAAAGTAGCTTATTAAGTATCTAAGCTAGTGTGATAGAAAGAACTATAATATATAGTTCTTTCTATCACACTAGCTAGTATTGTATACTAATATTAATATAGACTTCATATAGATAAAATTACAATATGTATATAGTAGATGTACATATAGATAAGATAAAACTTTAATTCTATTTCTTTTTTTCATCTCAAGAAGTCATTGATTGAATAATTAATGGATGATCCACGTAGTTATATGATAACTTCTTTGGATTTGGAAAAGGGGTTAGAGTAAACCTGTTCGGTTTTCATGTTTAAACAAAACATGAGATGGGTAAAAAAGTATAATTTCTAGAAGTTTAAAACAAATGTGAAATGTGTGATATGTAAATAGCCTAACGGAAGAAAGATCTAATTTTATTATGTGTAGGACCTCTTTGGACAATCACTAATCGTTTCGCTTACAGTGGAAAGAAAATATATAATGTCATAATAACAGAATTTTTTTTCTAAAAGAAAAAAAAATATAGACTATTTAGTCAAATTAGTCAAAATTTGGTTGGAAAGAATCTTCTATTATGCGTAGATTTGAGTTGCAAAATACAATTATGATAACGATTTATTACTCTATTCCAGTACGATTTTGAATACATTTTTTTAAGGCAAGGCTTCACAAAACGATTAATAAAGAATTGATACAGTTGGATTAAGCAATAGATTATTCAATTTAGTATTTGTAATGTCCACAACACTAGAGTCCACTCCTTCCCCATACTACAAGTTAAAGAGAAAATGTAAAGAGGACCATTAAAGCAGCCAAAGCAAGACTTACTATATCCATGTGAATTATGTCCTTTATTTCTATGAAAGAATTATTCGATTATTATTTAATAATCATAGTGGAATCAATGGCACAGAGTCAAAATAGGATTCTAACTTAAGACTATTGATGAACCAAATCAATTCAATGAATACATTTGCAACAAGTTTCAATGTTTTAAGATTTTCGGTAGAATCAGGAAGAATTAAGTACAAGATGATACACGCGCCTTTTCTATACACAACTATATATCAGATACCTCTATTTTCTATTTGATCTAAGCTTACTGTCTTTCTATGAAAGAATCGGTAGAACCCACTGCCACTATTACTACATACATATATTCTTTTTTTTTATTTTTTACCTTTCCTTTATACTATAAAAGTCGACCAACTATTATGATTCTATGTCTAAGCACTCATAGCCTTTCGTGAGTTTAAATACAAAGTATCTTCGTGCCTTTCTACAAGCCCTAAATTTATTTCCCATCATTGTATCCAATCTAATTTAATGCCCAACAGAATCATGAGACACTACTTAAAATTAAAAATTGATTAAGAGATTTTGATATGCTAGTCTTTTATATAATCTTTTATTCTAGTAGTAAAAATGGGGTGCCTCTTAGGAATCTTTGTATATCAAGATTTCCGATCTTAGTTCTTAATTCCATTCTGGAATTGATTCTCACCATTTATTTTTTAAAAATTGAAAAAATGGTGAGAATCAATCATTACCAATGATTAAATTAATAATTGAGGTTTTTGCTCCATCCCTATTACTGCCGATTTGATTTGGGCTAGAGTAAGATTTTAAGAAAAAAAGTTACAGTCTTTTCTAAAACCTATGCTATAGTTTATAAAAATCAAGTATTGACACGTCCACGCCTCCACTTCTTGCGGATCAATAATTCATCGAATTAGATCGGTAGAATAAGAAATAAAAAATCTTTGGTTGATCAGGCGACACCCGGATTTGAACTGGGGATAAAGGATTTGCAATCCCCCGCCTTACCACTTGGCCATGCCGCCAAATTCGATCCAAAATAAAATGGATAAAAATATTAGCCATATTCTATTTCTACTACTAACTCTTTTTTTAACTTGAATCCCATTGTACTTAATCCTCAAAAACACATTTTTTTTTTCTGGTTTCTATTATTTTCTTCGATTTATTATATCTCAAAATATACATCAGTTAATAATTTCCCTTCTCGTTTCTTTTCTATTAAGAGTCAAATTCTGGCGACGGACTACAAAATTCAGGGCAAATTGGAACCATTAACAATTTACTTTAAACTAGTCTTTAAATTGAAATTAGTGAATGGTTCCTCAATTTTTATCAGAGATAAATTTTATTTCCTTGAATGGAAAAGAAATTTGATTTATGACCGATTTATGACTAATCTCATTTTTTTTCAATAAAAAATACTTTTCTATTTCAATTATAACAACATATATATGTATATGTAAACCCCAAAACACAAATTGTTACCCAGATACCGAGACGGGTCTCTCTCTTATGTACATATCCCTAGATAAAATTCTCATGTTTCAATTTTTCATTGAATAAATAGATTGAAATATTGAATATAAAATACGAATTTTGGTGGAGTGTGATCCATGTAAATGTTGCCCCAGAAATTGCAAGAAAGGATGTGATATATGGATAGATAGCCGTATCAACATGTACTTAATAAATACAATATATTTTTTTAGTATATTTATATTAAGTTACACAATTCAAGCGTATTCTATAAATTTCCCACCCTACCAAAAAAAATTCTCCAATTCTTTTTGGAACATGAAATTCTATTTTTGTGTTAAAAAAGGGAAAACTCTATACTACTTCTGATTATTCTGTCTTTATTTCATTTATATAGATATAAAGAGGAGATTCAATCTCAATCATTCCTTTTTGTGGTATCCTATCATATCGTAATATCATACTAATACGTTAGGTAGAAGTTCGACCAATTTTGGACAAGGCTCCATAAGTGTAAGTAACAGATTTTTTTCCAGAAATATTTTCTCAATTTAACTCGTCGAAAATTTGAACCTGCACCCAAAATGTTCTTTATTCCGTCGTTCCATCTCCATTCATACTTTTGAAATAGATATATGGAGTTAATTGACTAAAATTTTATGTGATTTAGTAAACATAATATACATTCTATTATTGCTAAGTAGATCCATATGGGTCGATGAATAGTGAATCAATAATTGAATTTTTTCAATAAAAATTAATAGGAAACTTAAGATTAAGATGCTTCGGAATGGAAATGAGGGAATGTCCAGAATACCTGGATTTAGTCAGATACAATTTGAGGGATTTGGTAGGTTCATTAATCAGGGTTTAACGAACTAAGTCTCGAAAAATTGAAGATAGAGATCAAGAAATGGAATTTCGATTATTTATGGAATGGTATCAATTAGTGGAGCCCCTGATAAAGGAAAGAGATGTTGTGTATGAATCACTCACATATTCTTTTGAATTATATGTCCCTGCGGGAGTAATTTGGAAAACCGGTAAGGATATGCAACAACAAACTGTTTTTATTGGAAAAGTTCCTCTAATGAATTCCCTGGGAACCTCTATAGTAAATGGAATATACAGAATTGTGATCAATCAAATATTGCAAAGTCCCGGTATTTACTATCGTTCAGAATTGGATCATAACAGAAATGTTGTTTATACTAGCACTATAATATCAAATTGGGGAGGAAGATCGGAATTAGAAATTGATAGAAGAACAAGGATATGGGCATGTGTAAGTAGGAAACAAAAAATTTCTTTTTTAGTTTTATCATCAGCCATGGGTTCAAATCTAAGAGAAATTCTAGATAATGTTTGTTACCATGAAATTTTATTGTCTTTCTCGAATGATAAGGAGAAAAAAAGATTGGATCCAAAGAAAATGCAATTTTAGACTTTTATCAACAATTTGCTTGTGTCGGTGGGGATCCGGTATTTTCTGAGTCCTTATGTAAGGAATTACAAAAGAAATTTTTTCAACAAAAATGTGAATTAGGAAGGATTGGTCGACGAAATATGAATCAGAGACTGAATCTTGATATACCTCAGAACAATACATTTTTGTTACCACGAGATCTATTGGCTGCTACGGATCATTTGATCAGAATTAAATTTAGAATGGGTACATTTGACGATATGAATCACTTAAAAAATAAATGTATTCGTTCTTTAGCAGATCTATTACAAGACAATTCGGATTGGCTCTTGTTCGTTTAGAAAATTCGATTCGAGGAACTATATGTGGAGCAATCCGACATAAATTGATACCGACTCCTCAAAATTTGGTAACTTCAACTTCATTATCAACCACTTCTGAACCCTTTTTTGGCCTGCACCCTTTATCCCAAGTTTTGGATTGAACTAATCCATTGACACAAATTGTTCATGGACGAAAATTGAGTTATTTAGGTCGTGGAGGATTGACGGGACGAACTGCTAGATTTTGGATACGAGATATCCACCCGAGTCACTATGGGCATATTTTCCCAATTGACACGTTTGAAGGAATCAATGTTGGACTTATTGGACCTTTAGCTATTCATGTGAGGATTGGTCCTTGGGGATCTATAGAGAGTCCGCTTTATGAAATGTCTGAGAGATCGAAAGAGGCACATATAATTTATATATCACCAAATAGAGATGAATATTATATGGTAGCTGTAGGAAATTCTTTGGCCTTGAATCAGGGTGTTCAAGAGGAACAAGTTGTTCTGGCTCGATACCGTCAAGAATTTTTGACTATTGCATGGGAACAGATTCGTTTTAGAAGTATTTTTCCTTTCCAATATTTTTCTATTAGAGCTTCCCTCATTCCGTTTATGGAGCATAATGATGCGAATCGGGCTTTAATGAGTTCTAATATGCAGCGCCAAGCAGTTCCTCTTTCTCAATCCGAGAAGTGCATTGTTGGAACTGGGCTGGAACGCCAAACGGCTCTAGATTCGAGGGTGTCTATTATAGCTGAATGCGATGGAAAGATCATTTATACTGATACTCTCAAGATCATTTTATCAAGTAATGTGGACACTATAAGCATTCCATTAATTATGTATCAACGTTCCAACAAAAATACTTGTATGCATCAAAAATCTCAGGTTCAGCAGGGTAAATGTATAAAAAATGGGCAAATTTTAGCAGACAGGGCGGCTACAGTTAGTGGGGAACTCGCTTTAGGAAAAAACGTATTAGTCGCTTATATGCCATGGGAAGGTTATAATTTTGAAGATGCAGTACTAATTAGCGAACGACTAGTGTATGAAGATATTTATACTTCTTTTGACATATGGAAATATGAAATTCAAACTCATGTGACAAGTCAAGGTCCTGAAGGAATTACTAAGGAAATACCCCATTTAGAGGCTCATTTACTCCGAAATTTAGACAGAAATGGAATTGTAATGCTGGGATCTGGGATAGAAACTGGCGATATTTTAATAGGTAAATTAACACCTCAGACAGCGAACAAATCCTCGTATGCCCCCGAGGATAGATTATTACGAGCCATACTTTGCATTCAGGTATCCACTTCAAAATAAACTTCTCTAAAACTACCTATAGGCGGAAGAGGTCGAGTTATTGATGTGAGATGGATCCAGAAAAAGACGGGTTCCAACTATAATCCAGAAAAGATTCGTGTATATATTTTATAGAAACGTGAAATCAAAGTGGGTGATAAAGTAGCTGGAAGACATGGGAATAAAGGTATCATTTCTAAAATTTTGTCTAGACAAGATATGCCCTACTTGCAAGATGGAACACCTGTTGATATGGTCTTCAATCCATTAGGCGTACCCTCACGAATGAATATAGGACAGATATTTGAATGTTCGCTCGGGTTAGCAGGGGATATACTAAAGAGACATTATAGAATAACACCTTTTGATGAGAGATACGAGCAAGAGGCTTCGAGAAAACTAGTGTTTTCCAAATTATATGAAGCCAGTAAGAAAACAAAAAACCCATGGGTATTTGAACCTGAGTTTTTGGGAAAAAGCAGAATATTTGATGGAAGAATAGGAGATACTGTTGAACAACCTGTTCTAATAGGCAAGTCCTATATCCTAAAATTAATTCATCAAGTTGATGATAAAATCCATGGACGTTCGAGTGGGCATTACGCACTTGTTACACAACAACCCCTTAGAGGAAGGGATAAGCAAGGGGACAACGAGTAAGGGAAATGGAAGTTTGGCCTCTAGAAGGATTTGGTGTTGCACATATTTTACAAGAGATGCTTACTTATAAATCTGATCATATTAGAGCTCGTCAAGAATTACTTGGTGCTATGATCATTGGAGGAACAATACCTAATCCTGAGGATGCCCTAGAATCTTTTCGATTACTCGTTTGAGAACTACGATCTTTGGCTCTGGAACCTCCCTATGGTCGCTTTGTATCTGAAAAGAATTTTCAGATTAATCAGAAGGAAGTTTGATCCGAATGAATCAGAATTTCTATTCTATGATCGACCGCATCAACAACTTCGAATTGGATTAGTGTCTCCTCAACAAATAAGGGCTTGGGCCAACAAAATCCTACCAAATGGGGAGATAGTTGGAGAGGTAACAAAGCCCTATACTTTTCATTATAAAACCAATAAACCGAGATGGATTGTTTTGTGAAAGAATCTCTAGACCAAGTGGAATTTGTGCTTGTGGAAATTATCGAGAGATCGAAGCAGAAAAAGAGGACCCTCAATTTTGTTTGTGAAGAATGCGGCATGGATTTTGTTGATTCTCGGATACGAAGATATCAAATGAGATACATTAAACTCTCATGTCCAGAATAGACAGCAATAGTTTGGAGAATCATAGAATGGACTTGGTATACTAGGTACCTCCTTATTAATATATTGGACTTGGTATACTAGGCTCCAGTTAAGATATTTGTGAACAGTAGAAACTCTTATCGCATCTCCTAATTGCACATACGAGGCTGGACTCTTTCTACCAAAGCCAGGATACTTAGGGGCCCAATCCAAACTATTCGAGTTTGATCTTACCTAGCTAGATGGAAGGAAGTCGACGATTGATGCTTCCTTAGCTCCTATTATATTATTGGTCTCACCTGTCACTTTTCTTATCGCAGAATCCCTGACTTCGTATTTCGAAACAACACTCTATTCTACCATCGGTCCCCATGAACACTGTCCCGGTCTCTAACTAAGGCCCCAATATATTAATTGGTGAGTGAAGTGAGGTATGATTTCCGTAGACAACAGCCTGTATACTGACTCTACGGGGCTCACACTATTTCGGGAAGAGAAACGGACAAGGTGACCAACAACCCAACGATACCGGGGCAACGGGAGAGAGCTACCTCTTCTAGATGTCCAGTATTCAAACCGAGTCAATTCATTGCCAATCCAAACTAATTATACGAAACTAAGGCACTCCCAAGTTATAACACTTTCTAGTAAAAAGGAGGCCGGGAAATGTTCCTTCTAGAATGGTGGGATGCTTGGCATGAGCGATATCTAGTCTTGGTTATTAGCTCACACAATTAGTATACTGGGCCGGATGTTTCTACTCGACTTGGTATACCCGCCCTATATATCCAGTTGGCCCCTGGTTTTTCTCGCACTTCCCCTTTCTTTATTAGTAGCTACCTTTGACTTTCATGTGTTAAACATCGAACCTTTCTATTTCCATTATCCGAATTCATTGATGCCAACCCGCGTTTTTTGATAAGATTTCCCTGAAAATCGGGGATATTGATAAATGACTTATAATAAGTAATTAATTAAAATTTGCTCGGATTTGAGATGTTTTTTGCGAAAAGTTTAAGTTGTGCTGTCGTTCTCTATAATTACAAAGTTAGATTCCCCTAGGGAGGACTCTTGTTTAGCTCGCTACGCACCTTTTTCACATAGTCGGGTTGTGTTCACTCATTTTCGGCTTTGGATTCAAAAAACCCAGACTGATCCCGTCCATCGTCGGAAAAGAAAGCAGAGAATAGGATTCCACTGATGCGACATCTAGAACTGGACGAGCCACGTCGTGTCGAATCAAGGCAGGCACCCCAGTAACATGGGACCAAGCAACAGGCTCATTTGAGGAAGCTAGACGGCTCTGGACAAGGTAGTGTAAAAGAAAAGTAGATACGCGGGATAGGCAAAAGCCTTAGATTGAATCCTTATCATAAGTCTCTATAGATATGTCTAATATAATAAGCTAGTCCGATGGCTACCACAAAGGGTATGTGAGTATATTAATATATAGAGAAAGAATCTAAGATAGGAACGAGAGCTTTATTAGTTGACATGGTCGGAGCAACAATCCCAATATCCCTCTCTACTCTTTCCTCCTGAAATAAGGGTTTGGACCAGTCATACTTTCCAACCTCTTGCAGCGTCTACTTATCCTACAGTGCGAGGCTACGCACCTCAATCCCTCTTCCCGTTGGCCACCTCCCGAATTAATATACTGGCGCCTACTACCATTGGTCACTCAACCTTTCTCTAGACTTTCCCATTGGTCGCATAGAGCTACGCTACCTCTGATGATCTATCATCTAATAGATGGAGATGAAATGCAATGGCGGGATGGGAGTGTTTTCTTCGAAGAAAACCCGACGAGCCAGGTGCTTATTTTTAAGCCGGCCAAACGGACGGGCACTAGTCGCTTTTGAACTAAGTATTAGCATTAAGACACTCAAACTCCACCAAGATTCCAGTCATAGGGAGAGGCATCCCAGTCTCCGGGATAGTTTTTTAAGTATATAGAAGAAGTCAACACTTTACTTTATGGTTGAGCCCAGTATATTAGGGGTCAACAGGATTTGAGAATGATTTTATTGAGATGTGTCTTATTAATGGGGCAATTAATATACTGGTCTTCGTTATGCTTAACACACAAAAGCCAAAGGTTGAGACGCATATAGATGCGGAGAATCAAGTATATTCCGGAGGACATAAGGGATGTTGTTTGGACGGAGATAGTGCAGTTGTTCTATTCTTCGAGGGATGAACGCTGCCCCAGTATATCAATTGGGAGATGTACGAATACTCGTTCTCTTACCCCGGTATTACATTCTCTACTTCTCCACATCTTGATGAGAGGCCTCGAATAGCGCCAGTCAAGGATTTCCATCCCGGCTAACGAATAGGATTTATCCATCAATAAGACCTAAGCACACACCTTCGACGCAGCCTGACATCGAATAACCAATTGGCAAGCACCTCTTTTCTCTCTGGATTTGGTCTTCCCCTACCTCGATAGAGTAGGGTTCCATTCTACAAGAGAAAAAGATCATAGAAAGAAGAAGTCTTCATAGATAAGGGTTCGTTCATGCTTTGTACTATCTTTCAGAAAGATAATTTCACTTACCCCAAATTTCTTTCTTATGGAAACACTAGTCGCCTGGCTTTTGAGTACTGCCACAGTACTCACTTGTGCTTTTCTTGTAGGGGAGTTGAAACGAACAAGGGGCTTCTCGCCCTCTTCCAAGCGAGCGAAATTGGATGATGAAACATCTTCATCTCATCCAGTTTCTCTAGAGAGCGTCCCTGAGACGGAGACTTCTGAGGCTTCATCCGCTTCTGGGGATGATCCTAATCCGTCTCCGATTTCTCTGAATTCTCCTATGAATCTTTTTTAAGACATAATGGAAAAATGGAAAGACTTGCTGGAATCAAGCGGACTGGCCTTGCCAGTAGAATGGTCCCTCCCAGAATTTTCCCGGGAGGTGATTGGGGAAGAAGCTATGCAAGACCCCGCGGATCCGGCCCAGATCTTTGGCCGATCTACTCTAGCATGGTTCGTAGAGCTGGTATTGGTTGGAAGCAACCGAGCTTCTTTCTCCCATTACCAGCATCTAGATAATTTCACTTACCATACTTTCCCTCTTTTAGTATGGAATTCTCCCCCAAAGCAGCGGAACTCACGACTCTATTAGAAAGTAGAATGCCAACTTTTACATGGATTTTCAAGTAGATGAAATCGATCGAGTGGTCTCGGTTGGAGATGGGATTGCACGAGTTTATGGATTGAATGAGATTCAAGCTGGGGAAATAGTTGAATTTGCCAGCGGTGTGAAAGGAATAGCCTTAAATCTTAAGAATGAGAATGTAGGTATTGTTGTCTTTGGTAGTGATACCGCTATTAAAGAAGTGGAATTTGTCAAGCGCACTGGATCCATTGTGGATTTCTTACGGGAAAGGCCATGTTAGGTCATGTGGTTGACGCGTTAGGGATACCTATTGATGGAAAAGGGGCTCTAAGCAATCACGAACGAAGATGTGTCAAAGTGAAAGCCCCAGGGATTATTTAGCGTAAATATGTGCATGAACCCTTGCAAAATAGGTTAAAAGCAGTAGATAGCCTGGTTCCTATAAGCCATGGTCAACGCGAACTTATAATCGGGGACAAACAAACTGGAAAAAACAGCTATTGCTATGGATACTATATTAAACTAACAGCAAATGAATGAAAGCTATGAGAGTGAGACATTGTATTGTGTCTGTGTAGCGATTGGACAGAAACGATCGACTGTGGCACAATTCGTTCAAATTCTAATTGAAGCAAATGCTTTGGAATATTCCATTCTTGTAGCAGCCACCGCTTTGGATCCTGCTCCTCTGCAATTTCTGGCCCCATATTCTGGTAGTGCCATGGGGAATATTTCCACGATAATTCCATGCATTCATTAATAATATATGATGATCTTAGTAAATAGGCGGTGGCATATCGACAACTGTCATTATTGTTACGCCGACCACCAGGCCGTGAGGCTTTCCCTGGGGATGTTTTCTACTTACATTCCCGTCTCTTAGAAAGACCGCTAAACGATCGGACCAGACAGGTGCAGGTAGCTTGACTGCATTACCCGTCATTGAAACACAAGCCGAAGACGTGTCGGCCTATATCCCCACCAATGTGATCCCCATTACTGATGAACAAATCTGTTCGTAAATAGAGCTCTTTTATCGTGGAATTAGACCTACAATTAACATTGGCTTATCTGTCAGTCGCATTGGGTTTGCCGCTCGGTTGAAAACTATGAAACAAGTCCGCGGAAGTTCAAAACTGGAATTGGCACAATATCACGAAGTGGCCACCTTCGCTCAATTTGGCTCAGACCTTGATGCAGCCACTCAGGCATTACCTAATATTGGTGCAAGGCTTACAGAAGTGCCCAAACAACCACAATATTCACCACTTCCAATTGAAAAACAAATTGTTGTGATTTATGCAGGTGTCAAGGGCTTCTGTGATCGAATGACACTAGACAAAATGGCTCAATATGAGAGAGCCATTCCAAGTAGTATAGATCCTGAATTACTCAAATCCTTAAAAGAAAAGGGTGGGTTAACTCACGAAAGAAAGAGTGAACTAGATGCTTCTTTAAAAGAAAGTGCTTTGCCTTACCTATGATGATGAGGGAGTTTAACATAATTTTCAATCGAGGCTTTGTCATATGCAAAATACAAATCTTATTATCATATCTATTATAATGGGGATCGGATTTTGCATGCCTCTATCTATTTATCGTTATGCTATGGACGCTCTCTTCACGTGATGTCCTCGGCAACCGAAGAATCAGTTAGTGATTTTGGGTTTGATTGTGTAAAGGCACTGATTAATGATAAGTTGGAAGTTCTCTTGTTGTCACAGAATGTGAACTTACCTCTGCAACTGTCTATTCAAGACGTCGCCGCCCATCTCCATCATGACGTGGAGGAAGCGGTGTTTCTACAAGACATGTTATTCTCACTCTGCTCGCAAGGGATCAGTAGCCTCTATTATGTAGAGGCGCTTTAGGTGCTTATCGATCGCTACATCAATCTATGAAATTCAGTGCCAAATGCTTGTCAAAGGAAAAGAGGGTGGGTGGGATCACGATCGACTAAAAGGAAAGCCGCCCGGAGATATTGGTTCAAATCCAATTCATGAGATGGCAGTGACCTATAATAAGAAGAATTGAATTCTTCTTTAGCTGATCCAACGAGATTCTCTTTCGAGGGGCATTAGTCAATCAATGAAAAGGAAGAAGTAGTTTAGTTCAAGAAGTAGTTTGGCTTCCCTTCCCGAATGTTGGTTGGAGTTGACCCAGTAGCAGGAGTTGAACACAGTTGATATTGATCTACTGCTACATCCGCTGAAAGATCTGTTGCCAGTTCCGATCGATGGGGATAGGCGTGAAGGCCAATCATTCCAGTTATCTGAGTTTCCCTCCCCAGTGATGTACTCAGATGCTCTTAGATCGGGGGTTGAGGTGGCATATCATAAGGAGTAGACAGTTTCGAGAAAACCGAAGCCTTGCGAACTACTCTCAGTGTTGGAGGTAGGCACTCTCTTCTATCCAATGCCAGGGAAAGACTTTCTAACCAATTCAATTAATAATATAAAGAGAAGTTACAGAAGTACGGAAGTGACAGAGAAGTAAACCTTCTTTGCCAAGGTGCGTAGCCTATCTGCTCTATCTGATATTGAGCTAGATGCCGCAAAAGCGCCAACTCTAGCTCAAGAAAAGAAGGGGTATCCATGAGCCATAAGTCGTTTCGTTGAGTTATGGATGTGCTCCCATTTAGGGGCGGTGGAAGCTTGACTAGGAAGGTTTGGAAGGAAGGAGAATAATAGATTGACTTAGAGAGGTAAGCTTATTCTCTGGTTTCAATATAGTGTTACGCAATAATCCAGCCTTATATTATTTGGGTACGAGACTGACGAAACGGATTGGAAATGCAGCTCAGTTGAAAAGAAAGACAGTTCTTCCGAGAAAGAAAGAATCGGGTAGGGTTAGAGATTGACTTGACCCACTCTTTCTTATTCTGCACAAAAGAACCTTGCCTAATTCACTAATTCGTGTGAAGATACTGAATTTTTGGATTTGAAAAAGACTTCAGAGAGACTTTCTTCAGTAGATGGTGATTGATAGAGTAATCCTTGATCGTAATTTCCAGCTACGTTGAACATAAAATTTATGGGAGGCCTAAGGGACAAACTGGCAAATAGACTCACTAGCGGGGTCATACGAATGATACACAGAGGTTTACAGATCAGATCTCTCCAGTCAAGCCAATGCATAATGTTCTAACTCTATTCCCTATTGGAGATTCCTGAGTACCTAGCTGCCATCCTAGTAAAGTTGGGAAGGCTTCCTCCTAGATCTCCTCCTGGTGGGCTTCAACTAGCTACTCATTTACCCTGACCTCTCGCATTGAAAAAGAAAATACAGAAAGAAATCTGATTTTGAGCATTTAGTTCCCCTTCCCGGATTTCCCAATGTGTAACTCAAGACATGTCGACTCTCGAACTACCGAGCAAGGTCAATGGGCACAATCCAACCCCCCTCTGTGTTTGGTGTTCTTTGAGAGATATTTTAGAGAGCTGGTATCTCAGCTATACCGTTTCCTTTGACTAAAACAAAGTATTCATAGAAAAGGCATGAGAATGTGTTTCCTTCCGTAGGTTCTTATTCATAGGTAAGAACACACGAACCATTAACTAGAGGAGGCAGAGAGAACCCTTGGTAACCCTTAACATTGGGTTATTGAGGTCATATAAGTGAAGATGATCATGAGTCAGTAACAAATAGAAGTTCTTCCCCTGCACCAAGTAGAGCATTTGCTTGGTATCAAAGAGTGAGTCTGAGAATCTTTTGGTAGAGAAGGAGAGACACTTTCCCATAGCTGAGTCAGTAGACAATATAATATGCTCATATTCTGGTAGAGAATGCGATTCCCCTATTATTTATTCTACCCTTCTGTGTCGTAAGTGAGTTGTGGGGACGCTATGCTCTATCTCCTTAGAAGCTCCCGCAAGTCAACTCTAATAAGCAAATAGATAAGCAAGTACGAGATAACGCTCTCCATCTCCTCTCTCCGCTTGGCACTATTTAGTTGAACTTGCTGTTGCACTTCAGTTATACTGGCCCTTAATGACTTAGTAATAGATTCGAATCTATCAATTGAGAATGCAAAGCTAACTAAGCTGAGGGAAGACTTATATACTCGGGGAAGCACTTATTACGATGATCTATATTTGCCAGCTAGTATCAATACTGGTATGACCCTCTTTTTAATTGGTAGATGATCTACGGAAGGAAAAGGCTACGTTGGAGACAAAAGGACCCGATCTGCTAATACGGTGGAAGATCTTATAGGGTGGATCGACAGCGGAGAGGCTCTTCGAGTCTCTATAATCACTTAGAATCTTTCTGGCGTAGGGAGGACCAGTATATTGATTAGAAGGGATACAGAAGAGGAGGATACCAATGAGACTTTAGTCGATGTCCAAGTATGGTGGAAAGGACTGAGGCTGGCCCAAACAAGCGAGGTAGGGCTAGGGGAGGTGAAATAAGTTATAGAGAGGTGAGAACAACTCCTGGGTAAGACTCAATGGATAATCGAAAGGGAGTGAGTGGAGGATTTGGACAGTTCAATCAGGAACCACACCATTTCGGGAATTGAGTATTGGGATAACAATCTAAGCCTCCATCAATCAATTTTGAAAAAGCTAATAAGATCTTTCCCGATTCACCGCATCTCCTTAGAAAGTAAAGTCTCCCTCCCTAGTTACTAGAACACGAGGTGCAAAGCTACTCGAAAGCGAAAGGCATATATCCTAGCAACCCTATAAGACTTTGATTCTTCCACAATATGATTTGGAACTGGCTAGCTCAAATGGTATTTTCAATCGTCTCTTTGATTTGATGCACTGAATCGTCTTCCAACGGATTGACCATTAATTCTGTAATAGAGGCGCTGGTATATTAATTGGGGAGGTATATTAATTGGGAGTTACTATTGGGATATATATCTTTAATAGCCAAAGAGATAGTATAATAAGATTTTCAGTACAGTCCACTACGCTTCGCACCTCGAATAGTAAGAAAGCGAGAGACCGGTATAATAATTCCTTGCTATGAATTACTTTTTCATTAATCGTTCCTTAGCTAACCGGGAAGAGCTCCAAAAAACATACTGACACGGCCCAGACAAAGAAGAGTATAGCCCCGAGATAGTTGAATAGGAATTGGGGCACTACCAACGAAAAGACTAAGCTTCACCACAAACCAAGGACTTTGGTCTGCCGCCCTTTAGAGACCTTCATCGATGGAAAGAGTGCTAAAGAGGGTCTTAGGGTGGAAAGCTTGAGTTCTATTACAAGCGGGACGAACTACACTTATTAGGCCAGTTGCATCCGCTATACCAGCCTACAGTATGTCCACTTATTTGTTGCCCAAATCTTTATGTGCGTCTATTGAGAAAATCCTTAAGGACTTCTGGTGGGGGTTCAAGGAAGATAAACAAAGGAACTATACACCGAAGGCTCCGGAGTCCATCTGTAAACCAGTTGTGGGGGCCTTGGATTACGACGTATGTTCGATCTAAATAGGACATTAATTGCTAAACTTTGTTGGAATATAGCCTCAGGAGTGGACCGAGGAAGAGCCATGAAGGCAAAGTACATGGAAAATACTTCCTTTCTTCATGCCTCTAGGGCTTCTATTTCATCATGGTGCTGGAAAGGTATGTTAAAGGTGAAAAATCTGCTCAAGAAGTGATTATGTTTCCAAGTGAGGTCGATCCATTAGGGTGTGGGATGACCCGTGGGTATCCCATCTACCCCAGTTTTGGCCCAATCCTAGACCAGGGATGGATATTTCGTCGCACATAACCAAGGTTGCAGACCTCATTGACTGTGTTGCAAATACCTGCAGGTTCTTCGGCACATGTTTTATGATCATAGTGCACAAAAGCAGTACTGGAGCTTTAGCTGCCTTGACTTGCCGAGGAGGATAAACTCATGTGGGCTCCGTATAGAAAAGGTGTGTTTTCGATCAAATTTGCATACCTGGTTGATCAAGCTGATAGGTTTAAGGATCACGGCCCCAGCGGAACGGTCAACTAAGAGTGAACAATTCGAATTGACTAAAGAAGCTAAAGGGGAACAGTCTTATCTTAAGAGTAGGTCGAATGAAGGTAAACGAGTTGGTCGACTTGCTAATCGGCTTGATCGAGTAGGGCGATTGTTCAAGTAGGTCATATCGGCTTGACCTCTTTGTCGTCTATAAAAGAATCTTTATATTTACTAGAGTGACCAAAGTGCTTCCAGAAACAAGGACGAGGAAACGGTAAGGAAATAACTCGTATCGGGAGAGGAGTAGGAGACACATCGTATGAGCTTTTGTTGGAGCAAGTAGCCCAAGTTTCATACCTAGGATAGGAGTCCTTATTTATTAACCGTTTCAGCATACAAGTAAGCAAAACATGAATAGGAGAAGGCAATGGAATTGTATCACAATCGGAATACGTTGAATAGGCATAATAGTCCGTCTGCCAGCTATATCTATAGGCCACACGTCTTAGCCACCTTCTGAAGGAACAAGCCAGCAAGTCTTACGGTGACTAATCTCCCATCGCTAGCAAGCCCAACCGGATCTCTCCTTTATCTGTTTTAAAAATCCCACAACTGGTAACCAAAACATGCAAGCCAGAGAAGTTATTGTATTGTGGTAGTAGCTTCAAATAAATTGGTAGTGTATGTCTTGAATAGGAAAGCATTCTGTATGAACTCAATCCATGAAAAAGAGCTTGAACAATAAAGTGAAGGGCTTGACAGTTCGATCTGGTTTTCATCATTATGGACAGAATGAAGAGAGTGTTTTAATTTCCTTTGTTGACCGAATCCCATCTTTCTCAATTACATGCCTCTCCCTTCGGTCGCCTTTGTTTCAGCTTTTAATTAGCCTAAAAGTGAAAGAGTAGGCCCGACCTGCTCCCCCTTTCCATTTAATCACTGACAAAACCTACCTTTCAATTCGACTTAAAGAAACGACTTCGACTTTAGTAGAATAATTAATCAAACAGGTAAGGCCAAGGCGCTCATAATCCCTATTCAAATTGCTTGTTTGACCTATTAAAGTGGCTTTCCTGTTGTTTCAGTCACTGTGGCTCTTGCTTGAGCCGGAACGTACAGAAGGCACAGAGGTGAGAAGTTTTTAGATTATAGATATGAAGAAAAATGGACAGGTTTCAAGTAAGGCGAGTAAGAAAAGGTTAGATAGAACCATTGCTTTGGCATAACAAAAGAGAATCTTACAAAAGAATAAAGTAGAAGAATAGATATAGGTGAAATGAGCCCTATTTCTCCTTTCCAATAGCCACTTCACTTACTTACTAATTACTTACTAAATACTGGCTTGAACAAGGAAAGTAGCACTAGAAAGAAAAGCAAATAAAGAGAGTACAAGAAAGAACAAAATAGGTGTAGAGTTCGGAGTAGTGAAGAGGCTTTGATGACGAAGGTACGAAGTGGTTTTCTCATGGTCCTCCCAATGAATCATTTTTATGTTATACGAGCATAAACATTAACCATTTTGAATACCAACAGGGAGAGGGAATTCTATTGTACTCTCCCTCCGGGAGAGGGAGAACTTGTTTGATTCATTTTCCATGTAGGGAAGCATAAAATGAAGAGTTAAGATAGCATAGAGCAAAGCTCAACCAATGGGCTATTTGCTATAGTTCAAAATCCATGTTCATAGAAGGTCCGGAGACATGAGAAGGTGGTTTACTTACTTGCTGCTTTTAAGAGCAAGGTGGTCTAGCCAAAGCTTGCATGCCACCTAAAGGGAGAATGAGATGCTAACAACAAGCAAAAGAGCAGATCAGGTTGTTTACTGACTTTTGTACTAGTGTACTTGTGTGTTAAAGGAATACTTTATTTTGGCTGCTAAGTAGAAGCTATAGGCGAAGGCTTTCGCGCCTTGCTATTAAGTAAGGTGGAAGCTAGCTACTTGCTTGTTAAAGGTGCTTTCCCGTGGCTATTCGTAGATCTGGAGTTCTGCCCTATAGACGATTGTGCTACTTTCAATCCTTAGTATTAGTAGCGGGTATTAGGTGAGAGGGTGCCTATCTCATAGCTGTTACTGTGCTTTCTGGATACCTTTCCATGCTTTAACAAGCCAGGTACGCATCTTGGTCTTATAAGCAAGTAGCTTTGATTTGGGAATAAGCTGGAAGTAAATTATTATGAGTCGAAGTGAAGGGCGCTAGTAAGTAATAATAAGTAGAGCGGAACACTGTTGGCTAAACAAAAGACATATGACTTGAGAAAGTAAGATCTCCGATCTGTTGTCTGGAAAAGGAGCTCCAATGGTACTTTAGAAGAAGAATAATAGGGACTAACAGCAAATCTAGGCTTTTGAGTTTGTATCTAGGCAGCGACTCTCTAGCTTCCAGCTATTCTTCCTTCTCTTATAGGACTTAGGCGGGCCTCGGTTAAACAAACTAGTAATCTAATAAGTGATATAATCTTAGGCTTCGCTACCTGACTTATCAGCCAGCAAGTAAACTACCTTAACCCCCGCGAAGTCCATTATTGTAGCATGCTTCCAAATGAAGATGCTCCTGTCCCTCCGCCTTTCCCTTTCCTAGACTCATGCTCTGGGCCCCTAGGTTTGTGTTGTGGCTGCTGCATATAGATATCGGTCTAACTTCGCTTGTCTTGGAAGAGTATATTCTAGTTCATCGAGACCCAGGCATTCGCCGATCCTGCCGAAATTCATAGTAGCCACTCTTGCTCTTTCCATTCTTCTTCCGCTGGTGCTAGTCCAGCCCGTGCCTACTGATTGCTATCTTTCTTTGTCTTTGTCTGGGCTTTACCGTCTTCCTATGTTGAACGATCACAGATGCGACTGAGCTGCTGAAATAAGGCTCTATGTCCATGTTCTTGAACAAGTACGTTTACCATCTACAATTCACGGCAGTACTTGAAGTTTACTTCTAGGAACTGGTGACTTCTAGGACGTCTAGTTCAGGGAAAGCGTTCAGTTCAAGCGAAAGCGACCGATCTCTTTAATAAAGGACTCTTTCTTTGCATTTAGCGAGCTTAGATAATAAATCCTTGTCGTTGCGTAAGGCGAGTAGGTTCTTTTCCTACTATCCAAAATTCAATCTTTTCATCTTCAGGAAGGATTGGGGATCCAGTTTCTCAGTAGCGAGCGGGTAAGGGGCGCAGGCAAATCATCGAATCTTTCCTTTCTATTCCGTCCTTCTCAGATAGGGGCTTAAGTAAGATAGGGCGATAGAGCACTTATTAGCGAAAGGAAGCAAGAGTTCCTTCATTTTCCATTAGGGGATTCGCCTAATATTTATACTTACTTAACTTATTTCACTGGCGTGCCCACATGGAGCCTTAAGGTAACTATAGTATAGTTAGCTCCTTTTCTTCTGAGATAGGTCATATAACGATATAGAAAAGTAGTAGCTAGCTCCTGTTCATAGTTGCGACTCTCCCTTCAGCTCACTCGCAAGTCAACAAGAAACTGAAATCGGCGACTCAACCTCAAGTAAGTTTATTAAGTGTTTGGCTTTCTGTAAGGTTGAAAGTTGTTGTTTCTATTTGAAAGCTCTCTTCCAGTTTCTTAGCAAGTCAAACAGGGTAACCCAAATAAAGGCGAGCGAGTTCTTTATAATAGAAGAAGAAATGTCGAGAAGAAATGAATGGATACTTGCCTACGCTTTCGATACGGGAGGAAGCCTCTCACTCTCAAATGAGAAGAAAAGCTGGCAGCACCAGCGTAGCAGCCTCGGGCGTATGCGTATCATGGGAAAAGGAGAAAGGGAAGAAATTCAACCAATTGGGAAAGACGTATCAATTCTTCCAGTTAAATAAGTAAAGCCCCAATATTATGTTACTATTTAGAGTGATAAAATCTGAAGGCTTATAGCTTGGCCCTTTCTTTTACAACTTGTGGAAAGTGGAGTGCATAAGCCCTTTTGAATTAGAGATAGGCTTTTATTGCTCTCAAAGCGTATCGAAGACCTAGTGGTTGAGGTTGAAAGAGCGCTTGAATTTCTTGAACCAGGTCGAGTCAAACTTTGGATGTTCTTTGGGGCAGCAATCGCAAGTGAAAGACCCTCAGACAGAACTTGACTATATGCATGCTCATCACAATTTTGTGAGAAGACATACCCAGAAGACAAAAAATGATAGATAGAGGTTCCCTATATCAGAGAGTGGTCTACCTGAGTGAAGCCATTCTGCTTAGACTTTAGAGGTGTTTGAGGCCCTTAACCCTTTCTATTGTGCCTGCCTTCTTCACTTCTGTCTCCCCGTTACCTTCCGATTGTAATTCTCCTTTTGTTCTTTTGGTACTGTACTTGTGGATTATGGAACTCCTGAATCATCGAATTCGAAGAAAAGTGGGCTTCGACAGAGGGAATAAAAGCCATTAGTCATTATGGTGAGTGCCCTAATATAGATATGGAGGGAATTCCAATTCCATAAGTAAGGTTGAATGCTTTCGATTCGGGCCAAGCTTTTAGGGAAGCCAACCTTTCCATCTACCAGTGTCGTGGAGCCAGTATATGATGTTCCAAGTGGAGAACCATTCCCCAATGTCTTATTCGGCTAAGGGCCAGTGCCTTGGAAGAAGATTCTTCAGCGACTTCTTTACGCCAACCCTCGAGGAAACAAAAAAAAGATATTGTACTTATCACCATGTTAAAAAATGTCAAATCAAACTTCCTTTAATTTGTTTCAGAGATAACCCCTCAATCATCCTCAGTGGAAGAAAGCTATGATAGAAGAAATGGAGGTGCGTAGCGAAGAACGACATTTGGGAACTAATCATGTTACCAAGAGGCAAATGTACGGTTGGCTGCAGGTGGCCCCGAAACACAAAGCTGATGGCTCTATCGAGAGGGCTCGTATTGTGGCAAAAGGTTTCACACAAACCTATGGCATCTATTATCTCGAGACGTTTGCTCCTGTGGCCAAACTAAACGAGTCATTCTATCAGTTGCAGCTAACAGATCTTGGTCACTGCTTCAGCTCGATGTCAAAAAGACCTTTCTTCATGGAGACCTCCAGGAATAGGTTTCTATGAGTCCTCCACAAGGTTTTCAAGCTCAGGGGGAAAGTTTTCAAGTGAGGCGACCGATCCAATATACTTCGAGAGCAGTCTCCTCGGGCTTGGTTTGAGATATGAAGTTTGGTTATGATGAAGATAACTAGGTTTCCAGAGAAGAAATGCTGATCATTGTGTGTTCATAAAAAGGTGCGCAGTGAGGAAACTACTGTTCTCCTAGTGTACTCAGTTTATTTCTCTAAATTCACAAGTGAAATTCTTATATTAGTCAGAAAGGCAGCTAGTAAGCAAGTCGAGTAAGACAGCTATTATTAAGTCAAGCGAGCTTTCGCTAATACTAATCAAAGACGAGAAGCTAAGGTCAGAATTCGCATGCGGTATGCTTGCGAAGACCTTTTCTGTTCTATCCGTGTTAATGAAATCCATCATGTGTTTCTTAGGGTGAATAAAGAGAGACTACTGCTACGGCCATAACTTCGGGATCAACCTCAATGAATTATAGCGTAACGGCTTGGTATAGATCTGTAGCCCGCTCTGGGTCTTTAATCGAAACTGGGACTAGGCACGGAAAAGCTCGATCAACGTCCTCCTCTCCCAAGGTTATAAATGTGGAGGGACCTTTCCCGTTACCTGTTAGCCCGACGTACTGGCGCGTTTTAGCGACATAAAGTGCGAAGTTCATCGGGACATTTTCTAACGTCCGGTTATGCTTCTTTTTTATCCTCTCCTAGCTTCTAGAACTCCTATCCTATTGGAATCACATCAATAACCTTAAGAGCTTTCAGTAAATTAAGGGAGTCTTTTAGCAGTCCTAGTTGATGCAATAAGAGAAAAGAACCTAGGAAGGAGTAAGTAAGATTTTTATCCTCAATGACACTGGTATAAACATTGGCAGCGGAGCGGGGCATTTTCGAGGAGTAGCCCACTAGAAACCTCCATACATTAAGATTTTAGATTAAGGGAGCCATCAAAAGGTGACTAAAACACCAGAAACGGAGACTACCCGAGCTAATGATAGAGGCAAGAAAACTTTCCGGCCAGGTCCCATTAATTGATCATAACGATATCTTGGAAATGTTGCACGGATCCATATATACAGAAAGAGAACAAGAATCACCTTGATACTAAACCAAATCGAGCCCGAGATCTTCTTGTAAATGGGAAGATCTAGGATAGGTGGCCAACCTCCTAGAGAGAGCGATGTGCATGGACCAGGTGAGTAGGGATGCAGCTCCGTGGACCGCTCGTTGGGCCTGATAGGTGGTGGTATCACACCCTTCTCAAAGGAACAGTACGTGAGACTCTCGCATCATACGGCTCCGTTCCGGAATCTGGACCTCCCCTTTCCTTTGACCAACAGGTCCTCGAACCCAATCATTCATTTATTGATGAAAGGTAGCTTTAGCCATTGATTGAAGCGGTAGAAGCTAGTTGCCATAAGTGAAGCGATCTTCCGGGACGGGAAGGAGGTCTCTGGCGCTTAAGCAACCGAAAAATGAATGAAGGAAACACAAACCTTGGCCTCCGCATTAGAAAAACCTCTACTGAGCTTTAGGCCAGTATATTAATTAGGGCCGGTTTACACCCAGAATATTAATTATCACCAGTATATTAATTCCAGTATACTTCGTATGACTTGGACTACAATACAAGTTATGAGTGATAGCGAAGCCAAGACCCCCTATTTCAAAAGCCCCACAACTAGCTATCTTATAGCAGACAAATAACGCAAGCCTACTCAACTAATCTCATGTAAATGTTCGCAACTAAACTAATAGAAAAAACGACTTGACTTATGAAACATGTATTTGAGTGCCATGTATTTGATGGCGTTGTTCGGATCTTGACCGGGTCCGAGCTTCCCAAGCTCTATGCTGTTTGGGAACACTACAAGGTTCTTACCACCTTCTTTATTTACTAGATTTGAGTCTTTTGAGTACTTTGGGATTATATTCCGCATCGAAGATTTATGCTTGTGGGATAGGGTGAATATAGCAGATCAGCGGATCTGGTGGTCGACAATCGTTCGAACTTTATAAAGGTTGTCGCAGCACATGTAGTAGGATAGAGGACTTATAGTGATGCCCGCGGACCGATTTACTATGTCTTCATCGCTGACGTTCGTCAAAGAGGCCACGTGGATTGGCCTGGGTCTTCTTCGGCTAATGAGACCTCGATCCTGAAGCCTTCGGAGTATCTTTTTGATAGGCGCCACTATCTGTATGGGAAATTCGCTGCTAAATGATACCGCCCAGTGTCCCTCTCTTTCCCCCGCCGCCTTCCAACTCGCGGGAGTATCCAATGAAAACATTCGGATACTCATGCTCGATCGTGAGACTGCCTGTTGAACTGCTCCGACCTGAGCTATGCAACAACGAGATCTCCCTTGATCCTTGCCGAATTTGATTGACGGTCCCCCATAATACACTAACTTGGGGACTTCTTACTCCGACCGATCCAAGAGTCACTGCTAGTCGAACCGCGTCCAGTAGATGACCTCTTCCGCTTATCCCCTTCGTCAGCAGTTTGATCGGGATACTATAACCTAGGTCCTGAAACTTGGAATGGACGGCGGAGCATAGGTGGCAAGCAGTTATATGGATACGGTGCTTTACCCGTAGATGCTTCTCCAGCTCTCGCAAGAATGTTATGGGAGTCGTCCCCCTTATATTAATTGGGACTTCCCGAATGACTGTACGGGGGAATTCTACCACACTCCGTGCAACTATGGTTGTTGATCCTGTGGGGCCTACCAAAAGGTTCAGGTCGGATTGTAGGAAGTGAGTGATATGTTTTTGTATTTCTATGAGAAGCTCTACGGCACCCACGATTCCTAGTAGTAAGTTGTCGCCATATCACGCGTAACAAATCCTTATTAATATTAATAAGTCATGGGTTTTTAAGGGGATCAGGCGTCTCTCTGACCTGATAACTAGTATCACCTCCCAGCCCAGCTCTATCAACAGGCCCCTTCTTTTGCAATACTTAATCAGGTCTCTCATGGCCAAATTCTTATGAAAGCCTTCTCCACCATAGAATTCGGCCTTCGGGGCGGCGGCTTCTATGAGGAAGGCGGCTCAAAGAAGGCTCGAGGGCTGGTTAAGGAAGGCGGCAAGGGCCGGGGGGAAAACAAAAGGTTTTTTCTGGTACCCCCTTCGCCGGCGGGTGCTTGTGGGGGGGGGGGATGTGCCACGATGAAACAAGGGAATGAAAGGTCGCTTTGTGTTGGATGCTCTTTACCCTTCCCACAATGATGGCTCTATTGTCTTGGGGAGCGTTGAAGCTTGCTTCTTCTCAAGAGTTTTCTTGGTCATCAATACGACGACCTGTCCAACATAGAACTGATCTGATTCTCAAAACAAGAGGAATTTCATGCTTCTGTCGGATCCTACCTATCGCCTGATCGAGCTTGTGTAGGTAGATGTCGCCTGGTAGGGTCGATAGTAGTACACTGTGTGGGACGGAGTAAGGGCCCCTCTCACCTCCTACGAGTCATCCAGTAGAAAACAATTTCTAAGTAGAGTAAAATAACTTGGGATCATCGTTCTCTTCCTTAAAGATTGAGAAGAATCGATGTCGGTCGATGGTGTTAAAACACTTCCTGATGTCGAATTCCAAAAACCAGCGAGAGGCTCCCCACTCTTCTTTGATCCGTCTTAGGGCCGAGTGGAAGCCTCGATCTGAGCGGAAGTGCGATGTGTCTGGAAACTCGGGATCGTAAATGGATTCGAGTACCATTCTGGTCGCCTCTTCCATAATCTTTTTTATGCTTAGAACTACAGTGAGCGGTCTAAAATTCGACCCTTCTTTCTTCATTTTGGGGAGCAAAGCCTGTTTTTTGCTCCTCTATTGATAGATCAAGGGCGATGTCAAGGAGCATGGTAGACTACAAGCAAACCATGGAGCCTTCGGTCCTCACTTCGATCGCTCCCGCAATTAATATAATGGCCTAGAGGTAACCTATGGTCGCCCAATTAATATACTGGGCGCCGCAGCCACTATTTTGACTCCTTTTATTCAATTATGAACTCCATGGCTTTCTCGATTCCAATGCAACTTCTCTTTTTTGAGTTGACGTAACAAACTACGCGAGCCTCCCGATGAAGCCAACAGAAATCCTATCTGAATACTAAAAAGAAAGGGCAGTTTCATTATTGTGGTATACCAACCACCAGTTCTGGAAATTCCAGTTCCAATCGAAGCATATAGATCCGTAAATAGATTTGTATGTATAGCCACTTCAGTCGTGCTCGTCGTTTCTCGATTGGAAAAAAAGAATCTTTTTTCTGGGAACATGGTAAACCAGAAATTCTGATGTTCGTGATTCTTCATCCACAGATGCAGAAATCGCTCCAGTTTTCCATTCTCATATGAGGCAGGAAGGTTTACTGGCAATAGGTCGACATGAAGTGATTCATCATGCTCAACATGAACCGATCGCTCGTTGGGGACGATTTATAAATCATCAAATTACCACAAATGGAATGAGAAGTGGGTCCATGTAAATGATCGCGACCTCGCAAACAACAACGCTCCTTACCCATATGAAGTTTGGGACCCAAAGTTAATCGTTGAGTGAACTGTATCTTATTCGTATTAGTTGACCTAAGCCGCACCATTATTGCTGGGGGATGGGGCTCGGCCTCCGAACCGTACGTGGGACAAGTTTCTGCCTCATATAGCTCGGGCCGAAAACCGGGGGAAGTTGAGGTACCTAGTATACCAAGTCCAGTATAAACATTGGGGAGACTTGGCTGCTGCCGGCCGGGACGGACAGGAAACGGGGCGGGGATAAGCTTGCGAAGAAGCAAGCTTATCCCCCTACCCCCAAAAAACCGACCCCCTTCGAGCGCAAAAGGTCGAAGTTGGACCTCTAATTAAGATACTGGGGTCGCCTAGTACATTCCGGTCCGAGATAGGTGGCTAATACAAATCTCATAAGTGCACTAGTCGTCGTCTGACCAATCGGCTCGGACACCAGATCGCTCGTGCCCGCCATAACTACAATCATACTCGCCCTAAATGGAATGGCTCTCTTAGTTACGCTGCGCCTCGACCCGAGTCCCCACGTTCGCTTTTATCCGCCCGCAACCCTCTTTGCCAACACAATTTTGGGGCCGTCCCCTTCATTCTATGATGATCTTGGCCGGGGTAGGCTTTTTGGGAAGCCCTTTCCCACCGCACTCATGGCCCGACTGGCCTGCCAGCGTTAGTGGAAATTCTCCCATTCCATGGAAAATGAAAAAAAAGGGGTTGGATGTGGGATCTACTCCATGAGGAGCGGTACGGACGTAGATGATATCATCACGACCTCTCTTTGCGTACCACTAGGGATGCTTAACGCCACTTCGCCACTGCCATTACCCGCACTTTCGTCTCTCTCAGTGTGGTCAACACTGGGTGTTTCCGAGCAGCGATGCTTACACCCATTCACATTAGTTCATCCAAAGTGCCTTACCCTTATGCACTCATTTTTGAATAAGCCATCTATCTTCCTATCAAGGTTAAGGAGTTAACTGAGCATCTCAGTGGCGGGATTGAATACCCGGATCGAATCAGAGTTCACGCCGCCCGCCCTGAAGAAATAGGAGGCGTGGGCCACAGGTCGCACATAAGCCACCGGGTCGCACTACAGAAGAACACCCAACATAAAGATGCACACACCTCCATGTGAAATAGGAAGATTCATCTTCACTTTTTTGTAGTAGTCATGACTAACAGCCATCAGCAGTCGGCTCGTTGGTAAGGCGAGAGCTTCAAGCCCGATTTCTGGCAGTGCACCCCCCAAACAAGCACCACTCGACGAAGGGGGCGGGGAAAGCTATAGGACCAAAACCTTCGACCCTTCTTTCTATATGGTGGTTCCCAAGGCCCCTCATCTTGTCATTTCGTTGTTGCTCATTCCCCCAAAGTGTTTGACCTTTCCTTCTCTGCGCCCGCTCAAGCTTCAATGACCTATCACGGGGTAAAGAGAAGAGAGTATGAAAGAATTGTAAACAGAGAAGATCGCAGAAAGATTCTAAATATGACAAGTCCCCCATGGATTCAAGAAGAAGGAAATGAAGAGCGGGAACGAAATGAAATAAAGCATTTCTAGCGGATGAGCTTCTACCAATTATATTATTTAATAATAGGGGGGCGGCTTGCTCTGACCAACACTCCACTTTTTGCTCTGTCAATGGAGCGTATAAATTTCCTGGAATGTAGATAAACCAAAAAAGGGAATTCAGCGATAGAAATAGGAAATATAGTACCATTAGAAGAGGGGCACCAATGGGAACATCTCTACTGACGAGCCATTTAATAGTACGGGTACTGCCATGCCACGAGGCATGACCATGGAAGTAATGAAAAAGTAGAAGTTCTGTAGTTGGACCATCTGCTCTATCCGTTCGATTTTAGCTTCTCCAAAGAAGATGAGATGCTAAAAAGAAATGAAAGTGTTCGCAACGCATACCGAAAAATGCAAACTACCTATGTAGCCGACCATTAATGACTAGTTCGAACACCAGGAGCAGGGTTGAAACCAAGAAACATTTTGCTACGCACCTGATGTTTCTGAACTCGCCCAGTATAAACATTTCGGGTCTCTTCCTTTAGGTTTCTTTTGAATCTTGCAGTCTTCTAGTATAATAATGAACTTGATTACTTTCTTCTCTTTTACTGATTCGCAAGCACCTCTCTCTCTCTGGTAGGTCGCTAAACTCATGTTGTAGGGCACGTTGAGATCAACGAGCAGCTATGTGACCCCTATTATGCCATGTATATTAATTGGATGACACTGAATGGAAGAACCATTAGAATGGGATAGAAGAACCACTAGGATGAGGTACGTAGCGAAATGGACTCTTTATTCCTGGCAGTGCTATCTTTAGAGGCTGACTGAGAGACGGATCTAGACTAAGATGGGACCAAGTAGAGACAATTCTATTCGAAGAAGTAAGAACAAGAAAATTCTTTTCCACTCCTCTAAAGGTTGAGGAAGTGATGGAAACGGCGATACTCGTGCAATCTAAGTCGCAATGAAGAACTATGGTCAATGCAGTTGGAGCCGCTAGATCCCACAGCAAGTATTCTAAGTCCTCCCTATCCCAGACGGTCAATTCTTGCTTGCCCTATGGACGAGAGATAGCACTAGTATATGGGGACGCAAAGCAGAGGATGATGGCCACCAACAGTTCAGTAAACCACTACGCATATATGGAAGAATCGGATCAAAAAAAGTAGCTTCAGATTCAGATGCATATGTGATACGCAAACGAATAGTTGATGATAATGAGGGTTCTATGAAAATAGCACTGGTTAACACGAAAGCAATATGGTCCGTATAGTAGCTTAGGGAAATATACGAGGTGCGCCCCGCCAATAGGAGTAGATCTAGAGAAGGTACAGCTGCATGTACAGATAGACTGACTAAAGAGCGCTCAAGTTGGTCCAAACCGAGGCCAGTATGTTAATTGTGACTAAATGGAGCGGGTTTACGAACAAGGAATTGGGCGAAGATAGACGCTGTACAGCTGATACCGATAGATAGTTAGCTATGATCTAAGATTTTAGGCTAGAGAAGCTATAGATATCTATGTGTCCGTTGGACATCTAATCGAACAATGAGTGATGGCCCTTCCTGTTTTCTATTGGTATCGAGGCAACCATAGGTGCATAGCGAACAACCGCAAGACATGTCTCTTTATAATTACAAGCGTACCTCTTAAAGCCAAAAGAAGTACGCTTGCGTCAACGGAAAGTTACTGTTTTGTTGATTTGACATGAAATATGTATGCAGCTTTGGTGAATTGTACTATTTGATCATGCTTGGAACATTTTTATTACATCAATTTCTTCTCATCTGCTTACTTTGGTGGATTAGGATCTTATATTTCATGCCAAAATAACAGGGAAACGCCCTGAACAATAGACTATTTCTCCATATATAAAAAAGCAGACAAAGAAGACGGCCTTAGGTGTCGATTCTAGTTGGATTCCCAATTAATATACTGGCCCGGCCCTGCCCAATATATCAACACCAACAGCATATGCAGCCTATTGTAAAAGAATTTCCCTCGTTCGGATAGTGAAGCGGGTGGGTTAGCTGACCTATCATTGGACTTTCCTATTGCCAGTTCCTTTGTATTATTACGAGGAGAAGACCTCAGAACAAGGGATCGGGTCAATCAACAAGACACGCCCGGAATTAAAGAGAGAGAGAAGGCCAACTTCCAACCGCCTTCAATTAGCAAGCAGCAAGTGATTACTATTGTGCAAGATTCTGATTGTTTAGTGGATTATTCACCTCGCAACCTTCGCTATCTCTACTCTTCTTCGATCTTTCAAAGAAAAATTTTCGTGGAGTGTAATAGAATATACCGAGTTCCATCAATTAAAGCGTTCAATGGAATATTGTTATTCATCAATTGTTCATTTGACTCAATATTTCTTCTCAATCGGCAAAAGCATAGCTTTCCATATGTATAGTGTTTGAGTTAGCTGACTTAAGACCTTCCCAATAATGATGATTGGTAGCAGCGGACTATTATTGGGATTCAATATCCGATAAGGGACAACCAACGGGAGTGGAGTTTGACGAGCGGAACCATAGCCCGGTGAACTGAAATATAATATGAGGTTTCGAACAGAGTCACATGGGATTTATCTTGATATTGATGGAAATGCATCTTATTCACTTTGCTGCCCCCTTATTTATCTAGTCGAGCAAGCCATGATTCAATTAGTTGATGGAAAAGATTCTTTTTTTACAAGAAAGCACTACCTTCGTCTGTCCTTTCTTTATCTATGTGGGGTTGGCGAGTTCACTCTCTTTATAGGATACGTCAAGCCTGCCTTGAATCTTAATCACTTTTACCACTATACAACCCTGGCCTTTGGACACATGGGAATTTCCTCTAAACCAAAGCAACCACTTCTATTTTCTTTACACAAGTCCCTGACTCGAATCATCTCTGAGGCAACCGAAGGAGGGCTGTGATGATTAGGATTTTTCTCCCTATTTGTGTCTTAGGTCCATATGCGAATGAACTCTCATGCGAATCAAGTCATTTCTAAACGTTAGTCTAGACAATTCCCCTTCTGTCTCCTCATAAGTAAGTGGGGATCTGACTCTCGATTCCGAAGCGTAGAAAGCTTATGTGTTTACTCATAGGGTTTACTACTTACTATTTGGTTTTGGTTGGTGTGAATCAGGTCGTTCACGAAATTTCGTAGTGGTTGCAAGTAATATAATTCCTACCTAATTCGTATTATGAGATATAACAGATGTTGTTGTTAGCTCCTTGCCTGATCAGTTATAGTACATCCATGAAGGCTTCGCTACTTCAGTTGCTTAGCAATCACGAGTTCCTTTTAGTAGCTCCTTAGGTATGGTCCAGTAGACCGCTCTCCTTTTTATGGGCGTACCGATGTCTAGTTACTCTCATTTCATTGATCTTTTTTTGTTGAAATAATATTTGATCAAGCAAGGGAACTCTCAAAGGGAAAGCACACTTCACCAGATTTCTTTCTCAATAGCACGAGAATGAGTGATTTATTAGACATATGATCCAACTGTGGTTCCGGGAGCTATGTATATATGTCTTAGATCCGGACAGTACGCGGACAAGAACGAGCTACTTGGATCATTAAGGAAATTTCCTTCCGACTTGGTATACTAGGCTAAGAATAGTTTGGAGAGGTCGCTCCTTTTAGTCGCACGTCACTTCGCTCCTTTTAGTCGCACGTCACTTCACTCCCCTCCTCCCGCCAAAAAATTATAAAAACCTGGAAGAAATGTTCGTATTTCACACCTAATCTTCGTCATTCAATAACCTCGTCTCGTATTCTCATTATTAAAAAACCAGCTTAGAAGACATTCCCAATCGGAGTGAATGCAGCATGAGTCACTCTTACGTTAAGCCCTAAATTTCACATTGACTTACTTAGTGACAAAGTGATCTAAATAAGGGATGCTAGAAAGATATAAGGGCTTTAACTTTTTGTGTTAAGCATAACAAGAGAATTATATATATTTGATGTTATCTTCCCTACCAGTATATTAATTGGTTAGATGCTCCGTCACGCATAGTTTACCGTCCCGTATAATGGTTGAAAATAAATTGATGACTCAATATCTGTTTGTTCCTCACTCTTCAATGAGTGACCTGCTGTACATTGAGCTCGCTACTATGGAAGACCAACTCTTAGCGAGTCAGTAAACTCAGTTCGCTTGTGGCCTACACAAGGGAACTGACTACTGAGTCATATCTTACTATTCCTTCCTTGGATTCATTGTCTCTAATAGGAGATTCTTGAATGAGCTCATTTTTAGACAGTTCCTTCCCCTCTAGAGTGCTGCTTCCTTGCATGTTCTTCTAGTTGACTACGTTATGGTGCCTTCTTTCCATTGCTTCGGAATGGTATCCGTGCAAGGTATTAATATTGCTCTGCCATTTATCTGCTTTATTTGGTCTCCCCCTTTCCTGGTGAGAGAAAGCCAACCCCAGCTAGATGGAATAGCATCATACAATTCTGATGATGATTCTATTCTGCATTCTCCGTTCAAAACCGTCCAGATCAAGCTAAAGAAAGAAGGAACAATGATAGTACACTATGCTTCTAGAAGACATTCTTAGCCCTATTTCTTGGGTGATTGGCTTGCAGTCTTTAGCTAATGAGCCTGATCAAAGTCATAGGCGTATGTCAAGTCAAAGCCGAAACGAGCTAGCAGAACGGGGAAGTCGTAGCGGAAAACAATCTCTACCATGGAATCTCATCACAAAAAGGGTCCTTCTATTTTAGACCCGTTCAGGGCCTAGACTTCCTCAGTAAGCAATCAGAGTAGGTTGATAGCAATCGGATGTGCTCGAGTTACGGTTGTTGACATAGAAAGGTACGGTGCAATGTATGAACCTTTTTCCTGAGTGACGCATCTTAAAAGTACTCCATCAAAAGATCCAGAGTACCTCTCCTAGTATCACAAATCTCGCTACGCACCTCATTCAAACAAATTAATATACTGGGTTGCCCTAGATTGTTTAGTAAAGCATTTTACGAGGGCACCTGGGTCTCAGGAGATACCTACGCCCAATTAATATATTCTGCCCCAGTAGAACTGGAAGATCAGCTCTCCCCTTGCCTTTTCTCTTTCTTTATCTCTAGGCTCCCAAGTTTGTGTTTCATTCATTTAACGGAAAACATTCCATTACTGTTACCATTCCACCCTTGTTTAGGTTTAATACCGCCATTCAGGTTATGGAAAAAGAAGACTTCCACCTAGAGAATCGTGCCTTTTTGATGACAAGAAATTATGAAAGAAAAATCATGGATCCACAATGTTTATATTGGACTTGATATACTAGCCCTATTCTCTCAACTTATGCTTAACACTTTCAAGTAAAAGTTAGCTTTCTTTCTAGGCACAAAAATGGCTAGAATGAAAATCAAGTAATTAGACGAACTAAATTCTCTTTGCCCGGCCCACGCTCTCTTTTGAAGCATGGGGATTCTTTGGTGAAGGTTAAGAGGGATAGCTTCATTCAAAATATGAAATGAAATTTCCCGCTCTTCTGTACTTCACTTCTGGTAAGTCTCATCGGTCTTATGGTAATATCTGGAATAGAATAGAATCTATTTATTGACCGGCTTTGGTCGAGCAACCGCAATATTTCTTGAACAGCCATAGCTTACATAGCTCACCTCCTCTTTTCAAGGAAGTGAGTCTCGGACCATATGTAGTTCTCGGTCCATTTTTTTACCCAGTTCCTGTACTTTTTAAGAATGAATTCCAGAAAGTAAAGTACTCTAGTGGAAGAGGCCCTCCCCTTCCGGCATATGTGTTTTCCATTATTCTTAAAGAAGATTCAGCGCCTAAGCAAGGACGCCAAGCGCATATGCAAAAGTCTTAGACATTTGGCCGTACGTTAATAAATCATGGTAACAGAAGTTGATATAATCAAAATCATGGTATGAAGTGAACATACAGTCTGTAATGTGGGATGAATAAATCCATTGGGGTAATGGAACCCCAGCTTTGTTGTAGAGGACGTCCAGCTTCTGCTGGATCCCTTCAATCAGTACATCATCTGCCACGTCTTCCATATGCTCCATGGCGTACTCCCTAGGGAGAGTAGTCAAGTAGTCATAGTTTATACGTCACAAGGTTCAAAATGCAATGTGGAAAGTCAGGCCGAAGCCAAACAAAATAAAGGAAGTGATTTCTTCCACTATCATAAAAAGCTCACTACGTTCTCTCACTCTGCTCATGGAGCGGCATACCGAAAAATAAGTGTGATATGGGGACATGATTTGAACCTGTGACCTCAAGGTTATGAGCCACGTGAGCTACCGATCTACCCCCTCCGTTATTCTTTCTAATCGATTGTTCCATCCGGTGCAACCAATGGTGCTCTGTTAGGAGATAAATCAACCGACTCTTCCTAGGGCCAAGTTGAATCGCAAATGCCATAGTAGCTGGAGCCACTTTCTATGCACCGGTAGGTGGAACCAAAACTAGGCAATTAGTATGGCTCCTTCTGCTGAATCAAACCTTGAGGATAGCGAATGAATCCATTAGTTCTCTTGCATCAGGCTGCCAGTGATCGAATTGAATCCATTCGGATTCCGCCCTTGAAGATGCCACAATGAAGAAGCAGTGCTACGCTCATCGAGCAGTTAGTTTCTCTGACCTCAGAGTACCGATTCTAGTTGACTCAGTATTTGATCTCTAGCTGTGGGGAAGGGGAGAAAGACATCATATAGAGTGCGTAGGCGTAAGCAGTGTCAGACTCATGGCCATCTTTCTTTCGACCATCCTCTTCTAGTCATGGTCACCATAGCTAGACTAAGAGCCGGCATTAGGTAACGCATCATGAAGGCTAAGAGAAAGAAGCATTAGCCTTCGCATGAAGCTGGACTTTAGCCCGGTAGAAATAGGTGGGTGACTATGGCACATAGAAAAGTCTTGGCTAGTGAAACTGCATGGGAACCTAGGCCCTGAAGGGCATATATTAGATACCATCACCGGGATTATTTAAGATAATATTATCATAGGAATAGCTATGCTCTACCAACTAATTGGTTAATAAGGGACTAATATGGTTATGACTAATCGACATTAGTATAGAAGATGGAATCATATTCTGCTGCTTCTCTACCAGCTAATTGGTTAATATGAGCATAGGGCAAAGCAAGGCTTTGCATTAAGAAGAGAATAGAGGGGAAGCAGGGATCCAATTAATATAGTAAAGGCTGATAGATCTATGGTTGCTCGGCTTGCCCCTTATTATGTCCTTGATGTGCAAGTAGAAGAGAATAGATGAGAATCTAAGCTTACGTCGGTATATTAATTGGGCGTGCCTTACTATAAGGTAGTTGGTGCTCTTTCTGGGTTGGCGTTCCATAATGACAAAGTTGGGAAACAGAGAATGTCTTCTAATCACTTACCTGGCTTTCTGCCCTCTATCTAGGATCTCTAATAGAACAGCCTAGTATATTAATTTGGGAACCTTGGGCCAGTATATTAATTAGGGCTTATGATGATTCTCTACCAGAACCTTCTTTCTTATCTTATATAAGAGTATATTCGATACCTGAACCTTACTCTATACCATGTAGATATAGATAAGAAGCTTATGTGGCCTTAATCACTTATTTACATTCCCTACTACCAGGTATATATTCGATTCGATACTATCTAATGAAGGCCAACTATTAGATTATTAGAGTCTTTATCGCCATCTAATTGGTATTGAATACCTGGTATGACGAATCTCTATTAAGGAAAGAGAGGGACATAAGGGGATGGATGCTAAGCTTATTAAGCAAAGAGGGAGCTACAGATATAGAGGTGAGTTCATCAATTAAATAAGGTAGCCTGTATTTATACCTGATTCGATGCCTAGTCCAACTAGTGGTAAGTCTCCTTCGGTCCCCAAGAGAGACTCTCCATAAGGTCGGAGTTATGAATTAATATACTGGATTGGTTGGGGTAGCCTTGTTAGCCATTAGACATATTTAGCTACTATAGGACAATGGAGAGACAACAATAGGTGCGTAGCTTTCTCCCGGTCCTCCCCAATTAATATACTGGCGCCTCTTTGTATAAAGAAAGTGAGTCGGAACTAATCCACTAAGCCCGATACTCCTACTGATGAACATAAAGGGAGACTTATTCTCAAGCGGAGAGGTCTGCCAATCACTAGGAATAGAGAACTAGGAAATGCAAGTCCGAATCGATCAGAGCTACGAACTTCTAACTAGAACAATCAACTGGCAAAGCAAGTGCATAGTATATTAATTGGCCCTGCTACATGTAAATAATACACTGTTCTCATGAAAGTGCTAGCCCGAACGCCTGCTTTCTATCAAACTACCATTTCCATCTCATCCACATGAATGCCCAGAATCTGATGCTCTTTTTCCTGCTTACAGAAACTCTTTGCGTCTTTATTGGAAATGCGAAAGCAACTGCCAAATGACTTTCCTGTTGATTTTGCAGGGCAGACAGATATTGAATTAACAGAGAAGTCAGGCCATAGGTAGTTAATGTTGAAAGAGGAGCACGTATCGAATGCTTGTCAGATGCACATTCAGGAGTGTAATGTAAGGCCTTAACAAGTAAGCAAGTAAACTACCTTTGTTAGCAAGAAGCGGTTAGCGGGACTCAATTCCAGGTTGCAAGCACCTGCTTTCCTGATTCTTGAATAGATGTAGGCTATCTATCTGTGTTCGAAAGCAAGGAAAGCAGCAAGGGGAAAGCTCATACTCGAAAATGATTTCATTGAGTTTCCGGCTTGTGGCTTTAAAGAAGAAAGATCAAGGTAAGCAAATAAGGGATTTTCACTCTTTTGAGATCGAAGAATTGCTATCAACTCACAGCTAGCTTCCTCATTACAGGCAAAATGCGATCAGTAAATAGCCGAATTGGCATCGATTTCGCTTAGCTTCTTTAGCAAAGTCAGTAGCAAAGGAAAAAGCGTAAGCTCAACAGTTCAAATTTCATCCGCATCTGGCTTGATAACTGCTTTCTGTAGCAAGCTTTTACTTATCCGTAGCTATTGAATCAGCAACTTTTGAATCAAAGCAATAAGCCCCTTAAATCATACAAAAGAAAGAGTGTATCTTGAAGTTGTTCGGTCATCGAATTGAAATGTAGCTTATGAAACTACTTATTAAAAAAGACTTATTTTTCATAGTTTTAGGCAGGCACCCGCTTTTTTGTCGCCTTCCCAGCTACGCTCCTCAACGCCCTACTATTCAACTCATAAAAGAGACTGATTTATGAAAGCCCGCTCCGTCCGACCCAATTAATATAGGGTTGGTTTTCTTCGCAATTAATATACTGGAGTTCAGTTCGTGCTTCACTTCCCCTTTGACAAGTACCATTTCATGCGTAGCTCGGCTTTGAGATGCTTTCTAAGTAATTGGCTACAATTAATATACTAGGTCTCTGTGTCTAGAGATTCGTTGGGAAGTATGATCCTATCTCTCGAAGATGGCAGAGTTAGCACTATAGGACTAGTTATCAGAGAGAGCTATTTTAGCCTTGTGTAGTGTCTCTACAGCTACGACAATCAGAAATCATATTCTCAATGATTAGTTAATACGTTATCTGATAGGTTATATCGGGCAAGGTGATGAAATCAGCTCCCAATCTATACTGTTAGCACTGCTTTCTTTTTTGAATCCAGGCTTAGTTAGGACAACGCTGGGTAGCTACTTGGCAATGGCATGGCTCACCATCTATACCCCAAATCCTGCTAGGGATTGGCCTTTAAATAGAGGCTTATAGGCAACACTCTTTGAGGGATGGTGCCTTACTCGATCAATAAGACCATTCACGGTCAATAAGTCGACAATAAGACGACTAACAACCCAGTTATTCTTACAGCCTGAGTGAGTTCATCTTGTTCTATGTTGTTGGAACAGCTTGGACGAATGCTAATTCAACAAGAACTATGACTAATATAATAGCACCCAACATGGCAGCTATAGAAAAGCTTGAGATTAGGGCAACGCCAACCCTCAGGTTCGCTACGCACCAATTAATATACTGGATCGGTCGCCTATGTTTATACCTGGCTAGGCTTAACAGAACAACTAAGTTAGCTAACAGAAGCATAAGGAGCCGAAGGCCAACAAGAACAATATTAACCGGTTAGTCTTTCCTTTCTTCTCGCCCGAAACAACGAGCTACCTTACCCTTAACGGGCAGAGTTAAGGAGTTCGTTCGCCTCCCTTATGATCGACTCAAGAGGTGGTTTCGGTCCTATAGGTGCGAAGCCGCCCCTATTATACCAGGGGGTCGAGGGCCCAAGTAATATAATTCTAGTTTTCTTATTCCCAGTATTGGTCAAAGAGGTACCAAAAGAAAGAGTTAACCTAACTTCTTTGCGAGGATTCACTCTTATAGTCCAACTAGACTGGTGTTGCCCATCATTACCCGAGTGTGAACTCGACTACCGAGCTTCACACCTTTCTTTTCATTAAATAGTTACGTAGTCAATCTCAGCCTTAGACTGCATCACTCACTCAGCTGCGGTACCTTCCTTACGCTATCTCAATCCCAAGCCGAAGGTTAGTCCTTACATTTCTTCCCAAACTGATCCATTTTATTGGGAATGACCAAAGAAAGGGAGTCGAGGTGCGTAGCGTAATTCGACTCATTACATACAGATCATGAATGTTTGGAATCCATATTATGCAAGGAGACATTGCTTTTGCTAATTCGAATTGAAGGCAAATCGGTCTATTTTCGACGTCATATACATAGTTAGCACATTCGTCATAGTTAGCATCTCCGTATCATAGCCATCATTAATATCGATATCTTCAATAAGATACTCTTTAGACTTGTCATCCATGAACTTGTTCGGAAATAACATAATGTAAGGAACATATGAGTTTGCCACTAGGTTTTTGACCAAACAAGATCGTCCAGTTCCTATTGAACCTATCACTAAAATACCCTTAAAAGGGGATAGGGCTAAGCGGAGAGAAATGGGTTTCCATGAGATGGGAAATGAGATTAGCCCCACATGAGGTTTGTGAATAAGTGATTGTCTGATAATGAGCAAGGAATATCCGTCTTTCTGCTAAATAGAATCTATTGAACTCATAATTCATTAGATAATCTGAATGTCAACTAAGTATCGTAAGTAAATTGATCCCGATTGTTCAATCATTTGATAACCAGAGTCATTCTTTGATAAAGGATCACTATGAGTCAGAATCAATAGAATTTGATCAATCCTTTTTTCTATCATTAAGGTGGAGAACTGAACTAAGAATTCTCTTTCTTCATCATCAATCGAATCACTGTTCGCGACCCAGGTTTCCATTTTATCACCAATCCAATCATCGTTCACATTTTTTCTTTTTCTTATCAATGATGTGAAACTAGAAGGGGGAAGAGAAGTTGGCACGATAGAAAAGAGAAATGACTCTAAGGAACCAATGATTATCTCCTTAAACAACCTATATCCTCCAAAATTAACCAACATTTGATAGATTATCCAACCCCGAGCAATCTTAGTTATTGGTGGGGGTTCGGTTTGTTAGCTGGTATTTATTTAGTCATTCAGGTAGTGACAGGCGTTTTTTTAGCTATGCATTATACACCTCATGTAGATCTAGCTTTCAACTGCGTAGAGCACGTTATGAGAGATGTTGAAGGGGGCTGGTTGCTCCGTTATATGCATGCTAATGGGGCAAGTATGTTTCTCATTGTAGTTCACCTTTATATTTTTCGTGGTCTATATATCATGCGAGTTATAGCAGTCCTAGGGAATTAGTTTGGTGTCTCGGAGTTGTCATATTCCTATTAATGATTGTGACAGCTTTTATAGGATACGTACCACCTTAGGGTCAGATGAGCTTTTGGGGAGCTACAGTAATTACAAGCTTAGCTAGCGCCATACCTGTAGTAGGAGATACTATAGTGACTTGGCTTTGGGGTGGCTTCTCCATGGACAATGCCACCTTAAATCGTTTTTTAGTCTCCATCATTTACTCCCCCTTATTTTAGTATGTTCCAGTCTTCTTCATCCGACCTCATTGCATCATTATGGATAAAATAATCCATTGGGTGTACATTCAAAGATGGAAAAAATGGCTTCTTGCCCTATTTTTATGTAAAGGATCTAGTAGGTCGGGTAGCTTCTGCTATCTTTTTTTCCATTTTGATTTTTTATGCTCCTAATGTTTTGGGGCATCCCGACAATTATATACCTACTAATCTGATGCCTACCCCACCTCATATTACGCCAGAATGGTATTTCCTAATGATCCATGTCATTCTTCGCAGTATACTTGACAAATCGGGAGGTGTAGCTGCAATAGCACCAGTTTCTATATCTCTATTGGCTTTATCCTTTTTTAAAAATATGTATGTGCGTAGTTCAAGTTTTCTCCTGATGAACCAAGGAATATTTTGGTTGCTTTTGGCGGATTTCTTACTACTAGGTTGGATTGGATGTCAACCTGTGGAGGCATCATTTGTGACTATTGGACAAATTTCTTCTGCCATTTTCTTCTTGTTCTTTACCATAACGCCCATTTCAGGACGGGTTGGAAGAGGAATTCCAAATTCTTACACGGATGAGCATGGATTTACAAGTCGCACAGAATTATTACATCAATCATTTTTTTACGAGTTAGTATTACACCATGAATTTACAAGCATCCGTCGGTTCGGACCTCCACTTAGTTTCACTAAGCTTCATCATGGTCATGGATAGATCACCCAGGGTCCATAAGCAGTGACAATCTCCCTATGAAGACTCGCTTTCACTACGGCTTCGGTTCCTGCCCCCAGTATATTATTAGGCGTCGCCCGCTCATTCTTCAACATGCACCCTGGGTATACTAGGCCTCCCTACGGGCGCCTCCCACTACTTGGGAGCTCATGGTTTCATGTTCTATTTCACTCCCCGATTGGGTTGGGGAGGAAATAAAAAAAGAGCACGAACTTATGAATCTTGGGTCACAAGCGAAGCGAAATTTGCTACCGAACTAAGCAGAATCAAAATGAAATAGAAAAGAGGCCTGATCTTCTGTCTCTTGATCGGGGTTACATGTTGGTTCATATCCAACCACCCGCGACACAACTTTCGAACTCTATCACACGGTTGACAATCCTTCAGTAACTGGTGCGGAGCGAAAGACCAGATCCGTCCATTTTTGGGGTTCTCCTAATAATATACTAGGGCTTGGCTGGTGCATATCCTAGCTCAAATATGTCTGAAAAGGTAGGCCTCAGATGGAAAGAAAGACATGACCCTGCTCCTGTGGCTGACATCTCTGCTTCAACTGTGCTACCTCCCAGAGGAAATATACGCCTCCCATGCCCCCACCTACCCGCCTGGCTACTCCACCATCTTAGTTGAGTTCCCTAGTAGCGAGAAGGGTTTACTTGGAACTTGTAAGTGGAAGATCTTGCATCAGCTAAAGATGTTCGAGAAGATTCCCATCTAGACCTTATGGAACTGTATCCCCGGCCAGTATAAGCTTTGGCTAAAGAACTGAACCTCTCCGACATTGACAACGAATCGAAAGACAAATAAATGCTCATCAAAGACAACGACAACTCAGGCATAGCGATCCCTATTGAGTGTTTCATACTTCCCATTTGAACTGAACCCAGCAACTTCTTCAAAGTGATTGTATTCGACGGCATAATTGTATTGATAACGAACCTGGACTAACCCATATAATATAGAGGAAAGATAACCTGGCCCAAGGTTAGCCATATCCGATATCAGATAGATAGGGAAAGAAACCCCGACCTAACAAGAAAAAGAAGCGATGTCGTGCCTAATTGGACAAGTGCGAGATGTGTCTTTTCTTTCTAACAGAGGTAGCGAAGCTGATGGACCACCCACGCCTAAAAAGAGAGGTTAGCGATGCGAGAACTTCTAGGTTGGGTGAGGCTTAAGGAGGGGCCTTTCGATGCGGTACTTCAGTTGGAGAGGATGAAGCATATTGGTAAGGAAGGAAGGAGAACCGCAGGGCATGCACATAATAAAAAAACAGACAACTGGTAAACACAGACCTGGCCTATTTTCAGGGGGACCTCTTTGACGCCAGCCATCATGGATACTAAGCTCCTAGGTATAAAAAAATGATTCATTGAGTGGAGTTAGGCCCCTGCTACGCACCTCCAGTGATGAGTTAAGTGGGGAGCCTGGACCCTCTTTACTAGTAAGGGGAGCTTTATTCATCTGGTCCCCTAGCTGTATATTTGGTCTTGATGAGCCTTTTAGCCGATCAGCCGCTCCGGTTTACACTAGGCGACAACCAACAAGGCGACCGTTAGGTGCCCAGTATATTAATTAGTAGCGCCAGTATATTAATTCCAGTATACAAGGGTGTGTAGAGGATTACAATAAAGCTAGTAAGGCAAGGCATATGTATGCAGGGGCGGGAATGACTGGTCCCACACCCTTAGCTTTTGGATATAAGTTTGCCATATATTTTCTTTCTATCGGATATGGCAAGGCTTGCTTATTTTGATCGTTGGACACATCCTCCAATCAGTCCTAGAGCATAGAGTGCTTTTGGTTGTGAACAAGATTAAGAAAAGGAGTGTCAGTTCAATGGAAGGCTTTTCATGTACCGTACCACGCCTAGGAAACTTCCTCATCACCAGGAAATAAAGTAGGAAGTCTTGAGGTAAAGGAAGAAGACTTCTCTCTTTAGGACCGACTAGAGGAAGTTTCTTTTTTTCTATAAATAAGGCAGAGCCTTACTAATGCTCTCTTCGCCTGTTAAGGGATGGTTCTTTCATATCCAAAAGAGGTTGATCCTAAAAAGTAAAAAGAGACAAGGCGACCCCAATTACTATACTGGTTCGGTAGGACCTGGGCTTTCCCTCTACTCTCACTCTATAGTTCTTCTTTCCCGTGCTATCAAGATCAGGAGAGAGGCTTTGCACAAGAAAGAATATATTATCGCCCAGTCTAACTCTTAAGTCAGAACTAGAGGCAATGAATATTGGAAGGAGTAATGCGCTTTCGCTGCGCACTTGGAATTGAACTATAAGAGAACCAATCCCATTGTATTTGAATAGTCTTTGTATGCCTTTCCAAAGCCAGTTAAGAGATCAGACTTCGTGGACAATAGACCTCGGTAGTAGCGAAAAGAGAGGAGTTAATACCTGCTTAGCCCCTTTTTATAGCTTACCTTCGTACCCAAGAAAGCCAACCAAGTCCAGCTTTTTTGTGAAAGTCTTGACTTTGCTCTTTTTCCATGTCTATTGATGGAGGATTATTTCCGATATAAATAAAATGCAAAAGACAATAGAGATACCTAACAGTTAGAATTCGATTTGTAGACATGAATCTTAAAGAAGGGATGACTTCTAGAAGGGCCGGTTAGCTTGTGCACGTGAATCCGATCTGGGATCTAGGCTACTAGGCTAGGAAGGTGGGTTGTTGGGATGAAGAAGAACAAGTTTCACGAATGAATGCCCTGTTGGAAGTTAGTGGAATCCCTTGTTAGGACAAATAAGCTGCTTCCCTTGGTTTGTTAGAATAAACTCTTAGATGGGCAGAATGCCCCATTTCAGTCTATTGGGACCTAGAAACAATACAATCTTTACGCTTCGCACCTAAGCTTGAATATGGCGAAAAGCAAGGCGAGCAAAGCGATTGATTTAGTTGAGACTGATAGATAGAGTACAGAGTACGGGGCATGACCAATATTAAGAGAGGGGACGTAGGACATATTTATTTACAGGAATCGCTAGACATGGGAAACGATTGAAAATGTCAATGTCAGATACGAAAAACAAGGAGAGATTGATCATGTTTGTAATGAGGATTTAGTTAGATCACTCTAAAGAAAACCTCACCCTCGGTGATAAATGATAGAAATATCTCTTTTGACATGAAATAGGAAGAAAAACCTACACATCAAAGGGTTGGCGTTGTCTCCTTCGTAGACAACCTCGAATATCCCCGGGAGCTCATGTTAAGACACCCCGGGCTCTCTTATAAAGCTATAAGAGGAGCTCTAGTGGTATGTGCAGCCCGACTCTCTAACGATGAGTGCCTAACAGAAATTTTGAAAGGTATTCTCAATCGTTTGGCAAAAGGCTCAAGGCGAGTACAACCTCTGAAAAATTCAATAGAAGCCTCTCGCCACCATGAGTATCTTAGGTGTCTGGTCTCCACGAATCCTATACTATAGGTAGCCAATTGCATAGGGTTTTTCAATCAAGACATTAGGAAATAAACCCGAGTTCCCTACGATAACCCCAAAGGGCCCCTCAATCTGGCTATCTTTTCACTTGTTGAGATATGAAACCATAAACGAAAAAGAGTGGTTGACCTGAGCTATAGATGCCACCCGCATCGATCTCAACAACGAGAAATTTTAAGAGTCATGAGCCAATGCTGGCAAAAGAAAGGCCAAAAGTTCGATGGGAAGCCCTGTTCTCTAACCATCCAATTGGTCATAGTCTGCCAAAAGGGCACCTTTACCTAAGCATTTTCTGCCATAGTGCTTCATTTAGTTTTTTAGTTGTTTTAACACCTTTAGGCCCTTAAGGGGAGTTATTATTCTTTCATAAGAAAAGTCAAACAGTCCAGTAAACTTGAGTACCTTCACCCTTGGATAAGAATTGGCATACTCCATTATGGGTGTATCGGAGAGAGGAACTCTCTTTCCAGAAGAGGGATTGGTAGTCAAAGTTTTCCCAAAAGATTAGGCATGTTGAAGTTTTAGGTCTAGCACGTTGCACCCGCAAGCACCACTGATCACTTGGTCAGTACCAATCCTAAGACCAAATGCTATCTCAAAGGAGTACATGCCGGTGCTCTAACATGGACGTCCGAGCGAAATCATGTCCCTAAAGGCTATCCTAATTTCGGCCTCTCCCTCAAAGCCATTACTCCACCTCTTTCTCTTTTTCATGTGCAGGGGATTCTTCTAGACTAGCAGCCTAGCCGGCAATAAAGGAAAGATTCAGCATGTTCAGCCCTTGTTCGATTCTGATTCAACATTCATAGGGTAGATGTGGAATTTCTTTCTGCTATAAGATGATACCTCAGAATACTTTTTTAAGCTAAGGACTTCGTTCCCAGATGCGAAGATTAGGCCTCAATCCATTTTCCCTTAATAAAAAAATCGTGACTGCTATGCAGCTCGTTGGTTTGGGCATAAAGGCCTTTTTCTGTTGGGATGCCAAGATCTTAACTTATTTAGATTTAGCTGTGGGAAATCAATGACCTTTCACCGCTTCTTCTCATCTTTGTTACTTTGCAGATTCTATTCCTATTGATTCACCCTCTTAAACAGGGCATTCCAATGCATCTTCACCAGTTGCCTTTCAATCCAAGGTAGTCTTCTCTTCCGACTTCTTATTCTAGAGATGAATGTGCAGCTGACTAGCTCCCAGAATGGGGCATTCTGTCAAAGAACTTATAATAAAGTGCCAAAGCATGAATCCGTTCCTGCATCAGCTATCCCCGGACTTGGGATATTACCACCACATCGGAGGGAAGGAATAATTCTTCTTTCGACGATCCCGGAAGATTGATTATTATGGAATGAATGAGCAATATGGAACGGATAACTATTCTGGGGGAATAAGGCAAGTGCCTAAAACTCACACATCAAGCAATGGAATCGAATTGGGTTTTTGGCGGGCTTAGACCGGCAGTTGGTTTTTGGTTACGTGATATCGGCCTTTGGGGGTGGGATCTTGGTCACAAGCCATCCTCCTGCGAATAAAGGCTCGAAGCGAGAGAGAGTATAGTGGGCGGCCTCTCACGAATTGTAACGATCCCGGATTTTTAACTAAATTTAAATTGATAATTAATTTAATTTTTGAAAAAAACTATGAAATTAATTGGTAAATCGATTTGAGTTTCTCAAAATTTAAATAAAATATGTGTTAAATCATTTGAATTTAAATCTTGTATATATATGTGAATATATATGTATATGTGCATATATGACTAGATTTGAATATATATATATATATATATATTGGATTTGAATTTTAATTTTATGTAAATGGTTACAAAATAATATTACAAAGCATAAGACAAAAGAGAAAAAATATAAACTTTTTGTATAGGTAAACTTTACCATTTAAATTCACTATAAAAATATTCATAAATAGATATGTATGTAACCATACATATAAGTAAAGGAAAAATATATATGTATGGATATAAGTATAAGTGTGTATGATGATAACCAATTATAAATATCTATGTACAAACTAAAGTGGATAAGTATGAACAAACAAATAAGGATAAATATGTAGATTTGTATAAAGGCAATTAATGCCATATATCTCATCAGCCACCAAAGCAAGAAAAATCTCTGCCTATATTTGTACTAAAAGAAATATAACCTGTACAAATTCTATCACCAGTAAACTCATCTTCTATATATCCATCACCTTCATTTCATTTTCGTTCGTTCTAAGCTGTGCAAAAACCTGAAGTAGTATCATCCTAAAATTTAAACAAACTTCAACTTAAAACAACAATACAAATTTATATTAACCAAAGATCAAAGAAGAAAGATTTCAGCTTGCAAATTTTCAAAAGCCTGTTTCATCAAGAAAACTCTGTTCATTCTGGAATCAGGTGAGTAAACAACTTTTTCCAAAGCTAATTCTGTTTGATATCCTGACGCTTGTGATAACACTGAAATTATGATGTTAAGTATGTTATATGAATATAAATCATGATTGCATGTCTATATATATGTAGTGTATATACCTGTATATAGGAACTATTCCTCTGTTCATAGTTTACAGGTTTCAAAACCTGTTCATAATTTCATATCTCCTCATGCAATAAGATTTAGACTATAATCTTTAAACGAGACATGTTAATATCGAAAAGATCCTATTTTTAAAAATAATTTCAAATGAATATATTGTGTAATTTTTGCAAAAAGAATATAGTTAAAGAGAAAATCAAATACAAGTTAAAATTTGAATATCTGGAAATCATGGTTGGGTTTTACCATCAGATTCGCACTGCAAATTCATGATTTTTGATAACCATTTTATGATTTTAAAGTTAGTATATGTCGTGAATTTGTGAGTTGACCGGATTTGGTATTATCATTGATCACCGACAATTGGCGAGGTGATATGGGTCATGATTGATGTCAAGGGTAGTTCGGAGGATGTAGATTGTCGGAAAAATAATGGGAAGGTTTTCAGGTGGTCGTGGCGACCGATCAACGACAATGTAGGGTTTTATACTTAGTTTTGGTTGAGGTGGTTCCTGTGACGATTTCGTCAACATCGAAGCACCGGAAGTGTTCGGACCGGGGGGATTCGATGTGTAGTGTCGTGGCGAGGCTATGGTTCGAATTTCAGACCTTCTGGTGGTCGGAGGTAGCTACCCGAGGCGTTTTCAGATGGTCAGTTTGGGTTCCAAGTTTGTTCAACATACTCGATTTCGATTTCGTAGATGATTCGAGGATCTGGGTGTTCGTGGTGAGGTAGGCAAGATTCGGTGACTTGGTGGTGGTCGGCGACTTGGTCAGAGGTGACCAAAAGGGGTGTACACGTGTACATGTGTACGTTATGTATCTGAGTGTTTTTGTGATGATCGGGGAGACGAGTTTCTCAGGTTGGGATCGAAGTAAAATATGATTTTTCTCGGGGTAAAAGAAGCTCGTGAATTTCTCACGTTGGTACTCGGGAATTCCGAACATTTGCTCGGGTGTTTGTAATACAACAGGCTTTTAAAATTTAAAGCAAATAATTAATAAAGTTTTAAACAATGTAAATGTTTAACTAGTTTTTAACAAACATAAGAAGGTGAACAAAGTTTAAAAAGCAATGGTAAATTTAATCAAGATTTCAAGATATATTGACTATGTTTTAGAAGCCAAATTAAATTTTAAACAAGTTTTTAACAAAGTTTTCAAAGTTTATTTTTTTTAAGTTAAATGTTTTAAGATTGATTTGTTTTTAAAGTAATATATATTAGGTTAATTATATAATTAATTCCTAAATGAAATTTAATGATTAATTTAGATAAAAAAGTTTATCTTTAATTAGTTTATGTGATTAATTAATGTGATTTATTAAAGTTTAATTAATATGAGTAATTAAAGGGTAGTTAATTACTTAATTAAGGATTTGTTACTTGATGTAATTGATTAAAGGATAATTAATTCAAATGGTTTGTAATTAATGATTAATTAACTAGGATTAGTAATTTATTCATAAGTAATTAATCTGGTTTAAATTAATCAGATGACTAATTGATTAATAATTTTACTTGTGAATGTTTGGATTTTATTGAATGGGTGAATTGTTTGATATCCCTGATTTGTGATGCTTTGTGATATATCCTGACTTGTGTTTTGATCTGTAATGTAATTTATTTATCTGGGATGACTGTAATTTATTATTTGTGATATATATATATATATATATATATATCTGTGATCTGTGAATGAAAGATAAGCGTTATAGTCATACCGCTTATCAAATATATGGTTGTATTTAATCTATGATGATTGAATGATGTTGCACTAGTGTGTTAAACCCCTGGACCACACTCTTACACACACAAATATGGATTTCACGAGGAAATTGGTTAAGTCACAGATGATTTAAATTTAATGTTTTTGAAATTGAAATTTTAATTTCAATTGATTTTGGAAATGGATTTGGGTTAAATGTTAAAGCTTTTGGAAAGGAGTTTTTAAGATAAAAGTTATTTTGAATAACTTGGTAAAGTTTTTCAATTTAAATAATTTAATTTGAATTTGAATTCAAAATTTGGAATTGAATTCCATGTTTGGAAATTATGGTTAAAGATGTTATAAATGTGTTTATATGAATCTAAACCATTTTAAAAGTATGGTTTTGAGAATTTGAATTTAACCCAAGGACTTTAACTCGTATAAAAGAATCAGATTTTCCGAAATGAAAACTATTTGTTTTCAAATGATAGAAGCTTTCATATAAGGAATGAATTTACAATTTATGTCAAAAGAATTTCAAGTTTGGAATGAAAATGGTTTTTCGAGTTATGAATAAATCTTTGTGAAAGATTGTTGAACTTTGTTTTGAAATTGGAAAGGTGTACCTTTTGTATAATAGGTCGAAATGGAATTGTTTTGAAAGCTATCAATTAAATCTTTGATTTAAAGATTTAATGATTTAATCCAATTGAAATGGAAATCGATTTGAAAATCTATGAATAGATCTTTGTGAAACTGGGTGAACTTTGTGCAATGAATCTTTTTGTGTAAAAGATTAAGATGGTAATTTGTTTAAACCATTTGAAGAGAAGTGTTGGGTAATAAGTTGTGACTTAACTGAAATTCAAATATCAATATGTTTTTAAATATTACACTCATTATTCGGTTTAGCCGGGAGAGGACTTTGTGTCATATAACCCATTCTGAATAGTGATACAACGTAAATGGATAGCATTTGAAGACCGGTGTTGAAGACCGGGTGTTTGCGAGAACGATAGGATAACCTATGGATTGTCTCTGCACTGAGTAGCTACAATATAGAGATTTCCTAAGTGATGGGAAGTCCGATCGGGATTGTGAATACCCGGATTGTATGGGCTTCTTTGGAAGTGCCTTCGGTTCTGTTCGAACCTGGAACAGACTTGTATGGTTGTATGTCTGACATTACACTTTGAGATATAAAGCTGATTTCTTTCAAATACATTTCTGTTTGGTGGCGGAGAATTTATTCTCTTAGCTTAACACCCTTCTCTGAGACGTACGAGCTCAGAGGTTATGTAATTGAAGGTTATCAGTGATGTACTCCCAATTTGGTAGTGTGGCATGCTAAGTGTTGTTGTGTGTTGCTGATCATTTGTTGATCATTTGTTGATCAAAGCATGGCTTTCGTGTAAAGCGTAGCTTTGTGGACGAGACCTCATCGAGCCTCACAAACCGGTAATGGTCGAAACAAGAAAGATGCGGCAAGGTTTCAGGGGTAGCTCCCATAGGGTACGTCCATTCCTTCTGGAAAAAGGTGGTATCACGGTATGGAGCCCAGATATTTTACCTGTGTGGTTGCTCCAATCTCATTTACTGTGTGATTGTTGCTTTGTGATCGAGGCGCCTCGGATAAAGGTCGCAAATGACCGGGGGTGGCATATCTCAGGTGTACTACCCGGGAAGGGGGTAACCGGCCTTGTGTTGGCAGAGAGCCAGGTAGGTTCTCGGGGCGTCCCTCCAGAGGTGTTCCTATGTGGCATAGGAAGTTCCTTAGTCTGACCATTTGTTGGAAAATCCAAAGAAACAATACGAACCTTGTACGGCTTTAGTTGTAGAACCTGCCATTTAAAATGGTAGCTATAGTAGGCATAGTATAATGGTACCTATGCTGGCTAAGATTAATATTATATTTTTGAAAGGATTTTCACACTATGCACTAGTAATAATATCAAAAGATTTTTCTCGTATTAAGCATATTTGATTATCATAAGAAGAAATCTCCTCCAACTCTGCGATTGCATTGTGTGTGTGGTGGGAGGTCTTATGGTAGTTTCATTTTCCAAAAAGCATTGCGGATTTCAATGTTTAAAATTCTTTTATTGTTTGTTTTAAAGATAAACTATTTTTGTTGCTCATACTAGTCCCATGATTGACCCGGAGTTTATTGTTCCCTTCCTAAACTCTGGGTGCCCACAATTTTCCACATGGGCAGTTTAGAGTTAGGTTTTTTAGATAATCAGGTTTAATAAATGATTTGGAGCTAGTTCAGTTTTTGGAGTTCACGGACGACCGACGTTGCTTATCTTTATGAAATGTGATGGGGGATTGAGCTTGATGTTGGAGTTGTTGGACGCATTCTCTTTTAAAGATCATTTGGAGTTATCACTTTTGTTGTTTCCGCTGTAACATTATTATTTGTCTATGATATTCTTGTATCATATAGATATCATTGTTGTATATCATATTATGGATATTGTATCATTTGTGGTGTATATGATATTATTCATTTCTTTCTTCCGTTGTGTTGTTATACTTAATGTTGTTATAAGCTCCGGCGAGCTAGATTCGGCGTTTGAATCTGCGGCATTCGAGTACAAGTGAAGTATGGGTGTCGATCTTCGAAAGCCGAGTCAGGATCGTTTCACGAATGGCTTTCGGAGGGTGTCCTTCGGGTTTGAGGAAACATTATGTTGTCCGGTCTTGGAGTAAGCCCCTTTGTCCGTCAGACAGTAAGTGGTAGGCACGCGTCGCCCCAGGGAGCAATCCATGGACCCATAGGAGGTAGATAAGAGGAAGGTCTATGAATGCGGTAGACCTCTCGAAGATTCAGCTTTCAAAATGATAGTCGGCTTTATTGATATTTGGAATTTTAAGAGAACGTGAAGTCTAAGATCCTAGTATATTAATTCGGGGCTTCCTTTAGAAAAGGAATCGAATGGGGCCCAAACCCAGCAGCATTCAGAAGGTCATACTGCTGGTGGAAGTTGCACAGCGAAAGGCAGTATGACACGATCCTTAGAGTTATATAGTTGCTTATTGTGGGAGATGAGTTCTCCGTTCCTCTAATTGATCAGGATTATTACCGATGTTGGATCTTTTTCGACTAGATTACTATTGAACAGGTAACCGTAATGATGCGCAAAAAGCACATTCTTTCTAGCATGCGATGACTTCGGTATTGGCATCTTTCTTGGGAGAACTAAAGCAACCTCTATCTATTAACGACCACTTGGGAATCACTAGCTCGCATACGCTAGTTCGTTCGTATGCCCTGCTCGATCTACGGCTAGGGAATTGAAAGGAGCAAGTTCTTGCTTGGCATGTGACTTCTACGGCAATCCCATGTCTTCAGGCAAGGTAGCGTTAGCTATCAAATGTTGTGAACTGGCTTCGATCAGTGCCTATTCTCTGATCAATGGTCGAATATGCTGCCGTTCCCCTATCGGTCAAGAAGTAAACTCCTCAGATGGGTAAAGAAGCCTATCTTATCCTGAAACCGGAGATATTGGAGTATTCAAAGCCATCTTGTACGCCGGGTCTGGCCTTCTTCTTTGCTCTTCAATCGATGCCTAACTCGAGTTTGTCCATAGAACGAGCTCCGCTAAGCAACTAGCTGCCTCCTAAGTCCGTAGCTCAAGTTTAACTTTGCTAGCGCTACCTTTAGCAAGCAAGTGAGTTACAAACTCTTTATCCTGATATACCTCTTCGGGTTTTTCCTAAAAGTATTTTCATTTCTTATTATCTAACTCCCATTTGTTTGTTTAACTCAATACCAGCACCTGGCTTTCCTTACCTGTTTGGAAGTACAAGAAGGTTGGTAGCTTTGTTAGGACTTAGGTGTTTTAAAGATGAGAAGACTGATTATTAGTTCTATATACATAACTCGAGGTAGCAAAGTTGCTCTGCTTACTTAGCCGCTCACTCGAACTGTAGTTCTCGTTTTCTTGTCCTATCTTGTTAAAAGAAGCGGATCGTTACCTCTGTGAGTTCCCTCTTTCGTGGATAGATCACTGAACTATGCGCCTATCTTTGCTTTTCGATTAGCCGTAGCTCCCTGTTTTCACTTAGCCTACGAACTACAACGCGTCTTACTGGAAGAAGAACTCCAGGTTGGCTCGAAGATGCCAACAACATTCCGTTCACTTTCGCAATATTCACTCGTTTACTTATTAGCTAGGGCAATTCCACACTTTCACTTTCCGAGTCATATAGGAAGATCTCTATTGCCACCTGTGTCCCATAACGAAGCTCTCCTTGCCTTGCCAATAGCTATAGCTTGTCTGTCCCATCCAAGGTGCGTAGCGGGATGCTTATTAAATCTCGAAATCTTTTCCCGCACCTTGCCTGCTTCTAGCATCTATCATCTCTATTATCGAAGAGTATAACAAGGTAGACGTAAAGCCTGATTGCTCAAGTAAGTTGGATTCAATATACCCAAGCATGGACCGGCACCTCTATTCCTTCTTACAGCCAACCGTTCACTTCCTCTAACGAGCGAGGAAACTTCGTTCAACACTTACTATGTTCTTTCAAAACCTTATCTTCCCTGAAAGCAAAGGTGTGGAATTGCCCTACCCAAATAAGTAGCTACTTGGAATAGTTTGGATCCCCAATTTCTAGGAGTTTCGTATCAGTAGCCCATGGTATATTAATTAAATAAAGGATCCGAATGAGAATAGACAACTGGACGCAATCACAATTTGGAACCTGTTAGGCTCGAGCTACTCTACTACATAAGAATATGGCCAAGGAAAGAAGTCGAGAAGGCCTCACTCGCTATATAAAAACATCCTTGCTATAGAGTTGGTCTTGCTTATACGGTTCCGCCTAGTTTGACTTAACCCCACGGGTGAAGGCAGGAAGTCAATGAAGAATAATATGGCCTAGGAATCAAAGAAGGAAGGCAATCAGTACCCCTAGTTTCTTAAGCTCCTAAGAGGAACGAGTTGGTTCGAAAGGCTAATCAGATATATTAGGAAATCATCTAACATAACCTACTTACCTTACATAGCCAGTTGCTTTCCGCCGACTACTTCTGAAGAGGTTCGGGGGACTTGCTTTGAGCTCGGTTATCAACGAATAGACTTGGCTTATGACTAGGTTCCGCCCCTTCGCTATGCAGCTAGGTATTTAGGCACCTGGAGGGGTACACATGGAGGTGTGTTATACTATATTGATAGAAGATTCCGCATGTTTTATTGGACTTAACATGAGTACCCTGCTAATGCTAAGTAGAAAGAAAGACCACTGTAGCAAATTAGACTCCTAAAACTAGAATCGCCTCCCTCTGAATTGTACAGGTCAATGAAAGAGGCGCGAACTGCTTATGCTTACTCGAATAAGAGAGTCAACATACGTACCTTCTTTCTGAAGCAGTGTGCCTACTGAGCGAGACATGAACCTTGCTTCATAAGTGTGTGTTATGTCCTTCCCTCGGCATGTGTCTTTTCAACCCTAAGCCAGCCTCCGATCGAGCATGGTATGATGGGATGCGGTTAGATGGGACTTCTCGCTACTAAAATGCTACGAATAACTATTACTTTGAGTCAAGACCTGCCTGCAGCATGGAATAATAATAGTGGTGAGGAAAACTAGAATGGGAGGGTCAAATCTCTTTCTTGAGCTATGTATGGCGGTTATATACCATTTCTCAGTTCTCTGACTCGTGGCTACTTACTTTTTTTGTTGATTGGACACTCCTAACAGTTTAGGCATATCATCTTATAGCATTTCAAGCTTCGATCGTATGGAGTTTAATCTTCTCCTTCACGAGGCTCACAGAGCTCGCCTTCTAAAGAAGTTGAGATCTATGGTGGGCTTTGTTTCCTCTATTGCGCTAATGCAGACGACCCATGCCTTGTGGAAAGCATTAGTCAATAGCTGGTCTAATCCATATGACAAAAAAAGCCACTGAGTGGGGGAAAAGCATCAGTAAATAGCCCTCTACAGATTGACTTTAAAGATTTCCTCTGGTGCATTATCAAAAAATGTTGAAAGAACAAGGCGACCATAGGGAGCATAGAAAATTCTATGGTAAGGACGTCTCGATGTGCGATAGAGAGAGTCTCACACTAACCAACCAACTAAGATGGATTCAACTGGTTGTTTGGGTGCCGAAGATATGCGAGATCGTATGTCGGATTATTCCCCTTATTGATGCATTGGCTCTACGAGCGAAGTGCCAATGAGCGAAGTGCCAATGAGCGAAAGCTGCAACTTCGTATTGACCGGGTAGTCGGCATGTGAGAAAGAATTGATTGAATGCGAGCAAATACAATTAAGACTTAAGTATAAGTAATAGGCATTCCTTTTTTTGGAAGCCTTCATATTCGACTTCATCGGATGCTTACTACACGTAAGAATCCTATCGACACGTCTGTTGCGCCCCTTGGTCCCACTCGTCAACATGCATTCTTTTTTCATTCTATAGTCATCCTCTTGCTTGACCTTGGCTTTCAGACTTGACACCTTTCTTGGCATCTCTCAGCCAAGACTGCTAATGCCGAATCCAAGACCTCTAGCTGATTCCAATACCTGGTTCACGCTTGATAGCCATAGCTAGTCTTCTTCCCACTGACCACTACTAATAAGATTATACGAACCACTACCAGTAGTCCTTTTTCCAACATATGGGGTTCAATAGCTGCTGATTTCTATAACAGCTTGTTCGGTCACAGCTTCTTCAACTCAACCACCCCCAGGGTAGTAAGTAAGGTAGCAGGAATAGATCACTAGGCCTTGAGTCGGGTTTGATAACTCCTCTCCCCCTCACTACTCTCTTTGGTTCTGCCTTTAAGAGGCCTGTAGAGGGATCATTTTCACTTAAAACTCTTCTCTCGGTCTCCCTATTAATCTACAGCTTGACTTAAACTAGTGACCTCTTTTCTTTCATCTGCGAGAGAATGTCTCTAATTCACTCTCGGATCTAACTCTCTTTCTGTTTCTTTCAGGCTTTGCCTAGCCTCGTGGGAAGAGTTAGTAATTGATATCCATATTCAAAGGTTCCACAAAACAAAAGCGCTAGACCCCTGGTCCTTTACTTTAATCAACAAGGCTACTTTCCCTGCTAACCCTTCTCACAAAGGAAAGAAGTCCAACAGCAGTTGATCTTAAATCAATAGAATAAGCGAAAGGTTCAAGCGGCTCTCTCATTTCTCTATCTGCAGCCTTCGCTCTTTCACTCCAACAAAAAGACCTTGGCATCGCACTTAGTGCTTTAGCCGACTTAGGGCCCTTTCTTCTTCTTCATACGCCCTTTCTTCTTTTGTTTCGTTTTTCGTTGTGTCTTTTGTTCCAGTGGTGGAAATGGAGCCTTTTACGCCATGGTGTGCCCTATCGGGGGTCTTCTCTCAGGTAAACTTACCTGCCCATCCGCGGGAAAAGACACAAGACAAGACAGAACCTGGGAGTCTGGATCATTGCTTTGGCACCCTTAATAAGTGGTGCCTTCGTCGTAGCAGTGCCTTTCATCATAGTGGTGGAATGCCTATGTGTAAGGGGCCAGAGAAAAGTTTTAAGATTTCATCGTTGCAGGAGAAAGGTAGTGATACTTATTGCATATCTGGTTCTCCATTTTGTGGTGAGATCACTTCCACCGAGCTTGATCTTTCTGAGGGTACAGTGCCCCTGTCGGATAACTTGTCTAATTCCCCATTCTTGCCTGGATAGGCTACTTCTTCGTGGTGAGAACCCAGAGAAACAAAACGATCATTTATTTATTTACAAAATGGTTGTCGCGAGGTAACCCCGCCTCCCCTATCGATCGTTCAAAAATGAGTGGATTTCGTCCTGTGCCCAAAGCAGAGGGTGCCCATTGCCGTGAAAGCTTTGATAGCGACCTACGCCCTATTTGTTCATCTACCTCTTTCCGGACTACATGAGTCTTGTCGTGAGTGGCTATCATGATTCCGACTACTTCTCCATTGTCATCGGTGGATCCGTCGACAAACAATCTGTTTGTACCGAAACATTGAAAACTTGGAAACTGAGAGTCCTTTGGTAAATACATCTGCAACTTGATGATCAGTGAAGACAAAAAAAACCCTAAGAGTCCCACGAGCAACACAATCCCTGACGAAGTGATAATCAATTTAAATGTGTTTGGTTCGAGCATGGAAAACAGGATTCACCACCATGTAAGTCACACTCACATTGTCACAAAAGAGATATATAGGTAGCGAGATAGAGATATGGAGATCACGAAGAATGGAGCAAACCCTTTAGGAACAGAATATGATGGAACGGAATTATATCTAAGGTCGGTTGTGATAGAGGCGTGGGCTCGGTATTCCGCTTCGGCACGAGATCGACCATCATGGGCTTATAATCTGAATCACGAGTAAGATTGAGGGAGATGTATAAATAGACACTGAATTGGTTTGCGGGGTTAGCAAATTCCAGTTGGATTATTTTCTTAAACCACTTGAGACTACTGATGTTCCATCCTTAACAGATAGAGATCTATAGCCGGTTTGAAAGAAGGCGGTCTGAATCATTGATTTAATAGCACCCGAGTCAATTTGAATGATCAAAGCCTCCCATAGATAGTTTTCATGCGAGCGGCCTAAGGAAACACAGTAAATCTGCCTCCAAGAGGTAAACTTGTCTACAGAATCAGACAGGAATAACAAACGCGAATGAATATGACTAGGCTTAGCCGCTTTCTATCCCGCGCCAAGGCTCAGCTACTCCTCCTTAATTTCCCGACCAGACCTAATTTCTTCCATCCGGAAAGCCAAACCAAAGAAGTAAAGCAATAAGAATATTCCCGGGTACCTATACAAGATATGCAAACCAAACAAATAAGGAAAGCAATTGGCTCGGGACTTTCGATAGTGGGACGAGCACATGGAATAAAATCATTCTTATTCCTGGTACCCAAAGAAACGGTAAAGCATCGATGTTCAGTTGATATTGATCAGAAAGAAATCAGCATGCGGAAAACGAATACTCAAATTAAGGAGATGTTTTTATAACATATTCGCGAAGGGATCCCGATTCATCTGTCTGGTTTAGAAATAACAGAACTAGTTTAGTTCTTTCATAAGATGGCAAGCACCTTTGCCCTAATTAATATACTGGCCTTCCGCTCACTTCGCTCGGACGAAAGTGGACCTCATGAAGAGGTCGCCTTGGATTCAAAATCAAGTTGTTCGCTAATTCTCTATCCAATCTACCTAGAAACTAGTAAGGGGCATTGGATGGTAGTAAATTATTGGCATTGATGAATCAAGATCAGGTAAGTGAAAAGCCCATCTATTCTAGACGACCAAAGGGCGGATCAACAGGAGGTGATCAGTTCACTTGGATGGTCACATACAAACAATAATAAGAAGAAATATGCCGAAACCCGCGAATTCATTCAAAAGAGAAAGATTCAGTCATGTGCTCTTATTGTCTGTATGGGGATCGTGTTCCATCACATAGATGACATGGGCGAGAAATGAATGATACATTGTTTCTTCCCGACTTTGGCCTACGAGTGCATGAATGGCCTCATTGGTGTATATGTACACATTTCTGCAATAAAAGGCTATGCATCCGGTAGAATGGGTGATTTATTTAAGTCAGCATATCCAACATAGACATATTATCTTAAATAGTTTGGATGTGTATATTCTGATTGGTTTCGCATCGGCATGACATATCTTGTGCGAGTTCAGAGCACAATTAATATAATGTTGAACGAATTTCATTTTTTCCTATCGATCCAGCATTATAAGCATCTTTTGCTAGGCCAATTGGAATAGGTATGACCTGAGGGTTAATCATCACTAGAAATCATAACAACATAAACAACCTGAATCAAAAGAAGAAAACCTCTTTCGATCGGCTTCCTAAGCAGCTCATTAGGTAGAAACTAGTAGAAGTGGACTCGCGGTGCGAACAACATGGGGTTAGGCCTAATAGCCATTTCCCTTGAGAATGTGGAGGGACGTGGGAAGAGAAGTGAAATCATCCGACTTTTATACATGGCTATTTCAAATTCCATTCGAAGTAAGCCGAACTCGCACAAGATATGTCATGCCGATATCATACGAGGACCTTGTTTTGTAGTGAATTCTTCACTACGGCGGGGGAACAGTGAATTCTTTGCATTCTTTTCATTGAGCTGTTGATATAACCAAAAGTTTCGTGAAATGACCAGACACCCTAAGTAACCAATTCACACGTGGGGTTAGGCCTAATAGACTTGATTTTCACATCAGAATTCATTGAAACAGGGGACAAACGGGACGAAACAAGTGTAACATTTCATTCTTGCAATCTCAAAAAAATAGCTTTATATCAGCTTAGACCAGTGACAAGGAAATAGCATAGGACCAAGCTAAGATAGCTAATGTTGTGCTATGATATTAGGAATAACCAATTGATGAAACCACCCAGACACCTGACCGCAGCTGCTTCCATCGGAGTCTCTTTCCGACATCCCCAACCCCGATTTGTCAGGCTCCCATCTCATCGTAGGAACTGTTTGCCGGAAGGAGTCAAACTCAAACAAAGCTATTACTGTGAGAATCGAGAGAAGTCATTCTCGAATTGACATCAACCGTTCTTGATCAGCCAACTCTACATCTCGCTGAGTCATAGGTCCATCCGAGTAAAAAACACGAGACGACTGATTCGCTCGAAGAATAGACAGAGGCGACCTCGCAAGCGAGGTCCATAGTATATACATTGACGACCTCTTCATGAGGTCCACTTTCGTCCGAGCTCTAGTGAGGTGCCTAGTATACCAAGTCCAAATTATTCTTCTCTTCGGGAGGAGAGCTAAATTGCTCAAGCTTGATTCAAACCGTGTTTGTTGGATCGAAAGCCGGCCTTCCAAAATTGGCAATTTCAAGGTAAGAGTTGATTAGAAAGCCGCTTCCCTTGTAGTTGTCAGCTTGTTCTTGAAAAATCCAATCGGGTGTTCATAATCTGGAGTAAAAGGATTCGAACCTTTGCATGCCGGTACCAAAAACTGATGCCTTACCACTTGGCTATACCCCAGGGGTTCTCTTCATGATTAGGAATGTCAGACCCCCATAGTAATTTAGCTTGACAGACTATATGCTCAGGTGCGCCTAAAGTCTGCCTTATTGATCGAATCCAAGCTCTTACTACGACTACTTTTCTAAAATAGGAGCCATAATGTCATCTTTGGTAAAGAGATAGCACTAGGTAGTCTCGCAACTCTTCTATTTGAAAGCACTTTTGGCTTCTGAAATCCTTCCAAAAAAAAGGTGAGTAACAAAACTATGGAAAGTTTTTAGACATCACTAGTAGCAGAAGCCGCGGGGAAAGAATAAGAGAAGAGGCCAGTCGGACACTACTATAAGCAAGTAGGGAACAACTTATATAGATTCAGATGCTCGTGGTTGAGATAGGGGTGCCGAATACTTCACTCTTAATGTCATTGATTGATCGTTTTCACTTTCGAAGATAGCTGGGCTATAGGAGAGTTTCGTTCCATCCACCTTAGTCACTATGGTCAGGGCGACAGAGCCTGTATTAGATTAGTCCCTCCCTTGTTAGGGTTGGACTTGGTATCTACGCCCCTCTCCTTTCTATACGCATAGATGAGATTAAGTTCAACAAGACCCTATACAAGTGAAATTAATAAGAAAGATGAGATCAATCTTTGCTCATGTTGCCTTTCAGTCCACTAATGAACATTTTTCCAAGCTCACTAAGTAGGGTCTAACCTAGCTTGTATAAATAACAGTACCTAACCCTAGGCCAGTATATTAGTTAGGGCCTAGTATATTAATTTGGTGATCCTTAAGCATAGATGGTCTAACGTTTGGGATATTAATATAAAGGGGCTATAGTAATAGGAGATTTCTCTCAGAACAATTTAGTATTATTTATACAAGAACGTGAGACGAATTGATTCGTAAGATATTTGATACCAGAATAATTGACTCTCAACCACAAAGTATTGACTACTTTTCAAACCCTCCCGTTGATTAGATTCCCCGTCATGTGTTTTGCATCTGGCTTTAGGTTTCTGATTCCACTAAAAAACCTCTTCGAGCCATTCCCATTGCACGGACTACTCGAAGGAGGACTCACAAAGAGTAGAACCTTCAACTTAAGCCAATCAATGATTTAATCGTAGATTGATACTAGACCAGACAATTTAACCATCTTCACTAGACCCGAAGGTCGTGCTCATACAATGAGCTTTCAGGAAGAACCTGGTTCGCCAGTTGTTCAAACCCGCTCATGAATCATGAATGAATTGCGAACACAAACGGAGATGTGAGAGTTGTGTAGGAGACCGTTAATTTGACTTGCAATCGATTAGTGAATTGGTCGTTCTGTTCTTATCTTAATATTGGTTTGATCGAAAAGTTACTTCTCTTTAACTTAAATAAACCATACTACTAAACTGTTTCGTTCCTAAGATGGCCTTCGAGTTGCTTGTATTAAGCATAGCAGTTTCAGCACATCATTCATGTGTAGTAGGTAATAACTTGGGCTACCTCCTCATCTGTTTGCCCTTAATCTATCTAAGTCAGAAAGAAGCCATTGGTTTATATACCCATTACCTTCTCGCCCTCTCTTTAGTATGAAGGTCTCTAATCAAATCTATTAATAGAGAATCCTCATACCTAATAATACGTTCTCTCATTAACCAATTGTGCTCATGTTAAAAGCGGGTTAACCAATTAGCAAGAGGTAGAGAAGCAGAATATATACCTGGGAATCATCTACCAGTCTATAACTTAGCAGGTAGAGAACCTGGTATCGAATCTCAATAAGTTCCTAATAAGCTGATTCTCTTAATCTTTACCATTTTTATCAATAATACATATTTGTAGCAGAGTAAGGTTTAGGATCGAACCACATTAGTATCATATTAACCAATTATCTGGTAGAGAATATAAGTGAATCTTAGGGTATTGAATGTTAATCTTACTTAGCTTAGTTCGCATTTTCTATCTATTAGTAATTCTTCGTGATCAGTAATATTACACTAAATATACTACATAAAGTCAAGAGAAAGCAGTCGACAACAGCTAAGTCTAGTCATCCAAACTATTCTTAGTGGAGGTATTTGATCACGAAATATACGTCTATTCTTAAAAAAGGTTTCTTTATTGAGGAGGTATTTGATCACTATTGAGAGTAAGTAATCCAAACTATTCTTAAGTCAACAACTGATACTCAAACTTAATACACATATATACTATTTACCTACTTTCTTCGCCTAATATATTAATTAGTTCAGTATCATAGTATTTCATTGCTACAAATATGTATTCTTGAAAAAATAAGACATGTTTTTTGATACAATAGTTTGCCAATTAATATACTAGGACTCATTTCTGTTTTTTCATTAGTATTTTTGTTCTTATTTGAGTGGGGTTGGAGTTTTGTTTTGTTTTGTTGTGTTGTGTGGTGTTGTGTTGGATTATGGGAGAGAGAAAAAGAGCCTCAGATACAGATTTTATTAAAAAGAATAGTGGTCTCCTCTATTACAGAATAGAACAGAGAGCTTTTGACCGGTCTCTTATCCTATGAGGGGGGGTCAGGGTTGCGTGGCAATACCCACGAAAAAGATCCAAACTATTCTGAGTACGATATTCATGAAAATCCGGGTTTGAAATGCCAAGACAATCTAATAAAAAAAGGGCCTAATATACTGGATCGGTCACCTATAAATAGAAGCTTATTTCGGTCTCTCTTTGGCAATCCAAACAATTCTTATCTTAGAAGTAGGTGCGAAGCGAGCTTTGAGTAGCCGTGGCTATCGCTAACAGACTTGCGAGAATTGAGCAAGAAATACGTCAAGTGGAAAACGAGAAGCTCCAACAGGAGCAAACGCTGGGTGCGTTCTGTGAGCATATGCCTGCTATCGATCCTATTATCATACGAGAACGTATGCTCTTTCTCCAGAACTAAATTTGCGCTCTCGAAAACAAGAAGGGGGCGTCGCTCCAAGAACAGGGAGGGATCCTTGTGGAGGTTGCCATCCTCCGTGACCCACCCAATGAGGATGAGGAGACTGGAAGAATTAGTAAGGCCCCTAGATGGTTCCAGCACTGTTCATTATTATTTTTAATCAAGTTCTATGTCTTTAATGTTGTGTGGTTGAATGTTGTTAGTTAACTTTGTAGTAATGTTGTGTGGTTGAATGTTGTTAGTTAACTTTGTAGTAATGTTGTGTGGTTGAATGTTGTTAGTTAACTTTGTAGTAATGTTGTGTGGTTGAAGGCCCTTTTTATTAGTGTGTAAGCTTCCTATTTATTGTACTCTTATGTTATGTATTGTATAAAAACTGTAGTGCTGGAATGAATAAATATCTGCCCCTAAGTATTAAGCTAATTGGTTAACTCGCTAGTCAAATTTCAGATTTGAATTCTTTGTGAAATCCGCTAGCATTATCTTCCTCTTATTAGTCTCAGAATTACAGAGTGAGGTGCGTTAGCGTATACTAGGATACCAAGTCCAGTATATTAATTGGTACAGGGTAGAGGCCAGGAAGTAATAGCGGGTCTCTCTCTACTATTTATTAGTCTCAGGGTCTTATTACTTCCCAAACAAATTCTTCTACATCTATATTTGGACACTGGTTCATCAAGAATACGCAAGAAAAGCACTTTGAATTGTTAATTCATCGCCAGAGATGGCTTAGAACCAATAGTTCATTATCTAATGGATCTGGTGCGTAGCGACTTACATCATAGGTAAGGCAAAGCGCTTTCTTTTAAGAATGCATATAGTTCCATCTTTCTGTCTTTAGTTAACCCACCTTTTTCTAAAAGTGCTTGTAGTAATTATGGAGTCTTTATTCATTGTTCTATTAGCATAGCATTAAGTATTAAACACACTAGGGGTTTTACCATACCATACTATACATGCAAACATAACAAATAAAACAAAAAAAAGATAGTTTGCATAGATAGGAGTCAATCTCTAGTAGGCACCAGAGTAGATCTACCCTAAAAAAGACAAAGAACACCAGACTTGAAAACAAATTTCTCCAGACACTTATTTAATTTAAACCTTCGAAAACTAAAAAGAGTCGACGGACTCTTCTATTCTAGTCTCCCCGGGGACCGTGGGTGACAACACGCACAATTAGGTCTTCCTGCTCCGCCCGTAGCGCTTGCTGCCTCGTCTCCAAACCCTCTATGCGCTCTCTGGTAGCGTGAATGCGCGCTTCTTTCCTTGCAGGATCCCCAGGTGTTCTAACACTTCTCGGAAGTTTATCACTCTACGGTGCTCTTGAATTTCATTTAGCAGTTGCCCCATTTTGGTAGCAATTGCAGAAAGCCTGTTTGCAGCATCCATAGCCATACGTGCTAGTACTCAATTTTTTTGATTTGAATTTGATGAAGACACTTATCAAGCCTCCATTTATAGAGTGGTAGAGGAATCTTGCCATGCGTCACGAATTAGATGGTAGGTACAATTCTTAGTAGTTCTCCGCACTACTTTTCTACAGTTGAAGACTATCATGCCTTTTGAATGAAAAACTGGCTGGCTCTGGCTACCTTACGGAGCAAACAAAATCTCCCCAAATCACACTGCCTGTATGAACAAACGAAGTTTTTACAACCAGCTTATGTGGAGAAGATTCCATATTCTATGCCAATAGACTCGTGACATCCATGTACTGAGTCGTCAAATGATTTTTTTTCCTAAGCTTACATGAACCATCAAAGAAAGTCCTACAAATTAAGACTTGGGCCTGTCAAGCCTGCTTTCCTCGATGGAAGCCCAGGGCCAAAAAACAACAAGCCTACCCATCATCAAAGCAAGCCCAAGCCCATGCAAGAAGGACCTCATTTTCATGGAAGCCCTTTCGCTCCCCACCTCAATATAGTCTATGAGAACGCTGACCAACTCTCGAACCCTAGCTCTTTCCTTCTTCTGGATTTGCTCCTAAATTCCAACTATGATCGACCTTTCGAATGAATGTAGTTCAAAGCTAAGGTCTTTGGTCGCCCAATTAATATATTGGGCCAATCATTCTTCTATGTACGATAGTCATAAGGCACGGGATCGATCCAAACTATTCTGACAAGCTAATTCGAAAGTGCTAGCCCAAGCCAAGGCCGATGTTTATAATAGGCGAAAGAGGAGAGACCGAGATGTGATTGCATACCTACCCGGTGCCTGAGTACATGTGCAAGCACAACAAAGGGTTGGCATTCTTAATTTAGTCAAAAACGAGAGGTCTGATAGGATGGTTCGGATCTAAGCTGATTGAAACTAAATATCCGTTGTTTTAAACGAGTTCTATTGAGCCTTCAAACCTACCTGGCGTAAGTCGGATCACAAAGCTTCATAATCATAAGGAAACCGCGGATATGGGTACTTCTTTTCTGGTACCCGACCAATATAATATGTCTACCCATGAATTACTTCTTTAACTTATGCTGCTTCCAGTTTTCTACCGAACTTGTGTAAATTAGTCCAAGGGCAGGCGCTCTCTATATAGCTTTCTTGTGAGCTAGGTTGCTTATTATTATGCCTCTTGGCGTTTGGGTCTTGTGAAACACGTTCCGTGTTCTTATGCACCGTATACCTCCGTCATGGTCTCAAGAGGTAGCTCTTTAGCGGTGTAGGAGGAAATACCATCTTCTCGGCTGCTTGGGGGACTGCTCTATAGTTTATCTAAAGAGGTGTCCAGTATATTAATTGGGGACCGATCCAGTATATTTAATCGAAGATGTGAAATCTTCATGAACTCATTCGGCTTGCCCTTAGTAATGAAAGAACCACATTCGTCTCTCCTGTCCGAATGAGGGGCGTAGCGATGATTCTAAATCTCTCTTGCGACTTCGGCCCTTAGCTTAGTGAGTTCGGCTCGCTCAAAGGTTACCTTATTTGTGAACAATAGGGGCGGAGCGAATAATTACTTCTTTCCCGAGGGCTGCTAGTTATCCGGGTAAAATGGACAACAATTCATATTCGATGCCTTGAGTTTCGGATTCATTCGAACCAAAATGAACTACCCCATTACAATAGGGTGACGAGCAGCCAATCAGATTTACTTTGTGTCATCTAGGTTTTTTTTCCAGTTTGCCTTGGCGTATATCAACCTGATACGACCCTTAATGTTCATGGTGGATGGTCCTATAAGTATAAGTCTTGGTTTTTTCCAGTAAGATCATACTTTTCTTGGTGTCGTCTAGGTTCCAGTAAGAATATATAGGAGACTTTTCTCTCATATTCATACCGTTCTGTTGGACCCGAGCGACTATGACCAGGCGATAACTACTTCTCTATACTCTATATTATGGCTTTAGTATCAACAATTTCATATGGTTCAATGAACAACACGCGTAGAGGAAGATTGGACTAGTAAAGGAGGCTGTTGTAATAGAATAATCTGCATCCTGATAGGAATTTAGTAATTTCCATAAAGTATGGTTCCGTGCATATGATTGAATGCATAGCTATTGTAGGGGTATAAGATTTGATTAGACAGAATAGGCAGAAACGACTCACTTATATGATGAATTCACTTCGTCGTACCCGGCATAGCGAATCTTAAAATATCACATCAGCAGGTTGTGTAGCCAAGTAAGTAATGTGGCGAGGTGCACTATTGCCTGTATATAGATTGGGTTAAGCCCAATTAATTTACTAGCACACAGCTAAAATTAATATACTGGCCGGGTGCCTGTTTGAAATGTTACGCTACGCACCTCGCTACTGCATAAGCTGCATGAGATGACCCACTTTCTTATTTAGAAAAATATCAAGGTTTTTTTTACAATTAATCACAGTGGTCACCTAGCCAAGAGAATATCATTCTCTGATTTATCTTCTAACCAGGATCTTAAAACCAATATAAAAATATTGTTGTGTCAAATTATCTTAAACCTTCATATAAGAAAATATATATATACAATACTTTCTATTTTTATGTCAGAGTATAGGGGTTTGGAAGCAGAGAAGCTGTTTGGGGATTTTCAAGTGATTCTCTACATAGCAAAAGTATTTTTTTCAAGTTTTCCAGTCATCTCTATATCTACATAACTATTGATTTCATGACTTATAGATTTAACATTATGTATGTATTTCCCATACTTGTATTACTGTATGGACTTGGCCTTTTCTCGTGCATGTGTGTGTGTATGTTCCTGTGCTCTTACATGTGCCTAATTTTTTTCTTTTCTTGTTAGTAAAAAGGTCTGAGTCTACCTTGTACTTGGGTTGTAATATCATGACTGAAAGTTTAGTTTAAAAACCTTTTGTGCTGGCTTAACCCAGGCTCAAGAAGATGGTTATGTTAGCCATATTCAATTTGAACTACTTCCCCTCAAAATACATGTTATTTTGTTCTATCTTATCAAGGCAACTTAAAATCTTTCTACCAGATTTTTCTTTAACTTAAACATGTATTTCTTATAGTAAATACTAGGTTGTTCTTTCAATCTATACCTGCACACCATCTCAGATTTTACTTATACTACATTTTCTTTTAGAATTCTAGAAGTTAAACAAAGAAACTATATTGCTCAGTAACCATTTTAAAACAACTTGCCAGTTTCTACTGAATTACAATTTTAAGTTTTAAAACATACAAAACCAGAAATGTCAATACATAGTTTCTTTCTAAACAACATACCAACATATTATAACATAAATTCAACTTAAACTTCTACTTTAATATCAGTAAATTTGTAACTATTGCATCCAATTCCTTAAGCAGCCAACCCATCCAAAGCTTGACCATAGCAATGCCTATTTACCTGCATAATCACTATGAGCTGCCTCATTAAAATGAGACACCCAATAGTGCATCAACACACATGGGTCAGACTAATGTCTGGTATGAGTAATCTAATTGGAAACATAGTTTTCATAGAGTTTTTTTTTCATATTCCAATAACTTTAAGATAAATAAAGGAATGCAATATTACACTTGTACTCATTTCTGTGCAACCTGGGCATGCACAACAAAATGATCCATAATTCCATGATTTATTGCAGAGAAAACAAACATAGAACTCATCCATAGAAGATCCTAAAACAGTCAACACAATCATCAATTAAATCATCATTCCTCATTCATAGATTTTTCTGGCCTTCAGTGATTTTTTTCCCAAGCCTTCATATGAACCTATTTCTAATGTTCAATATCAAATGTGTTATGGACTTTAGCTACTTTCTCTTTTTAAACACACACTGCCTGGGACATTTCTCTGTTAACCCAGCACACTCAGGCCCCTGGGTATAAACATACCATGTGTGAGCTTGCAATATTCCCTTTGCCAAGCTATATCTTGTAGCCCTAAGATCCAAAATCCTTAGTTGAATTACTAAGTGTCACTACCTTTTAGTGTTAATTTCCTCTCTGCATATCATGTTTCAAGCAATGAATAAAACATACATTCAGTCACAGGCACACATCCAAAGATTAACAAGACATTTTTCATGAACAAGCACTTCATAATAACTATAGAGGTGATTTCTTATTTTTCTATGGGCTCCAATAGATCCAATACAAACATATGGTCATAGATAATTTTCTGTTTGTCTTTCTTCCCTTTTCTACCTCTGATTCAGTCAAATCCATATAGATTTTTAGATCTGACTAAATCACAAGTATAAGAATTACTGGATAGTTCATAATTGTAGAGGCTCAACACATGTATACATTGCACCTCTATATTTTAAATTTTTTCCTTTTTATATAAGTTCTTTTCTGTTAATATGGGACCTAAGCAAACTCACAAGGTTGCAGCCCCGTATCCTCTCATTTTTAGACCATATATCCATATTAAGCATCCTGGGTTTTAACTAATAAATGTATAAAGAAAACCCATATTACTGCTTTACCTCAGAGTTAAATCATAACACAGAAAACTTGTTTAAACATTAGATTCATGGCCCTTTCATACTGAGTAAATCAATATAAAGGGGTTTTCATTAAAACAGATCATAAGACAAGTCAAAGTTACTAAATCATAAAAATGAATCTATCTTGCAAACAAATGAAATATGAGTTTTAATTAGGCTGCCTCAATATTCAGGACTTATTGCCAATATTTTCAGTGAGATTACTCACTTTAATCCCTTTTTTCCTAGGCTTTTCCTTCTTTTGATCTTCTGCCTTCTTCCTACTCTAATGACTGGCGTTCCCCATTTCTTTTCTAACTTCTGTTATCTATATATTTATTTTTCTTTTATGAGGCAGAGCAATCATAAAACCTTACTACACCAGGTCTTTTTATATGAAATCTGGCTGCTACTAGGGTTTAAGGAAATTACTCAATGTCAATTTTACCCCACCAACTATGATCTACTTCTCATTCTATTTTTAGAGAAAATGGGTAAGTAGTTCTGGCATTTCCTTTCCAGAAAATACACCTCATTACCCCGGTCATGTTATTTACATGATTTCTGTTTTTCTAAAGCAAAAAGGAATTGCTAAAAATGGATAAAGTATTTGTTCAAAAGCTCATACCATTTTCATGCAATGTTAATTTTTAATTCAGCAAGCATTTATTTAGTGCACATGTATAATACATGTATGCCTATCCTGGCCTAAGTCTTTCTCTCTTTTTTTCAAGACTTGATCATTTCTGCCTACCTATATATATTTGTAATTTATCTATCCCATCATTTTTATTAATTTTTGCCTATTCTATCACACAGAAAACTGTGTGCATGTTTGTGCACTGTCTTGTGCACATGTACATGTTTTTAAACTATGCATCTGCAATCAGTTTCCTATCCATATCTTTTCAATGCAATTTCAACAAATACAAACTAAATTAAATCATGAAATTTCTTCACAAAATCAGGGTTATCACATATACCCCTCCTTTTAGGAATTGTGCCCCACAATTCTTTCATACTTAACTTAAGTATCATTACTTCAGAAAATCAATTTCTGAACTCAAATCATTCTCAAATCAATCATTTGATTAAACTCTAGGCATATCAAAACAAAAACAAAAATCACTATGCAATTCAGTCAAAACATTCATCAGTATATATATAAATTTACCTTTCATTCAATCAAACAGTTATGGATAATCAACTCTGATTTTATCTTCCACCTCCCATGTGCAATCACTTGGATCAAGACTCCATTGCACTTTTACTAATTTTATTTCTTTGCTCCTCAATTTCTTGATTTCTCTGGCAACTATGCCCACTGGCTCCTTTTCATACACCAATCTGGAGTCAATCTGTACATCCTTAGGAGATTTTAGAATTGCTTCCTTGTCATGAACCCATCTTCTTAACTGTGATACATGAAAAACATCATGCATTGCTCTCATTTCTTCTGGCAACTCTAACCTGTAGGCCACAGTTCCTATTCTTTCTAAAATTTTATATGGTCCTATATATCTAGGAATCAACTTTCCTTGTTTCCCAAACCTTAGAACCTTTTTCATGGGTGATATTTTAATAAATACATAATCCCCAACATCATAATGTACTTCCTTTCTCTTTTGATCTGCATATTTCTTTTGCCTATCTTGGGCAGAAGCAATTCCTTTTCTAATCAAAGCTATCTTTTCAGAAGTTTCTTTTACATTTTCTGGTCCTAAGACCACCTTTTCTCCAGATTCATGCCAACTTGAGGGTGATAAACATGGCCTTCCATAGAGAGCTTCAAAGGGGGCCATGCCTATGCTACTGTGATGGGTGTTATTGTATGCAAATTCAGCTAGATATATAAAATCCTCCCAGCTTCCTCCCCAATCCAATACACATGATCTCAACATGTCTTCAAGCAATTTGTTCACAATTTCTGTTTGGCCATCAGACTGAGGATGGTATGCTGTACTCAAGCATAAATCAGTCCCCATTGCCTTGTGAAAAATTTGCCAAAATTTTGAATTGAAGATGGTGTCTCTATCACTTACTATAGTCTTTGGTATTCCATGTAGTCTGATTATTTCCATTGTAAATAACTGAGCTAATGTGCATGCATTTCTTTCTGACTTCACAGGTATAAAATGGGCTGATTTGGTTAGCCTATCAACTATAACCCAAATACTATCATTTCCCCTCCTAGTTCTATGTAAACCATCAATAAAATCCATTGATATGTCTTCCCATTTCCACTGTGGTATTGGTAAGGGTTGAAGCATTCCGGAGGGTTTTTGATATTCAGCCTTTATCTGTTGACAAACCATGCACTTAAACACAAAAGATGCCACTGCACTCTTCATACCACTCCACCAATAATCTCTTTTAAGGTTGTGATACATTCTTGTGCTTCCTGGGTGTATGGTATATTTGTTTTTGTGATAAGCATCTAAAATTTCTTGCTTCAGCTCATCAATAGCAGGGACACATATTCTTTTTCTTTTCTCCAAATGGCCTTGTTTATTCAACAGAAAGCCTTCAACTGCTTCTCCATTTAATATCTGAGTTTTCTTCTCAAATAAAAATGGGTCTTGATCTTGTAATTTTACAACTTTATTCTTTAATTCTGACCCCAAGGTGACAAAACTTAACTTTCCCATTTCTACATTTTCATTGCATATACTCATATTTTCTACACTTTCACTTTCTACCTCTAAGTCAATCAATAGTGATAAAGTGTTAAACTCTTCTATCATTAACCTAGCTACATTAGCATGATGTCTACTTAAAGCATCTGCTACTTTATTAGCTTTGCCAGGGGTGTACAATATTTCAAAATCATATGAGGCTAGGAGTTCAATCCACCTTTGCTGCCTCATGTTTAATTCTTTTTGTGAAAACAAATATTTAAGTGACTTATGGTCAGTGTAAACTTCAAACCTTGCCCCCAACAAATAGTGTCTCCATAATTTAAGAGCATACACTATAACAGCCAATTCAAGGTCATGTGTAGCATACCTTACCTCACTGGGTTTCAATTGTCTAGAGGCATAAGTTATCACTTGGTGTTGTTGCACCAATACTGCCCCAAGTCCTTGTCCACTTGCATCAGTATATATCACTAAATTTTCATTCCCCTCAGGTACTTTCAGTATTGGAGCTTGTACCAGTGCTTCTTTTAACCTCCAAAAAGCTTTCTCACATTCCTCAGTCCAAGCAAATACCTGATTCTTTCTAGTCAATCTGGTTAATGGGATTGAAATCTTTGAAAAATCTTTTATAAACCTTCTGTAGTACCCAGCCATTCCCATAAATGACCTAACCTCTGTGACATTAGTAGGCCTTTTCCAAGCTTGAACTACAATTACTTTATTGGGATGTACAGATATACCTTTTTCTGATACCACATGTCCTAAAAAATTTACTTCCTTTTGCCAAAAAGTGCACTTTGAAAATTTTGCCTTCAAATTTTCTTGCCTCAGTTTATGAAGTACTATATGCAAATGATTCTCATGCTCCTCAACTGACTTAGGATAAATTAGTATATCATCAATAAATATCAATACAAATTTATCCATGTATTTTCTAAAAATTCTATTCATCAAATCAACAAAGTAAGAGGGAGCATTTGTCAAACCAAATGGCATTACTAAAAATTCATAAAGTCCATATCTAGTGTTGAAAGCTGTGTATTTAATACTTTCCTCTTCTACTTTCATTTGATGAAATCCTGAAGCTAAATCAAGTCTAGAGAATATTTTTGCACCACTCAATTGATCAAAGAGATCATCAATTCTTGGTAAGGGGTATTTGTTTTTAACTGTGATTTTATTTAACTCCCTATAATCAATACATAATCTGAGAGATCCATCTTGTTTCTTAACAAAAACCACTGGTGCTCCCCATGATGAGCTACTGGGTCTGATGAAGCCTTTTTCTTCTAGTTCAACTAGTTGCTTTTTCAGCTCTATCAATTCCTTAGGCCCCATTCTAGTTGGCCTCTTAACTACTGGACTAGCCTCTGGAATTAGTTTAATTGAAAACTCTACTGGCCTATGGTTTGGAACTCCCCTAACCTCACCAAACACATCAGTATATTGATTTACTATAGAGATTTCTTCTAATGTGAGCATGGGCTTCTCACTAGACAAAGTAACAAGAGTAGCTATATTTCTGCTTTTGTTTGCCTCACACAGAACAACTACCCTTTTTCCATCAGAAACTTTTAGTGATATGGTAGATGTTTCCATATTTATAATAGCCTTAAATTTCCTCAACCAATCAACTCCTAGAATAACTCCTATGCCTGGGTATTGCAACACATATAGGTCTGCACTAAACACACATCCCCTTATATTTAATCCCAGTTGCATACACATCATACCCAAAACACAGGAACTACCTAAAGGACTTCTAATAAGCAATGGCTTATCAACAATCATACAATTTAATTTTAGTTGTTGTACAATATCATGGGAAATCAAGGAGTGTGTATGTGGTGACCATCACTTTATAACACATAGATTTTTTTTTTACATTCAAGAGGAATTCACCACTAAACCTCATTACTTTTATATTTGAATATTTATATAATTTCCAAATATTTTTCCCAAGACCATGGTTTACCAATATAATCATATCAGTGTACAAACAAATTATGTCAATTATATATTTGATGATATACAGTTGTTTTTTTTTATTATCTTGAAGTGATAAATCATAAAATTGATTGTAGAAACAATCAATCATAAAAATTCACATTCGAAGACGTGAATAAAATCCAAAGAAATCAGTAACGAATCCATCAAAAATGGATATTCTCAAAAATAGGCAAATTAGGCAAAATCAGCAGTTCAGACGTCTAAATTTTTATGACAGATGTCTAAATTTGATCTCAGACGTCTAAATTTTTATGACAGATGTCTAAATTTGATCTCAGACGTCTAAATTTTTATGACAGACGTCTCAGAGGTTTAAAATTGAAACAGAGAGTAAAAAAACATTTTGAACTAATTCAGTGTCTTTCAGGTCTACTTCTCTCATAGTTCTATTTGAAATTTTAATACTCAATTACATACAAATTTCCAGAATTCGTGCACATGCCAGTATCACTTACCTGCCATGCACAAATTCATTTCACTTGAGTATCCTACTAAATTTTTTTTTTGAGAGTTCATTTCAAAAACCAACCCATTAGCTGTTTAATTTTCTTAAGACAAAATATAAGCAATAAAAAATCAAAGATCAAATATATATGCACATATCATATGTATATAATATGTCTATCTCCTTATTTTTCTCCAAATCAGACATTCATAAAAGAAATTAGTAGTTAACCAAGCATCATCAATGATCACTCACAACAGGTTTTACTTAAGTACATGTTTTCAACCTAAATACTTAGTAATCTCCTTACAAGGAACTTCAGTTACAACATAAAATTTGACTAATAAGTTCATTACAAAGCAACTACAGATTTTTAAAACTGGTTTCTTTTATTTATACTAGCAGCTAATTGCCATCTTCATTCATCAAGCCAACTTCATCTTCCTGCAAGCAAATCACTGAGCTGCCTCAATTTTAATGAGACACCCAGATGATTGCAAGGGCAACCAAAAGGGTCAGTTTTCACTGGTATGAGCATTTATCAATTTTGTATACATATTCGTAATTTTTTTTTGATAATCTTGCAGTGCCTTCCTAGTTTAACATATTTTTATACTTAGCATGTTTTGGTTCATAAAGAGATACAAACACATTCATCTATTTAAACAATACACAGCAAACAGTTAAAATAAACATATATACAATTCTTAATTCATTCTCCCCAAATCTAGATAAATAAACTCAGGTTTTATAATCCAAATTTTCACCTAGCAACTAATCAATGAACAATGTTTATCTTGATTAAATTAACACCATATCTGGATATTTATAACCCAGATTTTTAAACCCCTGTCCCCATTTATTTTATGGTCTTTAACTCCTTGTCAAATGAACACTATGTATGCATTGTGAAGGAAACTCCCAGGTTGTTTTAAATTATTCCAACACACAAAGGCCTCAGGGTGAAGTTGCACCATGCATATACTTGCTCCCACCTGAAGTAAGCAGATCATTGACTAACTCCCAAGTGACCAATTTAGTTTTTCTTTCATTCATATTTCAGAAAGATATAACTGCTTGTATATTTTCTAGTTCAACCCCATGTTCCCCTATTTAATCTATATCCACGTTTAATGATGATAAGATAGAACAAGAATGCTCAAAACATGTTAACTCTAAAAGCCCACTTACAGATTAATGCTCCAATCAAAAATGCACAAACAAACATCCATATCACCCATAACCAATCATTTCAAAGATTTAAATGACTCATAATATTTTAGGCTGCCTGCAATAGGACTTAATGCCATTGCATACAAAGGATAAATACTCACCTAATGTTTTCCTTTCACTGCCTTAATCCTTTGAACAGCAAATCCCCTAAAGCCTCAAGCTAGTGTTTCTCCTAGTTTATTTTATTTTTGTTTTGATCCCGAGAGAATGATGGATTTGGTTATGTGCAGTTATTTATAAATCCATTCTAGGGTTTAAGAAAATGGGTAATTCCCCTGATACCCTTAGGTGTTCATGTACATATCACATTCCTGTGTGGTCCTAAGTTGGAAATGCACACATTAGGTTGCTTTAATTAGTTATTTCGGGGATCATGCATTTTTGACACTGCATGCTATTTTCATGTCTCCATTTTATTCATGCCATATGCATGTGATCCTTTTTTCATTTCTTTTTATAAGTTTAAGGAATCTGAAAATCTCCTTTGTATTTTCTACCTATCTATTATCTCCATTCAATCATGCATACTATCATACCTTATTATGTAATGTAAAAATCATTCACCCATATTATTTTCTTGAAATAAATATAAGATATGGAAATTTTTATTTGATTCTGTATGTATATATATATATATATATATATTTTTCTGCCTCTTTGTCAAATCAGTAACTCCTTATATATTTAAATAAAAATCACATATATTATGCTAATTATTTTTAGCACAATTATAAGACAAGTAAACCTTTTTATTAAACTTCATCTTATTCTATCTTTAAATAAAACAGAAAACACTCCATATATATATTAATGTATGTATTTATATAATTCTTTGGACATAGAGCTATATTTATTTTGAGCTCCAATTTTTCTTTTAATCACCTTAATCCCTTGCATTTTATCAAACAGAAGCTCCCATGCAAATTTTTATTTATTGCCAAATTTTTTTTCTGTTTTAATGCATTATATATACATATTATAATTTCAAAATTTCTTAATATAAATGTATATTTTTCATTTTATTTTTATTTTATTTTAGGGTCATTACATACCCTCCCCCTTAAAGGAATTATGTCCCCATAATTTTTCTCCAATTAAAAAAAAACTAATCTATAGCCTGTTTTAACTCCATAACCCCATACTCACAGTTTATGAAAGCAAACAATATATATAAGAATATTTTAGAAAAATCATCATAAGCTGCTTAAACATACCTCTCCATCAGTAAACAAATTGGGGTATTTAGCCCTCATTTTATCTTCAACCTCCCATGTACAATCATTAGTGTCCAAGCTCCATTGAATTTTTACCAGTTTGATCACCTTGTTCCTCAACTTTTTCTCTTCCTTGGCAACTATCCCTACTGGTTCATTTGTATAAATCAAATTCTTTTGGACTTGAATTTGAGTAGGTGACTCCAGAATTGCTCCTTCATCATGCACCCATTTTCTCAATTGAGAAACATGAAATATTGGATGCACACCACTCAACTCCTCAGGTAACTTAAGTCTGTAGGCCATAGCACCAATTCTTTGCATAATTTCATATGGTCCTACAAATCTTGGTGATAGCTTACCAGATTTCCCAAACCTGAACACCTTCTTCATTGGTGATACCTTCAGAAAAACATGCTCTCCTACTTCAAACTCCATTGGCCTTCTCTTTCTATCTGCATAAGACTTCTGTCTTGATTGTGCTGCCTTCATTCTATGCCTAACTAATTCAATCATGTTGGAAGTTTCTTTAACATGATCTGGCCCCAACATTACACCCTCTCCTGCTTCCAACCAACAGGCAGGAGACATGCAGGGTCTCCCATACAAGGCTTCAAAGGGAGCCATTCCTATTGTTGATTGATAGCTATTGTTGTAAGTGAATTCTGCCAAATGAATATGATCCTCCCAATTACCCCCAAAATCAAGCACACATGCTCTAAGTAAATCTTCCAATATTTTATTCACTATCTCTGTTTGCCCATCACTTTGAAGATGGTAGGCAGTGCTTAAACAAAGTTGTGTTCCCATTGCTTCTTGGAAGCTTTCCCAAAATCTTGAGGTGAACAAAGTGTCTCTATCACTTACAATAGTCTTGGGTATACCATGTAGCCTCACCACTTCCTTAATAAATAATTGTGCGAGCCTATGTGCATTTCTATCTGACCTGACAGGGACAAAGTGAGCTGATTTGGTTAGTCTATCGACAATTACCCATATACTATCATTGCCTTTCTTAGTTCTAGGCAAACCATCCACAAAATCCATGGAAATACTTTCCCATTTCCACTAAGGTACCTCCAAAGGTTGCAACATGCCAGAAGGCTTTTGGTGGTCTGCTTTAATTTGTTGACATGTGAAACATTTTGCCACATATCTTGCCACTGCTTGCTTCATTCCTGGCCACCAGTAGCTTCTTTTTAAATCATGATACATTTTAGTACCACCAGGGTGTATGGTGTACTTGGTCTTGTGATGCTCATTCATGATTTCTTCCTTCAACTCTGCAAGGTCTGGTACACAACGCTTATCATTTTTCCTCAAATAACCCTTAGAATCTATTTTAAAATTTTCCAACTCAAGGTTGCTAAGTAACATTTCCTTCTTTTCCTTCAAATTTTTATCTTGGTCTTGCATGCCACCAATTTTCTCCACCAGATTAGACTTCACTGTGATTATTCCCAGTGTACCATACTCCACCATATCACCATGTTCTTTAAAATTCACTTCATCCTTGCTGTATATATCTGCCTCCCCAAGCACTGCAAGGTTTTTAAATTCATCAATCATCAAACTGGCTAATCTAATATGATTTCTGCTCAAAGCATCCGCCACTCTATTAGCTTTTCCAGGAGTGTACAAAATATCTAAATCATATGCAGCTAGAAACTCCAACCACCTTGCTTGCCTCATATTTAAATCTTTTTGAGAAAATAAATATTTCAATGCTTGATGAACTGTGAATAATTCAAATTTTGCCCCAAGCAAATAATGCCTCCATAGTTTTAGTGCAAACACTATTGCAGCTAATTCTAGATCATGAGTTGCATATTTGGTTTCATTGGGTTTAAGCTGTCTTGATGCATATGCCACCACCTTGCCATGTTGCATAAGCACTACACCTAACCCAGACCCACTAGCATCAGTGTATACAACCATTCCTTCATTTGCTTCTGGGATTTGTAGGACAGGAGCTTCCACCAATGCTTGTTTCAATTTCTCAAAAGCTTGTTCACACTGCTCAGTCCACACATATGGTTGGTTCTTCTTGGTTAGTTTGGTCATTGGTGCTGCTATTCTTGAAAAATCCTTGATGAACCTCCTATAGTACCCTGCCAAACCTAAGAATGACCTCACCTCAGTCACTGTCTTGGGTCTACTCCATGTTTGAACTGCAATGACCTTGCTTGGATCTACACTTACTCCCTGCTGTGACACTATGTGTCCTAAGAATTTTACTTCATGTTGCCAAAATATACACTTTGAATACTTGGCTTTTAATTCATGTTCTCTAAGTCTGGATAATACTAAATGTAGGTGCATAGCATGGTCATTTTTTGACTTTGAATAAATTAATATGTCATCTATAAATACCAAGACAAACTTATCCAAAAAGTCTCTAAAAATTCTATTCATCAAGTCTACAAAATAGGAGGGAGCATTGGTCAAACCAAATGGCATGACTAGAAATTCATAAAGGCCATACCTTGTGTTGAAGGCTGTGTACTCAATGCTTTCCTCTGCAACTTTCATTTGGTGAAATCTAGAGGCTAAGTCTAGCCTTGAAAATATTTTAGCTTCATGCAATTGGTCAAATAGATCATCTATTCTAGGCAGTGGGTACTTATTCTTGATGGTCACCTTATTTAAATCTCTGTAATCCACACACATCCTCATTGTTCCATCATGCTTCTTAACAAAAAGCACTGGGGAACCCCAACTGGAACTACTTGATCTTATGAATCCTTTATCTTCTAATTCTTCTAGTTGATGTTTTAATTATACCAACTCTTTTGGACCCATTATATAAGGCTTCTTAATGATTGGATTTGTTCCTGGCATTAATTTTATTTTAAATTCAACTGGTCTATTTTGAGGAATTCCCTTCACTTCTCCAAACACATCGATATATCCATTGACTACTGGGATTTCCTCTATTTTTAATTCCTTTTGAACTTCATTAATACTCCAGATTTTATTAAAACATGTATTCTTTGATATTTCACTTAAGATGGTAATTCTTTTACCTTCATTTGTCTCCAAAGAAATAGTAAGGTTTTCTAAATTTAAAATTGCTTTATTTCTCGTTAACCAATCTACCCCCAAAATAATCCCAATACCAGGATAATTTAAGGTATATAGATCTGAATTAAATTCATAACCCCCTATAATTAATTTCAGACCTATACACTTCATCCCTAACATACAATGACTCCCTATGGGACTGTGTACAATCAAGGGCTGATCAATAGAAACACAAGCAAGTGTTAACTTCTTTACAATTTCCAAAGATATTAGTGAATGTGAGGCACCAGTGTCATATATTACTGATATTGGTTGGGTATGAATAAAAATTATACCTTCAAGTAGCCCAACATTCCCAGTGTTACCTGCTGCTAAAGCTCCTACCCTTGCTGTTCCCCTATTGGTTTCTGGGCAATCCTTCTTGAGATGACCCATCTTTCCACAATTATAGCAGCCTCCTCTAGGTATTTTAGGGTCAGGGCATTGGTTACTATAATGTCCAGCTTTTCCACAATTAAAACAATGAGTGAATTTCTTGCTTTCAGGTACTATTGCTCCTTCCCCTTTCTTAACTCCTTTACTTGCATTTCTCTTGTCATAAGGTTGCACTTTGTTCTGACCACCCTTCTTCTTATTGAGCTTCATATTCCTGAATTTCTCCCTTGCAGTGTCATGTTGCTCAAATGAGAGTGTTAGATCAATTACCTGATCAAAGGTTTTGTCCTTGTATGGCAACATTGCCCTTGACAGACTAGGGTTCAAGCCTTGAATGTACCTTGCATTCTTTGCTTCTGCATTCCCTATTAACACCATTCCATACTTGGATAATGCTTCAAACTTCTGAGTGTATTCATTCACACTCATGCTTCCTTGCCTTAATCTAATAAAGTCTTCTAGCAGTGTGGCCTTGGCAGATGCTGGGACAAATCTGGCCTCAAGCATGTCCTTGAAATTATTCCAAGTGATAGTATCCTCTTGTCTTCCTGCTGTCACAACTTCCCACCAATCCAGTGCAACCCCCTTCAATTTCCTTGAAGCTATCTGTCTCCTCCTTTGGTCATTGATTTGCATATCTGTGAAGACCCTCTCCATAGTTCTTATCCAAGTTTGAACACCTATAGCTCCTTCAGTACCTTCAAAATCCTTTCCCCCCAAAGTGGTACATGTCTTAAGCAGTTTGGAGAGTTCCTCATGAGGATTGTCTTGCCTTGGTACCATTCCATCCCTTAAATCTCTCACAAAATCCTCCATGCTCATCACAGGTGGCTCACGTGATGATCCTGCACCTGTGTGATGCCTTGGTCCTACCATAATTGCTATAAATATGATTTTTATGTTAGTTTATTTACCCCTATCATTTTTGGTGACTTTACTTTGTTCATTTCTTTTATTTCTGTGCACACTGTGCATGTATCACATGTACACACATATATATATATATATATTTATTCAGTCATAAAACAAAAAAATTCAACACCAATAATTCAAACAATGCATTAAAACATCCATATGCATACAATAATATTTACTATGTTGTTCAAAACATAGCACTGATACCAACTGTGGTGATCCTCACTTTATAACACATAGATTTTTTTTTACATTCAAGAGGAATTCACCACTAAACCTCATTACTTTTATATTTGAATATTTATATAATTTCCAAATATTTTTCCCAAGACCCTGGTTTACCAATATAATCATATCAGTGTACAAACAAATTATGTCAATTATATATTTGATGATATACAATTGTTTTTTTTATTATCTTGAAGTGATAAATCATAAAAGTGATTGTAGAAATAATCAATCATAAAAATTCACATTCGAAGACGTGAATAAAATCCAAAGAAATCAGTAACGAATCCATCAAAAATGGATATTCTCAAAAGTAGGCAAATTAGGCAAAATCAGCAGTTCAGACTTCTAAATTTTTATGACATGTAACGACCCGTGAATTTCGTTAACTAAGTTTGTCATAATTTCCATAATTTATAGTAAAATGAATGTTAGGAATTAGATGTAGCAATTGTAATTAAAAGTTAACTGAAAAAAATAATAAATAAATAAATGTTATTTATTGAAATTCCAATTCAATAAAATAATGTAAATGTTATGATTTGATTTTTAAATAGAATATGAGAAACAAGAGTAAGTATTGAATAATATGTTATTTATTTATGGTATTGAATAAAAATTGGTAAGCCAACTGTCATTAATGATAATAATGTGAGATAAGTTAATGAATTTGATTTCAATGCCACACCCATTAATGAATGTGATTGAAATAGAATTTAGGTAAATGTATACTAGGTTATAAATCAAATAGAGGGAAACAAACGTATATATCGAATTGATTAATGAATACATATACATTGAATAGAAATTTGATGTACAGTTAATGGAATTTGTATAAAATCAATAATGATAATTAGATGTGCCTTATTAATAATTAATTCCATAACGGAAAGAGTAAATGTATTCATTTGAATATAAAGTTGCAATTGGGTAGGGATTGTTATGTAACACCGTTAATGCAAGGTAAGTGATGCTAAATTTAAAGTTAATAATAATGAATAGTGACTAATTCAAAATTTGTAACACAGAATGTAATTTGGGAAATAAGAAGAATGAAACCAAGAAATAAATTATAGAGGATAGTTAATTGAAATCAATGTATCTATTTGGCAAAAATATAATAAGTGTACTACAATCAAAATTTATGTAAGCAAAGTGTGAAGTTCTAAATTCTTGAAATCAGTAGAATTGGGAATGGATTAAAGGTTACAAAGATTGATGGTATGGCACGTAATGAATTTTTTTGAAGTTGAGTTTTAAATAGTAAGTTAATTGATTTAATTTATAATAATTGGATGTATTGCAAAATAAATGAAATTAACGTTTAATTATTACGTTTATAGAGATTTAGCTGGAATTCAAGGATATTAGAATAATAGATTTTTGAACCCAACATGGAATCCATCTACTTTAAATTTATAGATGGAATAAACATTGATTAGTTAATTTAATAGAAATTTTGGGAACTAAAATTTATAATTTTGAATATAATGGAATTTAAGATAGGGCATTGAAATTGATAAAATTTATTTGCTCTAATTTGACATTTAAATTATGTTTAAATAATTGCAAATTTTTGAGAAGTATAAAGGTGATAAATGGTCAATTCTATAATTGAAATATAAAATTCGATTTAATTAATTTATTTTAAAATTTATTTAATTAATATAAAAATAACCATTTTGGCCACTGACTCGGATTTCGACGAAACCAATTCCATCGGATCTGTATCAGTGAATTATTGTAGGGTTTTAAGTTTCGTTACGATCGGACTTGTCGTTTGATCGTACGAACGTGAAACGCCTTGAAATCGATTTAATTGAAATCAAATTTTAAAATCAATTTGAAAATTTTGTTTTCAGCATAACTTCTTCATACGATGGAATTTGGACGTGAAACTTTTTCCATCGCGTTCAGAATGTTTTAAATTACCTGTTTTGATATATGGGTTTACCCAATTTCGTTTCGGGGTCAGAACGGGCTTTTTGGGCCATAGTTTGTTCCGCACGTTCATTTATCCGATCTGTCTACTCTACCACTATATAAGCACGGTTATAAACCCTAGCTCCATCTTCTATCATTTGTCTGTACGTTCTTTATCTTCAATTCCTTCTCTTCCTCAATGGATGTTTTCAGATCCAAATATCAAATTAAAAATCAAATAAAAAATTTATCATCTCAGAAAAATTCCAAAAAAATATATGTGGTAGTTTTCATCGATACGAATCTACGGGTGGCCTCTGTTTTTGCATTGGATGTTCGAGTCAGCGGCAAATCACGGTCAAAGCCAGAAATTCGAAACCCTAAGTCAATTCAGGCGTTTTCGATTGGAACAACGATTGGCAAATCGGCTTTTGGGTTTGATGGAGATCGGGAAGGGGAGTCGTTTGGCAAAGATCGCAGCTTCAATTGTTGACTGAGGCATTGGGAATTTGACAACTAGGGTTCGGCAAACCCTAGCTATTGGTGGCGGCAGCTGGCAAATGGAGGTCGCGCGACAGTAGGGAAGACTCGGCCTGGGTAGCCGAGTACGGTGGTGGTAGCGGCAAGGTCAACGGTGGGGCGTGGAGGTGGAGATTCGTGGTCAAAGGTTTTGGTCAACGTGGGTTTGGGTTCATTGTTTCGCTGGGCATGGCTGGGAGAAGAATAGGAGTGGTAACGTGAATGACGTGGAGCGGGTTAGAGGTCTTTATTTTATTTATTTCTGTTTTAAATTTAATTATGTTTTCAATTGAATTTTCAACATAACTTTTTCATACGACCTCCGATTCACGCGAGATTTTTTTTGTTAGGATCGTAATTTAATTTCGGATCTGATGACGCTGGTTTGGACGGATTCTGAGACCGTCAAATTTTGGGGTTTAAATTGAATTTTAAATTCGATTTAAATCCAAAAGGTGAGTGTTTTAACCCACTCACAACTTCTAAGATTTCCTATGTTTGTTAAATTCATGTATGATGTGGTTAGAAATTTATTTATAGCTGTTTGACATATATTCCATCATTATCTCAGTTAATTGCATTCATCGTTATCAATTGTTAATTTATTTATTTATTGCATTTAAATTGCCAGTTAATTGTTAATTAATTTATCCATTGCATTTAAACTGCCAATTAATTGTTAATCAATTTATTCGTTACATATAAACTGCCAGTTGAAAGTTATTAATTTTTATTGAATATAAACTATTTGGTGATGCCTGTTATATTTTATATGCTTTATATTGATGTTTTTGTTTAAATTGGATGACGATTGTAATGAATGGTTGATTATTGATATTTGGATGAATCGATGCTATATTTTATATAGTATAAACTGCAAGTTATTATGCATTTTATTTTATTCGGGATTGCGGTTTGAAATGATATGTAACCGTAAACTTTTATTTTTTTTAAATTACGGATTGAAATGATAAATATCCGTATCACTTGACCGTAGGATAGAAAATTATATACAGGCACCGTGGTCTATATAAAAATATTTTAAAGTGATTTTCTATGGTTTGGAAAGAAATATACGGTTTACTAAATATTTAAATTTTGATATTATATAAAATATTATTTTACATATAGTTAAATTCTAAAATTTAAGCTATGTGTAACTTGATGATGTTTTAAATTTGATTTACGAATATTTCAAGTTTGAGTTTTATTTAAGTGGTATTGAAATTATTAAATAAATATTTCTAAACTAAATAATAGTAAAATTGAATTAAGGTATATATAAGATTTTCAGATTTGGTTGAGAATTTTAGAATATTTTAAGACTTGAAATATATCAAAATTGAAATGTTTTATTTAAATTAAGGTATTATTGTTTTCAAAGTATTGGTTTTCGAAATTGTTATAACTTTGGAAGTAATATGGTTTGAAAATGAATTCATTTGAAATAGAAATTATTTAAGAATTATCTTTGAATATATTGATTTGAAACCGATTGAAATTTTGAGATTTAGAATATGACTGCCTTATGTGATTTGGGTTTAATATGGTTTTAAAGAATATTTTGAGTTTTATAAATAAAAGTAAGATTAGTGATTGGAAATTTGGTTTTATTTAAATGAGATAATTGAATTGTTTTGGAAATGGAAATGATATATTACTGAACTGGGTTTTGAAATGGAAATAATACATTGATAATTTGGGGTTTGAAATAGTAATAATATTTTGGTTTAAAGTATATACTATTTTGAAGTAAAGGATATGTTTTGAAATGGCAAAAATATTTTGGTTTTAAGGTATATACTATTTTGAAGTAAAGGATATGTTTTGAAAGGGCAATGATTGTGTGTTTAAAAGTATATATATTTTAAATGACCATGGTGTTATAATAACGATTGGTTGTTAAAGAGACCGGGATCGGATATGGACATACTCTCTGTCGATACCGAAAACCACTTTGACAACCGTATACGCGGTGGAGATTCCAGAATGAAGTAGGATGGTGGCGACGTTCTTAAGGTATGTTACGTGGACCCAACTCCCGTGAGTTGGCATAAGGTGGCTAAAATAGGAGTGATCTCGGACCAGTGAGGTAGCACCTCTTCTCGGACACATTTCTTCGATATTATACTCTTACTTGTGATTGATTAGATGGCCATCCTCCGATTTGGGAGTGTTGTTCGAGGTGGAACGGTAGTGGCTGCTATGCATATCCATCAGTCCGTGTGCGTAATTGGTATATCTACCCTGGCATTGCCTAGTTGTGCCGTGTCACCTACCATATCGAGCTTTACTACGATTATGATTTTAAGATCCGACCGCGTTAAGGTTCTCCATCCCCTTAACGCTATTTTCTATATGATTATACTTTACTGATTAGACACTACTGTATATAGCGAATATTACTACATAGTAGATAGTTTAACGGATCCTTAAGAGATGTGAATCCCGAACATTTCCTAAGTTACTGCACTCACGTTAGACACTAGATAGGAGATGTCAAACCCCGTAAACATCTCCGACGCCGTTTACACTCATATTTATTTCATTGATTTAACTTACATAAGATCTTTTAGTTCTGACTCGAGTGTTTTGTCTTTTCAATTCGCTCGGGTCAGCCTGAGTATTTCAGGATTTGAAGGCCCATTTTTGAAGGACGAAGACGAAGATTTTTTTTATTACTACTTGTTATATATTCTACTACACCATTGTATTCCGCTGCATAATTATCATTCTCTGGTATGTGTAACTCTGATATGTATTGTATAAGTATAATCAAATGTTTTGTAAAACAGCTTCATGAACTGTTATTTGATTATTATATTTTATCGTTCCGCTGCAAGATTCTATTTTGTTTTATTTCTTTCTTGTCTTTTCTTATTTACCCCATAACAATCCGTCCTTTCGTATAGTTTGAATCGGCATGTGTGTCGGTCTAAAGCGTGCGAAAAGGCGGGATGTTACATCTGGTATCAGAGCTTTGGTTTAGCGATAAACCTTAGCTTTGTGGGGTTTGACTCTTTACTAATAGGGTAATAATACCCTATGGGAGTCGCTGAGCGCATATATGAGAGAGCGTATTTGTTAGTGCTATAAAAAAGTTTTGATATTGTGTTAATCTGTTCCGTTTTGTATTTATAAATTCTGGTTGATGCATGGGACGCTGTGACATCAATAGGGGTTTCTAAACACTTAATAGGACAGACCGACATAATATTTGTTTTTAATATAGGTGAATGAAATAATTTTGCCTATTATATTTTCTATATATAAAATGAATTTTCCAAATGACATATATATTGGTTGCTATAGATTGGTTGGTAGGTAATAAGTGTAAATAATAATAGAAACAAGATTAAAGAATAAAATAGATAAAATGGGAAATTTAGAACTTAAGTTCCGGGGTTTTGAAATTTCTTTCAAATAAATTTTGGAATATAATAATAATATTTTAAAAGTATTTTCTGATATTAGTATTTCAATATAAATAGAAAGAAATGTTTAATAGAAATTTTGGAAAGAACAAGTTTTGTACTCCCCTCTCTGTCGCTGGAAAATAATTTCGGTGATGAGTGCACGCATCATCGACTTTCATTTTCGAGTTTCGAAGTGGGAAGGCCACTGTAGTAGTTTACTGCAGATTCGTTTTTGAAAAAAAAATATATATAAAATTTGAATTGTTTTAAATATAATTAGAGATATATAAGTGGTAAGAATATATTTATCTATTATTTTAGAATAATTTGAAATTTTACTTTGAAATTTTACCCGGTATTTAATTCTTGAATTTCCGTTAATTAATTATTCAATTATTATAGTGAAATGAAATGTAAGTAATTAATAATTGAAACCTCTAATTTAAATAAGACATCTAAGTGCTAAGTATAAATGGAGATTAAAGGAAATTTGAACTTTGCAGCATATGAGACAAAGAGTAATATTGTTGAACATTAAATTTAATTAAAAGATGAGATAAAACTTGTATAAGTTCATTTGCAGTTTCTTTAACCTATATAACTTACCAAATATAAAAAGTTGAAATGTTTAATAAGTAATGTAATAGAAATTTGTACAAGTAAAAGTAGGTAATGAAGTATTCAATGAATTTGCTATATTAAATGAGAATTTAATGTTATTAACTTAGGTTATAATTGAAATTTTATCAAGTAAATATAATTAAAAAGTAAGTAGGACAAATAGATGATTATAAACTTAAGTGTTTAATGTGTGAATAAATAAGATCATAAAATAATAAATGAGTAAAAAAATAGTAAGTAGTATATATATGGAAGATAATAAAACTTAAGTAAAAGATTTAAACTATTTGTGAACAAAATAAGTATAAAAGATGAATGCAGTAAATATAATAGAGATGTAAGTATTAAATAAATAAATGAAATTGAGAAATGCATAGGTGTAATGCAATAATAGAAACTTACATGACCTAAATTAATGAAAAGGAATAATTGTAAGTAATGAGAAAAAAAAATGAAACAAACATTAATATGTAGATGAAATTAAATGTTTACTAGAAATAAATGTAAATTATAATAAATGAAACAAACAACTGAAGTATGAAATAAATATATAATAAGTTAATTTGATTTTTGGTTTGAATTGTTGTTATTTGATTTATGGTGGGTTGGGTAAGAAAGTTTGAAATTGTTGGATGAATAAATAATCTATTTTTGTTCCATCTAAGACTGTTGAGTAAATGATGCACTTGATAGTTATTTCCATTCCGTACAATTTCAAGTTTTGAACCCAAACAACTATTTGTCTGTTTGATTGGATGGTTGCTTTGATTTGGGTGTGTATGCTGTTCTTTGAAATTGATGGTTGTTGTATTGATTTGTTATTGATGATTGAAACCACTTAAATATTTCACTTTATATAAATTGTTAACCCTTTGGATTTATAAGTGAAATGCAGGTTATGAAGCAATTGCTACTGCTTTTGGTTTCATAAATTAAGCGTAAAATGCCCGACAAATAGGTACGTTTCGGATTACGATTTATAACGCTATTTATATATATTTTTCTCGTGTTGGGATATAATATTTTGAATATTATAAGTGATATTTTGTTATATTTAATATTATTTTTTTCTCTCGAGCCTCTCCGTACAAAGGAGACTCCGCCGAAATTTTTCGAAATTTTTGGACTTAGAAAATTATTCTGTAATGCTTCTCCAAACTTCATTTATTTAAGTATAAAAAGATATAATGATTTTTGAAATGGGTATATTTTATATAAAGTAATAAATTTTGTAAATTAGTGTTTATAAGTTAATATTTTGAATAAGATGTATCGTTTATCCAAATTCTTCCTTCTCCCTTCTTTTTCCTTTTCGGGGACGAAAAATTTTGAGTGGGGGAGAGTGTAACGACCCGTGAATTTCGTTAACTAAGTTTGTCATAATTTCCATAATTTATTGTAAAATGAATGTTAGGAATTAGATGTAGCAATTGTAATTAAAAGTTAACTGAAAAAAATAATAAATAAATGTTATTTATTGAAATTCCAATTCAATAAAATAATGTAAATGTTATGATTTGATTTTTAAATAGAATATGAGAAACAAGAGTAAGTATTGAATAATATGTTATTTATTTATGGTATTGAATAAAAATTGGTAAGCCAACTGTCATTAATGATAATAATGTGAGATAAGTTAATGAATTTGATTTCAATGCCACACCCATTAATGAATGTGATTGAAATAGAATTTAGGTAAATGTATACTAGGTTATAAATCAAATAGAGGGAAACAAACGTATATATCGAATTGATTAATGAATACATATACATTGAATAGAAATTTGATGTACAGTTAATGGAATTTGTATAAAATCAATAATGATAATTTGATGTGCCTTATTAATAATTAATTCCATAACGGAAAGAGTAAATGTATTCATTTGAATATAAAATTGCAATTGGGTAGGGATTGTTGAGTAACACCGTTAATGCAAGGTAAGTGATGCTAAATTTAAAGTCAATAATAATGAATAGTGACTAATTCAAAATTTGTAACACAGATTGTAATTTGGGAAATAAGAAGAATGAAACCAAGAAATAAATTATAGAGGATAGTTAATTGAAATCAATGTATCTATTTGGCAAAAATATAATAAGTGTACTACAATCAAAATTTATGTAAGCAAAGTGTGAAGTTCTAAATTCTTGAAATCAGTAGAATTTGGAATGGATTAAAGGTTACAAAGATTGATGGTATGGCACGTAATGAATTTTTTTGAAGTTGAGTTTTAAATAGTAAGTTAATTGATTTAATTTATAATAATTGGATGTATTGCAAAATAAATGAAATTAACGTTTAATTATTACGTTTATAGAGATTTAGCTGGAATTCAAGGATATTAGAATAATAGATTTTTGAACCCAACATGGAATCCATCTACTTTAAATTTATAGATGGAATAAACATTGATTAGTTAATTTAATAGAAATTTTGGGAACTAAAATTTATAATTTTGAATATAATGGAATTTAAGATAGGGCATTGAAATTGATAAAATTTATTTGCTCTAATTTGACATTTAAATTATGTTTAAATAATTGCAAATTTTTGAGAAGTATAAAGGTGATAAATGGTCAATTCTATAATTGAAATATAAAATTCGATTTAATTAATTTATTTTAAAATTTATTTAATTAATATAAAAATAACCATTTTGGCCACTGACTCGGATTTCGACAAAACCAATTCCATCGGATCTGTATCAGTGAATTATTGTAGGGTTTTAAGTTTCGTTACGATCGGACTTGTCGTTTGATCGTACGAACCTGAAACGCCTTGAAATCGAATTAATTGAAATCAAATTTTAAAATCAATTTGAAAATTTTGTTTTCAGCATAACTTCTTCATACGATGGAATTTGGACGTGAAACTTTTTCCATCGCGTTCAGAATGTTTTAATTTACCTGTTTTGATATATGGGTTTACCCAATTTCGTTTCGGGGTCAGAACGGGCTTTTTGGGCCATAGTTTGTTCCGCACGTTCATTTATCCGATCTGTCTACTCTACCACTATATAAGCACGGTTATAAACCCTAGCTCCATCTTCTATCATTTGTCTGTACGTTCTTTATCTTCAATTCCTTCTCTTCCTCAATGGATGTTTTCAGATCCAAATATCAAATTAAAAATCAAATAAAAAATTTATCATCTCAGAAAAATTCCAAAAAAATATATGTGGTAGTTTTCATCGATACGAATCTACGGGTGGCCTCTGTTTTTGCATTGGATGTTCGAGTCAGCGGCAAATCACGGTCAAAGCCAGAAATTCGAAACCCTAAGTCAATTCAGGCGTTTTCGATTGGAACAACGATTGGCAAATCGGCTTTTGGGTTTGATGGAGATCGGGAAGGGGAGTCGTTAGGCGAAGATCGCAGCTTCAATTGTTGACTGAGGCATTGGGAATTTGACAACTAGGGTTCGGCAAACCCTAGCTATTGGTGGCGGCAGCTGGCAAATGGAGGTCGCACGACAGTAGGGAAGACTCGGCCTGGGTAGCCGAGTACGGTGGTGGTAGCGGCAAGGTCAACGGTGGGGCGTGGAGGTGGAGATTCATGGTCAAAGGTTTTGGTCAACGTGGGTTTGTGTTCGTTGTTTCGCTGGGCACGGCTGGGAGAAGAACAGGAGTGGTAACGTGAATGACGTGGAGCGGGTTAGAGGTCTTTATTTTATTTATTTCTGTTTTAAATTTAATTATGTTTTCAATTGAATTTTCAACATAAATTTTTCATACGACCTCCGATTCACGCGAGATTTTTTTGTTAGGATCGTAATTTAATTTCGGATCTGATGACGCTGGTTTGGACGGATTCTGAGACCGTCAAATTTTGGGGTTTAAATTGAATTTTAAATTCGATTTAAATCCAAAAGGTGAGTGTTTTAACCCACTCACAACTTCTAAGATTTCCTATGTTTGTTAAATTCATGTATGATGTGGTTAGAAATTTATTTATAGCTGTTTGACATATATTCCATCATTATCTCAGTTAATTGCATTCATCGTAATCAATTGTTAATTTATATATTTATTGCATTTAAATTGCCAGTTAATTGTTAATTAATTTATCCATTGCATTTAAACTGCCAATTAATTATTAATTAATTTATTCGTTACATATAAACTGCCAGTTGAAAGTTATTAATTTTTATTGAATATAAACTATTTGGTGATGCCTGTTATATTTTATATGCTTTATATTGATGTTTTTGTTTATATTGGATGACGATTGTAATGAATGGTTGATTATTGATATTTGGATGAATCGATGCTATATTTTATATAGTATAAACTGCAAGTTATTATGCATTTTATTTTATTCGGGATTGCGGTTTGAAATGATATATAACCGTAAACTTTTATTTTTTTTAAATTACGGATTGAAATGATAAATATCCGTATCACTTGACCGTAGGATAGAAAATTATATACAGGCACCGTGGTCTATATAAAAATATTTTAAAGTGATTTTCTATGGTTTGGAAAGAAATATACGGTTTACTAAATATTTAAATTTTGATATTATATAAAATATTATTTTACATATAGTTAAATTCTAAAATTTAAGCTATGTGTAACTTGATGATGTTTTAAATTTGATTTACGAATATTTCAAGTTTGAGTTTTATTTAAGTGGTATTGAATTATTAAATAAATATTTCTAAACTAAATAATAGTAAAATTGAATTAAGGTATATATAAGATTTTCAGATTTGGTTGAGAATTTTAGAATATTTTAAGACTTGAAATATATCAAAATTGAAATGTTTTATTTAAATTAAGGTATTATTGTTTTCAAAGTATTGGTTTTCGAAATTGTTATAACTTTGGAAGTAATATGGTTTGAAAATGAATTCATTTGAAATAGAAATTATTTAAGAATTATCTTTGAATATATTGATTTGAAACCGATTGAAATTTTGAGATTTAGAATATGACTGCCTTATGTGATTTGGGTTTAATATGGTTTTAAAGAATATTTTGAGTTTTATAAATAAAAGTAAGATTAGTGATTGGAAATTTGGTTTTATTTAAATGAGATAATTGAATTGTTTTGGAAATGGAAATGATATATTATTGAACTGGGTTTTGAAATGGAAATAATACATTGATAATTTGGGGTTTGAAATAGTAATAATATTTTGGTTTAAAGTATATACTATTTTGAAGTAAAGGATATGTTTTGAAATGGCAAAAATATTTTGGTTTTAAGGTATATACTATTTTGAAGTAAAGGATATGTTTTGAAAGGGCAATGATTGTGTGTTTAAAAGTATATATATTTTAAATGACCATGGTGTTATAATAACGATTGGTTGTTAAAGAGACCGGGATCGGATATGGACATACTCTCTGTCGATACCGAAAACCACTTTGACAACCGTATACGCGGTGGAGATTCCAGAATGAAGTAGGATGGTGGCGACGTTCTTAAGGTATGTTACGTGGACCCAACTCCCGTGAGTTGGCATAAGGTGGCTAAAACATGAGCGATCTCGGACCAGTGAGGTAGCACCTCTTCTCGGACACATTTCTTCGATATTATACTCTTACTTGTGATTGATTAGATGGCCATCCTCCGATTTGGGAGTGTTGTTCGAGGTGGAACGGTAGTGGTTGCTATGCGTATCCATCAGTCCGTGTGCGTAATTGGTATATCTACCCTGGCATTGCCTAGTTGTGCCGTGTCACCTACCATATCGAGCTTTACTACGATTATGATTTTAATATCCGACCGCGTTAAGGTTCTCCATCCCCTTAACGTTATTTTCTATATGATTATACTTTACTGATTAGACACTACTGTATATAGTGAATATTACTACATAGTAGATAGTTTAACGGATCCTTAAGAGATGTGAATCCCGAACATTTCCTAAGTTACTGCACTCACGTTAGACACTGGATAGGAGATGTCAAACCCCGTAAACATCTCCGACGCCGTTTACGCTCATATTTATTTCATTGATTTAAGTTACATAAGATATTTTAGTTCTGACTCGAGTGTTTTGTCTTTTCAATTCGCTCGGGTTAGCCTGAGTATTTCAGGATTTGAAGGCCCATTTTTGAAGGACGAAGACGAAGATTTTTTTATTACTACTTGTTATATATTCTACTACACCATTGTATTCCGCTGCATAATTATCATTCTCTGGTATGTGTAACTCTGATATGTATTGTATAAGTATAATCAAATGTTTTGTAAAACAGCTTCATGAACTGTTATTTGATTATTATATTTTATCGTTCCGCTGCAAGATTCTATTTTGTTTTATTTCTTTCTTGTCTTTTCTTATTTACCCCATAACAATCCGTCCTTTCGTATAGTTTGAATCGGCATGTGTGTCGGTTTAAAGCGTGCGAAAAGGCGAGATGTTACATGATAGATGTCTAAATTTGATCTCAGACGTCTAAATTTTTATGGCAGATGTCTAAATTTGATCTCAGACGTCTAAATTTTTATGACAGACGTCTCAGAGGTTTAATTGAAACAGATAATAAAAAAACATTTTGAACTAATTCAGTGTCTTTCAGGTCTACTGCTCTCATAGTTCTATTTGAAATTTAAATACTCAATTACATACAAATTTCCAGAATTCGTGCACATGCCAGTATCACTTACCTGCCATGCACAAATTCATTTCACTTGAGTATCCTACTAAATTTTTTTTTTGAGAGTTCATTTCAAAAACCAACCCCCTTAGCTGTTTAATTTTCTTAAGACAAAATATAAGCAATAAAAAATCAGAGATCAAATATATATGCACATATCATATGTATAAAATATGTCTATCACCTTATTTTTCTCCAAATCAGACATTCATAAAAGAAATTAGTACTTAACCAAGCATCATCAATGATCACTCACAACAGGTTTTACTTAAGTACATGTTTTCAACCCAAATACTTAGTAATCTCCTTACAAGGAACTTCATTTACAACATAAAATTTGACTAATAAGTTCATTACAAAGCAACTACAGATTTTTAAAACTGGTTTCTTTTATTTACACTAGCAGCTAATTGCCATCTTCATTCATCAAGCCAACTTCATCTTCCTGCAAGCAAATCACTGAGCTTCCCCAATTTTAATGAGACACCCAGATGATTGCAAGGGAAACCAAAAGGGTCAGTTTTCATTGGTATGAGCATTTATCAATTTTGTATACATATTCATAATTTTTTTTGATAATCTTACAGTGCCTTCCTAGTTTAACAGATTTTTATACTTAGCATGTTTTGGTTCATAAAGAGATACAAACACATTCATCTATTTAAAGAATACACAGCAAACAGTTAAAATAAACATATATACAATTCTTAATTCATTCTCCCCAAATCTAGATAAATAAACTCAGGTTTTATACTCCAAATTTTCACCCAGCAACTAATCAATGAACAATGTTTATCTTGATTAAATTAACACCATATCTGGATATTTATAACCCAGATTTTTAAACCCCTGTCCCCATTTATTTTATGGTCTTTAACTCCTTGTCAAATGAACACTATGTATGCATTGTGAAGGAAACTCCCAGGTTGTTTTAAATTATTCCAACACACAAAGGCCTCAGGGTGCAGTTGCACCATGCATATACTTGCTCCCACCTGAAGTAAGCAGATCATTGACTAACTCCCAAGTGACCAATTTAGTTTTTCTTTCATTCATATTTCAGAAAGATATAACTGCTTGTATATTTTCTGGTTCAACCCCATGTTCCCCTATTTAATCTATATCCACGTTTAATGATGATAAGATAGAACAAGAATGCTCAAAACATGTTAACTCTAAAAGCCCACTTACAGATTAATGCTCCAATCAAAAATGCACAAACAAACATCCATATCACCCATAACCAATCATTTCAGAGATTTAAATGACTCATAATATTTTAGGCTGCCGGCAATAGGACTTAATGCCAATGCATACAAAGGATAAATACTCACCTAATGTTTTCCTTTCACTGCCTTAATCCTTTGAACAACAAATCCCCCAAAGCCTCAAGCTAGTGTTTCTCTTAGTTTAGTTTATTTTTGTTTTGATCCCGAGAGAATGATGGATTTGGTTATGTGCAGTTATTTATAAATCCATTCTAGGGTTTAAGAAAATGGGTAATTCCCCTGATACCCTTAGGTGTTCATGTACATATCACATTCCTGTGTGGTCCTAAGTTGGAAATGCACACATTAGGTTGCTTTAATTAGTTATTTCGGGGATCATGCATTTTTAACACTGCATGCTATTTTCATGTCTCCATTTTATTCATGCCATATGCATGTGATCCTTTATTCATTTCTTTTTATAAGTTTAAGGAATCTGAAAATCTCCTTTGTATTTTCTACCTATCTATTATCTCCATTCAATCATGCATACTATCATACCTTATTATGTAATGTAAAATCATTCACCCATATTATTTTCTTGAAATAAATATAAGATATGGAAATTTTTATTTGATTCTGTATGTATATATTTATATATATTTCTGCCTCTTTGTCAAATCAGTAACTCCTTCTATATTTAAATAAAAATCACATATATTATGCTAATTATTTTTAGCACAATTATAAGACAAGTAAACCTTTTTATTAAACTTCATCTTATTCTATCTTTAAATAAAACAGAAAACACTCCATATATATATTAATGTATGTATTTATATAATTCTTTGGACATAGAGCTATATTTATTTTGAGCTCCAATTTTTCTTTTAATCACCTTAATCCCTTGCATTTTATCAAACAGACGATCCCATGCAAATTTTTATTTATTGCCAAATTTTTTTCTGTTTTAATGCATTATATATACATATTATAATTTCAGAATTTCTTAATATAAATGTATATTTTTCATTTTATTTTTATTTTATTTTAGGGTCATTACAGTGTAGCCCCAGTATCATACATTACTACAAAAGGTATTGAGTGAATGAGCAAAGTACCTTCAACTTGGCCATGGTTCTCAACATTTGGTCCCTCAGATGCTTTACCTTTTCCTTCCAAGGTTCCTACTTTTCCTTGCTTAAACTCTGGACATTTCCTCCTTATGTGACCCACCTTTCCACACTGGTGACACTATAAGGATGCTGGTCTAGGATTGGTGCACCTATTCTTCATATGCCCCTCTTGGCCACAGTTGTAACAAGTGATCTTCTTCTTAACTTCAACAGTTTTGGCTTCTTCTGGCTTCTTGGTGGAAGCTACATCTGTTTTCTTTTTATCATAAGGATGAAACTTACCCTTCCCTTTCTTATTTTGATTATTCTTGAATGCTCTATAATTTTCTCTGGCTTTATCATGCTGTTCAAAGCTCAGAGTCAGATCCAAAACTTGATCAAATGTCTTGTCCTTATATGGCAGCATAGCTCTACTCAGGCTGGCATTCAGTCCTTGAATGTATCTGCCATTTTTAGCTTCTTGAGTTGTGATAAGCACTGCACCATACTTGGATAGTGATTCAAACTTCTGTGTGTACTCAGTAACACTCATAGCCCCTTGCCTTAATTTAATAAATTCTTCTAGCAAAGATTCCTTGGCTGATGCTGGGACAAATCTACCTTCTAGCATTGCCTTAAATTGATCCCATGTCACTTCTCCTTCAGGTCTTCCAGCTATGATAACCTCCCACCAGTCCAAAGCTGCTCCTCTCAATTGTATGGATGCTATTTGCCTTTTCTTTTGGTCCCCAACTTGCATATCTGTAAAAATCCTATCCAAGATTTTGAGCCAATTTTGAGCTCCCATGATCCCTTCTATTCCATCGAAAGTTTTGCCTCCAAGATTGGTAAAGGTCTTGAGTAGTTTGGAAAGCTCCTCATGTGGATTTTCTTGCCTATTGCCTACCCCTTCCCTTATAGCTCTCATGAAATCTTGCATATTCACCATTGGTGGTTCACTTGATCCTACCTCTTGTTGTCTGGGTCTTACCATGATTCTATGGATATGACACTTGGGTTAGTCCATTTTTGTTTATTTTCTATAAATTAACTCATTTAATTTATCTCTATCCAATCCTAGTAATTATTATTAGTATAAGCATTAATTAAAACAAGGCATCCAAAGCAGTCAACACACCATACATCCAATGCAAACAATGTTCATACAACATTTTGCTATGTTATTTAACAACATAGCTCTGATATCAAATGAGATGACCCACTTTCTTATTTAGAAAAATATCAAGGTTTTTTTTTACAATTAATCACAATGGTCACCTAGCCAAGAGAATATCATTCTCTGATTTATCTTCTAACCAGGATCTTAAAACCAATATAAAAATATTGTTGTGTCAAATTATCTTAAACCTTCATATATGAAAATATATATATACAATACTTTCTGTTTTTATGTCAGAGTATAGGGGTTTGGAAGCAGAGAAGCTGTTTGGGGATTTTCAAGTGATTCTCTACATAGCAAAAGTATTTTTTCAAGTTTTCCAGTCATGTCTATATCTACATAACTATTGATTTCATGACTTATAGATTTAACATTATGTATGTATTTCCCATACTTGTATTACTGTATGGACTTGGCCTTTTCTCGTGCATGTGTGTGTGTGTGTATGTTCCTATGCTCTTACATGTGCCTAATTTTTTTCTTTTCTTGTTAGTAAAAAGGTCTGAGTCTACCTTGTACTTGGGTTGTAATATCATGACTGAAAGTTTAGTTTAAAAACCTTTTGTGCTGGCTTAACCCAGGCTCAAGAAGATGGTTATGTTAGCCATATTCAATTTGAACTGCTTCCCCTCAAAATACATGTTATTTTGTTCTATCTTATCAAGGAAACTTAAAATCTTTCTACCAGATTTTTCTTTAACTTAAACATGTATTTCTTATAGTAAATACTAGGTTGTTCTTTCAATCTATGCCTGCTCACCATCTCAGATTTTACTTATACTACATTTTCTTTTAGAATTCTGGAAGTTAAACAAAGAAACTATATTGCTCAGTAACCATTTTAAAACAACTTGCCAGTTTCTACTGAATTACAATTTTAAGTTTTAAAACATACAAAACCAGAAATGTCAATACATAGTTTCTTTCTAAACAACATACCAACATATTATAACATAAATTCAACTTAAACTTCTACTTTAATATCAGTAAATTTGTAACTATTGCATCCAATTCCTTAAGCAGCCAACCCATCCAAAGCTTGATCAAAGCAATGCCTATCTGTGCAGTTAAAGCGCCCTACTGCTCCATAGCGTTTGAGGTGCGAAAAGTTGTAGCAGAGATATATCGAGGATATATCAGGATATAGCGGACGACTTTAAAAGAGGAATGATGAACATTCTACATTAAAAAGAGGAATAAGTATAACTTATTATTTCCCACCAAGCAAAACAAGTTATAATAAAGTAAAGATAAACAAAGTTGACACTTAAAAAGATAGAACGAGTTATAATAACCAACATCGTATATCATTGTTACATCAACTTTGAAGTTACCATAAAACATAAAAGCAAGACATCAAGCAAAATGCTTATTTATAGGAAAGGGGGATATAGCGGGGTAACAAAATCGGGGATATAGCGGATTATTGCCATAATATCGGGGATAATAGCGGATCCGCTATATTGGCACGCTTTATAGAAATATCGTTGCGGCAAAAGTCCGCTACGGGATATATCGGGGATATATCGGGGCAATATCGGGGAATTGACTGCACAGATGCCTATTTACCTGCATAATCACTATGAGCTGCCTCATTAAAATGAGACACCCAATAGTGCATCAACACACATGGGTCAGACTAATGTCTGGTATGAGTAATCTAATTGGAAACATAGTTTTCATAGAGTTTTTTTTTTCATATTACAATAACTTTAAGATAAATAAAGGAATGCAATATTACACTTGTACTCATTTCTGTGCAACCTGGGCATGCACAACAAAATGATCCATAATTCCATGATTTATTACAGAGAAAACAAACATAGAACTCATCCATAGAAGATCCTAAAACAGTCAACACAATCATCAATTAAATCATCATTCCTCATTCATAGATTTTTCTGGCCTTCAGTGATTTTTTTCCCAAGCCTTCATATGAACCTATTTCTAATGTTCAATATAAAATGTGTTATGGACTTTAGCTACTTTCTCTTTTTAAACACACACTGCCTGGGACATTTCTCTGTTAACCCAGCACACTCAGGCCCCTAGGTATAAACATACCATGTGTGAGCTTGCAATATTCCCATTGCCAAGCTATATCTTGTAGCCCTAAGATCCAAAATCCTTAGTTGAATTACTAAGTGTCACTACCTTTTAGTGTTAATTTCCTCTTTGCATATCATGTTTCAAGTAGTGAATAAAACATACATTCAGTCACAGGCACACATCCAAAGATTAACAAGACATTTTTCATGAACAAGCACTTCATCATAACTATAGAGGTGATTTCTTATTTTTCTATGGGCTCCAATAGATCCAATACAAACATATGGTCATAGATAATTTTCTGTTTGTCTTTCTTTCCTTTTCTACCTCTGATTCAGTCAAATCCATATAGATTTTTAGATCTGACTAAATCACAAGTATAAGAATTACTGGATAGTTCATAAATGTAGAGAATCAGCACATGTATACATTGCACCTCTATATTTCAAATTTTTCCTTTTTATATAAGTTCTTTTCTGTTAATATGGGACCTAAGAAAACTCACAAGTTTGCAGCCCCGTATCCTTTCTCATTTTTAGACCATATATCCATATTAAGCATCCTGGGTTTTAACTAATAAATGTATAAAGAAAACCCATATTACTGCTTTACCTCAGAGTTAAATCATAACACAGAAAACTTGTTTAAACATTAGATTCATGGCTCTTTCATACTGAGTAAATCAATATAAAGAGGTTTTCATTAAACAGATCATAAGACAAGTCAAAGTTACTAAATCATAAAAATGAATCTAGCTTGCTAACAAATGAAATATGAGTTTTAATTAGGATGCCTCAATATTCAGGACTTATTGCCAATATTTCCAGTGAGATTACTCACTTTAATCCCTTTTTTTCCTAAGCTTTTCCTTCTTTTGATCTTCTGCCTTCTTCCTACTCTAATGACTGGTGTTCCCCATTTCTTTTCTAACTTCTGTTATCTATATATTTATTTTTCTTTTATGAGACAGAGCAATCATAAAACCTTACTACAGCAGGTCTTTTTATATGAACTCTGGCTGCTACTAGGGTTTAAGGAAATTACTCAATGTCAATTTTACCCCACCAACTATGATCTACTTCTCATTCTATTTTTAGAGAAAATGGGTAAGTAGTCCTGGCATTTCCTTTCCAGAAAATACACCTCATTACCCCGGTCATGTTATTTACATGATTTCTGTTTTTCTAAAGCAAAAAGGAATTGCTAAAATGGATAAAGTATTTGTTCAAAAGCTCATACCATTTTCATGCAATGTTAATTTTTATTTCAACAAGCATTTATTTAGTGCACATGTATAATACATGTATGCCTATCCTGGCCTAAGTCTTTCTCTTTTTTTTTCAAGACTTGATCATTTCTGCCTACTTATATATATTTGTAATTTATCTAACCCATCATTTTTATTAATTGTTGCCTATTCTATCACACAGAAAATTGTGTGCATGTTTGTGCACTGTCTTGTGCACATGTACATGTTTTTAAACTATGCATCTGCAATCAGTTTCCTATCCCTATCTTTTCAATGCAATTTCAACAAATACAGACTAAATTAAATCATGAAATTTCTTCACAAAATCAAGGTTATCACACTGCACCAACCAAAAGGCCAAGCAACCGATAGTCACTTTGGGCCTAGACTAAGGAATGGGAAGACTTTGCTCCAAATAGAAAGAAATAACCAATGCGGATACTAATTATGGACAACAAGTCATACATGGTGTTTCCTGGAGATTTGACCAGGTAACTAGTACTCGGCATCCAGTGGAACTCGGCATCAGAGAGTGACCGGCATCCAGTAGTGTTCGGCGAGGCACTTAACATCCAGTAGTGTTCGGCGAGGCACTTAACATCCAGGAGTGTTCGGCGAGGCACTTAACATCCAGGAGTGTTCGGCGAGGCACTTAACATCCAGGAGTGTTCGGCGAAGCGCTTGACATACAAGAGCGCTCGGCATCAAGGCTGCTCGGCATACAAGGGTGCTCGGCATCAAGGCTGCTCGGCATACAAGGGCGCTCGGCATCAAGGCTGCTCGGCATACAAGGGCGCTTGGCATCGAGGCTGCTCGGCATACAAGAGCACTCGGCAGCGAGACTGCTCGGCAACAGGAGTACTCGGCATCCCATGGTGTTCGGCGTAATACTCGACATCCAGAAGACATTCAGTATGCACCACTACTCGAGATACCGGTATCGTTCGGCATGCATACACCGTTCGTTCAAGAGCTTGAGATGGAGGCACGTTCAGCCTCAACAGACAACCATCCTACACTTCCCACGACACCAACACACCGTTCGGCATAGAAGGAATGGTTCGGCGCAGAGCGTTCAGCACGCCTGGTTCGGCATACAGCGACCACTGCACTAGGGCTTGAGCGTTCGGCTATCCAGCCCACTTGGGAAGTCCAGCCCATATTTGCCTATAAATAGAGGGGCAGGGTTACAGTGAAAGGGATCCTTTTTTGGAGAGAAAACACCGGGGAGGCTCTGCCATTTTCAAGACTCATCTTCTCTACTTAACAACTTCATTCAAGCATTTGATTCACGAATTGTATTTGTAATCAACTATAAAGAAGATCAATAAAGTTTAACCTCAAAGTGGACGTAGGCAATTACGCTGAACCACTATAAATTTGGTGTTCTTACTTTCTGTATTTAGATTAGCACTGTCTTCTCTGTTTAATTTGATTTCATCACTTATATCTCTTCACAATCTTCTTCTACGAGGTTAGTGACCAATTTTGGTGCTAACACTTTGGTTCTTTCACTGAGAATCGAATTCTGGACCTCAAGGATCTGCTTTGAAGCTACTGGATTGAACAAATCCCCCAAAGAAGATCCGACTCACTGATAGGACATCCGTTGATTCTACTCAGAGTTCATACCAATAACTCTACAATGGCAAGACCACGGACCAGGTCAGCTTCTCATAATGCGGATGCCTGCGAGACTGCTAGCGTGCAACAAGCAGGACCTAGCAATCAACCAGCGATCCCGAGTGTAGGGATTGCCGCTCAAGAACAGACTCCAGTTATCACCAGAGTAGAGTTCAATGACTTGATGAGAGAACTTAGGGAAAGCAGGAGACAACTGGGAGAACAGATGCAAGCTAATGCCAACCTGATGGCACAACTCACTCAACAGCAGCAACAGAATGTTGGGGGCAATCCCGCTGCTTACTCCTCATCTGACAGCTCAACTTCCTCTGATGAACCTCCCAGGCGCAGACGCCGTAAGACTGATGCTGCGTGAGCAGATGCTGTTGTTCGAACAGCTGGAGACCGCGACCAAGCAAGAGCTGGAAGCTTTAGGACCGGGATACAAATGGAAGATAGAGGCCCAGATCATCAGAATGCTAACGATGTCGAACCTCAAGATGCACGATTGGCAGATCGCCAAGAGAGAAGGCATTAGCCTGGACAGGCGCGTAGAACAGACTCCAACCTTCCGCCTTCCATACAGACACCCGATCTGACAGCCATGATCAGGCAATTGATGAAAGAGAATCAGGGCTTATCAAATGATGACTGGGGAGTGTCAAGAAGTCATACTCCGTTCACGGATGTGGTGTTGCAAGCGGCGTACCCCAGGAAGTTTAGTATGTCTACTATTCCTGCATATGAAGGAAAGACTGACCCTAGACAACATGTCATGAGGTACGAATGGATGATGGATTCAGCCAGAGTGAATGATGCCACCAAGTGTAGGTGCTTTCCGATTACTCTATCTGGGATCGCTACTATGTGGTTCACCCGACTTCCTCCGCGATCCGTATCAAATTTCGAGGAGTTGGCGAAGAAGTTTATTGAGCAGTTCAGGATACACACTATGCGCCCAAAGGACGTGATGTCTCTGTCAAGTGTAATCCAAAATCCTGGGGAGTCGTTGAAGGAATATTTGCAAAGATTCCACGTAGGAGCAACTGAAGTCAGTAACCCCAATGACCATGCAATTCTGATGGCTGTAATGAGAGGTGTGGATCCAGACTCTGAGTCTGGAGACTGGCTGGCAGGAAAACCTCCAGCTACGCTAGAGCGTTTCTACTCTAAGGCACACCAGTTCATAAGAAGAGAGAAAGCTAGGTGGGTACGACGAGATAAGGCGCCAGGACCTGTCCAAGAGTCAATAAAGAGCAACATTGCTGTGAAGCAATCCGGAGACAGCTCGGGAAAGGTCCAAGTCAATGTCCAGAACAAGCCTGGGCAACCCAAGGAGTCCGGAGGAAGAAGCCAAGGGAAAAGGAAAGAAGCAGGAAAGTGGAAGTCGAGAATTCCAAGCTACAGCGAGTACACTCCGCTAAACGCCCCACTTGAAAACATTTACCTATCCACCTGCAATACTTTTCAGTACAGAAAACCACGTCCAAAAGAATCAACTGAAGAACAGAAGCGGACCGGGAAATATTGTCGCTTCCATGAGACTTATGGACACAATACGGAAGAATGTAGACACTTGTACAACGCTATCGAGAAGTTGATCAGGCAGAAGAAATTGGAAGAATTTGTGAAGGATCCACAAGAAGGAGGACAGGGAACGTCGAACCCAGGTCGTGCATCAGCTCCACATCATCCCGAGGAGCCTGCCCGGACCGTTGGTAGGCTGGTCATAAATACAATTATCGGCGGGCCTCACCCCGCGGATAAGAATTGGTAGGAGATGGAGCGATATGCAAGTTCCTTGAAGCATGCAGATTTTGAGTGTTGTTCGAACATGGAGGACGGAGCCCCTGCTAAGCAACAGCGCGTAATGACAGACGATATTGTGTTCAGAAGCAGAGACGCTGATCAGGTAGAGGCTCCGACCATCGACCCCATGGTCATATCTGCAACGATCGGACCAGCATACGTAAAAAGAATTCTGATTGATTCTGGAAGTTCAGTCAACATCATCTTCAAGAAGGCCTACGATCAAATGAAGCTAGAAACAAAAGACTTGAAACCATCCAAAGCTCGTATCCACGGCTTTAACGGCGCTGCAGCTGATGCAGTGGGATATGTCGAGTTACCAGTTGAACTGGGACAAGGCGAGCGTCGGAGAGTGCGAATTCTACCCTTTGTAGTTTTGGATGTGGGCTCTCCATATAACGTTTTCTTGGGCCGGCCGGCCCTGGCAGAGTTTAGGGCAGCGTTAGCCCCGTGGTGTTTAACTTTGAAGTTCCCGACTGACAAAGGAGTAGGCATTGTTCACGGCGACCAAGCAGCTGGTCGTTCCTGTTATGTAGCCGAGCTCCGAGAGGCCCACCGGAGGGAGAAGGGAAAGGTTGCGGACAATCCCGTCCGCATCCTCAATGCGGATAATTGACAAGTAGTGCCCGAGCCCTGGCTCGGGCATAGTTCTCGGATCTACGGAGATATAGATCCGAGAGACGACGATGAGAAACCCAGGGAAGAGAAGGTGGCACCGGCTGAATTAACAATTGACATTTCAGCTAGCCGTGACGACCCTTCACGAATACTGAAGATCGGATCACAGCTAGGCCCCGCAATGACTGAAGACCTTAGCGACTTCCTCCGGGCAAACCTTGATGTTTTCGCCTGGACGCATTCTGATATGTGTGGGATTTCTCCCGCCATCACGAGTCATATGTTGAACATAGACCCGAAATACGTCCCAGTCAAGCAAAAAAGGAGAGGAATGGATCCGGAGAGATCCGCTGCTCTTGGAGAGGAGGTGGACAAACTCAAAGCGAATGGGTTCGTCCGCGACGCCCTCTACCCTGAATGGGTATCCAACCCCGTGCTAGTAAAGAAGGCGAATGGGAAATGGAGGACTTGTGTAGATTATTCCGACTTGAACAAAGCATGCCCTAAGGACAGTTTCCCGTTGCCTAGGATCGATCAGTTGGTCGATTCCACCGCAGGACACGAGTTACTATCATTCATGGATGCGTACTCAGGATACAACCAAATCCCAATGCATATTCCGGACCAAGAACACACCAGCTTCGTTACAAATGTCGGACTGTATTGCTATGTAGTGATGCCCTTGGATTGAAGAATGCTGGAGCAACTTACCAACGTCTGGTGAATCGAATGTTCAAGGACCAGCTGGGTAAAACCATGGAAGTCTATGTGGATGACATGCTCGTGAAGTCACGACGGTCAAACGACCACATTCAAGACTTGGCTGAAATGTTCGACATACTCAGGTTTTATGGCATGAAGATCAACCCGGTGAAGTGTTCTTTCGGCGTTGCATCAGGGAAGTTTTTGGGATTCATCGTCAACGCTAGGGGAATCGAGGCCAACCCAGAAAAGATCCAAGCTATTCGAGATGTACAAGCGCCCAGGACTATAAAGCAGGTACAGAGTTTGAACGGAAAAGTAGCTGCGCTAACTCGATTTATATCCAAGGCAACTAACAAGTGCATCCCGTTCTTTGACATAATAAAGAAAGGAAAGAGAAATTTTGAATGGACGTCTAGCTGTGAGGAAGCATTCCGGAATCTGGTGAGGCATCTGGAGAGCCCACCGATGCTATCAAAACCAGTTGACCATGAGATGTTGTACGTATACTTGGCTGTATCCCCACATGCGATAAGTGCGGCTTTGGTACGAGAGGAGGATCGAGTCCAAAAGCCGGTGTATTATGTTAGCAAACATTTAACAGGGGCCGAGAGGAATTACCCTAAAATAGAGAAATTGGCTTATTGCTTGGTGATTGCATCACGAAAGCTTCGCCCGTACTTTCAAGCACATTCAATCGGTGTTTATTCCGATCAACCCCTGAGGCAGGTACTCCAACGGTCGGAAACTTCTGGAAGATTGCTAAGATGGAACATCGAGTTGAGCCAATTTGATATCGCGTACTTACCACGGAGAGCCATCCGAGGGCAAGCGTTAGCAGACTTCATCGTTGAATTTACCATACCCATCAAACCGGACGATCACGACATCATTCCCCCCGCTCGATGGAAATTATACACTGACGGTGCATCAAATGACCGTTGCTCCAGCGCGGGCGTAGTTCTTGTAACTCCGGAAAACCGATCAATCTGTTATGCCCTGAAGCTCGATTTCCCGGCTACAAATAACGAAGCCGAATATGAAGCACTGATCGCTGGCTTAAAGCTCATCAGGAACTCGGGATTGAATCAGTCGAAATCTTTTGTGACTCGCAGTTGGTGGTTTACCAAGTACGGGGAGACTACCAAGCAAAGGGACGAAAGCTTGCTCCGTACCTCATTCAGGTCCAAGAACTACTATCAAATCTTGAGCGTTATGACATCTCACATATCCCGCGCGAACAGAACAAAGAAGCCGACTTATTGGCTAAGTTTGCGAGTACCGACGATGCGCAACAAATGGGATTGTATCCCGTCGAAGTCTTGCATGCCCCGAGCATAGACGAAATGAAAGTCGATCGCGTGATGGGAACAGAAATCGAGAAGGAATCGTGGATAACCCCATTCAAACTGTACCTGACGACCGGGGCTTTACCAGGAAAAAGAAGCGAAAGACGGCAGGTCCTTCGAAAGGCCGCGCGATACATAATGCAGGATGGATCAATGTATCGAAAAGGATTCTCAGTCCCGCTATTACGATGCATCGCTCATGATGAAACAAAGCGAGTCTTGAGAGAGGTTCACGAAGGGGAATGCGGCGACCATACTGGGGGGCAAACGCTAGCAAAGAAGATCCTCCGCTATGGATATTACTGGCCCACCGTAAACCGGGATGCCGCGGACTACGTAAGAAAATGCGACAAGTGTCAAAGATATGCAAAAATCCTGAGGGCTCCATCAACGGAACTCACACAAATGATCAGTCCCTGGCCATTTGCGATCTGGGGAATCGACATAATCGGCTCTTTGCCTTTATCTAAAGGTGGTGTGAAATATGCAATAGTTGCAGTCGACTATTTCACGAAATGGGCTGAGGCAGAACCTTTGGCCACTATCACCTCTAAGAAGGTCATTAACTTCGTTGTACGAAACATTATATGCCGCTTTGGCCTTCCACGCACCATCATTACAGACAACGGAACGCAATTCGAAAGTAGAGAGTTCAAAGAGTTCTGTTTAAAGTACGGCATCGAGAAAAAGTTCGCCGCCGTTGCACACCCAAAAGCTAACGGACAAGTCGAGGCCGTTAACAAAATAATCAAGTCCATACTAAAGAAGCGTCTGGAGAAGGTTGGAGGCAAGTGGGTAGATGAACTCCCGACAGCATTATGGGCGTATAGAACTACCCACAAGTCCGTGACCGGCCACACTCCGTTCGCCTTGGCATACGGCTCTGAAGCCGTTATACCCGTGGAACTTGAAGTTCCATCGCACCGAGTGACATACTATAATCCCAAGACGAACGAAAACCTCTTGCTGGAATCACTGGACTGCATCGACGAAAAGCGTGAAGAAGCTGAATTAAGGGCGGCGGCGCATAGACATCGAGTCAAGCGTTACTACGACGGCAGAGTCCGCCCAAGAATCTTTGATGTGGGTGATCTCGTTCTGAAACGAGTCTTCCCGGTACCATCACGCATGAATCCCAGCTGGGAAGGTCCATACGCCATTGAACGGAAGCTTGGAGAAGGAACATTCAAGCTAGCGACCGTTGATGGCGCAACACTCCCCCGAGCATGGAACAGTGAACATTTGCGACACTATTACGTTTAGCATGTTTTCCTTTCTTGTTGTAGGCACTGTTATTTCCTGTATGTTTCCATTCAATAATGACTTAGTTTCCTTGTGAAAGTTGTAATCAAGCAATTTAGTTGATTTTCGTTAATAAAGGCTTGAAGCCATATTTTCTATGAAGTTTCTATATCTCTTAATTGGATGATAAATTACATTATCATTCACGACATGCAGACTCGTACGAACGATTTCAAATCTCTGAATCCCCAGAGTGCGGAGCGGAGTACTCTAAGTCCCCAGAGCACGGACTAGAGTATAAACGATTTCAAATCTCCAAATCCCCAGAGTGCGGAGCGGAGTACTCTAAGTCCCCAGAGCGCAGACTAGAGTATAGACGATTTCCAATCTCCGAATCCCCAGAGTGCGGAGCGGAGTACTCTAAGTCCCCAGAGCGCGGACTAGAGTATAAACGATTTCAAATCTCCGAATCCCCAGAGTGCGGAGCGGAGTACTCTAAGTCCCCAGAGCGCGGACTAGAGTATAAACGATTTCAAATCTCCGAATCCCCAAAGTGCGGAGCGGAGTACTCTAAGTCCCCAGAGCGCAGACTAGAGTATAAACGATTTCCAATCTCCGAATCCCCAGAGTGCGGAGCGGAGTACTCTAAATCCCCAGAGCGCGGACTAGAGTATAAACGATTTCCAATCTCCGAATCCCCAGAGTGCGGAGCGGAGTACTCTAAATCCCCAGAGCGCGGACTAGAGTATAAACGATTTCCAATCTCCGAATCTCCAGAGTGCGGAGCGGAGTACTCTAAGTCCCCAGAGCGCGGACTAGAGTATAAACGATTTCCAATCTCCGAATCCCCAGAGTGCGGAGCGGAGTACTCTAAATCCCCAGAGCGCGGACTAGAGTATAAACAATTTCCAATCTCCGAATCCCCAGAGTGCGGAGCGGAGTACTCTAAATCCCCAGAGCGCGGACTAGAGTATAAACAATTTCCAATCTCCGAATCCCCAGAGTGCGGAGCGGAGTACTCTAGGTCCCTAGATCGCGGACTAGAGTATAAACGATTTCCAATCTCCGAATCCCCAGAGTGCGGAGCAGAGTACTCTAAGTCCCCAGAGCGCGGACTAGAGTATAAACGATTTCAAATCTCCGAATCCATAGAGTGCGGAACGGAGAACTCTAAGTCCCCAGAGCGCGGACTAGAGTATGAACAGTCTCCAAGTCCCCGGAGCACAATGTCAGCAAACCAAATAAAGACAAGAGAATCATTCAAACAAAAAGAAACTAAAATTTTATTCGATAAGTCCAAAATGGGGATACACGATCACTCCTACAAAATTCAGGCCTATACAAACTACGAGTTGCGGAAGATAAAAACAATTACAAAACCTAAGCAGGAAACTTGTTGAGCAAGTGCATCGATTATTTCTTCGACTTCTTCTTCTTGTCTTCCTTTGGTGTTTCCGACGACTCCTCTACCTCACGCTTTCTCTTGGACTTTTTGCTTGCTAGAGAAACGGAGTCAGGAGTAGGGGATGGAACATCTAGTGGTCTGGACCTGCCCGGGAGAATGATTTTCAAAGATCTGTTACGCGGGTCAGTGAGTTCCAGTATTTCAGATTCAACTTTGACTTTGACCTTTTTCTTCTCCTCGTCGGCGAGACGGTCCTTCATGCTCATCTCTGAAGTATGCTCAGAGGCGCCAGTGATTTTAATTTCATCGCTTCCTTCGGCAGGAGACGAAGTATCAAGTTTGTCATCATCAAGCGCCCCGATCACTTGAGCGTCTGGACCGGGAGTTACTCCTGCATGAGCAACGTCGCCTGTTTTCTCTGCTTCCTCCTTGGCGTCATCGCTCCTCAGAGTTGGCTCGGCGTCAGAACGACCTGCATGAAAATATAAGAAATGGGCATTAGAACGAATAACCATTGCTGAAAAATGACGGGATCTCTTCGACTTCTAGAGAAAGAAGAATTTCCTACCAGGATCCGGTTGGCTATCGGTGGCGCGCGGGGTTTCACCCTCCAGGATAGGTGACAGCACATGGACGCCAAGCCCGGGGTCTTCGGGATCATAACTGGCATGCTGCTCGAATGGATCAAGCATCGACTGACCGGCCGATTGAGCAGCATAAGGAGCGGCGATGTGAGGAGTAGTAGTGTCGGCCTCTGACGGGCCGGCTTCGTCGTTCTTCTCTTTCGAAGGGGAAGAGCCTTTGCCATAAAGAGCCAATGCTGCGGATAAATCCGATGGCTCATTCCCCCTCAGGAACTCCTTCACCAATGCATCCTCGTCGACCTCTTCGGAGCCTGACTCGACTTTCCTGATCTTTATCAGAGTTTCCCATGCCTCAGCCAGGGATTCGAGGTAGTCGTCGCCTAAGAATGTTAAGTCACGGTGCATAAGGACGCGGGCTCCGTACTCGGCGATCAACGGGTCAAACATACTTTTGACCTCTTCCCTGCCGGCCTCTGCGGCCGCCTCAAGGCGAGAATCAAGCCCTCCACAGCCATTCTTTTGCCCTCCTCACGGGCCTCATCCTTCATTTTCTCGACCCCAGCAAGTTCATCATCGAGCTTTGTCTTCAGGAGTCGGGTAGCAACAATCTCATCACAATATCGCTGTGATTCTTCCTGAGCAGCTATTTTGTCTTCTTTCTCCTTGGAGAGTAGTTCTTTCAGCTCTTTGACTTGAGTAGCGAGCATGTCCCTTTCTTTTTGGACAGAGTCTTTTTCTAGGGCAAGGGCGCCGCTGCGCTGGACTGCTTCGTCAAGCTCCTTTTTGTGAGCCACCTCTAAGCGAGTAACTGCCTCAGCAGTATCTTTTGCACCTTGTTCAGCGGCTTCTAGCTGTGACTTATACGAAGCAAGCTCTTCGTCTTGGAGTTTGATGATTTTCTTATCGCTGTCAGCCTCCAGATTCAATCGGTCAATCTCGTGTTGACGCTCGACAGATACTTCCGAGATCTTCTCCACCAAGTGCACGAATGCGTCATGTTGAACATAGACGTCATTGTTGCAGGCAATGGCACTTTGCTTCACGTGCCCAGGAATGTGATGGATGGCTGGGAGGAATTTCAAGCCGTCAAAACAGATTTTCGGAAACTTGGCCTTAAGGTCGACCATCTTTTCCGCAACAGTTGAGTCCACGGCAGGAGTAGGAGGAGGAGGCTTTGAGAATTCTGTCCTTTTTCGTTGCTCTCGAACTTGCCGTGTACTCGATGAACTGGAATGTTGTTCTCGAGGAGCATCAGAGTGATAACTTTTCTGTAAAGACTTCTCTCTATCCGGCTCAGCTGGAGGAGGAAGATCACGGGACTGGGAAGAGTGAGAATGCACCTTCTTGCGGTGAGACGACTCTCGGGGACGATTGTCCCTGTCCTCGTACTCGCCTCGGTCCCTGCGTCTGCCTGAACCGGAATCCCATCCAGAGTGATGGAATATAGAAGACCCCTGAAGGCGGTCAAGTCCATGAGAGCGCCCCATATCACCTGCAAGGAATGGAGATAACAACGAGTTAAGGAAAATTCACGAGATAAGAAAAAGGACTTGAAGTATATTATGGAATGCGCATGTGCGTGTGTGTCCTAGTGTTCCCCCCCGACGGACCCGTTCGTTTATCTTTGCTAATCGGAGTGTTGTCTCCTTGAGCCGGGAGTTGAACTCCAACATTGCCTCTAGCGGGCGAGGAGAATTTGAGAGCTTCAGGATCATCGAACCCGTAATTAAGTAAATCATCGGGGATGGACAAGTTGGACAGACCCCTCAAAGAACTTTCCAGATGCTGCGAAGAAGCCTCTTTCTCAGGAGGGATAGGCGTAGCTTTTGAGGTGCCACCAACTTTCTCCTTTTGAACCGTATATTTCAACTTCTTTTTTCCCTTCGAAGGGGAGGATGATGTCTCAATATCCTGAACTTCGATTGCCGGATTCCAAGCGGGACCCACGTTCTCGCCCTGAGTCCCGGGAGCATCATCCTCTCTACGCTCGCTTTCTCCGTGCGTATCGGGAGTGCGGCGCGACGACGGTCCGGCCTCTCTTTTCCCTTTACCGAACGAAGGCTTGGGAATGGTGACACCTTCTGGAAGGCAGATCCGACGACCAGGGGCTAGCAAGCCAAACCCCGACAGCGATTCATTTGAAATGATCGTCCGGATGTCTCGATCCTCAGCAGGAAGAGCTCTAATGGCTTCAACAGCCTCAGAATATCCTCGGCCTTCCGGACGCGGGTTGATACCTGAAAAGATGAAATGAAGAGTTAGGAGAAGCACGATGAAGTGACCCACTTCTTTATGATTTATTTTTAGTGAATTTTCTGTTGAGTTTTTTTTTTTTCACACTGTATATACATATATATATATACATGTCAATGGATCACTATCCTTAACTTAACTCTTCCCAAGATCCTGAATTTTACTAATATAAATATATCAGTATTTAAAATAAATCCTATCATTTATATATGTGAAGATATATAAATGGTTCTTTGCTTATCAGAGTGATTAAAATAGCAAAGCAACTCATTCCTACCTTATTTCTCATATTTAAGAGATTTGGTGTCACATAGCCATTCCTATATATTATATTATTATTAATTTTTTTTTCAAACAATCCACAGGGAACAAACACATTAGTTTGTTTATACTAACTAAGAAGTGATCAAGGAATAATCAGTAGTAAACAAGCTTTTAATATAGATGTTTGTGATAAGTTCTGAATAGTGTCAAAATTAGTATAAAATAAAGTGGATCCTAAGGAAACACAAGCAACATCTAGGCGTAATGGAAACGCGCCTAACTTATACATACAAGGTCACGAGTTCGAGTGCTATGCTGGTCGGTTCAAACACAATTTTTGTTTTTCATTTTTTTTTCAGAACTCAAGCCTGATTAACCTTAGGATTAGATACCACTAGTTCTCTTATTTTCTTATCCTATCTCACCTATGTATTGATCCCTGAATCTATAAGCCATACAATTTAATCCTGGGATTTTGTAATATGATACTTATTGTTCTATATTAAGCAAGAAGTGTTCAACCTAACCCATGCTTATTAGTTTAGCTTATGTTACTCATTTCAACTTCAAACAATTTTTTATATCAGATGAAATACCCATGCTTTAATTTATTAAGTTTCAATAATCAGGTGAACATTAAAATTACAAACTGATTTAAAGGCTAAGCAGAGGAAAACAATACAGTCAGACTAGAGTGCTAACTCTAACTATCATGCTAAATGGAGACTAAGAACATGTGTGCAGACAGTGTGTCTAAAGGCAAAATGACCTGACAAAATGCAAGACTTCCCGGTGAACTTATAATGAAAACAACTGATGATTTTCTAGGAAAGATAACAAATGTTAGTGGTCATTATTCTATTGAATGGTAGAGATGCTCATTACCAACAAGACCACATGCCTCTACAAATTACTACTGGTTTTGACTATGACTCTATATTACCAGGTTTGAATTTAAGTATCCAGATAACAAGAATTAGATAAGTCTAATTTGCAGTGATGCCTACAAGTACCCAGCATACATATGAGCTTATTACACCAAGCAATACAAGTTTTTGCTGGGGAAAAATCAAATGCCCAAAACCAGATTACAGGCTATGCCTTCCAGCCTTTGCATGGACCTATATCAATTATAAGTCATGGTCAAGCCTTACCGGTTAGCCAGGACCAGATTCAACCTATCCACTTAACAAAATTCATAACATACTTTTCAATAACAGCCTTATCTTTATAATTTAAAATCACTTAAACCTTGCCAAGGGATGTATGTCCACATATCATATTATATGGCATACTTCCTTCATCACTTTTCCACCAGAAATCATATAAATAAGTTGCTTAAATCAGTAACTCACAAACCCCACAGAATACTTAAGTTTTTACATGCTCTTTTCAAGTGAACAAAATAAGCATCATTGCTGAGAATACACAAAATAAAAGGAAGTTTGCCTAGTTTATCTATTACAGATTATACTGCTACTTCCTTAAGCATTTATTTTCCTTAATTCATGAAGATCTTCACATATCCATGCAAGCAAGCCACTTATACATCTTTTCCTGCAGCAATATTTTGGACTGCCTCCATAAAAATGAGACACCCAATTATTGCAAGGCAACAAATAGGGTCAGAATAAAATTCTGGTATGAGTGAAATCAAAATATAATAACTTGGCATTTAAATTATTGTGCAGAGAATTTATGTGCTTGATGCTTATTTGGATTCATAATGTAAACTGGGTATATGAACATGTATAAGCCCCTACTAACACATATGCACACAAGCATCCATTCATCCATCCAATACAGTATACATGTACACATACTCCTATGGAATTAACTCATTTTAATTTCCATAGCTCAGCTCTCAATCTCAATTTAAAAATTTAATTTGGTCTTAACTCTTTGCCATTGAACACCATGTGTGCATTGCAAGGGACTCAATTCTGTTAACCCTTGCACAAAGGCCTATAGGACTTAAACAAGTCATGCACATACCCATCATCCCCCTTATGATGGATAGATCAAGGCTTTACTCCTAGATTAGTTTTTATAATCTAGAGACCATTCTCATTTTCTTTCAGAAAATTTATTAACCCTTGAAATGCTGCCATATTCTTTTCTTCTTCTTTTTTTCAATCAGAGAGGGTTAACACACTCAGGAATTTCAGCTAACCATAGTAAACATTCATGAAAAGAATACCACATCTCATTTTCCAGTTGTTTTATTCAAAATTTGTTTTTAACACTGCATATCTTCTATATTCAGGAATATCATGATCACTTAAACAAATCCTGGAAAGTTATATAGAAATTCTTATACTCTATTCTACTGTGAACATAGGGTAAGGTTTTTGAGAAAAACCCATAAAACATTTTAGCTTAAGATCTGAACAAATCAGCACATAAATGATTTATTGCATTGTTCACCTTAAGTTTAAAACAATCCAGACATGAGCATGAACCTCCTTTATTCACACTGCCTAGTTCATTTTTCAGTAATACCCTACTTCACAATAAAAATGTATTTATCCTACTAACCATATTTATAAACTGGTGTTTTAAGGTGCTGGATCTATATCTGTGATCATGGTGTTCTTTCTTATCAAACAATCAAACAAAGCAACCAAAGCATCAACCAAAGATCTATCAAAACACCTACCACTTTCAGCATTCATTTATACTGAAAAATAGATCAAGCACAAACATGATATGGTTTTTATAAAATAATATGGCTGCCCTTAACTTGGGTCTTAATGCCTTAAGCCTCATAGATTGATTAATCACTCACCTTCCTGCCTCTTTTCCCTGAGAATTCTTTAACTTGAACAATGGCTTTGGATTGCTCTCCTTTCTTTTCTTAATATTTTCTGTTTTTCTGCAGTGAGACTGCTGCTTCCCCTTTAATTTTTAAAACATTGTTTAGGGTTTTAGTAGAGTGAAAAACCCATCTTATCCCCATACAGTTGAGAGAATTTTACATATGATGTCATGGCTAGAAATGCCATTTTCTTTCTGATTTCCAATTCGGGTATTTTCAGTTGCTTTAACTTTTCTTTTCTTTTCTGATTTGCATGCTATTTGCATGTTTCATACACACACCTTATTCTCATGTGACTTCCTTGCATTGTTTATTTTCTTTATGCTAAACTGTAATGTATACATGTATATCCTTTTATGAATTGATTCCTTGTTAATGCTTCAAGCTATTTATTTTCTCTTGATGTACAAATGTATTCATATATTTAATTACCATTTTCATTTTTGTTTTACTGAAAACAACTATTCCCTTCATTATATTTTTTAACTTATTCTCACTATTTATTTTCAGGCTGTATTATTTCTTTCTTCCTTGAAAATTCTCCTTTTTCTGACTTTATTTAAATTATTCTTATCTCAATAATTTTTGGGTCTTCACATACTCTCCTCCTAAAAGGAATTGTGTCCCACAATTATTCTCTCATACATTTCCATCCAAATGTATACAAAGCATAATTTCAATTGAATGAATTTTCAGAAACTCATTCATTCTAAATCAATCAAACACACATAAAAAAAAAAAAAAAAATTTAAGGTTTCATCATAGTTTTAAACATACCTTTTAAGCAGAAAATAGATTAGGATATTTATCCCTCATTCTATCTTCAGCCTCCCATGTACAATCATTCTCATCCAGACTCCACTGAATTTTTACCAATTTAATTATTTTGTTTCTTAATTTCCTCTCTTCTCTAGCCACTATACCCACTGGTTCCTTTGTATAAACCAGGTTTTCTTGAATTTCAACATGTGTAGGGGATTCAAGAATAGTTTTCTTATCATGCACCCATTTTCTTAATTGAGATACATGAAATACATCATGTATTTTGCTCAATTCCTCTGGTAACTTCAACCTATAAGCTAAAGTCCCTATTCTTTGAACAATTTCATATGGTCCTACATACCTTGGTGACAGTTTCCCTGCTTTTCCAAATCTCAATATTTTCCTCATTGGTGAAACTTTGAGAAACACATAGTCTCCCACCTCAAACTCTACTGGCCTTCTCTTTTTATCTGCATAAGCTTTCTGTCTCTCTTGAGCCACTCTCATTCTTTGCCTCACTAATTCAATTCTTGCAGAAGTTTCTTTTACCTGGTCTGGTCCAAGCAACACCCTTTCACCAGCCTCCATCCAACATGCAGGAGATAAACAAGGCTTCCCATATAAAGCCTCAAATGGAGCCATTCCTATAGTGGACTGGTAGCTATTATTATAAGCAAACTCAGCTAAATAAATATGATCTTCCCAGTTGCCTCCAAAATCAAGTATGCATGCTCTCAACAAATCCTCTAAAACTTTATTAACAATCTCAGTTTGCCCATCAGTTTGTGGATGGTAGGATGTGCTTAAGCTTAATTCTGTCCCCATAACTTCTTGAAAGCTATTCCAAAACCTTGAAGTAAACAAAGTATCTCTATCACTAATGATAGTCTTGGGGATGCCATGCAATCTTACTATCTCCTTTACAAACAATTGAGCTAGCTTGTAAGCATTTCTATTTGAACTTATTGGGATGAAGTGTGCTGTTTTTGTGAGTCTATCAACCACTACCCAAATACTATCATTTCCCCTTCTTGTTCTTGGCAAACCATCCACAAAATCCATTGATATACTCTCCCATTTCCAGGTAGGCACTTCCAAAGGTTGCAATAGGCCTGAGGGTCTTTGATAGTCTGCCTTTACTTGTTGGCATGTTAAGCAATTTGCCACATATTTTGCTACTGCCCCTTTCATACCTGGCCACCAATAATTTCTCTTGAGATCATGGTACATTTTTGTACCACCAGGATGGATAGTATACTTTGTTTTGTGATGCTCATCCATAACTTCTTGCTTTAATTCTTCTACATTTGGTATGCAGAGTTTCCCCTTTTTCCTTAAGTATCCTTTACCATCTACCTCATAGTTTTCCACTGTCATGCCTTGGGATATCATGTTCTTTTTCTCCTTCAAATTTATATCTTGATTCTGCATTTGTCCTATTTTATCAACCAATGTTGATTTTAAGGATATGAGGCTTAATTTACCATATTCAATCATCTTACTGTGTGTCTTATCTGATACACTAGTTTCTTCTTTCACTTCCACCTCACTAAGAATTGTCAAATCCTTGAACTCTGCCATCATTAAGCTTGCCAATTTAGCTTGATGTCTACTTAATGCATCTGCTACTTTATTAGCTTTTCCAGGGGTATACAATATATCAAGATCATAGGCAGCTAGAAATTCTACCCACCTATGTTGCCTCATGTTCAAGTCTTTTTGGGAAAACAAATATTTAAGTGACTTGTGATCAGTAAACAATTCAAACTTAGCACCCAATAAATAATGTCTCCATAGTTTCAATGCATACACCACAGCAGCTAGTTCTAAGTCATGTGTAGCATACCTAGTTTCATTTGGCTTGAGTTGCCTTGATGCATAAGCTATGACTCTACCATGTTGCATAAGCACTGCCCCCAATCTAGATCCACTAGCATCTGTGTAAACTACTAATTCTTCATTGCCTTCTGGCACTTGTAAAACTGGAGCTTCTACCAGTGCCTTCTTTAGTGATATGAAAGCTTGTTCACACTTCTCTGTCCACACATAGGGTTGCTCCTTTTTAGTTAGCTTGGTCAATGGGATAGCTATCCTTGCAAAATCTTTTATAAATCTCCTATAATAGCCTGCCATTCCCAAAAATGACCTCACCTCAGTTACTGATTTAGGTCTGCTCCAAGATTGCACTGCCATCACCTTATTTGGGTCTACACTAACCCCTTGTTGTGATACTATGTGCCCCAAAAATTTTACTTCCTTCTGCCAAAATGTGCACTTAGAGAATTTGGCTTTTAAATCATGTGCCCTCAGTCTAGACAAAACCAGATGCAAGTGTTTTGCATGTTCTTCTTCTGATTTTGAATACACTAATATGTCATCAATAAAGACAACTACAAATTTATCTAGAAAATCTCTAAATGTTCTATTCATTAAATCTACAAAATATGATGGTGCATTTGTCAATCCAAAAGGCATTACTAAATATTCATATAGCCCATACCTTGTGTTGAATGCTGTGTATTTAATACTTTCCTCTTCAACCTTCATTTGGTGAAATCCAGAGGCTAAGTCTAGCCTTGAGAAAATCCTTGCTCCATTTAATTGATCAAACAAATCATCAATTCTGGGAAGTGGATATTTATTTTTAATGGTGACTTTGTTTAATTCCCTATAATCTATGCACATTCTCAAAGTACCATCATGCTTTTTCACAAATACAACTGGAGAACCCCAGTTTGAACTACTAGGCCTTATGAAGCCTTTCTGCTCCAGTTCTTCCAACTGATGTTTCAATTCCACTAATTCTTTAGGACCCATCCTAGTAGGCTTCTTGATGATTGGGCTTGCTCCTGGGATTAGCCTTATTTGAAATTCTACTTGCCTATTTTCTGGAACACCTATGACTTCACCAAAGACATCTGGGTATTCATTTATAATTTTTATGTCTTCAAGTGTTAATTCTTTCTCAGTCATGCTACATATTTGGTTAAGGTAATTGATTTTAGCAATTTCACTCATGACTATAATATTTTTACCATTTTCTGTTTTCAGAGAAATAGTAAAATTTTCCAAATTCAAAATGGCTTTGAATTTGCTCAACCAATCTACCCCTAGAATAATTCCTATTCCAGGGTATTTTAATACAAACAAATCAGATTTAAACACATTTCCTCCTATGTTTAATTCTACTCCCAAACATTTCAATCCTAGCAAACAAGAGCTACCCAGGGGACTTTGAATAGACAAGGGATTATCAACTAAATAGCATGTGAGAGTTAATTTATTCACTATGTCTTGGGATATTAGTGAATGTGTTGCTCCAGTGTCATATATAACTGAGATGGGGTGATCTTTAATTAGAAGTATACCTTCCAATTGTCCAGAACTTCCCACTGCAGTTGCTTTTCCCTCAAGTGCTCCTACCTTTGCTCCCTTTTTGAATTCTGGGCAATTCTTTTTAATATGACCCTCTTTCCCACAGTTGTAGCAACTGAATGGGGTTTTCTTAGCTGCCTGACACCTATTACTCATGTGTCCTTCTTTACCACAATTGTAGCAAATAATCTTCTTCTTGACTTCTCCACTGGTTGCTCCTTCAACCTTCTGATTTGAATTTCTCTTATCATAAGGGTGAGTTCTATTTTTCCCCTTTTTATTGTTGTTGTTAGCCCTCATGCTCCTGAATTTTTCTCTGGCATGATCATGTTGTTCAAAAGAGAGAGTAAGATCTATGACTTGATCAAAGGTTTTGTCTTTGTAGGGTAGCATTGCTCTACTTAAATTAGCATTAAGTCCTTGAATAAATCTGGAATTCTTTAATTCTTCATTCCCTATGAGCATGGTTCCATACTTGGATAAGCTCTCAAATTTTTGTGTGTATTCAGTTACACTCATTGGCCCTTGCCTCAGCCTTATAAATTCCTCCAGCAGTGTTGCCTTGGCTGTTGCGGGGGCAAATCTTGCCTCAAGCATCTCCTTGAATTGATCCCATGTTATCTCATTTTCTGGCCTCCCTGTGATAATGACCTCCCACCAATCAAGTGCTGCTCCCTTAAGTCTTCTGGAAGCAATTTGCCTCTTCCTTTGATCATTTATTTGCATATCTGCAAATATCCTATCCAAAGTTCTCAACCATGTCTGCACTCCCATAACTCCCTCAGTGCCTTCAAAATCCTTGCCTCCTAAATTTGAAAATGTCTTCAATAGCTTAGATAATTCCTCATGAGGATTTTCTTCTCTATGCACTGCTCCTTCTCTAAATGCCCTCACCAAATCTTGCAAATTGACCATTGGTGTTGTATTGGAGGGTCCTGCTCCATGACTTGGTGGTCTTCCTACCATGATTCACTATTCAACTGCATAGCTAATTAGTCATATTTCTAATTCAATTATTTTCTGCAATTTATTTCTACTGGGAATATTTATTTCTATCATTACTATATATTTATGCTATGTTTTAACAACATAGCTCTAATACCAACTGAAGTGACCCACTTCTTTATGATTTATTTTTAGTGAATTTTCTGTTGAGTTTTTTTTTTTCACACTGTATATACATATATATATATACATGTCAATGGATCACTATCCTTAACTTAACTCTTCCCAAGATCCTGAATTTTACTAATATAAATATATCAGTATTTAAAATAAATCCTATCATTTATATATGTGAAGATATATAAATGGTTCTTTGCTTATCAGAGTGATTAAAATAGCAAAGCAACTCATTCCTACCTTATTTCTCATATTTAAGAGATTTGGTGTCACATAGCCATTCCTATATATTATATTATTATTAATTTTTTTTTTCAAACAATCCACAGGGAACAAACACATTAGTTTGTTTATACTAACTAAGAAGTGATCAAGGAATAATCAGTAGTAAACAAGCTTTTAATATAGATGTTTGTGATAAGTTCTGAATAGTGTCAAAATTAGTATAAAATAAAGTGGATCCTAAGGAAACACAAGCAACATCTAGGCGTAATGGAAACGCGCCTAACTTATACATACAAGGTCACGAGTTCGAGTGCTATGCTGGTCGGTTCAAACACAATTTTTGTTTTTCATTTTTTTTTCAGAACTCAAGCCTGATTAACCTTAGGATTAGATACCACTAGTTCTCTTATTTTCTTATCCTATCTCACCTATGTATTGATCCCTGAATCTATAAGCCATACAATTTAATCCTGGGATTTTGTAATATGATACTTATTGTTCTATATTAAGCAAGAAGTGTTCAACCTAACCCATGCTTATTAGTTTAGCTTATGTTACTCATTTCAACTTCAAACAATTTTTTATATCAGATGAAATACCCATGCTTTAATTTATTAAGTTTCAATAATCAGGTGAACATTAAAATTACAAACTGATTTAAAGGCTAAGCAGAGGAAAACAATACAGTCAGACTAGAGTGCTAACTCTAACTATCATGCTAAATGGAGACTAAGAACATGTGTGCAGACAGTGTGTCTAAAGGCAAAATGACCTGACAAAATGCAAGACTTCCCGGTGAACTTATAATGAAAACAACTGATGATTTTCTAGGAAAGATAACAAATGTTAGTGGTCATTATTCTATTGAATGGTAGAGATGCTCATTACCAACAAGACCACATGCCTCTACAAATTACTACTGGTTTTGACTATGACTCTATATTACCAGGTTTGAATTTAAGTATCCAGATAACAAGAATTAGATAAGTCTAATTTGCAGTGATGCCTACAAGTACCCAGCATACATATGAGCTTATTACACCAAGCAATACAAGTTTTTGCTGGGGAAAAATCAAATGCCCAAAACCAGATTACAGGCTATGCCTTCCAGCCTTTGCATGGACCTATATCAATTATAAGTCATGGTCAAGCCTTACCGGTTAGCCAGGACCAGATTCAACCTATCCACTTAACAAAATTCATAACATACTTTTCAATAACAGCCTTATCTTTATAATTTAAAATCACTTAAACCTTGCCAAGGGATGTATGTCCACATATCATATTATATGGCATACTTCCTTCATCACTTTTCCACCAGAAATCATATAAATAAGTTGCTTAAATCAGTAACTCACAAACCCCACAGAATACTTAAGTTTTTACATGCTCTTTTCAAGTGAACAAAATAAGCATCATTGCTGAGAATACACAAAATAAAAGGAAGTTTGCCTAGTTTATCTATTACAGATTATACTGCTACTTCCTTAAGCATTTATTTTCCTTAATTCATGAAGATCTTCACATATCCATGCAAGCAAGCCACTTATACATCTTTTCCTGCAGCAATATTTTGGACTGCCTCCATAAAAATGAGACACCCAATTATTGCAAGGCAACAAATAGGGTCAGAATAAAATTCTGGTATGAGTGAAATCAAAATATAATAACTTGGCATTTAAATTATTGTGCAGAGAATTTATGTGCTTGATGCTTATTTGGATTCATAATGTAAACTGGGTATATGAACATGTATAAGCCCCTACTAACACATATGCACACAAGCATCCATTCATCCATCCAATACAGTATACATGTACACATACTCCTATGGAATTAACTCATTTTAATTTCCATAGCTCAGCTCTCAATCTCAATTTAAAAATTTAATTTGGTCTTAACTCTTTGCCATTGAACACCATGTGTGCATTGCAAGGGACTCAATTCTGTTAACCCTTGCACAAAGGCCTATAGGACTTAAACAAGTCATGCACATACCCATCATCCCCCTTATGATGGATAGATCAAGGCTTTACTCCTAGATTAGTTTTTATAATCTAGAGACCATTCTCATTTTCTTTCAGAAAATTTATTAACCCTTGAAATGCTGCCATATTCTTTTCTTCTTTTTTTTTTCAATCAGAGAGGGTTAACACACTCAGGAATTTCAGCTAACCATAGTAAACATTCATGAAAAGAATACCACATCTCATTTTCCAGTTGTTTTATTCAAAATTTGTTTTTAACACTGCATATCTTCTATATTCAGGAATATCATGATCACTTAAACAAATCCTGGAAAGTTATATAGAAATTCTTATACTCTATTCTACTGTGAACATAGGGTAAGGTTTTTGAGAAAAACCCATAAAACATTTTAGCTTAAGATCTGAACAAATCAGCACATAAATGATTTATTGCATTGTTCACCTTAAGTTTAAAACAATCCAGACATGAGCATGAACCTCCTTTATTCACACTGCCTAGTTCATTTTTCAGTAATACCCTACTTCACAATAAAAATGTATTTATCCTACTAACCATATTTATAAACTGGTGTTTTAAGGTGCTGGATCTATATCTGTGATCATGGTGTTCTTTCTTATCAAACAATCAAACAAAGCAACCAAAGCATCAACCAAAGATCTATCAAAACACCTACCACTTTCAGCATTCATTTATACTGAAAAATAGATCAAGCACAAACATGATATGGTTTTTATAAAATAATATGGCTGCCCTTAACTTGGGTCTTAATGCCTTAAGCCTCATAGATTGATTAATCACTCACCTTCCTGCCTCTTTTCCCTGAGAATTCTTTAACTTGAACAATGGCTTTGGATTGCTCTCCTTTCTTTTCTTAATATTTTCTGTTTTTCTGCAGTGAGACTGCTGCTTCCCCTTTAATTTTTAAAACATTGTTTAGGGTTTTAGTAGAGTGAAAAACCCATCTTATCCCCATACAGTTGAGAGAATTTTACATATGATGTCATGGCTAGAAATGCCATTTTCTTTCTGATTTCCAATTCGGGTATTTTCAGTTGCTTTAACTTTTCTTTTCTTTTCTGATTTGCATGCTATTTGCATGTTTCATACACACACCTTATTCTCATGTGACTTCCTTGCATTGTTTATTTTCTTTATGCTAAACTGTAATGTATACATGTATATCCTTTTATGAATTGGTTCCTTGTTAATGCTTCAAGCTATTTATTTTCTCTTGATGTACAAATGTATTCATATATTTAATTACCATTTTCATTTTTGTTTTACTGAAAACAACTATTCCCTTCATTATATTTTTTAACTTATTCTCACTATTTATTTTCAGGCTGTATTATTTCTTTCTTCCTTGAAAATTCTCCTTTTTCTGACTTTATTTAAATTATTCTTATCTCAATAATTTTTGGGTCTTCACACACGACTCCGATTAAAAACGAATAGTGATTCAGCAGAGAGACTTACTGCCTTCAACCCATCTCCTAGCGAAACCAGAAGGGCAGCGCACATAGAACCATTCCTATTTGTCCAGGGCGAATTTGCTACAGGCCCCTGTCAAGATCTGGCATTTATGGTATGGCTCAAGGAACAGAAAAGAAGGACTGTCTTTCCGTCTCTTGAACATGTAAATATATCTGATATCACCGGCGGTTGGAGGTCTGGAGAAGACAGCCATGAAAAGTAGATAAGTCCCATATAGAAATGCATGGCCGTTCGGGTGCAGCTGCGACGGAGCTATGTCTATGTACTGCAGTACATCCCGGAGAAATAAGTTGAACAGAGGCACGCTGCCCATCCAACACATAAACTTGTTGCAGGTAGTGTACCCGACTGGGGGCAGATGAGGGCGATCGTGTCTTGAAGGAACTAACACGTCGGCAAAAGGAATCCCGTGAATAGAGCATATCCGTCGCAGAGCAGCTTCGTTGATCTTCGAGGCTTGAGAATCGATCGGATTGTCTAGTAAGATGGTTGCCTCCAGAGCATCAGGCGCCAAGTTATGAGCGGGAGAAGTTGACGGGTTAGAAGTATCATCGGCTCCTTGCCTTGCTGACGGCCCAGGCCTGTCAGATATGGTGGCAGAACTAGATTTTCTCGACATCCCGAATAAATAATGAACCTGGCTAAATGCTTGAGAAAGCTATACTTAAAAAACATTGAGCGTTAGAATTAGCAACACGATTTTTTCCCCCCGTGTGGTGTGTGAACTAGTGCAAGCAATTGTGTACAGGCAATAAGAATGTTTTAAAGATATAATGATTAGCTTCGAATCATCGCCTTCGAAGACCGTCATCACTGACCGTCTCAAAAAGCTCGCATTGAGGTGATTACAGTTCCAGATTCAAAAGACATATGATTTCTAAAAGTAACCGGCCTAAGTGTAGTTTGACATTTAGACTGTTCGGCATTTAAGTAATGATCGGCAATTGTATTGTTCGTCCTAAGTATAGGTCAGCATGTATGTTTGCTCGGCGTGTCGAGCGCTCGGCTAAAGGTCTCGTTCGGTTAAGGCATTGTCCTGTTAAGAGTTCTGTTTGGCATTCAAGATTGTTCGTCCTAAGTATAGTGTTCGGCTGTGTTTTGCTCGGTCTAAAGAGTGTTCGGCAATTGTATTGTTCGGCTGAATTCAATGTTCGGCATGTCAATTGTTCGGTTTGGGTTATCGTTCGGCTAAGTTATTGCTCTACATTTTAGTAATTGTCCAGCATTGACACCGTTCGGCATTCAAGACTGTTCGGTTTGGGTTATCGTTCGGCTAAAAGTGGCGCTCCACCACGATTTCAACTCCACCCTACACCTTCTCCATCTGCACCGAACGACAGGGACAGATCGCCCGGCGAAGACTACGCCGTTCAGCATCCCATCTTTCTTTTCCTTCTAGTCTTGTTCGGCACGAAGGAGCTAGCCCTAACTAGACAACTCCAAGCATGCGAGCCATTTCTGCTCGACGCATATTATACGAACATAGGAAGGTCACGTTTCCCATGAAAACAACCTAAGTCTTGTGTTGAAGTAATCTAATCACAGAAGGATTGATACCTAGTTCGAAAGTCGAAGTTGAGGAAGGATCAATTAGGTCTCAAATCTGAGAAGATGGCAAGAATTTCAAGTCTCTAGGAATGACAGAAAAGAAGGCGTAAAAGGAAAAGAGACGGGAAGGACCTGGTTATATAGAGGGAGGTAGAAGTTGAAGAGGCTATACCCGGTAGAACCGGTCAACACCGAAGCGTTCGGCATCATAGCAGAGTATCGTTCGGCACACGAGGTACGTTCGGCTTCGAGCGTATCGTTCGGCATCCAAATCTCGTTCGTCTTGCACCTCCTTCACTAACATTCTCGAGAAGGTACCTCCGAGGTAAATTGTACCAGATTCAAAGCGCATCACGTTCGGCCACGCGATACACTTTGGGGGGCAAGTGTTTCCTGGAGATTTGACCAGGTAACTAGTACTCGGCATCCAGTGGAACTCGGCATCAGAGAGTGACCGGCATCCAGTGGAACTCGGCATCAGAGAGTGACCGGCATCCAGTAGTGTTCGGCGAGGCACTTAACATCCAGTAGTGTTCGGCGAGGCACTTAACATCCAGTAGTGTTCGGCGAGGCACTTAACATCCAGGAGTGTTCGGCGAGGCACTTAACATCCAGGATTGTTCGGCGAGGCACTTAACATCCAGGAGTGTTCGGCGAAGCGCTTGACATACAAGGGCGCTCGGCATCAAGGCTGCTCGGCATACAAGGGCGCTCGGCATCAAGGCTGCTCGGCATACAAGGGCGCTCGGCATCAAGGCTGCTCGGCATACAAGGGCGCTCGGCATCGAGGCTGCTCGGCATACAAGAGCACTCGGCAGCGAGAGTGCTCGGCAACAGGAGTACTCGGCATCCCATGGTGTTCGGCGTAATACTCGACATCCAGAAGACATTCAGTATGCACCACTACTCGAGATACCGGTATCGTTCGGCATGCATACACCGTTCGTTCAAGAGCTTGAAATGGAGGAACGTTCGGCCTCAACAGACAACCATCCTACACTTCCCACGACACCAACACACCGTTCGGCATAGAAGGAATGGTTCGGCGCAGAGCGTTCGGCACGCCTGGTTCGGCATACAGCGACCACTGCACTAGGGCCTGAGCGTTCGGCTATCCAGCCCACTTGGGAAGTCCAGCCCATATTTGCCTATAAATAGAGGGGCAGGGTCACAGTGAAAGGGATCCTTTTTTGGAGAGAAAAAACCGGGGAGGCTCTGCCATTTTCAAGACTCATCTTCTCTACTTAACAACTTCATTCAAGCATTTGATTCACGAATTGTATTTGTAATCAACTATAAAGAAGATCAATAAAGTTTAACCTCAAAGTGGACGTAGGCAATTACGCTGAACCACTATAAATTTGGTGTTCTTACTTTCTGTATTTAGATTAGCACTGTCTTCTCTGTTTAATTTGATTTCATCACTTATATCTCTTCACAATCTTCTTCTACGAGGTTAGTGACCAATTTTGGTGCTAACACATGGTAATTCTGTTCAAATATGGAAGAACTTTGATCGCTTAGACCTAACCGGAGTCCAGTATATTAATTGCGGGACAACTTGGTTAGCTCATTCAAATCAAAATCTTTTAGGTATGAATTTGCATGCAAGGACTTTTCCCTTGATCTCGAAGTAGTCATAGGTAGTGTAACTTGGTGAAGGGAGAGAAGGACAGGTAGACTTGTTCCCGTCTGACTTTTGAATGTGCATTGGAGTCATGCGAACGCCATTCTTCCAGCTATAGGAAAATTCGTGGAATGCACATTCCCCACAGGTTTTTCCTACCATGAGGTTGCATCTCAAGACTTCTTTCAGTGTCGGAACATAAAGCATTATAAGTACCGAGAAATATAGGATCCAAATTAGACAGATAAAAAAAGAGAAAAAAAACCATATTGTAGTTACTGTTATCTAACCGCTTCCAAAATTCCCCTAGAAAGTCCCTCATTAGCTCAATCATTTGGGAAGTTTGGTCTCTGGAATAAGGCAAAGTCAACTAAAAAAATCGAATACAAGAGTTTTTTTTTGGGTATAGCAGGACTTGAACCTGCTACCACTAGGTTAAAAGCCCAATGCTCTACCAACTGAGTTATACATCTGATTCGACAAATCAATAAACAATGTTGATTCGTTTTTCTTCTTCTATGGACTCCTGTCTTTTCTGACTCTGAAGTTCTTTCTCAGCTTCATAGATGACCACGCTAGAATTAGACGGCTGGCTTCTATATAATGAAATAAAAAAGTGAAGTTAGTGCAATGTTTCAAGCCTTTTATCGCGGTATGCACCACCTTTGACTCTTCATTCTTAGATTGGAAAATCTATAAGAATTTTCTAACCCTGTCAAATAAAGTGAAATGGAGGATAGTTCATATCTAATGCTTTATGGAAGTACTTCATAGACCATGGAATTTTGTGATTCATCAATCAGACCTCATGTGCAAATACTCCTCCACACTATGAGTTATAGAATTGAAAAATCGCCATCTCCTAGAAGTTGTTCGATGACTTGACTTCTACTGGGAATGAAAGTTCCCTATTAATTAGGATCCCTAGTAAAGCCTAATGCCTTAATTTAATGATAGATGCTTATCTTAGTAAGAAGACGATGGCTCCTATTATTGGTGAGCGACCTCCTCTACATGTTATCTTTGGGCGTTTTACTCTCTTTCAAAGAATAGACTATTCAAACCCCCCAATTAATATACTAGTATTCGGATGCACGTGCTTTGTTCAAATTCGCTCCGCTCCTCCACAAGACAAACTGAGCCCTACATCTCACCCTTTTTTTTTAAAGTATACTTCCACGTCTCAAAAAGGGCTACCGGTGTTAATGATCCTTCTACATGATGATTCCACCTTTCTTGACATGTCACATTTTTCGAACATGTGCCTTACACCTTGGTATTCAGGGCTCGGGGCTTTGATTGAGATTCCTTGTGATGGTAGGCCATATTATGTTCCCGTGTCTCCTGAGAACTATGGAGGAGTTTCTGTGAGACAGCATCAGAATTCTTTGACTTCATAGAGTTAGCAATATCCGAGTGGCCAGAGTGATCAGCAGCTTTATCAGCTTAAGGGGTAGTTTCGAAGGTTTGTGAAGACATATTCTTGTCAGTCAGTTTTTAGAGCGGAGCCAACTGAAATTAATATACTAGTTATCCGAAGAAGATTGCCTCTCTCTCTACTTCGAACAAAGACTCTTCTTCAGACTTAGGTTCTCTAGCTTCCATTCTCGAGGACAGAATAGGCCCTCATTTTCCTATTCAGGAGTTTGTATAAACTAAGTCTCTGTCTACTTCCCACGAGTCTTTTTTTCAATTGAATCCAAATTATTTAACCTGAAACCTTTTCAGAGGCCTCAACCCTGCTCTGCTGGTAGCTATATGCAGAAAGAGCCTAAGATACTGGGGCACTAGAACGGTTTGTTACTTAGCATTGACTCACTCACCCTCTAGGGAAAGAGTTGGCTACAAGTGGGTCTATAAAATCAACAGCTGATGGAGCACTAGAGAGGTTGAAGGCTAGATTGGTGGCCAAAGGATATACACAAGAGTATGGAGTCGAACCCTAATAGCTCAATCGAACTAGATACCAACTAATATCCACCCACCCTCTCAAGACAATTAGAAACCTACTCTAGCATTACCTATTTCTCTAAGATGACTATATCATTACGTTAAGTTACTCCTGCACGCTACGCACCTTATTAGCTCTTATATACTGGATCGCTCAATTCACTACTCGAATGAACATAGTCATACTTAATATTTATAGGAGAGAGAGAGAGCAAAGACAGTCAAACTTCCCATTGACCGAAAGCTAGTATACTTAGGACGGATGCTTCACACCTATATGATTCTCTAACACTTCCACTCTAGAAGAATTTCTCCAAGTTTTCTTAAGGACCCTAGTATACCAAGTTGCCCCCTAATTGTTCTAGTCTCACCGGACTCAGAACTCGCAGAAAGAACTGCTTCTCATTCCCCAACCTCCAACAGAAAAACCAGTCCACTCATTCGCTCCTTTACAGTGTTGCACCTCGCACTTCCTGTCAACTCACCGGACAACTGGAGGAGGAGAGCTTCGATGCAGAGAACATGCCCACATGAATCATTGAGCTTCAAGTCAACAAGTCAAGAAAACAAGGCAAGCTTCGAGTCAAAGGAATATTCTTCCTTGCCTTAGACCATAGAACTCCCGCCTCACTTCTTCCCGCTCACGCTCGCTCCTTAATGAATATACCATGCACGTCCCTCCTGACCCTTGGGGTATTCAGGCACCTCAGCTTCGCACTCATTACTGACAAAAGACATCTCCCAACCCTTGGGGTATTCAGGCGCGTTGGATAGATAAAGAAATAAGAGAGAAGACTGGATATTAGCTGATACAGGGACAAGATTTGCACCTATTACATCAAGGTAGTGAGCCTAGTGAGCTACCATACTGCTTCTCCTGCGGATTGAATCAAGATTACTTGAAGAAAGATCGAATCCCCTACGAAAAAGTGCGTAGGCCCTTAGAAGCAAGTGAAGTTGGAACCGCCTACTACTGATGCCATATAAGCTCCTACCTATGCTAGCCTTAGAACAGAGAAAGTAGATCCTTGATTGCAACCCCTTGCTGCTCCCTCTGACTTAGGTGGAATCCCTATGGTAGCTTTTAAAGAAGGTAGGTAGCGAGACCATAAACAAATGCCTTAAACTTCGCTTGAGAAGTGTATCTCTCCTCTCACTTAGCTGGAGAAGACCTTTGGCTTAGAGAACTTAGCTGGAGGCTTGGACAGGGTTCTTGTTATCGTTATCTAGGCCTGGATAAGAAAGCTCAACCTTGAGTTTGCATTAACTAGGACAGGGCTCATTCGTGTATATTCGACACTGATACCCCCTTTGAAACCTACCCACTGCGAAGCAGAAACCCTTTGAAACTCCTTAGCTCACAATCACTCCTCCCCTGCATACCTAGGCCTTGCTTTGCTTGCCAATGAATAACCTTGGAGCTCCCTATCCTAGGTATTATAGAGCTGACTCCCCAATTGATACGCCAACCCACTGGTATCTAAGCACCTTGCTTAGCTTGCTCACTCCCTCTTATTCCGGGATGGGGTTCTACAGCCCTAAGCCTTTTGCTACTTAACTTCTCTTACTAGCTAATCTAATAGCAGCGGGTTGAAATGATATATACCCGTAAATATTAAATTATTACGGATTGAAATGATAAATATCTGTATCACTTAACCATATGATAGAAAATTATATACGGACATTGTTGGTCTATTTTTAAAGGATTTACAAATTTTGAAAAGAAAATATATGTGTTTGATTTTAAAATATATAATATAAAGATTTTTATTTTAATTCTAATATGTGTGTAAAACTTATATTCTTAAACTATATGTTTTGGAAATTTTAAAATTATAAGTTAAGTTTGAAATTTTAAATTATAAAATTTTACTTATAACTTTATTATTTTAAAATATATAATAAATATTTAAATAGATTTAATAATAAAATTTAATAAAAATTAAATTTAATTAATATATATATATATATAATATGTTTAAAATATTTATTTAGATTTATGTTAATATTTTAAAATAGATTTTTGTAATAACATTAATATATATATAATATGTTTAATATATTTATTTAAAATTTATGTTAATATTTTAAAAATAGATTTTGTGATAACTTTAATAAAATAAAAGTTGGAAAGATAAATTAAAGTTGATATGTAATTTAATTTGTTAAGAAGTGTATTGTATTTAAATTGATTTGAAACTTATTGATTTTGTAAAGATATGATTTTACAACTAGATAACTTGATTTTGATTAAAGGTGATTAAATGAATATTTCCAAATTTAAATAAAATTGAAATTGGATATTTAATTTTGATTTAAATTTGTAATTAGAGATTTTATTTAAATGTTTATAAAAAGGTGATTAAGTGAATATTTAATTTTTGCTTTTGATTTAAATTTGTAATTTTAGATTTATTTAAATATTTGTAAAAGTGATTTTATAAAATAACCGCGGTGCGAAATAAACGTTTGGTTATTAAAGAGACCGGGAGCGAATATCGTCATACTCTCTGCCAATATTGAAAACCATTTTAACAACTGTGCACGTGGTGGAGAATCCAGAACGAAGTAGGATGGTTTGGCGAACGCTACTGTATAAGGTGTGAACGCAGCCCAGACCCGCTTGGGTCAGCTTGATGTGACTAAAATAGGAGCTATACCTGGGCGAAGTGAGGTCCACCTCCGATCGAGCATGCTTCTTTGAACCATATCTATTACTTTGTGATTTGATTGGGTGCACCTTTGATTATGAGAGTGTGTCTCGAGGTGAGCGATAGTAGCTACTATGCGTTACCACCAGTCCGGTTCTGCAAAACGGTAGTATCCTACCTTAGGCATTGCCTCGCGTGCCTTGTCATATGCCGTATTGAGCCCATTATGAGTTTGGTTGTGTCGTACCTATGGAGTACTCCCTGATAGCCCACCGGTTTGGTGGAGTTTACAGTAATGTATAAACTACAACATTTATATAAAAATGTGTTAAGGGGGATATGGGTAATGCCTTAACGCTATTTTAATATTTTACTTTACTATAGACATTATCTATGTAGCGTATTGTATTATGTATATAGATAGTTTGATGGATCCTTAAAGGATGGGAATCCCAAACATCCTTTAAGTTATATTGCATTTCACTTGCGTTGATTTACTTGCATAAAAATGTTAATCCTGACTCGAGTGTTTTGTGTTTTGCTTTATGTTCGGGCCAGCTTGAGTATCACAGCATTTGACTCACCTTTGGAGCTTGAAGCTTTACTTCGAGATCCATCTTTTATCTATTCAGCTTTCAGTAATTTATGTTCAGACTTATCAGTTGCTTCTGTATAAGAGACTTCTATCTACTTGGAATTTCTATTGTATTTTGCTTAGACTCTGATGTTTCTGTAGTAGCTTCATGAACTACTATTTATCTATTCCGCTGTGTATTGTTGTATTACCCCGTGTCTGTGATTCTGTGATTGATTTATTTACTGTATATGCTAAGTTTTACCATATATAAATAACAATCTGTTGTTTTGAGTAATTCAAGTATGACATGTGTGGATTATTGTATATTTGAATGGTTCGAAATGGCGGGTCATTATAAATTTTGCAAAACACTTTAAATAAAATTGTAACTTAAGTTTCAAGGTTTTCGCTATGGGAAAAATCAATGAAATCGGACAGATCATCTGAAAGTTATTATTAAATGAAGTCGTAGTTGTTTAGAATATTTTGTACCTTCCCTTATTACTATTTATGGTAAATGTTATAACCTTTTGAAGCTATACATGGCAATTGTTCATAAATAGTAATATTATGAGCTATGATTAAAAAAAATCTTTTTTTTACATGAGATGTTCATTTCATTAATTATCTTCTCTTAGCAAGTCATTATAAACATCTATCAAATGCAATGTCTTCTCCTAACGAATAAAAGAAAGGCCACGAGCCTGGACGTCTAGTAAGTATTAGACAATCTATAAGAATAAATATTTGTAAACCTAATACATATTTAAAACCATACATTAATGAAATTCATACATTCAAAAAACTATAGGTTTATTATCCAAAAACCGGTATTTATGAAATTTCATTACATCAACACAAAGTTACATTTAGGAAAAATCAGATGTATATGAATCCTTGAAACTATACATAATAAAGTATGATGTATTTGCAGTCCTTATGCATTCAAAACCTTTTTTATTCAAAAGCCTCGTACATTTATTTTTGAAACTAACATTTGACATCAATTTACATGAAACTATCATGTATAAAAAGTTTTAATATCTATAATACTCAAAACATGCTTGAAACTTGTATTCATGAAACCAATATATTTAAAGTTGCATATTCAGGAAACTTGGGGAGATCTGAAGGCTTATAATAGATACACTTTTAGAACCTCAAGTATATGAAAATTCAATATTTCAAAAGCTTTTATTTTCAAAAGTTTGAAACTGTATATATTCGAAAATAAGTATATAAATGCCAAACTGATTCATGTATAAACATGTAAAACTTTCATCTACAAAGCCATATTCGGAACTTCCTATTGTTGAAGCATATATATTCAAAGCTATATATATCTGAGAAACTAATATATATGAAACTGCATATTTTCAAAGTTTATATAACTACAAAATTTTTGAATCTAATGTATGAAATTGTATCATTCGAAATCATATACCTTCAAAAGCTAATATATATGAGACTTTTATTTACAAAGTAATACATATAAAATTTTATGTTCAAAACTGTGTATCTTTGAAACTCATTTTATTCACGACAATATTATATACTTTTGGTTTATAAAAGAAATTCATATTTGTAAACTTGATACACTAAAAATTATTATATGTATTCAAAGCTCTATGAACAAAGTTTGATATTCTTGAAATTGTTGTATTGAAAAGCTTTTACTCACACACAATGCTATATGTAGTTTAAAAACAAAGCATACTCAATTCTTTTCAAGATCCAACACATGTACTTGAAGCTCTATAATGTTAAATCCATATATTTGGGAATCCAAGTATATATAAAACTTTATATGCTTATTCATACATGCGAAAAACTCTATAATGATATGTACTTGAGGTATGCCTTGAAATTCATTGACTTCTGAGATTTCTATACTTTAAAACTAGGTATATATTAAACTCAAAGCTCAAGTATGTATGTGTTCGAAATTAAATACTTCTAAAATCGTATGTGTACATATATACTAGACCTGTATATTTAAAAGCTAGGCAGATATGAAGTTGGTATGTATAATTTTGATATATATCATAAAACCATGCTTCTTTGAAAATTGAATATATTTTTAGAGACTCATATCCATGCTAAATTGTTACATTTAGAAAATCAATACCTTTGAAATTTACGAAGCCTTATGGACTTGAAATAAAATGATATATACACTTAAATCTTTTTGCACTCAAAATTTACATTTTTTTGAAAATCTGATATTTAAAACTGGTATTGTTCAAAACTTTTCACATTTGAGATTGCTTAAACTTGAGACTCATATTTATACTCAAAGCTGCATGTACACCAAACTGTATAGAAATTTAAATATTTCATGAAATCACACAGCTTGAACTTTAATAGTATATATACTTCCAAATCCATGTGCATATGAAATTATATATATATTTAGACTCAGACATCAATGAAACCTCACATATTTGAAAATTATAGGCATTTAAAATCTGTACCAATCAAAATCTGAACTATATATATTTAAAGCTTTGTTTATACAAAACCAACTTTTAATAAGAAGTTGCATATATTAAAATATAAAATCATTTGACAACCAATATATTTGCTTCTTATGATATTTATTTATATCAAATCTTATTTATTTCTCATTTAGAAATTTTAAATTAAATCTCAATTCATATATACATATGTATTCCTTTAATTACTTCCTTATTTCCTAATTTGAAAATAGTTTGTACAAACATTTTACACTCTTATAACATATAAACACCTTATACAAATTTTAAATATTAAATATTTTGAAGTGTTCAAGATATTTAGCTAATTAAATATTTTCTAACAAGGATGTAAAACAATTTTTAAGATTTCTCTTGTATAATTACTATTACTTCACTCTCTAATTCATTTCTCAAAGCATCATTTTCTATAAAAAGGAAAAGTCAAAATCCAATCATTGTTTTTCTTTAAATTTAATTAAATTCTTATTTTTGAAATTTAATAACTTGGAAAAGCTAACTTCAAGCAAGAAGTTAAATATACTTACTGATTGTTATTTCCGAAAACATTTTATTGCCCAAAACACTATGTCCGAATATCTCGTCCTAGTATTTACGAATCCCTATCGATAAAGTTGATCAAGCGCATCGACCAGAATCCTTAAAGCACTCAATGGTCAGTTTAACGCAAAATTATTTTCTAGATGATATACATATATCTTTTAATACTTTATGCATTTACAAAATATTTGCTTATATATAATAACATAATCGAGTTCCATATATATGTGTATCTAATTATTAGAAGATTTTAATTCAAATAAATGCTTGCTATTATTTAAATTCTTTCAATCAATCGTAATGTTATCATAGAAACAATAATTTATTAACAACAATTTCATAGCACAAACATTCTCTCTCTCACACACACACACACACACACATATATCTCAAGCACACATCATATTTTAAATTCATCTTAAGATTTAATTAGTCATGCATATGAATTAACATTTCATTTTATATAAATTTAAATTTCCAGTATTTCTTACGGTAACTACAATTCTGAAGACACTACAAGTTCTTATTTTTATTATTGAGCGAATTTCAACTCTCAGTAGTAATTTCTAATTAATCTTAATTTTGCACAATCATTTACAATTTTAAAACAAACAAGCATCCAATAAGCAATAAAAAAAGTTATTTTTTGAGTAATAACATCTTATTCAATTCCACATTTGAATTCTATAACAACCCGTGATTTTGTAAAGGTTAGTTATCGTCATTAGACGATTAAAACGCTAACAAATTGCTATTGGAGTTTTTAATCAGATTGAAATTCTTGTAAAATTGGAGAATGATATGTGGACTTTATAAAAATTAGTATTGGTCCACATTTTCATTTTCATATTTCTGCCTTGATAATTATCTAAGGCAACACCGGTCCCCCTTTGTTATTCACTTTCAAACGAAAACCCTAAACAATCGAACAAAAGAAATGGCGGCCTCGTTTATTCTCGTTCGTCTCCAAAATTAGGGCTTCTGCCGATTTAATTCGATCGATTCGTGATGCCACTGCTTCCCCAATTTCCGTTTGAGTTCTTCTTTGCTTCGAGAAAAAGGTGAGTATTATACTCACATCTAATTCAAATTTGAATTATTTCTGGGTTGATTCAATTCGTGACTTTCGTTGTTGAATTCGTGGGTTGCCTATGATGTTTCTATTTATTTAGGGTTTGAAACCCTTTATTTTCGTTGTATATATTTTATGACTTCGTTTGATAATTCTTTGGCTTGCCGTTCGATTATTTTTGAATGCCTGTGATTTTCCCTGACTTGTTCATATGCGTATATATGATGATTACTTGGTTTCCACGGCATTGATTTTGAACTTGTTTGTCACCATGATTACCACGGCTTTGATTTTGATTTCTTGGTCATCACGGTTTTGATTTCGATTTGAATTAGCAGTTGACTTGAAACTGCTGTTACATTTGGCTTCGGTCATTTCTGAAAATTCTTTCTTGATTTTGTCTCGGCATGTACTTGTGTATTTGCATCATATATGTGTTAGCTTTGGATTTGGTCACTTGATCATCTCTGTTGATTGCTCTGTTGTATTTTCAACCTGATGTCGAACTTGCGTGATCATTGACACTCATTCATCGATATGTTACTGCATTTGTTGTCATATTGTATTTGCACATGTTTGCACATCTCCTTGTAGTCTGCATTTGCACACTGCACTCAGGTGAAGGTTTTTATGTGTACATTTGTTTGCATTTCCCTGAGTCACTTGTATCACTCCATTGAATTGCTTGCATAGGTCTACAAGTGTTCACTTCTTGTAGTCTCTGTTCGAACCTGTTTACTTAAATCTGTTAGTCGAGTTGCACACATGTGGTCTTCATTAGCACACCGTGCATTGTTGTAGTTGCTTGAGCATTCTGGTCTCATATGTACTGAATTCTGATCATCTGCACTTGCGTAATCCATGTCTGGACATTTGGGCTACAGTCTCAGTTGCAAGTGCATATGTAGCCTAGCTTGCATTGACATTGGTCTTGATTTCGAGTTCATCCTGGTGCATTGCCTTTGTGGTCTTCATACATGTAGTGTACGAGTCTGCTCAAATCACATGCTGGTCAGTTTGCATCTGCTTGTAGTTGTTTCTGGTTGTTCTTTGTTTCAGTGACATATCATGTGCACATCCCAGCACTTTCTGGTCGAGGCTTGTTGTTCATAATTTGAAGTCTGGTGCATTTCACAGTTGTATACATGAGCTTGACACTGTTGCATTGTTTTCAGAACTGTTGTTTAACCATATATATTTGAATCTGGTTCATGTAGTCTGGATTCTTCACTGACCTGTACATGTGTTGGCCTCGTTGACTTCGACTTGGTGTATTTTTTTTGCATTTGAACTGGTTTTGATGCTAGTCTCTACCTCGTTTCATTTATTTGGGTTGAATTGTTTGGCTTTGGCATATGTTGGGTTTCTGGTATTTGACATTGCTATGTTTTGGTTTGTGGCTACTTGTAACAGTAGTGTTGCAGTTTTTCCTTTGTTGGTTTGCATTGCATTGAGGCTTTGTATTCATTTGAGTTTGCATTGTATTCGAGCTGCTGTATATGGGTATGCTTGCATCTGAATTGCGTAATTGATGCAGTTCTCATGCAAACTGGTTTCTAGTATCACTCTTTGAGCCAGAGTGCATTTTTATTTGTTGACCTCGGCTTCGATGTTTTGACTTGTTCGATTCTTTGCTTGAAACTGCTGTGACTTCGATATTGCTTTTGACCCGATGCTTGATCATTTGTGGTGTCGTAGCACTGCAGTCGTTGACATTGTTTATTTCCACTTTGTTGACTTTGGGTTTGTTGTATATATGAACTTGGTTCATATGTAGCATTGACGTGTGCATTCTAGTGCATGTCACTTTTCTTTTTGAATTATGTTAGTGCCAATTGCTTTCGATTCATCGAGGCAATTGCATACTGGTTTTCTTTTGTTTGCAATTGTGTTGAGTCATGCTAGTCGTGACTTGACCTTTGCAGTTTTGACTTACTGTAGTGGCGAAGCAGTGCACGCGTGCGTGTACTGCAGCCACACAGAATTTGGTTCGATTGATCATTTTGAGATTGTCTAATTATCTATTTGATAATTAGATTCTGAGCTTCTATTTATTTATTTAATAATTGGATTTTGTTGTTAATTGCTGTTTAGACAATTCTGGGGTTTTCATATTATATTCATTGATAATCTTTTTATTTATCTTTGTTGATTATTTGAATTTGCTGATTTATTGTTTAACACTATTCAGTGTTATATTTACCGTTATCTGATTTCTTGTTAAAGGATCGGATTGACGAGATTTATTGTGACTGTCGTCTATTTGCTATTTAATTATTATTGCTCCTGTGCATTAATAACTGAGTTTGAATTAGACTGACACGTGTATTATTTTCTTTTGAATTTAATACTCGGGTCAGACCGAGTTATTACAGGTTGTAGATATCATGCTTTGGGTTGCTGCTTGAGCTATAAAGTCTTTTCATATCTTTTGAAGTAGTCTTCGTCATTTTGTAGTAGTTAGTGTATCTGATTTAGGTTGATATGTATTCATGTATATTAGTCGATAATGTACTTGTATATATAACTTCCAGAGTCGACAATTGTAGTTGTATCATATGTATTGTGTCAAATGTATTGTAACTGACATCAGTTATATATATATGAGACTTTTGTTTTTGTGTTCCGCATCTTTAGTATCTGTGTTATTATTATATATATGGTCCTAAACTATTATGAATCATCATAGTTCGTTTTATACTGGAATTGGGTATGTCGATGGGAGTAAATAAATAAGAGATGAAAGATTAAAAATATATACCACTCCTATCGAGGTAACCAATACTAGTGTAAGGCCCAACTACGGATGGCCGCTCCTATCCAGCCTTATTCTTCGTAATAACAGACAGTATTTCTTTTAATATTCTTTGTTATTGTGACCATAGAGGTAAGGCATCACAGTTGGTATCAGAGCTTGGGGTTTATGGACATAATATAAAACATAACTTGGATGGAACATGTGTTACAACTATTTGTCGATGTTTTTAGTTGGGTTTTGAGTCAAAACTAAAGTTATGAGATTATGATGAAATTTTTAAATATCTTTATTTAAAAATAATAGTGAAACTGTGTTTTGTTGATTGATTAATTTGTGACTGTTTCTCAGAGTGCACAGTGGAAGCAGTGACACTGTCTTCGCTGAATACAGCTGATAACCTTTTTGATTTAAAAATAAAAATATGAAATTGAAATAAATTTCATTTGTTGTTTACATAGCTGGGTTTATTTTGTTTCTTTGAAAATTTCGAATCCAATTTAAGGATTCGATGCAATTGCAGTTATGTGATTTTTGTTGAGTTTTTGCTGTTTTGAATCATCTTCATTGAAGATACATTCGAATGATTTCTTTGTTAATTTTGTAGTATACGTGCAAATTTGAGTTGCACGTTACCACATTGATTTTACGTTGAACCGATGTTTGGTTTGAACGTATTTTGTTGCCGTTATTTTTATAACGGGATTTTTACACTAGTGCTATATTTTGAAGCACGGTGTTTTGTAGACTTTTTTTGAATGAAAATTCACTGGTATTACATTTTGATGAGATTTTGACGTATAAAAATTACTGTCGCTTTGGCTTCAGTAACCGTCAATTTTAAAGTGGATTTTCAAGTGGTTATTCCGCAATGCTGATTTTGAGATTCATTTTACGATGTTTTGGGAAGTGCAATTTCCTTTTCGAAATTGCTACTGAGGTTGCTGTTTTAATCACGTGTTTTGAAATTTTTTTTTAAAGTTTTTACAGTTTGCGCTTTCAAAAGAATGAGGAAGCGATTTAAACGATTCGGCAAAATCGAGGACTATGAACCCTCACTTTTACTGTTTCGCTTAATTCCGGACTTGTCCGTTTGAGAACGTAAAATGTTAATTATATAAAATACAAAAATTTTACAGTTTGCGCTTTCAAAAGAATGAGGAAGCGATTTAAACGATTCAGCAAAATCGAGGACTATGAACCCTTTCTTTTACTAATTCGCTTAATTCCGGACTTGTCCGTTTGAGAATGTAAAATGTCATTTTTACAAAATACACAATTTTGCACTTTCAAGGAAACGATGAAGAGAATCAAACAATTTAGTAAAACACGTGGTATGGGACATGTGCATTTGCTATTTCGGTTAATTCCGGACTCGTTAATTGAAACATCTGCTGTTTGATGATTTTGATGATTTTATGTGCTTTCGAGTCACTATGCTGGACCTTCGGGTCATTTGTTGGGCTTTCGGGCCACTCTAATGGACCTTCGGGTCAAATACCAGTACTAGACCTTCGGGTCACTCTGCGGACCTTCGGGTCATTTGTTGGGCGCCAAAATTATGTTGAGTACTTGGTAGGCTTCGACCATTTGTTGATGCACGTGCGGCGTAGCTAAAAACTCGCCATCTGATGGGATCGATCCAACCTTTTATGTTGATTTTCTAGTCATCTTAATTGATTTCTAGATATTTTTTGTTTCCAATTATCTGCAGGTAATTGGATATTTGTTGTTTCTGATTATCGTTTTTGATAATTGGATATTTGTTGTTTCTGATTATCGTTTTTGATAATCGGATATTTGTTGTTTTTGATTATCGTTTTTGATAATCGGATATTTGTTGTTTCTGATTATCGTTTTTGATAATCGGATATTTGTTGTTTTTTATTATCGTTTTTTATAATCGGATATTTTGTTGTTTCTTGATGCAACCCAAACTGATGAAGTCTTAGGTCACGAGCGACCTAACGTGCTGATAAGTCGCGTGCGACCTAACAATGAACGAGCTAACGAGATAGATCAAGCATTGGGAGGAAATACGGCAAGTTATGCAAGGAAAGGGAGCCAGCGACCTACGATAAGTCGCTCAACTATAGGTCACTAAGCAGTAATGTTTGCTTAGGTCGCAAGGACTTAGGTCGCTCGAAGATTTCCAGAAGCGATGTTCTTAGGTCGCTCGATATGCCGCTTTCTTTAGGTCACGAACGACCTACCATAAGTCGTGGGAAGATAGGTCAATTATGCCGCTGGGAAGATAGGTCTCTTATGCCGCTGTGAAGATAGGTCGCGTGAAGAGTCCTGAAGCTGCATTTACTTCTTAGGTCGTTGTGTATGTTGTATCTGTTGTACTTGTACATATTAAGTCGTACATGTTGTATTTGCTTATGTTGTAATGTTTTTAGGTCGCGTGCGTTGTAACGTGTTGTTAGGTCGTTAACGACCTATACTAGGTCGTAAGTCGTAAGTCGTAAGTCGTTTGTCTGTGTTAGTTCGTGGAAGACCTATGTGTTGTGATGTAAGTGTGGAGTTGTAAACCGCCTATAAATATGGGGTTGTGTCATTTGTAAGAGCTAGTTGATTTTGAATAAACTTTTGTTTAAGTGATTTGTGCCTCTTTTCAAATTGGTAGTTGAGTGTGATCTCCTATCTCCACTTTTGGCATTCGAGTGCGCTCGAATCAATGACTGCTGAAGCCGATTCACGGAATCTAGTGCGCTAGATCAACGTACGAAGAATCGTAGATCTTCTTTCACGGCATCGTGCGCGACCAACGTGACGAAGATAGCTAGAATCCGGCATCTTTGAGATCAACGGATTTGGGCATTCAGTATTTTCAGTCCATTGATTACTACTATCACCGTTTCATACATTTTCGCTATCCGCTGCTGCGTCATTTGGTATCAGAGCAAGACTTAGCCAATCATAGCTAAGCCGAGTCTTGGAGCCAATTCTCATTGAAGAGTTTGAGGAGTTTCAACCGAGCCAAGGAAAGTGTTAGACTTTGTGCCGAGTTAGTGAAGCCGAGCTACATCAAGCGAAGCCGAGCTAAGTGAAGTCTGAAGTTCATTTTTTTTATCAAGGCCGAGAGTTAAAGTTAAAGTTTGTGAACATTCAATCATGCCGCCAAGAAGAGCTAATCGCCATCAAAATGTTGAAGCGTTGTATAGAAGAGAAGTGGCCGATGAGATGGAGCAAAGAATTAACGAAAACTTTAATGAAAAGCTTAATGAAGGGATTGGTCGATTAGAGAGGATGATGTTGTAGATGAATCAAAATCAGAGAAGGGTTTCACCTGAATCTAACCATAGGGGAAGTAGAGTTTCACCACATTCAAATCGAGAGAGAAGTGTTGATAGTGATCATAGAAGTGTGGGTCGAGATTGTTATAGAAATGTTGATGATCGAAGTCGTGATAGAAATGTGAATGATCGTGATCGGAGGAATGTAGATCGAAGGGATGTTGATGGAAGGAATGGTGGTAGTAGAGATGTTGGTGGTCAGGATCGACATCGATATGCATCAGATTTTGAAGAGGAGTTTGATGGTGGTAGTGTTCATGGACGAGGACGAGGTCAAGGAAGAAATCATTCGGAGTATGATCACAAATGGGAGTCCGGGATGAAAACTGAAATACCAAAATTCAAGGGAGGTATGCAGGCCGAGGAATTTCTTGATTGGCTACCTTATGTTGAGGAAATTTTTGACTTCAAGGAGGTTTCGGAAGATCGTAAAGTGAAGTTGTTTGCTACTAGGTTGAGGGGGAGAGCTATGGCGTGGTGGTAGCAAACCAAACTTACTAGAGAGCGGATGGGGAAGTCGAAGATTGTTGCTTGGGAAAAGATGAAGAAGTTGGTGAAGGCTACCTTCTTGCCCTACAATTACCAATCACTGATGTATCAGAGATTACAGAACCTGAGGCAAGGGACGAAGACTGTTACTGATTATGCTGATGAGTTCTACCAGTTGATTGCTCGAAATGACATTATAGAGATAGAAGAACAATTGACCGCTAGGTTTGTTGGGGGACTTAGAACACAGATCCAGGATATGGTGAACATGTTCGACCCTAAATCTGTGGCAGAAGCACATCAAAAGGCGTTGGCTTGGGAGAAACAAGGTAGACGTGGGGGAGGTGTGTTTCCATGTTCTACGGGGCAGAACAACGGAGCGGGTAGTAGTTCTAATGTTCCTAAAGCATCGAGTAAGCAGGTTGTTCATGAAGTGGCTAGACCAAAAGTCAACACCAATTTCAAATGCTATAATTGCCAGGAAGTGGGTCACAAGAGCAACGAATGTCCGAAACCAAAGAAGAGAACTATGATTGCTGAAGTGGAAGATGTGGATGTAGAAGAAGATCTCAATTCACACCGTGATGAGGAGGAAGAAGAGGTGTCGGGAGACGAGGGATGTAATATGATGCTACGGAGATCTTGTTTAACCTCGAAGCAAGAAGAGGAGTCAAGTTGGTTGAAGAGTAACATTTTTCAGTCAACGTGCACTATTTTGGGGAAGGTCTGTAAATTTGTCATTGACGCTGGGAGTTGTGATAATATCATTTCAACGGAAGCTGTAAGGAAGTTGAAGTTGAAAACGGAGAGACTTCCTAGTCCTTATAAACTTGCTTGGTTGAGGAAAGGAGGAGAAGTGAAGTTAGAGAGGCGAGCTCATGTTCCATTTTCTATTGGGAAGAAATACAAGGATGAGATTTGGTGTGACGTGGTTGACATGGATGTTTGTCATTTGCTGTTGGGAAGGCCGTGGCAGTACGATCGGGAGGTACAACATAACGGTCGAACAAATAGCTACAGTTTCTTGTTCGAGGGCACGAAAATCACTTTAGTTCTGAAGAAGCGACAGCAGAATGAGAACAAGCTAGAGGAGATTGAGGAATTGAAGACTTTGTTGTCCTTGAAGGAGTTCGTGGAAGAGGTAGATGAGAGTCCTGAAGTTTTTATGTTGATTGGGCATGAAAGCAGTGAAGTTACTAAAGTTCCAGAGGAAGTGAAGCCAGTTTTGGAGGAATTCAAAGATGTGTTTCCAGAGGAGTTGCCGAAAGAGTTACCACCGCTTAGAGACATACAGCATCAGATTAACTTGGTGCCAGGTGCTGCATTGCCTCATATACCGCACTATCGAATGAGTCCAAAAGAACACGAAGAGTTGAGAAGACAGGTGGAGGAATTACTGGAACACGGGCGTGTTCAGGAGAGTTTGAGTCCTTGTGCAGTGCCAGCTTTGTTGGTACCGAAGAAGGATGGAACGTGGAGAATGTGCACAGATAGTAGAGCATTGAATAAGATTACGGTGAGATATCGATTTCCAATGCCGAGACTGGATGATCTGTTGGATCAGTTGAGCGGTGCTGTTGTGTTTTCGAAGATTGACTTGAAAAGTGGATACCACCAGATTCGTATTAGACCGGGTGATGAGTGGAAGACTGCTTTTAAAACTCGGGAGGGTCTGTACGAATGGTTGGTGATGCCGTTTGGCTTGTCAAATGCTCTGAATACATACATGAGAGTCATGAACCAGATTTTTCGACCATTTATCGGGAAGTTCGTAGTGGTATATTTTGATGACATCTTGATCTATAGTGGAAGCACTGAAGAACACTTACAACATTTGCGGGAAGTGTTGTTGGTTTTACGATGTGAGGAATTTTATGCTGCAACGAAGAAGTGTACCTTCATGACTACAAGTATTCTATTCTTGGGCTATATTGTGTCGAAGGATGGTATTCAAGTTGATCAGAGTAAAGTTGAAGCTATTCGAAATTGGCCACAGCCTAAGACAATAACGGAAGTGAGGAGTTTTCATGGTTTAGCATCATTCTACCGAAGATTCATTCCACACTTCAGTAGCGTGATGGCACCAGTTACTGATTGTATGAAGGGAAAACAATTTTTGTGGACGGAAGAAGTAGGATAAGCTTTTGAGCGGATCAAAGAGCTTTTGACGTCAGCACCAATTCTAGTATTACCAGATTTTCAGTTGTTGTTTGAGTTACATACTGATGCATCTAAAGTTGGGATTGGAGGGGTGTTAAGTCAGAAGGGACGTCCTATTGAATATTTCAGTGAGAAGCTATCGGGAGCCAAGATGAGATATAATACATATGATGTGGAATTCTATGCTATTTTTCAAGCTATTAAACATTGGAGACACTATTTGTTCCATAAAGAATTTGTTTTATATACTGATCATGAAGCACTGAAACATTTGCAGGGGCAGGACAAAATTGCAGCCAGGCATGCTTTGTGAATCGCATACCTGCAACAGTTTACATTTGTGATGAAGCATAAGTCCGGAATTACAAACCGTGTGGCAGATGCATTGAGTCGAAGGAATCATTTGTTGACTACATTGAAAGTTGAAGTGACAGGGTTTGATGTGTTGCCAGAATTGTTTGTTGATGATCCTTATTTTGCGAAATTTGTTGATGAAGTCGAGAAGGGAAAGACAGATGAGTATGTGTTGGTGGATGGTTTTCTTTTTAAGGGGAATCGATTGTGCATCCCAGAGTGCAGCTTACGAATGAAGATTGTGAAGGAGTTGCATGAGGAGGGTCATGTGGGCAGAGATCGTACTTTGCAGTTGATTTCTCAATCTTATTATTGGCCTTCGTTGAAGCGGGAAGTTGAAAAGTTTGTGGAGAGATGTCATATTTGCCAAGTTTCCAAAGGGACAGCGACGAATGCGAGATTGTATATGCCCTTACCCGTGTCGACTAGACCATGGGTTGATATAAGTATGGATTCTGTTTTGGGGTTACCAAGAACTCAGAGGGGGAATGATTCAATATATGTTGTAGTGGACAGGTTTTTGAAAATGGCACATTTCATAGCTTGTAAGAAGACAGCTGATGCCGTCTGGGTTGCTCAATTATTCTTTAAAGAGGTGTATCGATTGCATGGGCTACCTGAATCTATTGTTTCTGATCGGGATACTAGATTTCTAAGCCATTTTTGGTTGAGTTTATGGAAGATGGTTGGAACGAAACTGAATTTTAGTAGCGCCTATCATCCGGAAACAGATGGGCAAATGGAAGTGGTGAATAGATCGTTGGGAAACCTGCTGAGATGTCTTGTGAAAGATAATTTGAAGAGCTGGGATATGAAATTGTGTCAGGCGGAATTTGCACATAATCATGCTATTAATCGTAGTACGGGGTTCAGTCCATTTCAGATTGTATATTCGTGATTGCCAAAGGGGCCGTTGGATTTGACGATAGTGCCACAACCGAAGGGAACAGTTAAGCGGGCTGTTGATTTTGTTGACGGATTGACAGAATGCCATAAAATCGTTCAGGAACGATTGGAGAAGGCGAATGAAAAGTATAAACAACTGGCAGATAAAAAGACAAGGAGTGTGAATTTCAGAGAAGGCGACTTGGTTTATGCCGTGTTGACAAAAGATCGTTTTCCTGTTGGAACTTACAACAAGTTGAAAGCTCGAAAATTTGGCCCAATGAAAATTTTGAAGAAGGTCAATGATAATGCGTATCAGTTGGAATTGCCGGATGATATTCACACTGCAGACTTTTTAACGTCAAATACTTGATTCCGTATCATGGGGATGCACTTGTTGTGGAAAAGGAGGGCGCAAATTCGAGGACGAATTTTTCCCAACTAGGGGAGGATGATGCAGCCCAAACTGATGAAGTCTTAGGTCACGAGCGACCTAACGTGCTGATAAGTCGCGTTCGACCTAACGATGAACGAGCTAACCAGATAGATCAAGCATTGGGAGGAAATACAGCGAGTTATGCAAGGAAAGGGGAGCCAACGACCTACGATAAGTCGCTCAACTATAGGTCGCTACGCAGTAATGTTTGCTTAGGTCACAAGGACTTAGGTCGCTCATCTTTAGGTCGCTCGAAGATTTCCAGAAGCGATATTCTTAGGTCGCTCGATCTTATGCCGCTTTCTTTAGGTCGCGAACGACCTACCATAAGTTATGGGAAGATAGGTCGCTTATGCCGCTGGGAAGATAGGTCACTTATGCCGCTGTGAAGATAGGTCGCATGAAGAGTCCTGAAGCCGCATTTACTTCTTAGGTCGTTGTGTATGTTGTATCTATTGTACTTGTACATATTAAGTCGTACATGTTGTATTTGCTTATGTTGTAATGTTTTTAGGTCGCGTGCGTTGTAACGTATTGTTAGGTCGTTAACGACCTATACTAGGTCGTAAGTCGTAAGTCGTTTGTCTGTGTTAGGTCGTGGACGACCTATGTGTTGTGATGTAAGTGTGGAGTTGTAAACCGCCTATAAATATGGGGTTTTGTCATTTGTAAGAGCTAGTTGATTTTGAATAAACTTTTGTTTGAGTGCTTTGTGCCTCTTCTCAAATTGGTAGTTGAGTGTGATCTCCTATCTCCACTTTCGGCATTTGAGTGCGCTCGAATCAACGACTGCTGAAGCCAATTCACGGAATCTAGTGCGCTAGATCAACGTACGAAGAATCGTAGATCTTCTTTCACGGCATTGTGCGCGATCAACGTGACGAAGATAGCTAGAATCCGGCATCTTTGAGATCAACGGATTTGGGCGTTCAGTATTTTCAGTCCATCGATTACTACTATCACCGTTTCATACATTTTCGTTATCCCCTGCTGCGTCATTTCTGATTATCGTTTTTGATAATCGGATATTTGTTGTTTCTTATTATCGTTTTTGATAATCGGATATTTGTTGTTTCTGATTATCATTTTTGATAATCGGATATTAGTTGATTTCTGATTATCGTTTTTGATAATTAGATATTTGTTGATTCGAGTTTTCTGATTATCGTTTTTGATAATTAGATATTTGTTGATTTGAGATTTCTGATTATCGTTTTTGATAATTAGATATTTGTTGATTTGAGATTTCTGATTATCGTTTTTGATAATTAGATATTTGATGTTTTCTGATTATCATTTTTGATAATTAGATATTTGTTGATTCGAGTTTTCTGATTATCGTTTTTGATAATTAGATATTTGTTGATTTGAGATTTCTGATTATCGTTTTTGATAATTAGATATTTGATGTTTTTTGATTATCGTTTTTGATAATTAGATATTTATTGATTTGAGATTTCTGATTATCGTTTTTGATAATTAGATATTTATTGACTCAAGTTTTCTGATTATCGTTTTTGATAATTAGATATTTGTTGATTTGAGATTTTTGATTATCGTTTTTGATAATTAGATATTTGATGTTTTCTGATTATCGTTTTTGATAATTAGATATTTGTTGATTTGAGATTTCTGATTATTGTTTTTGATAATTAGATATTTGTTGATTTGAGATTTCTGATTATCGTTTTTAGTAATTGGATATTTGCTGATTTTGTTGATTATGGGATTTTCTAGTCTCTAATTGATTCTAGATTATGTTGATTATATTGAATTGCTGTTTTCTATCTATCTTTGTTGATAGTTAGAGTTCGTTGATTATGAAGTTCGTGTTTTCTAGTTATTTGTTGGATAACTGGATATTTGCGGTTTTGCGATTTGTGATTGTGGTTTCTAGTTGTCTTTGTTAGTAATTAGATTTTGCGGTTTTCTAATTATTGTATCGATAATTAGATATTGTTGTTTTGTGATTTCTGTATTCTAATTATCTAATTGATAATTGAATATGGCTGATAATTGTATTTATTTAGCTTTGCTGTTTTCTGATTATCTATTTTATAATTAGGTTTTGTTGAGAATTTTCGAATTTCTTTTATGGAATTAAAAGATTTCTTTGGCGTTTGTATTCCCGACTTTTATTTTTCTAGCTTAACCAGTTTATGTTAGAAAAATAATTGTTATTGACACCTTTAATTATGAAAATTGCGGGGACGCAATTTTTATAAGGAGGGGAGTTTGTAACAACCCGGGATTTTGTAAAGGTTAGTTATCGTCATTAGACGATTAAAATGCTAACAAATTGCTATTGGAGTTTTTAATCAGGTTGAAATTCTTTTAAAATTGGAGAATGATATGCGGAATTTATAAAAATTAGTATTGGGCCACATTTTCATTTTTATATTTTTGCCGTGATAATTGTCTAAGGCAACACCGGTCCCCCTTTGTTATTCACTTTCAAACGGAAACCCTAAACAATCGAACAAAAGAAATGGCGGCCTCGTTTATTCTCGTTCGTCTCCAAAATTAGGGCTTCTGCCGATTTAATTCGATCGATTTCGTGATGCCACGGCTTCCCCAATTTCGGTTTGAGTTCTTCTTTGCTTCGAGATAAAGGTGAGTATTATACTCACATCTAATTCAAATTTGAATAATTTCTGGGTTGATTCAATTTGTGACTTTCGTTGTTGAATTCGTGGGTTGCCTATGATGTTTCTGTTTATTTAGGGTTCGAAACCCTTTATTTTCGTCGTATATATTTTATGACTTCGTCTGATAATTCTTTGGCTTGTCGTTCGATTATTTTCGAATGCCTGTGATTTTCCCTGACTTGTTCATATGCGTATATATGATGATTACTTGGTTTCCACGACATTGATTTTGAGCTTGTTTGTCACCATGATTACCACGGCTTTGATTTTGATTTCTTGGTCATCACGGTTCTGATTTCAATTTGAATTAGCAGTTGACTTTAAACTGCTATTACATTTGGCTTCGGTCATTTCTGAAAATTCTTTCTTGATTTTGTCTCGGCCTGTACTTGTGTATTTGCATCATATATGTGTTAGCTTTAGATTTGGTCACTATATCATCTCTGTTGATTGCTCTGTTGTATTTTCAACCTGATGTCGAACTTGCTTGATCATTGACATTGCTTCATCTATATGTTACTGCATTTGTTGTCATATTGCATTTGCACATCTCTTTGTAGTCTGCATTTGCACACTGCACTCAGGTGAAGGTTTTTATGTGTACATTTGTTTGCATTTCCCTGAGTCACTTGTATCACTCCATTGAATTGCTTGCATAGGTCTACAAGTGTTCACTTCTTGTAGTCTCTGTTCGAACCTGTTTACTTAAATCTGTTAGTCGAGTTGCACACTTGTGGTCTTCATTAGCACACCGTGCATTGTTGTCGTTGCTTGAGCATTCTGGTCTCATATGTACTGAGTTCTGATCATCTGCACTTGCATAATCCATGTCTGGACATTTGGGCTATAGTCTCAGTTGCAAGTGCATATGTTGTCTAGCTTGCATTGACATTAGTCTTGATTTCGAGTTCATCCTGGTGCATTGCCTTTGTGGTCTTCATACATGTAGTGTACGAGTCTGCTCAAATCACATGCTGGTCAGTTTGCATCTGCTTGTAGTTGTTTCTGGCTGTTCTTTGTTTCAGTGACATATCATGTGCACATCCCAGCACTTTCTGGTCGAGGCTTGTTGTTCATAATTTGAAGTCTGGTGCATTACACAGTTGTATACATGAGCTTGACAATGTTGCATTGTTTTCAGAACTGTTGTTTAACCATATATATTCGAATCTGGTTCATGTAGTCTGGATTCTTCACTGACCTGTACATGTGTTGGCCTCGTTGACTTCGACTTGGTATATTTTTGTTGCATTTGAACTGGTTTTGATGCCAGTCTCTACCTCGTTTCATTTATTTGGGTTGAATTGTTTGGCTTTGGCATATGTTGGGTTTCTGGTATTTGACATTGCTATGTTTTGGTTTGTGGCTACTTGTAACAGTAGTGTTGCAGTTTTGCCTTTGTTGGTTTGCATTGCGTTGAGGCTTTGTATTCATTTGAGTTTGCATTGTATTCGAGCTGTTGTATATGGGTATGCTTGCATCTGAATTGCGTAATTGATGCAGTTCTCATGCAAACTGGTTTCTAGTATCACTCTTTGAGCCAGAGTTCATTTTTATTTGTTGACCTCGGCTTCGATGTTTTGACTTGTTCGATTCTTTGCTTGAAACTGCTGTGACTTCGATATTTCTTTTGACCCGATGCTTGATCATTTGTGGTGTCGTAGCACTGCAGTCGTTGACATTGTTTATTTCCACTCTGTTGACTTTGGGTTTGTTGTATATATGAACTTGGTTCATATGTAGCATTGACGTGTGCATTCTAGTGCATGCCACTTTTCATTTTGAATTATGTTAGTGCCAATTGCTTTCGATTCATCGAGGCAGTTGCATACTGGTTTGCTTTTGTTTGCAATTGTGTTGAGTCATGCTAGTCGTGACTTGACCTTTGCAGCTTTGACTTACTGTAGTGGCGAAGCAGTGCACGCGTGCATGTACTGCAGCCACACAAAATTTGGTTCGATTGATCATTTTGAGATTGTCTAATTATCTATTTGATAATTAGATTCTGAGTTTCTAATTATCTATTTAATAATTGGATTTTGTTGTTAATTGCTATTTAGACAATTCTGGGGTTTTCATATTATCTTCATTGATAATCTTTTTATTTATCTTTGTTGATGATTTGAATATGCTGATTTATTGTTTAACACTATTCAGTGTTATATTTACCGTTATCCGATTTCTTGTTAAAGGATCGAATGGACGAGATTTATTGTGACTGTCGTCTATTTGCTATTTAATTATTATTGCTCCTGTGCATTAATAACTGAGTTTGAATTAGACTGACTCGTGTATATTATTTTCTTTTGAATTTAATACTCGGGTCAGACCGAGTTATTACAGGTTGTAGATATCCTGCTTTGGGTTGCTGCTTGAGCTATGAAGTCTTTTCATATCTTTTGAAGTAGTCTTCGTCATTTTGTAGTAGTCAGTGTATCTGATTTAGGTTGATATGTATTCATGTATATTAGTCGATAATGTACTTGTATATATAACTTCCAGAGTCGACAGTTGTAGTTGTATCATATGTATTGTGTCAAATGTATTGTAACTGACATCAGTTATATATATATATATATGAGACTTTTGTTATCTGTGTTCTACATCTTTAGTATCTGTGTTATTATTATATATATTGTCCTAAACTATTATGAATCATCGTAGTTCGTTTTATACTGGAATTGGGTATGTCGATTGGAGTAAATAAATAAGAGTTGAAAGATTAAAAATATATACCACTCCTATCGAGGTAACCAATACTAGTGTAAGTCCCAACTACAGATCGCCGCTCCTATCCAGCCTTATTCTTCGTAATAACAGACAGTATTTATTTTAATACTCTTTGTTATTGTGACCATAGAGGTAGGGCGTCACATTAAGCATAAACAAAATAAACATCAATGCAAACAACATACATTTCAATTAAATAAACAAACAATCGCCTTCAGCGGAATGTTATTTGCTAGCTTCCACTATGCACTCTGATCATTAACAAATTAGAAGACAACAATTTAATTCTAATTCATCTACTTATTTATAATATCCATTAAACCTCACTCTTTACAGAAGTAAGTTCCAATATTTTCAGAACAATAAGTTATATAGTATTATCAAAATATTTTTCAAATACGTCCCAATGATTATTCCTAATAATCATTTATATTCCTACTCCTAAATAGTTAACTAAATTACTAACAACTACACACCCAAGGGACGGGACTCTAGGTCATCCAGGTTAGATCTCAACTCTATACTTTTTATATTCTATAATGTTCTGAACAAAGCTCTGATACCAAGCTATAACTACAAGTCATGTCGTCTTCTAATCTAGAGAATACGGCTGGTTAAGGGCAATCAAATGTGAATATATCTTTATACTAACACTGGAACGTCTTATTAGCCTTTTTGAGGATCTGAACTAAAATTTAGACGTGTATAGTATTAATACAAAGTAATATACACATCGATTAAAATATTAAAAACGGTATATAATATAGATAAATCAGAATTAGAGTCATAGATCACAGCGGAATAATATACATCATCATATACATAATAGAATGTGAGTCTACAAAATATTAGTACTAGAGCCACATCAATATATACGTCATATCCATTGATTTGGTATCAGGTACAAAGTTAAAACTATATAATATAGATAGATGACATAAACTTCTAACTGTCAATATATACAAGTATGAAGTAAACTAAAACTATCAAAATAGTCTACTTCAATGCTAGTCCAAAATCCAAAGGTCAATGGGTCCGTGTACCTGTAAAGTCTCGGCCTGGCCCGAGTATTAAAATAATAAACGGGTCAGACTATATCTAATTAATAGGTGAGATACTAATATTATAACTTTATGACTTCAAATAATAAGCCATATAAAATATGTCGGACAAACAATCATAATAAGGCATATTAATTAAATTCACTAATTTATAAATCCATAATGACTTAACTTTAAAATAAGTCATCTCAAAGTATGCCTAAAACCCAAAAATCCAAAAAGGCATATCAAATAAATAGATATAGATATCACAATTATGACTTAACAATAACTAAATAAGTCATAAATAAAATATGCCAAAATAAATACTCAAATAAGGCATATCTAACAAATCACCATTTCATAAATACATATCAAGTCTCAATAGACTATCATCTCAAAATATGGTGATAACCAATTCAAAATTCCTCAGAGCCATAAAGGATATAGAATATCCATACCAAAAATCTCTGAAGAAATAATCATCAATAATGAAATAATAATGTTAGTCATCTATCAGTTTAATATAGTGACACGAAATCTACCGAAAGAGACCCGCTATACAGAAAGGAAGCCTTCCAAAAGAGACTGCAGATTAGGGACACCGCTCAAAGAAAAGAGCAGTCGCGTACCTAATTTGTCCTATGCAAATTTACCTTTCGAAAGAGGTAAACATAGTCTAACTGTATAAAACAGAATAAACTGATAGGTTGTAATATCTATAGACTACGATGCATGTAAAAATTTGTCTTCCGAAAGAGACAGCCGTATTTACACCATAACAAATCTTCCAAAAGAGATCTGCCTACCCAAATCTAAAAATGTATCGATTCTCAGATCGATGAAAAATGAGTTATATTCTCTCGGTGATCTATTGGTCTGAAATCCGAACACCCTAAGATAATACAACTCTAAGTGTTAATTACTGTGACTCCAGTAATCTCAAGAATTTAACTAACTGTCCCATACCAGATAGTAAATTCAAGTATTTACTAAAAGCTAGTAATTTCCACTTTAGACTCTATTTAACAAATTATAATAATAACCGAAAGAATTATACAAAGTGTTCCATACCACCCGAGAATTCAATCGTTTATTAAAATTCTTTATTTCATAGAAAAGCACCAAATTCAATAGGAACACAAGTGAAAGCATTAATTTTTCGAAATCAATGTTTCCAAAAGTCATCAAGGAAATACCAAAATGGTATATAATTAGCCAAAGGCTAAACACAATTAAAGCCAATAATAGGTTATAGTTTGAAAGAAAGTAATACAAATTTTATTATATAAGAATGATTTTTAAATTGCTTTATCTATACTTTACTTTCACATTTATCACTTTTAAAATCCAATAACTCATATATAAAAAGAAAAAAGTTAGAAAGTTTTAAGTCTTAAAATAAGTTTTCTTTATTAGGTCTTTGAATCAAAACACTATTTAAGTAATTGATAATTCACTTTATTTCAAATCAATATAGATATTTATAATATTACTTCATGAACACATTAAAACCATAAACTATTTGTAAACTTAAAATTCCTTATTACATTTATTTTCAAAACAAAGCTTTACTTTTCATAATTGATAACTTACCTTATTTTGAAAATCTATTTAAATATATATACATACAAATAAAGATATAATTTTCCAAAGGCTTTAAAACTCTTTCTAAAATCATTTAAATATCTTTTATAGCTAAAATTATTTGAAATTGAATTTATTACTTTCATAATCAGTTTTCTAAAATAATGCTATATCTTATCTTTTACCTCTAAAGCATTTCCAAAATTTTATACTGATAAATAAAAATTTTAAAAATATTTAGTAAATAAATATTACCTATCTTTGAAAGTTTTACTTTGAAATTTTAAAATAAACAATAAGTTAAGAGGATGATATAATCTAACTATATATTTTATAAACTAAATTCCAATAAGTATCAATAAAATCTCATTTTTGAAATTCATTTAAAAGCATTTAAATAATTCAAACAATAATCCAACGAAAATTCAACATCTTGAGCCAATATCGCTCTTTAAAATATAATTTCATAATATAGAATTGTTTATCAATCTGAGTTGCTTTCTGGCAAACTCCGATTATACAATGATGTAGGTATTTTCAACCATCAACCAAATTTACAGGGAATAATATAAATTTTAACATATAATCTTATTTTAACCATTTAACTCATTTGTAACTATTGATTCAAATCCAATAATTCAAACATTCTATTCAACCAATTCAAGCATCAACCAATTCAAACTACATCATCAAAATTTTATTTTAATTCTATCATTCCCTTCCAATCATTAATGTAATCCCAAACAAAGCATACATACGGAATAAACTTGCATAGATATAGGCGTGTGAGTTATAAGATAACTCACTTTAGTCGTATGTTTGCAGCCATTATTAAATTTGTCATCGTTGTTGAAGACATGACGTGAATTGCTGCAGTGCTATAATTGAAATCTTATCGTTGCTAGACCTGAGCCAATCTCCACATCCACATCGTAGCCAAGACCATCAATCCCTCATGCTGGCATCGCGACTACCATAGGTCAGTACTCATCGCTTGTTGCCTTAAAGCTCATGCACGCACCACCATTACTCGATTAGGTCAAAGCTCAGGTCATGTCGCAGCGCCGTTTGCCTCGCCAGATCCCTCATCGCACACGAACAGGTCGTGACGCCCAAGGCGACCTCACCATCGGCGTCGCTTGCAAGTACGCAGAACCCTCGATTGCCACGAATCAATTTATTTTTTTTACGAAAAGAATTAGTCGTGATTTTTTGAATTAGTGTTATTTGATTTAGGGATTTTGAAATATGGAGATATCGCAAACGTGCTTTTATTATTTTTGATTTTGCAATAGAAAAAAGGCTAGGTTTTGGTTTTAGGAGAAAATGGAAATGGGCTTGAGTGGGTTGGTTTAGCTTTAGGCCCTTGTTTTAATTAATTAGTTTTTCTTTTCTCTTTAGCAACTATTTTCATTAATTTGTGAATCTATTATAGTCTAATTAAATCATTGAAACTTATTTACACTTTATTCTGCAAATTATATTTCAATAACTAAATCATTTTATTTGATTTAGTCATTATTTTTATTTAATTATCCATCGAACCGATATAAATAAATTTATTCATCTTCGTCAATTTATCAGTTTACACTTTTATCTACCAAATATAATTTGATAATTACACGATTTCATTCAATCCAATATTATTTCGCTCTCTTTAATTATTTAACAGCTTAACACAATAAATCTTATTAAAACATTTTTATTTAAATTTTAACTAATTCGATTTCTTTTATTAAATTAACTTTAATCAAGTAAGAATTTATTTCCAAAATAATACTTATGAAAAATCAAATTCAACACTTCTATTTTAATCAAATTAGTTTAATATTAAGGTTTCGAAAATAGGGTTGTTATAGTACTATTCTTTTGATATTGTATATTACCGTTCTGCTAGTGAGATTCTGATATTGTGTTCCTTCTCCCTTATTCTATTCGTTTTCTTTTTTATTTAACCCTAACTATTTGCACTTGGGTGCTCGGCATGTGAATACCGTGGATGTATTAGTATCGACATTCGGGGTTTGAAAAGGCGGGTCGTCATATCAATACCGATTATGTTTAGCATCAATGCTGCCTAATGGCATTCTTTGAAGGTTGATATCTTGCAACATCAAAGGGAGGTGGCATCATCTATAATTCAACATCAATCCTTGTCCTAATGAAGTGTGGCATTGGCTTCCTACGACATCATTCATCGGTGATATGCGATATAGAAGAAATGCGACATCGATGATATAGAACATCTCCGAGCATGCCGATGACTTGCGATACGCTTTTTTTCGACATCATCACTTCCTTGATGATATGTGGAATTGATGGTATGCAACATCATTGTAGGATTAGATGTCCTTTCACTTGTTATTCTTCGATATTGGCTTTTATGTCGAAGAGGGGTGGTATCCTTCCTTTCATTGATTCAAAATCCCCTTCGTCTTTGGCTGCGACATCCTTTGATTTTGGCATTCTTGATGTCGGCCTGCCCTTATGCCTTTAGAATCATGAATGTTGGTAACATTTGCCTCCCTAGTATGAAGGAAACATTGACTTTTCAAGTCATTGCTTGAATTTGATGCTTGCCGACTATTGGTTTTCTTTTTCAGATATGACCGTTCATTTAAATCTATTCCGATGGTGACTGTATTTCTTCTTCTCTATAAATACTTGAGCTTCTTCATCCTTTCTTCTTTTTCCGGTAACTCAAAGTTCAAGCAAAAAATTTAAAATACACAAATTTACCCAACAACCTTCAATCTTTCGACATTAAACTTTAAATCAAGGTATGAATTTTATTTTAATTGATTAAGTCAACAAGTTAAATTAAGAAATTTAATTCCCTAATTGCTACTAGGGTTTTAATGAGGGGTTTTTGATTTCGAATTGACACATAGAGTTTATCAACTAATTCTAACCGTTAATCTTTGAATTATTAATTTAATCATAAACTTGTTATGCTTATGAACAATTTTAACTTCAAATTACCATGTTGCTAGGGGATTTAATCAGTTAATTAAAGTTGGGTGATATCAATTCAAAGGCCTGGATCTCTAGTTTTTTACAAAGTGAATAGCCGATGGTGAACCCGAAACCCGTTATTAACTTGTTTGATTTTGAAGATAATGCCTTATGAAATTGGTCTGATGTTTGATTTCAAATAACTTTACCTTTTCGTTATTATTTCGATAACCAGTTCAATGTCTAGAAGTTATTATAATGCGAAATCCCTACCATGTCAGCAAACAACTGGGGTGTGACAACCATTATTTTGTTCGACATCAAGTTAAAATGGTTGTCTTATGAATTCAATATCCTTATTATATGTTATTATTCTTTTTCAACAACTATTTTACATGCTATGGCTTAAATTTTATACGACATCACTAACTTATGTTGTAGTTATCATATAGCAAATTAATGAACCACTCATGCGTTCGATATCCTTATGAGCTCATTAATTAGTTAAAGTATTCTTAGTCCATCCCGACATTGTTCATTAGTTTTGCTTCTCCCATTTTGACACTGGGTCATCATTACGACATCATTCTATTGTTTTTGATAGCAGCCACAAATGTGACATCCTAAAAATTCAACCCCAACTTATTGATTCAAATGCCATTTAAGATACATTTTGGATGGTATTTCAATTAGATCTCTTTTTATAAATTCATTATTCTATAATGGATCTAACAATATTTTCCTTCTTTTAATTGACTATGAATTTCCTAATGTTTTATGAATTCTATGTGGATTATTCAATGGTGAAAGGCCTGTCGTAAATGTAATAGCGAAACATGAACTTTAACACTTTAATGTTATGGCTTGAGTAATTTTTAACTACCTCTCATGAGCATTCTAAATTTTGCAAAATATTTAATACTTCCCAGACTTTGTATAATATCACTTAGCAGACAAATGGAAAGTAAGAAAGTAAGTGAGAGCTCTAAGCCATCTTCCTCTGTCAAGAAAGGAGATTATCATCTCAACCAATCATACATTACCACTCAGGAAGAAGTGGACACCATCCTTCGAAAATTTGGTATTATGAACATAGAAGCCATGCCTACCAGTCTCTTTGGTAGGTTAGACAACCCTTCAGAAGGGTTCTTTATCTTTGCACCTATTTATGTTTGGCACTTAGGGTATGTAAGGACCCGATTCTTCGACTTTCGAAAATCGACATCGATACGTCCACTCTATCAACTGCCGAGCAACCGAATGCCGGAAAACCGAATTCTTAGGGTTTAAAAGAAGAGATAGAAGAAAAGATAGAAGAAAAAGAAAAGAAGAACAACAGAACAACAACAGAAACAGAAACAATATCAGAATCTCACATATCGCAGCATAACAATATATAATAAATAATCACTAGTCTTTTATAAACAAAGAATTATATCAGTTTATACATACATCAATCAGAGTCAATATACAACTCAATACAACAATGGACAGTTATATAACTTGTCCTCATACAGAATACACAGCGGAATAAATAAACAAATACGGATGATACGTTACGCCATCCAGCTTGCTTCCAAAGCTCCAGAATATCCAGAATATCCTGATAACATAACTCTAGGCTGCCCGTGTGGAAAATAATGGGCACCCAGAGTTTAGAAGGGAAACAATAAACTCCGAGTCAGTCATGGTGACTGGTGTGAGATCGTAAAACAGTTATTTTTCACAAGGAAAATAAAACAGATTCGCAATGCTTTTGGAAAATGAAACTACCATAATACCTCCCGCCACACACACAATGCAAATGCAGAATTGGAGGAGATTTCTTCTTATGATAGTCAAAGATGCTTACTACGCAAAAATCAAATCTTTTTTATATTATTATTAGTGCATAGTGTAGAAAAATTTCGAAAGTACAATATAAATCTTAGCCAGCATAGGCATTCTGCACTTATGCCTACTATAGCTACCATGTTCAATAGCAGGTTACCGCCACATTCCATGGCAGGTAATACAACTAAAACCGTACAAGTCACGTATTGTTTCTTTGGATTTCCAACAAATGGTCAGGCCAAGGAACTTCCAATTCCACGAAGGAACGCCCCTGGAATGACGACCCGAGAAATAACCTAACATTACGGTTAGATCTCTGCCAACACAAGGCAGGGTTACCCCTAACTGGGTAACTACTGACACGAATATGTCATCCCCCGATCGTAACCGATCTATATCCGAGGATCCTCGATTTCCAACAACCACATAAGAATAATAGTGCAGCAACCACATAGGTTAAGTATCTGGGCTCCATACCATGATACCACCTCTATCCAGAAGGAATGACATACACTAAAGGGGCTCCACCCCCTAATAACCTTGCCGCATCATTCCTGTTTTGACCATTTCCGGGGTGTGAGGCTCGACGAAGTCTCGTCCACAAAGCTACGCTTTGTCACAAAGCCATGCTTCGGGTCAAACAAATGATCAAAGAAATGATCACAAAGATAAATGATCAAACAATTGATCCTATCACAAATGATCAAACAACGATCATTTCACAGCAACACTCAGCATGCCACGTTACCAAATTGGGAGTATATCGCTGATAAATTTCAACTACATAACCTCTTAGCTCGTACGTCTCAGAGAAGGGTGTTAAGCTAAGAGAATAAATTCTCCGCCACCAACAGAAATGTATTTGAAAGAAATCAGCTTTATATCTCAATTTGTAACGTCAGACACACAACCATACAAGTCTGTTCCGGGATCGAACAGAACCGAAGGCACTTCTCATGAAGCCCTTGCAAATCCGGATAATTTTCTAATCACGTCCGGACTTCCCGTCACTAAGGGTGATAAAACCTCTAAATCGGAGATCAGCCGATGTAGAGTAACTCGACGATAATCCTTCCGTTTTCAAAAATATCCGGTCTTCAACACCGATCATCAAATGCAATTCATAACGACGTATCACATATTCGGAATGGGTTATACGACCCCATGGTCCTTTCCCGGCTAACCCGAATAGTGAGCGCTTATTCAAAAATAAGTGTGGCATTCAAATTCATCTAATTCACAACAAATACCCATTCAAGGTAATTATTGATAGTCGGTTATTTAACAATCAATAAAGATGCGCAACATCATCAGATTCCAAATAATTTTCCAAATTATTTACTTTCCAAAATATCTTTACAAGATATATAATTTCCACACTTAACCGTTTGAAAACAAATTTCAAATATTCACTTTTCGATTTATCTTTACAAAGATAAATTCTCAAAAACGTTTCATTTCATATTGGAAAAACATTTCCATACTTATTTAATAATAATAAGTAATTCACAAATCTATTTATTTTCAACACTTGGAAAATATTCGATATACTTAAATCAATATTAAGTATAAATTTCATTCTTTAAGGAAATCTATTTACTATAGCAACATCTATTTGAGTCAAAACGAATGTTACGTAAAACATCGTTACGACGACTCAAAAATCACTAGTATAGGGATTCGAAATTAAGATAGATATGTAAATCCCAATACTAGATAAAAACATTTCCTTTCGGAAATTAAGATAGATATGTAACGACCCCAGTTTTAAAGACGAATTTAATTTGAAATTAAATTTAATTTTTGGATTAAATTATGGATTTGTTTAAACTTTTCAAATTTTATAAGGAATAGATATAATTATTTGCTTTTGAATTTGAATTGAAACTCAAAATAAATGTTTTCAATTGAATTGGATTAGAAATAAAATTTTGATTGGAAAGTTAAAATATATTCAAAATGAATTTTCTTTAAAAGATAATAAAAGCATAAGTAGATGAACAAAAGAAAGTATAAAACAAAACATACAAGAACCTGGAAATTAACTCGGCAAAACAAAAATATCTACAAAACAAAACTGCAAATAAACATACATAAACAAATGGTATAAGTTACAAACAAAAATAGGACATAGCAATTAATGCAAGACATCCCAAATACACCAAAAATAATCTCTTCAGCCACCCTATTTACATCATCCAAGACAAGAAATACAAGGTAAGGGACAAGAAAATAAACAAAGCAAGAGTTGTACATACAAAATTGTACAAAGCAAGGAAAACTGTACAAAACATAATGTAAATAGCATAGTTGAAAACAAAATAGGACATGCATTAAATGCCACATTTCCTCAACATGACTTGAAATCATCTCAACCGAAACTATCTTGGCTTAGTCAACAAGAAGAAGAAAAAATAATAATAAAAGGTATCTGATCAAAGAAATTGTTGTACCAGATAGTATCCTTCTCCTATATACAAACTGTTCTTCTATATATGTAAGCAATTCATCCTATTTCATTCGTTCAGTAAGAAAGTTTAAACAAACAAAGGAAAATACAAACAATATCATCAACAAAATCTGAAAGCAAATAACAAAAGAAAAGAAAAGTAAAGAAGAAAGGAAGACTGCAGTTTTCATAAACAAAGGGATTCTCTGTTTTAAAACATTTCAAGAAAAGCAAAACAAGATTCAATCTGCAACAACAATTGCTCTCTGTTTTTCAAAACTGAAGGTGAGCAAACCATAAATCCTTAAAATCTGATATATATATTTTTCCTGTGATGATTGTTGAAGTTCTGCTATAAGTATAATATGCATGAATGTATGTGTACAAAGATATACTTCTCTGTTGTGTTACAGGCTCTGGCTCACCCAAGAAATTTCATGTTTCTTTGAATAATGACATTTAGATCATGGTGTTTGAATGAGAGTTGTTCACAATCATGTAAAGTCAGTTTTAAAAATAATATTAGGTATCAAAATTAAATAAATACTTTGAAGACGACAGTTTACAGTAGCCTAATAAATACATCAGTAAAAAAAAAATCAAACATGTTAGTTTTGAAATCTGATTGTACAATCACGTTCGTATTGCAAAGTAAGGATTTTTAGTGGAAATTTCGTGATTTATAAGTAAGAAAATATAGTGAATTTCTTGGATGACTGGATTTTGAGTTTTCATGCATTTTTGGCAATCGACGAAGTACGGGGGGTCGGGGTCATGGCGAAGGGTAGCTTGGGTGACGAGGATTCACGGAAAAATACTCACGAAATCTTCTGATAAGCGTGGTGACTGCGGTGGATCGAAGTAGGGTTTAGGACCCAGTTTGGCTCGTCGAGGTTTAGGGTGGAAATGCGGGGTCACAGATGGACTAATGGCGATCGGACTGGGGGGTTTTGAGGCGGCATGGGGTGGCGCAGCTATGGGTGGAGTGGCATGATCTCTGGTGAACCATGGGGTTGCCGGCGTGGTGGTTTCAGGCGCAGTTTTAGTTTCAACTTTGAGTTATTATACTCGATTTTGATTCATGACCATATTGGATCACCTGGGTGGTCGGAGACGTCTGGTGGATTGAGGGTGACGTGCCGGAGATCTTTGAGTTGGTTGGCGATGTTACGGTGGGGTGTACACGTGCACCGTGAAATGTCGTGTATCTGGGTTTTCGAAATTGGGGAAGATGAAGTTTTGAGAAGAAAAAAGATGTTCGCGTTCGCACTCGAGTGCCTTGCAAGAACGACTCGAAGCAGACGAGGTCGTGGCTTTTCCCGGGTTTGAACTCGGGGAGAGTGCGTTGTTACTCGAGTTAACAGGAAGAGGCTCGAACAGTTTTGAAATGGGTTTAAGCCTAAACAAATTTTAAGTTATAATATTAAACAAGCTAATTAGTATTTTAACGTGAGTTAAGGGTTAAAATTAATTAACGATTAAAACTTTTTATTATAATAATAAATTGGTACATCTGATTTAAATTAATCAGTTGATTTATAAATTCACTTGTGAATGTTTAGATCCTATTGAATGTTGAATTGTTTGATATTTCCTGATTGTGATGATTTGTGATACACCCTGATTTATGTTGTGATCTGTAGTTTACTTACCTGTGATATATATCTGTGATCTGTGAATGAACGATAAGCGTATAGTTTATATCGCTTATCAACTATATCCTGTATTTTGTTATGTGATGATTGATGTTGCACTATTGTGTGTAAAACCCCTAGACCACACTGTTACACACACAAATATGGATTTCACGTGGAAATCGGTTAAGTCACAGATAATTTAAATTTGATGTTTTTAAAATTAAAATTTTTATTTCAATTGATTTTGAAATTGGAAATTTGAGTTTAAAGTGAAAAGCTTTTGAAATAGAATTTCAAATATAAAAGTTATTTTGAATAACTTAATCGAGTTTTGAAAATTTAAATAATTTGATTTAAATTCGAATTCAAGTTTGAAAATGAATCCTATGATTGGGAACTAGGGATTAAAGGTGATATAAATGTGTTTATATAAAGTTAAACCATTTAAAAGTATAAGTTGGGAATTTAAATTTAACCCAAGGATTTCAACTCGTATGAATGAATCAGATTTCCAAATTGAAGACTGTTGTTTTAAAAGAATAAAAGCTTTCAGCTAAGAAGTGAAATTCCAGTTTAAATTAAAGGAATTTCAAGTGAATTGAAAAATGGATTTTACAAGTTATGAATGAATTCTTTTTGAAAGCTATGAATTAAATCTGTCTATTTTTAATAGATTTAAAATGATGATTTATTTAACCCATTCGAAAAATGAAATTGTTTTGAAAGCTATTAGTTAAATCTTTGATTTAAAGATTTAATGAATTAATTAAACTGAAATGGAAATCGATTTGGAAAATCTGTGAATGAATCTTTGTGAAATTAAGTGAACTTTGTGAATTGAATCTTTTTGTTTAAAGGATTAAAATGGTAATTTGATAAACCATTTGTAAAGAAAGTTTGGGTTTAAGTTGTGACTTAATTGAAATCCCAATATCCATATGTTTTTAAATATTTCGCTCACTATTCGGGTTAGCCGGGAAAGGACCTTTGGGTCGTATAACCCATTCCGAATTAGTGATACGACGTTATGGATAGCATTGAAGACCGGTGGTGAAGACCGGATATTTTCGAAAATGAAAGGACAACCTGTCGAATGTCTCTGCACCGAGTTGCTCCGGTATAGAGATTTATATCACTCTTTTTGTGATGGGAAGTCCGGACGTGATTGAAAATTATCCGGAATTGCAAGGGCTTCGTGAGAAGTGCCTTCGGTTCTGTTCGATCCCGGAACAGACTTGTATGGATTGTATGTCTGACATTACACTTTGAGATATAAAGCCGATTTCTTTCAAATACATTTCTGTTGGTGGCGGAGAATTTATTCTCTTAGCTTAACACCCTTCTCTGAGACGTACGAGCTCAGAGGTTATGTAGTTGAAGTTATCAGCGATATATCCCAATTTGGTAATGTGGCATGCTGAGTGTTGCTGTGTGATGATCAGTGTTTGATCATTTGTGATATGATCATTTGTTTGATCATTTATCTTTGTGATCATAGGTTGATCATCTGTTGACCCAAAGCGTGGCTTTTTGAAAAAGCGTAGCTTTGTGGACGAGACTTCGTCGAGCCTCACAACCCGGTAATGGTCGAAACAGGAATGTTGCGGCAAGGTTTTCAGGGGTAGCTCCCCTAGGGTATGACCATTCCTTCTGGAAAAGGGTAGTATCATGGTATGGAGCCCAGATACTTACTCATGTGGACACACTTTATTTACTGTGTGATGTTGGTTAGAGAGCTCTCGGTTAAAGGTCCCAAAGGACCGGGGGTGGCATATCTGAGGTTTCTTTTATCCCTTGGGAAAAGGGGTTGCCGGCCTTGTTTGGCAGAGAACAGTTGGTTCTCGAAGCGTCCCGCCAGAGGCGTTTCTTTCGTGGAATAGGAAGTTCCTTAGCCTGACCATTTGTTGGAAATCCATCTTCCAAATACGAACCTTGTACGGTATTAGTTGTAGAACCTGCCATTTACTTATGGTGGTCACCACTGTTTAGATGGTAGCTATAGTAGGCATAGTTCGAAATGTCTATGCTGGCTAAGATTGATATTTTACTTTCGAAATTTTTTCTGCACTATGCACTAGTAATAATATCCAATGATTTGTTTTGCGTAGTAATCATCTTTGACTATCATAAGAAGAAATCTCCTCCAATTCTGCGTTTGCATTGTGTGTGTGGCGGGAGGCCTTATGGTAGTTTCATTTTCTAAAAGCATTTCGAATTGACTTTAAAATCCTCTTGTTGTTTGTTTTTAAAGATAAACTGTTTTGTTTGCTCACACCAGTCCCATGACTGACCCGGAGTTTATTGTTTCTTTCCTAAACTCTGGGTGCTCAAAATTTTTCTACACGAGCAGTCTAGAGTTTGGTTTTTCAGTTATTCAGATTTAGTAGATCATCTGGAGTTAGTTCAGTCTTTGGATATGGATTGCACTTGTTTATCTGGGTGCAACGATGATGGTGGATTGAGCTAGGAGTTTTGGAGCTTTGTCTTTGGAGCTTTGGATCAGAGTTGCAGTATTGGATTCTATGAAAACTCATCTTATATATTGTGTCATATTCCGCTATATCTTGTATATGTATATTCTCTGATGTTGATGATTATCATTGTATCAGATTGATGTATTGGATATTGTATTCAGGTTGTATCAATGATATCATCTTTTATTTCTGCTGTGTTGTTTATCATTTAATGTTGTTGCAAGCTCCCGCGATACGAATTTGATGTTGTTATCGGACATCGAGTTTGGGTCGTGACAATCATTTACTACAACAACAGTGTTATAGTCTATCATTTCCTCATATTACTCGAAAACGTCTATTTCAACAATAAATGTTGAAATCTATGGTTTCGATAGTTAATACATTTTAAAACATCGTTAAATCGTTTTCATTCTATTCCAATATCACTTTCCCAAAAACAGATCCATTTTACTTAATAATATATTCACTATCCAAAATCGTGAATATACTTCACTAACCAAATTTCACTATTTTCTACACATTCTATTCCAAGAATTATCCACTATCCAAAATCATGGATAAAATTCCCTTAATAATTTTCTATATTAAATTCATCAAATTTAATTGATTTTCGGATTTATAAAACAACGTTTATAAATTCCATTTTTATTTTATAACAACTTCGATTAAATACTTATAATTCATTTATTTTACAAAATTGTTTCCATTTATAAGTTCACAATTTATAAATTTCATTCACTTATAAATTCTTAAAAATTCATTTTAACGCTTATAAAAACTCGTTTTATAATCCCAATATTTTAAAGTTATAAATATCAATTTTTTACATCTTTTAAATAAACCATTTATAATACTTTAAAAATCTCAATTTAAACCATTTTATAAATAAATCAACTTTTATTTCAAAAATCACACTTTGATTTTTATTTCACAAAAATCTTAACTTTTATAACTTTAAAATTTTAACGTTTATAAATCAATTCAAAAATTCAATAAAACATCTACTTTCAAAAATCACTTTAAAATCCTTTTAAAGTAAAAGTCGTTATTTTTAAACTTCAAAACTGAATCCGATGATGCAACATCACCAATTAGTCAATCACAACAACAAACATCATATATCAATATGATAACAGAATAAACATCAATATCTGTAAATAAATAAATACTGGTGAGGAATCCAGTTGGATCCCTCCAACCTGTTTCCCTGCATCCACAGACATTAGCACAATACCCATTCCACTTCGAGGTGGAATATCGCGGTATATGGGTTTTATAAAAATATCATCCGCTTACTAACGGCGCAATAGGGTCTCATCCGCTATACAATGCGGGAAATCAATCAATCCAATATATACATATGCCAATATGTATATATTGTTATATATATATATAGATATATCCTACTATATCTAATATCACAAATCCAAACAGTCAATCAATCAAATCAATAACTGTAATATTAAATTTTCTTTCGAGTGAGAAAATCTCACCTTTGCTTTTTATTTTGCAATCCCACTTCGATTCCAATTTGGTTTTCACGATCTTTTGACCTTGTATAAATATTGTACAATTTATTAATATTCAATATAAATCGAATAATCTACTTTTCGTTTTGATAGTTTTAATTAACCATTTTCTCCTCTTATAATTTTATTTAACTACAATTAAATTTTAAAACTAAATTTTCTTGTCTGATATATACACACTTTTAAATTTTAAAACAGTCCAGATTTAAAACTTTATACATACATATATACTTACTGTTTCTCTATGTAGATATAACTAAACTGTTGTTTATATATAATATTTATTTTTAATTCCAAAAATCAATTACTGTTTTTATAAAAATCTACTGCACATAATTTTTTTTCTTTAAATTTAAATCAAATCAAAAATTCCCAAAAATAGACTAAATACCTTACTTCACTGCCGATCGCCCTGTCGCCTTTGCCTCGCGTGCCTCACATCGACAAACCCAGAAATCACGACACCGCCCTTCGAACAATCGTCGCTGCTCCACCATCGCAACCTCGACTTACGTGCACGCGAACGCCCCACTTTCAACTACTCGTGACTTGCCAATTTCATCGAACCCCCACTGCGCGCGACCCTCAGCACTAACCCCGACTTTGCACCCCAGCCTCGAATCGCCTAACCACAACGCGACGATCCCTAGCTCTGGTCGAGTCGCCCGCCTTCTCCATTGTTTCTTCGCCGAGCTCTCGAACTGGCGGCAGACAATATGTCGCGATTCCCCAAATCTCTCGATCGTCGACTTCGAAGCGTTCGAACGGAGAGGGATTTGAGAAGGGGACTCGCGATTTCAGCTGCCTCGTCTTATTGTTTTGTTTATTTTTTTATAATTTACGAATAAATTTGAAAGAGGGAGGAATGCGGTTTTGAAATGAGGAAGAAGGCTCGGCTATTCGATTTATACTTCAACCATTTTATTTTGTTTTGAATCTGAAGAGGAGTAACGAAGGTACAGAGGCATGGTTATCACGTTTTCTTTCGTGATATTTGGTGTGAATTTAGGCACGAGGTTAGGGACGCTGTCGTTTGTTTTTAATTTTAAATTTAAATTTAAACTCAATTTGTTTCGATACAACTTCCAACGCGTTTACGTGTCGTATTCTCACATAACAACGCCAAATGCAAAATTTGAAATCTGGTAATAATTCAATATTACGGACCCAATGGAACTGGTTTCGTCGAATTCCGAGACTGTGCGAAAAATAACTATTTTTAAATATCGGTTCGAACAATTAAATTCAAAACTGAGCAAAACAGTTTATAATTCAATTCTGAAAGTTCGATTATCTTCAATATCATCGATGTGAATTTTTCACGCCTTTGAAATATTTTTAATCGGCTTAAATTTGAAGATTCAAATTTTTATTCAACTTACAATAGATTAAATTTTATAATTTAATTGCCAAATCCAAAGTTATATTGGGGATTCAAATTAAATCATCGTTCAAATATTTAAAATTAATTAAATATTTTCAATTTAATTTATTCAAAATTCTGGGTCTTTACAATCTTCCCTCCTTAAAAGAATTTTGTCCCGAAATTACAAGTTAGGAAAAAAAGGTCCTTAACTCGTCTACTATTTTTCACAATTCAATAGTTTTATCAATTTTTTCAAAACAAATCTTTCTACTAAAGATTCGTTATTAATTCAACTAAATTTCCAACTTCAATTATAAGTTTCAAACAACGTTGTTTTACTTCTCATTTCAAATTTAAATTCAAATTCAAATTTTAAACTTTCAAAATTTTCTCAAAATTTTCTAACACTCGAAATTTTAGAAAAATTTCGCCAGCGTCTCCTTTGCGCGGCTAACACGGCACGACTACAAAACGTCCCTACGGACTCTCAGATTTCAAAAAGAAAAGAAAAGTCCAAGCGGCTAGACAAGAAAATCATCAAATCTCATATCGAAATTTAAATACTTACCTTTTGTCGAGCAATTCAAATTTATCTTCAAAATTAAAATCCCAATTTCTTTAATACACCTGTATACTATTTAACAATCATATCTAATCTATTTCAAACCCATTTTGCACATTTCATTACAAAATTTCCAATATATACTTCTTATACATTTTTACCTCACTATTGAAGTTACATATCTATTTTCATTCAATTTTACATTTCAAATTCCATTTGAATTCAATTCACAATTTCAATTCAATTTGGATTTAGTTTACCTCTGAATATTGAATTTATCAATCATCTTTCATTTATAACTGCATTATTTTAGATTAGTTCCCATTACTAATTTATTACAAATTCTAATCCACTTTATTTAAATTTGTCTTCAACATTCAGTTTCAATTTTATTCACTTACACTTGTAAATTCCATTCATTTGAAAATTTATTTCTACTTACTTGAATTTATTTGAAATTTCGAACTATTCTTTTATTTAGTTCACAATTCAAGTTTCAATTTAACTAATTCAACTTCTATTTCATGAATTTATTAATTATCAAGGTAGTTTATTCGAATTCAATCCATTTTATTTATTTTTCTCAGGTTTGGATTTTATTCCACTTGATTCAAGTCTCATTTCATTTTTCAATTTCAATTCATTTATTTACAAATGTTATCTCATTTGTTCATTCACAAACACAATTTAATTTCATTTAACTTAATTCCAATCAAATTTCAAATATGTTATAAGTTATTAACCTGTTCACATTCCATTATTGAATTTTGTTGCAAATATTCTTCTGAAACTCTATTTCAGATTAAAAATCACATTTATATTTCATATTCACAAATCCTATTTGTATATGGATTCTATTTCTTAATTCTTTGTTTTTTTTATTTCAATTTCATATATAATTTCCACATATATATCAATGATGATAATTAACATCATCACTTCCTAACAACCATGCATCCATATATCATAATAATTTATAGAAAATTATTTCTTTTATATACAAAAAAAATAGTTTTAGGTAAAATTATCTCATTTACCCTATTCAAAAACAATACTGTGTCGGTTTATCTTGTTTAAGAGTTTAGAAACCCCTATCGATTTCAGTTAGCTAGACTGCACCGACCAGAATCTATAAACAATCAACCGATAAGTCAACACAATACAAAACAATTTCATATTCACTAACAAATACGCGCTCATATCTATTATTACACTCAACTCATTCTAGAGTACTACTGACTCTATCTCTAATGAGTAACACCCAACAGAGCAGGGTTGTCGCTTAACCATATGCTCTGATACCACGTTGTAAGGACCCGATTCTTCGACTTTCGAAAATCGACATCGATACGTCCACTGTATCAACTGCCGAGCAACCGAATGCCGGAAAACCGAATTCTTAGGGTTTAAAAGAAGAGGTAGAAGAAAAGATAGAAGAAAAAGAAAAGAAGAACAACAGAACAACAACAGAAACAATATCAGAATCTCACATATCGCAGCGGAACAATATATAATAAATAATCACTAGTCTTTTATAAACAAAGAATTATATCAGTTTATACATACATCAATCAGAGTCAATATACAACTCAATACAACAATGGACAGTTATATAACTTGTCCTCATACAGAATACACAGCGGAATAAATAAACAAATACGGATGATACGTTACGCCATCCAGCTTGCTTCCAAAGCTCTAGAATATCCTGAATATCCTGATAACATAACTCTAGGCTGCCCGTGTGGAAAATAATGGGCACCCAGAGTTTAGAAGGGAAACAATAAACTCCGAGTCAGTCATGGTGACTGGTGTGAGATCGTAAAACAGTTATTTTTCACAAGGAAAATAAAACAGATTCGCAATGCTTTTGGAAAATGAAACTACCAAAAGACTTCCCGCCACACACACAATGCAAACGCAGAATTGGAGGAGATTTCTTCTTATGATAGTCAAAGATGCTTACTACGCAAAAATCAAATCTTTTTTATATTATTATTAGTGCATAGTGTAGAAAACATTTCGAAAGTACAATATAAATCTTAGCCAGCATAGGCATTCCGCACTTATGCCTACTATAGCTACCATGTTCAATAGCAGGTTACCGCCACATTCCATGGCAGGTAATACAACTAAAACCGTACAAGTCACGTATTGTTTCTTTGGATTTCCAACAAATGGTCAGGCCAAGGAACTTCCTATTCCATGAAGGAACGCCCCTGGAATGACGTCCCGAGAAATAACCTAACATTACGGTTAGATCTCTGCCAACACAAGGCCGGGTTACCCCTAACTGGGTAACTACTGACACGAATATGTCATCCCCCGATCGTAACCGATCTATATCTGAGGATCCTCGATTTCCAGCAACCACATAAGAATAATAATGCATCAACCACATAGGTTAAGTATTTGGGCTCCATACCATGATACCACCTCTATCAAGAAGGAATGACATACACTAAAGGGGCGCTACCCCCTAATAACCTTGCCGCATCTTTCCTGTTTTGACCATTTCCGGGGTGTAAGGCTCGACGAAGTCTCGTCCACAAAGCTACGCTTTGTCACAAAGCCATGCTTCGGGTCAAACAAATGATCAAAGAAATGATCACAAAGATAAATGATCAAACAATTGATCCTATCACAAATGATCAAACAACGATCATTTCACAGCAACACTCAGCATGCCACGTTACCAAATTGGGAGTATATCACTGATAAATTTCAACTACATAACCTCTGAGCTTGTACGTCTCAGAGAAGGGTGTTAAGCTAAGAGAATAAATTCTTCGCCACCAACAGAAATTTATTTGAAAGAAATCAGCTTTATATCTCAATTTGTAACGTCAGACACACAACCATACAAGTCTGTTCCAGGATCGAACAGAATCGAAGGCACTTCTCACGAAGCCCTTGCAAATCCGGATAATTTTCTAATCACGTCCGGACTTCCCATCACTAAGGGTGATAAAACCTCTAAATCGGAGATCAGCCGATGTAGAGTAACTCGACGGTAATCCTTCCATTTTCAAAAATATCCAGTCTTCAACACCGGTCATCAAATGCAATTCATAACGACGTATCACATATTCAGAATGGGTTATACGACCCCATGGTCCTTTCCCGGCTAACCCGAATAGTGAGCGCTTATTCAAAAATAAGTGTGGCATTCAAATTCATCCAACTCACAACAAATACCCATTCAAGGTAATTATTGATAGTTGGTTATTTAACTATCAATAAAGATGCGCAACATCATCAGATTCCAAATAATTTTCCAAATTATTTACTTTCCAAAATATCTTTACAAGATATATAATTTCCACACTTAACCGTTTGAAAACAAATTTCAAATATTTACTTTTCGATTTATCTTTACAAAGATAAATTCTCAAAAACGTTTCATTTCATATTGGAAAAACATTTCCATACTTATTTAATAATAATAAGTAATTCACAAATCTATTTATTTTCAACACTTGGAAAATATTCGATATACTTAAATCAATATTAAGTATAAATTTCATTCTTTAAGGAAATCTATTTACTATAACAACATCTATTTGAGTCAAAACGAATGTTACGTAAAACATCGTTACGACGACTCAAAAATCACTAGTATAGGGATTCGAAATTAAGATAGATATGTAAATCCCAATACTAGATAAAAACATTTCCTTTCGGAAATCATTTACTATAACAATAGTGTTATAATCTATCATTTCCTCATATTCCTCGAAAACGTCTATTTCAACAATAAATGTTGAAATCTATGGTTTCGATAGTTAATACATTTTAAAACATCGTTAAATCGTTTTCATTCTATTCCAATATCACTTTCCCAAAAACAGATCCATTTTACTTAATAATATATTCACTGTCCAAAATCGTGAATATACTTCACTAATCAAATTTCACTATTTTCTACACATTCTATTTCAAGAATTATCCACTATCCAAAATCGTGGATAAAATTCCCTTAATAATTTTCTATATTAAATTCATCAAATTTAATTGATTTTCGGATTTATAAAACAACGTTTATAAATTCCATTTCTATTTTATAACAACTTCGATTTAATAAATCTCCTTTTATTAACTTCTATAATTCACTTATCAAAATAAGTGATTTCGGATTTATAAACAACGTTTATAAATCACATTTCTATTTATAAAAAAAACTTCAATATAATAAATCTCCTTTGTTAACTAATTAAATTCATAACTCAATTTTTTTATACCAACAATCCATACTATAAGTTAAATACTTATAATTCATTTATTTTACAAAATCGTTTCCATTTATAAGTTCACAATTTATAAATTTCATTCACTTATAAATTCTTAAAAATTCATTTTAACGCTTATAAAAACTCGTTTTATAATCCCAATATTTTAAAGTTATAAATATCAATTTTTTACATCTTTTAAATAAACCGTTTATAATACTTTAAAAATCTCAATTTAAACCATTTTATAAATAAATCAACTTTTATTTCAAAAATCACACTTTGATTTTTATTTCACAAAAATCTTAACTTTTATAACTTTAAAATTTTAACGTTTATAAATCAATTCAAAAATTCAATAAAACGTCTACTTTCAAAAATCACTTTAAAATCCTTTTAAAGTAAAAGTCGTTATTTTTAAACTTCAAAACTGAATCCGATGATGCAACAGCACCAATTAGTCAATCACAACAACAAACATCATATATCAATATAATAACAGAATATACATCAATATCTGTAAATAAATAAATACTGGTGAGGAATCCAGTTGGATCCCTCCAACCGGTTTCCCTGCATCCACAGACATTAGCACAATACCCATTCCACTTCGAGGTGGAATATCGCGGTATATGGGTTTTATAAAAATATCATCCGCTTACTAATGGCGCAATAGGGTCTCATCCGCTATACAATGCAGGAAATCAATCAATCCAATATATACATATGCCAATATGTATATATTGCTATATATATATAGATATATCCTACTATATCTAATATCACAAATCCAAACAGTCAATCAATCAAATCAATAACTATAATATTAAATTTTCCTTCGAGTGAGAAAATCTCACCTTTGCTTTTTATTTTGCAATCCCACTTCGATTCCAATTTGGTTTTCACGATCTTTTGACCTTGTATAAATATTGTACAATTTATTAATATTCAATAAAAATCGATAATTAACTTTTCGTTTTGATAGTTTTAATTAACCATTTTCTCCTCTTATAATTTTATTTAACTACAATCAAATTTTAAAACTAAATTTTCTTGTCTGATATATACACACTTTTAAATTTTAAAACAGTCCAGATTTAAAACTTTGTACATACATATATACTTACTGTTTCTCTATGTAGATATAACTAAACTGCTGTTTATATATAATATTTATTTTTAGTTCCAAAAATCAATTACTGTTTTTATAAAAATCTACTGCACATATTTTGTTTTCTTCAAATTTAAATCAAATCAAAAATTCCCAAAAATAGACTAAATACCTTACTTCACTGCCGATCGCCCTGTCGCCTTTGCCTCGCGTGCCTCACATCGATAAACCCAGAAATCACGACACCGCCCTTCGAACAATCGCCGCTGCTCCACCATCGCAGCCTCGACTTACGTGGACGCGAACGACCCACTTTCAACTACTTGCGACTTGCCAATTTCATCGAACCCCCACTGCGCGCGGCCCTCAGCACTAACCCCGACTTCGCACCCAAGCCTCGAATCGCCTAACCACAACGCGACGATCCCTAGCTCTGATCGAGTCGCTCGCCTTCGCCATTGTTTCTTCACCGAGCTCTCGAACTGGCGGCAGACAATATGTCGCGATTCCCCAAATCTCTCGATCGTCGACTTCGAAGCGTTCGAACAGAGAGGGATTTGAGAAGGGGACTCGCGATTTCAGCTGCCTCGTCTTATTATTTTGTTTATTTTTTTATAATTTACGAATAAATTTGAAAGAGGGAGGAATGCGGTTTTGAAATGAGGAAGAAGGCTCGACTATTCGATTTATACTTCAACCATTTTATTTTGTTTTGAATCTGAAGAGGAGTAACGAAGGTACAGAGGCATGGTTATCACGATTTCTTTCGTGATATTTGGCGTGAATTTAGGCACGAGGTTAGGGACGCTGTCGTTTGTTTTTAAATTTAAATTTAAATTTAAACTCAATTTGTTTCGATACAACTTCCAACGCGTTTACATGTCGTATTCTCACATAACAACTCCAAATGCGAAATTTGAAATCTGGTAATAATTCAATATTACAGACCCAATGGAACTGGTTTCATCGAATTCCAAGACTGTGCGAAAAATGACTATTTTTAAATATCGGTTCAAACAATTAAATTCAAAACTGAGCAAAACAGTTTATAATTCAATTCTGAAAGTTCGATTATCTTCAGTATCATCGATGTGAATTTTTCACGCCTTTGAAATATTTTTAATCGGCTTAAATTTGAAGATTCAAATTTTTATTCAACTTACAATAGATTAAATTTTATAATTTAATCGCCAAATTCAAAGTTATATTGGGGATTCAAATTAAATCATCGTTCAAATATTTAAAATTAATTAAATATTTTCAATTTAATTTATTCACAAATTCTGGGTCGTTACAGGGTATCTACCTTTCTGAGATTTTCTTTTGCGGTTCCTGAAACATTTAAATATCGCTTCAATTCAGCTGACCCCTAACTTGTACACTTATCTGAGCTGCTTAGAAATTCTTGTCGGTGAAGCCAAACTCCATTCTTTAAGCACTGCAACTCTCCATACCTTCGCCAATCCAGTAAGGATAAGTGAATAACTTGATAGTCCATTGTATCATCTTCTTCCTTTTTCAAAGAGTTTAATTATCCATCCAATCAATAAGATGAAGGAGTGGGAAAATAAATTTTTCTATGTCAAATGATACTCCCCTAAGATCAGGGGAACCTTATATGTTTTCGGTAAGTTTCTATTTTCTATTATTTATGTTACATCTATTATCCTTTTATGATGAATATTTTCTTTTAGATCCTGTTTCTAAACAGCTAGGTCCTTCTATCGACGACACTATTAAGTCCCTGACTTAGGCATTCAAGAGTATATAGACTTACACTTTTGATGGAGACAAATCTTCATAATTATTCTCTGATCCTGGACTACCATAGGATATTGGGAGAACCCCCGATGATGAAGAGGGATGCTCAAGGAAAGCGATTGTTCGTCATTGGTAATAAAAAGGCTTTCTCTACCAATTCTCCTATTCAGCTTGAATCCCTAGTAAATTTATTATAACTTAAATAGAATTTCTTATGTTGTGACCTCATAGAACTTTTCCTTTTTATTTAAGCTCATCTTCGCTCGTTGTTGCTTCCAAGGAGAAGGAAACCAAAGATCACATTCCTGCTTAAATAAGCCTACTAAATCTGATCCCATCAAAATATCTATTGCTGCGTGTGTTGACCTATTTAAAAAGTACGTGAGAACTAATGCTCTAGCTAACATTTTGACCCTTCCTTTGAGCAAAAAGCCTAAGCTTGGGGATGATAAGACTTCCATTGTCATTATTGAGAAGTCAACTGTAGATGCTGATTTGGCAGCTCAAAGTCCTAATGTGATAAATCTAGACTTTCCAGTCGAACGGCTCAAGACCGAACCGAGGAGATTCATACTCCTGATTCCTTCCTTAATATTTCACTTCCTACTTTTCCATCCAGCTTCCGTCGTTTATCCGAGGATCTTGGCTTTAATCCTCTCCCTGATGAATCCCTTCCTTTAGAGGCTCCTCTTCAAACTCCAATATCTAGTTTTGGGGATCTCCTTCATTTGGCTACCATTCTCCGACTTTGGCTTCTCTTATGCCATTGCAGTCTTCAACTTTCTTGAAATATCATTTTTACACTATTCTTCAGCAGATCTTATTGGCACACTTTCCTTTTTACTTGGTTAATATTGATTTTTAACTTCATATATCTTAACTTATGTTTATCATGTGTTTTAGGCGGTCAAGCATATGGTTCTCCTTCTACAGGCTTTTCAGGATCCTTCTAATCAAATTGTAGACCTCAAGGAGAAAATCTCATTTCTTACAACTTAAATGACTGATGTTACTATGGAGATTGATAATGCTATTCTCGAGAAGGGGAAACTTATCTCCTCCCTTAAGAGGAAAAGAAAGCTAAGTTTCTGCTTGAAGGAAAGATGAAAACAGAATTGAGCATGTCAATAAAGAAAAGACCGAAATGGCTACCAAGATAAAATCTCTAGATAACCAGCTTGAAAGTAAAGATGTTGCTTTGGTTCATGCTAATCATACAATAAAAGATGCTAAGGAAAATGTCACCTTCTTCCTCGATGAAGCTCTTATTACATTTACAGAAAAGTGTTATAAAGATGCTCTTATTTCGGCATATGGCGACAATATTGAAAGAAGCCAAAACTTAGACTTTCCTTCCCTTTCGGAGCTAAATGCTAGATTTAAATGAAAGTTTGATCTCATACTAAAGAAAGCTGAGGGATCGCTTTAGGATGAATTTCCTGAAGACAAAAATTTCAATCCCAGGAAGTTATTGTCCTTAGATGACCCTCCACTAGAAGGAGGTGGAGATTTAGACAAATTGGAGGAGAATAATGAAGAAGAAGATGATGATAACGATGGTAATGAAGATGATAAGGATAATGGTAACGATGGCAATGATCAAGATGGTGGCGGTAGTGGCAAAAGTCCTAAAGGGCCAAAAGACGGGGGTAATGGATCAGGTGCTCATGATTCATCTGCTATAGATTTTCTAAACTTACCCGACCTTCAGGATGATTCATAAGAAAACATTTCTTCATAAGACGTTAATCCTCCTATCCAAGATTCAAGTCTCGGCTCCTCAAGTTCCAGCCCCTCGGGTATGGAATTCGTTATTTAAGTACTTAAAGTTAACTGTTAGCCTTTAGTTAAAAAATTTATTATCTTAATTAAGGAGAATGACCAAATATTAATATGAGCTTTATATAAAAAGAGTCAAAGGGATGTGCTTTGGTTAAACAAAGAGGCTGATAAATCAATTTATGAATAGAATGAATTGTTTGAAAAATATAAATGTCTCTCCTCTAGTGCGGTGTGGTTAAGGTTTTTCAAGGAAAAGTAGGTTGTCCCTCTCTTAAAGAGAGCTTGCCTTCATCGAGACAGAATCATGAAAGAGAATGCATAATTAATGACTCTTTTGTATATGCTCATTGATGATAGGGTGGCCCTAGCAGAGTTTCTCTATAAAATTTAATCTAGGAATCTCCCCACCGATTTCTCTTCCTTAGGGGAAAAAGTGGGGGCTTGATTAGGCGTCTTCATAAAATATATTTAGACGATCACAGAAGCGACCTCATCCTAGGGCTTGTTGGAACCTTCCTAGGGTTGCTAGCATTCCCTTCTCTCCTAATACTCTTCCTCCCAAGAAGATTAAGTATAATAAGGAGAGATTTATTTCTGAATTTTATAATGGATCAATATTGTACGAACCCACATTATTGTATGATTGTACTGTATGATTCAAGTAGTTTATGAATTTTATTGCTTTCATTTCTTTACAACTTAGCTTATTTCTTGTATATTATATAGATTAAGGGACCATCCAGTATTCCCGTTTCCATGGAATTCTTTATCAAATTAAAGATGGATTTTAAAGAGAAAGCTTTAATTTTTAAAACATCTCAGTTATCAAAACATTGTTTTCTCAAAGATCTACAAGAAGTTTATACACGATTCCCACACATTCATTTTGATTTCCTATGTGAGAGAAAGATAGCTAGCTTTGCGAGATTCAAACCAATCACGCTAAAATGCTATGTGAACATACCATCCCTTCGGCTAGAGAATGGGACTACCATTAGTTCCCCTAGTCAATACCTTAGAAGGAATTAAAGTTCCTTTTGATTCTAGTCTTAATTTGTCTGTTGGGTCACTTAAAAAGGCTAAAACTGCTGTCACGAAACTCTAAGAGTTAATTATATGTAACGTTGGTGTAATTTTGAATTTGTTAAAGTTTGTAAACCTTTGTTGTTAATAAAGAAAATGTTTTTAGTATATTGATTTCTTTTCCCACTTTCTTATTTAGGAGGAAAAATTAACTCTCGTGTCTAGCGGGTCCGAAGCCTCGTTCGACTTGTTTCTATTAAAGATAGGATCAGGGCAGAATTCGAGAAGAAACTTGTTAAAGCTTTGGTTTTATTATTTTAATAATGACAACTATATAGTCATACATATATCTAGTACATATCTACTATGCGGGAACGACGACAAAACCAAGATAGATCATCTATACTCAAGCGCTTCAGCAAATCAAAAGATCGTCAAACTACGAGTATGTATGTGGTCTTAGAATTACTTGTAAAAATTTCCTTGGTAGTTCATATGAACGCACATACACACCTGCATATAGAAAGTTCAAATTATCAAAGAGTTTGAATTGGTTTTGAAAAGAAAAAATGCATAAACATAGATTTCTCTACAGTTCAGTCGACTGAACACCTTTCTCAGTCGATTGAGGGTAGTCAATTTAGAAAAGTATTCATTCGACTGAACCATACTATTTTATTGTAGCTCGTTTTTTTTCAAATTTTACACATATTTTCAAGTTCTTATTCTATAGACTGACTTTTATACTCAGTTGATTGATCACTACGTAACAACTATTTTCTGAAAAGACGTTTCGAAGAGTTACAATCTTTTGTACCTATCTCTTTGAATAGAAATGACTATATATAAATGATTGCAACTATTTATCACAACTCTTTGATTTATATAAATATATATCAAGATCAGAAACCATTTTTAACCTTTTAACTCTCTATTTTACTACTATCTGATCTCATACTCTCTCAAATGCTCATTAATTTTCTATTACATTCTACATTCTAGAATCATTCAAATCACTTCCATAATCACGAATTACACATTTCCAACCACCAAGGAGATTATAGGAAGAATTGTACTAGCAGTCAATATCCATGTTATTTAGAACAAAAGCTTACCAAAGAAACACTTTTGTATAAGCCAATTCCTTCGAGCGAAGCGAGGGTTATTGGTTAGTGAAATACTGAAGGGGAGCTTTGGGACTGGACGTAGGATGGGAGGTCCGAACTAGTATAAAAACTCTGGTATGCTCGCTTTTATTCCTTACTTTTATTATACTCGGTTATATTGCTTTATTTAGTTCATGTATTGGTATTCACTCACATATTAATACATAGGCTATATTATATACGATCCACTAGACTTACGAAACTCTATTCTTAAGGTACTCTAGCTTTATAATATCTGGATAATCTGGATGCACAAAAATGGCATGACAAATTCTATAAATTAAGATCTATGTTCAATGATTTAAAAGAGATGACTTCTGATTTAGAGAAGCAAATTAAAGAAAAGGATAGAAGAATCCAGGAGTTGAAAGAGAAAATAGACTCAATTAGCCAATTTAGGCCTTCTGTCCAAAGTGTCGAAGTTGATGTAGAAATTGCGCGATTACATCGAAAGGTGATTGATCTTGAGGTAGAGTTATTAAAGTCAAGTAAATTTCCTTCCTACTCCTATGCACTTGATTGATCAAGAGAAGTTTTCTGCTTTGTCAAACCCTCCTACGGGTCTGGATGACGTCGAAATTTCCTGATAGAACCAAAGAGTTAGATTTTAATGCATCCAATTTTTAAACGAGCAGTGGAGTGACAAAGTTTCCACACATCTCAATATACTTATGAGAGTAAAGTGGACATCTCAATATACTTATGAGAGTAAAGTGGAGAGACCTGAGCATGAAAAGCATGCTCTTGAGTAGGAAATTGAGAAATTGAAGTGCAAGGTTCAGCTTCTAAAGGAAGCCAATAAGACACTCGATTGTGCACTAAAAATTCAGATTGATTCGATCGAAGATGCAGATGTTATTCTAAAAAAAGAGAAGAAGCTCAAACACCTTCTAGATGTGGCAATTCTTTGCATTACAGATTCTTCTTCAGTTGTCAAAGATTTGAGTAGGATAGCTCAAACCTTTGATTTTTAGCATGTAAACTTTTTAATTTGGCTACCTTGTTATTAGATCCCTTTTTTTCACAACTCTTGTACGTAACATGTCAGATAATTAATAAACTTGTATTTGATCAATTCTTACCTTGAATGTATTTCACATCTATCCTTTCTCATGAATTTCTTGAATTGTTAGAGGTATATAGCCTGTTATTTAGAGCTTTAATTTGATGTAGTATAGCATGTAACCTTAAATTGAGCGTTGGTTTGTCTTTAAAAACTTACAATTTTCTTTGATAGAAGATTAGTAATTTAGTTGATCGGAAGTTTGGAAGAATCATTCCTTTACTTAATAGGGAACTAGAAATTCGTTTAATAGGTAAAAATTTCTTCAATAATGAAGATTCTCATTATTTGAACTTCGCTATAGGAAACTTAATCTAACACTTTGAAGAGTGAAGCTTTTAATACCTCTCCTTTTAACTTTACCATTTAGAAATTTTATCTTGACGCTTGAAGTTTTGCTTCAAAGGGATAAATACTCTTTAATTTAAAGATGACTAGAAGCCCATTTGGCAATAATAAGAATAGAAGACCAGAGATCCATTTAGCAATAATATGAATAGAATGTGAGAAATGCGGATTACAGATCTTAAGGCTAGAATTAACACTAGAGGCGGGGTGAATAGTGTTTTAAGGAATTACTAATTCTTTTTGAGTTTATATTAATTTGAACACAAATGTATGCAATATTCAGACAAAGATATGATCACAGAATCAAACACAGATGCAGATATAAAGTAAAAGCAATAAAGGAAAGAACACACTGGATTTTATACTGGTTTGGAGTTACCCTACACCCACTCCCGCAACACAAGTACGGATTACCTTTCAAAATCAATTCTTACAATTACACCCTCGATTTCAAGGCTACGAGGTACACCGCTCCAGATTCACAATCCTATGGGTAGAGATACTTGATTTTACGGGCAACAAGTTCACCCGATTGATTTTCCAGGCTACAATCACACCTTTTCTCGCTCGATTGATTACAAAGAAATCTATAACTCTGAATAGCACTGGGATCTTATTGAGATAGTGATAGAGAATCAAACCAGAGATGATCTAGTTAGATTCAATGGTGATTTCGGCAGAGTAATGATAAAAATGTATATAAAGAAATGTGGAAGAAGAAGAGAAGTGAAATCAGAGAAAATATGAATATAAATTCGTTTAAAACAGCCCCTATTTATAATAGAACAACAACCATGTCCATTCGTGAAAAGATATGACGAATAGACACTTCCTTTGAAATTCAAACGTTTGAAATCAACTGTCACCTTGTCGACAAGAGGTACTTGGGGTTGTCGACAGGCCTAAGTTATTTTTGGTAATTTGTTTTTCTTTGAAAATAATTTCTATCTTGTATTAAAACTATTTTAAACTTTATAAATATACTTAACTATAGTTAAAATACATAAATAAGTATAGAGAATAATATTTTGGTATATATAAAATTTTACTATAATTTTATATTTAAATCTAAGTATAAATATTAAAGTTAAATATATTATAATTAAAAGATAGTTTAAAACCAAGGATAATTTGATATTGAAAATAAAGATTATTTTGAGGCTAAAAGTATTTTAAAACCAGGATAGATGTTTTTGATTTAAAAAGGAAGATTTTGAAATCATTTTGAAAACAAGATATAATTTTGTAAAACATTTGAATAAGTTAGTGGATACAAAACAATATTCCACTAGATTTTTCGTAGGTTCCATCCTACTTAGGGTTCCATCCCTTTAATGGGCTCGAAGTGGATTCCATTCCACGAATAAAATGGATTTTAAGATGTCAGTGCTTTTCTAGAAGTTTTATCAAAATTCCTAACTAAATTACATATCTTGAAATCTTGAACTCTTGATAATCTTGATACTCATGAGTCTTGAATCTTGATATCTTCGATCTTGAGTTCATCAGTTCTTGAATCTCTATTCTGTACAGTCTTCATTCTTTGGTACCTGCATATATATCCTGCATATACATATATATCTAAACAATAATGTTAGTATTTATATTTTATAATCTTATTCTAAGGTTGTTGTCATCAAAACCAACTTCTCAGGGACTAACAATCTCCCCCTTTTTGATGATGACAACCTTTGTTTATAAAATATTACTTCTATCCTAATAACTCCCCCTAAAACTAATAACTCCCCCTTAATCTATGCCTAACTATCCTATTTTATACTTCTCCCCCATTGTCATGAACAAAAACTAACTCCAAACTACATAACTCCCCCTTAATCTAATACTATATTACATGTGATTATAATGATAGTGTTACCATAAATAATCAATACTTAATTCTGAAACTAATACTTATCCCTTAATAACTAACTCTCGTAACTAAGAACCCATATATGATAATATTTATAATAATGATAATGTGAAAATTCAAGTATGAGAACACAAATCATTTATTAATTATATAATGTTATATTTACATTTGCGTAGAAAACGTAAGTAAGATCATATACAAATAACGATAAGAAAGAGAGAAAAGAAACTAATGTATATCCTTGACAATGGGAGATCTATGAACCGAGCAATTTGGGTAGTGGAAACAGAAATTTCTACTTTTTTCGACTATATTTCCATCCTTGTCAAAGCACACTTCGCCAACGCAAACAACTTTGTCGTCATCTTTAGCGTGCTCTTCGTCCATGGGGGCTTCTTCTTCTTTTTCCTTGCTGTCCTCTTTCACTTGAACACCTGAAGATTCTTCATCGATCAAGATGGGATTGGCATGATTGTCCATTAGGAATTTTTTGCAAGTTTCTAAGGATTTTGCCTTGCCGTTCTTGTTCTTTGGCCATTCTGATTTGCACCATTTGAATTTCAGTCATAAGTTGCAGTGCAACCTTCAAGGAAACCTCCATTTTCATCACTCGTGCAAGCATAGTTCGTTGAAATGGTCCGGTAGAAGGAGAAGGGAACGAAAAGGTTGAATTTTTGTTTGATTTGGAGGTGGAGGACATTGTTTTATTGTTTTCAGAAGTTAGAACAGAGAAAGAACAGAAAGAATGAACATAATTTCGAAATAAGAAGAATATATAACCACCTATTTGAATTTTGGTGGGAAAATTTCAAATGAAAAAATCGTTATATGTCGACAGGGGTAAAAGAGGGTTGTCGACAAGGTACTTATATTTTTTCTATTTGATTTATTTTAACTTTATTTTAATTATACTTTATATATTTATATTCTATATTTCAGTTACTGAACAAATACCTAATTCTCTTCTTAATTTAGTAAATATAGATTCATTTAAGGGTTTTGTTAAGATATCAACAATTTGATCCTCGGAATTGATATAATCGAGAGTAATTACTTCCTTACTTATATTATCTCTGAGAAAATGATGTCTGATATCAATATGTTTAGTTCGAGCATGATGAGTAGGATTTTTGGATAAATTTATTGCACTAGTATTATCACAATAAATTGGTGATTTTGACATATTTAAACCAAAATCTTTTAAAGTTTGTTGCATATATATTACTTGAGAACAAGCCAAAGCAGCAGAAATATACTCTGCTTCGATTGTTGATAAAGAAACTGTGTTTTTCTTTTTACTAAACCAGGAAACCAGAGAATGCCCTAAAAAGTGACAAGTTCCACTTGTACTTTTTCGGTCTGATTTACAACCAGCACAGTCAGCATCACAGTAAGATATTAATTCAAAAGAATCATTTTTAGGATAAAATAAGCCATAATCAAAATTGTGTTTAACATATCTTATGATACGTTTTACATCTTTTAAGTGGGTCTCTTTAGGTTGGGATTGATATCTTGCACAGAGACAAACACTATGCATGATATCAGGTCTACTAGTAGTGATATAGAGTAGTGATCCAATCATTCCTCTATATAATTTTTGATCTACATTTTTCGAGAGATCTTTCTTTACTTAGGTACTCATTGGTTGCCATGGGAGTGGATTTTCCACTTGCAGTAGTCAAACCAAATTTACTAACTAGGTCTTTAGCATATTCTTCTTGACTGATAAAGATACCATTATCTAATTATTTTATTTGCAATCCTAGAAAGAAGTTTAATTTGCCCATATGACTCATCTCAAACTCTTTTGTCATTATTTCAGAAAATTCTTTATTCATTTCAAAATTAGTTGATCCGAAAATGATATCATCTACGTAAACATGTACTAATTGAATATCATTTTTATTTCTTTTAGTAAAAAGAGTATTATCTACTTTACCAATTTCAAAGTTTGATTGTAATAAGTAAGATCTTAGTCTATCATACCAGGCTCTAGGAGCTTGTTTTAGACCATATAGAGCTTTCTTAAGTTTGTAAACATGATTTGGTAATTTTTCATCTTCAAAAAATGGTGGTTGTTCAAAAAATACTTCCTCTTTTACAAATCCATTTAAAAAGGCACTTTTAACATCCATTTGAAATAATTTGAAATTATTATGATTTGCGAAAGCAAGTAGAATCCTAATGGCTTCTAATCTTGCTACGGGAGCAAAGGTTTCATCACAATATATTCCTTCTTCTTGACAATAACCTTGAGCGACTAACCGGACTTTATTTCTAACGACCTCACCTTGTTCATTCATTTTATTTTTATAAACCCATTTATTTCCAATTATAGTTTTTTCAGGTCTAGGAACAAGTTCCCAAACATCATTTCTAGTGAATTGATTTAGTTCTTCTTGCATAGCCAAAATCCATGAATCATCAGTTGATGCTTCTTTTGGATTTTTGGGTTCAATAGTTGATATAAAGGCTACATTGCTCATTTTACTTAATTGATTTCTAGTTGTAACAGCAGATTGCATATCTCCTAGTATATTTTCTATAGGATGATCTTTTAAAAGTTTAATCTTTTTATTAGGATGATTAATTTCATTATTAGTTTCAGTTGGCTCCTGATTTTGAGTAATTAAATCCTCTTCAACATTTGTATCTTCAAAATTTTTGAGATTTTCATCGAATGAAACATGCATTGTTTCTTCGATGGTGTTAGTTCTTAAATTAAACACTCTGTATGCTTTACTTCTATTAGAATATCCGATAAAGATACCTTTGTCGAATTTAGGACCAAATTTATCTAAGTTATCTTTTGTATTTAAAATAAAACATTTACTTCCAAAAATTCTAAAATAAAATACCATAGGTTTCTTTCCATGAAGAAGTTCATAAGATGACTTATCAGTTAAAGGTCTAATTAAAATTCTATTTAAAATATAACAGGCGGCAGCAACTGCTTTTGTCCAAAAATGTTTTGGTAATTTACTATCTGAAAGCATAGTTCTCGCACACTCTTGAATCGTCCTATTTTTACGTTCTACTACTCTGTTTTGTTGTGGAGTTCTTGGAAATGAAAAATTGTGAGTTATTCCCTTTTTATTGCAGAATTCCTCAAACTTTTCATTTTCAAATTCACCACCATGATCACTACGGATGGTTATAATTTTTACAGAAAGTTGATTTTGAATCCTTGTTGTAAAGTTCTTAAAACTTTCAAAAGTATCACTTTTATGTTTCAAAAATATTGTCCATGTAAATCTAGAATAATCATCTATAATTACTAAAACATATTTACTGTGATTTATTGATTGAATTTGAGATGGACCAAATAAATCAAGATGAAGTAATTCTAGAGGTTTTGAAGTTTAAATCATATCTTTTGATTTAAAAGAACTTTTTCTAAGTTTTCCTAATTGGCATGCATCACATAAACTATCTACTTTAAAATTCATTTTAGGGAGACCTCTTACTAGATCATGTTTTGACAGTCTAGATAAGAGTTTGAAATTCAAATGCCCAAATCTCTTATGCCAAATCCAAGGGTCACTTGTATTTGCCAAAAGACACAGGTTATCATTTGAAACTTTCATACTAAGAATATAAATATTCTTTTTCCTAATTCCCTCAAATATTATGGTTGAATTATTATCTTCAATGTGACACTTATCTTTTTCAAATTTAATTTTATATCCTTTATCGCAAAGTTGACTAATACTTAGCAGATTATGTTTCAGATTCTTAACTAGCAAAACATTAGTAATAATAGGAGTTTCAGAGTTACCGACATTGCCGATGCCAATCACATATCCTTTTGAGTTGTCTCCAAAGTTAACCAGTCCTCCGTCTTTGTATATTATATCATTCAACATATCTGGATTACCAGTCATGTGTCTAGAGCATCCACTATCAAGTATCCATTTATTCTTTTTGATCTGACAATTTGTCCATTGTGGATTGATTCCTTAATACCCATAAAACATGTTTCCTGCACATCATACAATTTTGGTAGACAACTTGAATTTGAATATCGATTATATGCAGACTCATGAGACAGTGATGATCTGAATATTTCTAAACTAGTACTAACAAGTTTTTCAAACATAGCCATTTTAAAAGCATTTTCAAAATTCATATTATGAAACTTTGAAAACCTTGCTCTGATACCAAATGTGAGAAATGCGGATTACGGATCTTAAGGCTAGAATTAACACTAGAGGGGGGTGAATAGTGTTTTAAGGAATTACTAATTCTTTTTGAGTTTATATTAATTTGAACACAAATGTATGCAATATTCAGACAAAGATATGATCACAGAATCAAACACAGATGCAGATATAAAGTAAAAGCAATAAAGGAAAGAACACACTGGATTTTATACTGGTTCGGAGTTACCCTACACCCACTCCCGCAACACAAGTACGGATTACCTTTCAAAATCAATTCTTACAATTACACCCTCGATTTCAAGGCTACGAGGTACACCGCTCCAGATTCACAATCCTATGGGTAGAGATACTTGATTTTACGGGCAACAAGTTCACCCGATTGATTTTCCAGGCTACAATCACACCTTTTCTCGCTCGATTGATTACAAAGAAATCTATAACTCTGAATAGCACTGGGATCTTATTGAGATAGTGATAGAGAATCAAACCAGAGATGATCTAGTTAGATTCAATGGTGATTTCGGCAGAGTAATGATAAAAATGTATATAAAGAAATGTGGAAGAAGAAGAGAAGTGAAATCAGAGAAAATATGAATATAAATTCGTTTAAAACAGCCCCTATTTATAGTAGAACAACAACCATGTCCATTCGTGAAAAGATATGACGAATAGACACTTCCTTTGAAATTCAAACGTTTGAAATCAACTGTCACCTTGTCGACAAGGGGTACTTGGGGTTGTCGACAGGCCTAAGTTATTTTTTGTAATTTGTTTTTCTTTGAAAATAATTTCTATCTTGTATTAAAACTATTTTAAACTTTATAAATATACTTAACTATAGTTAAAATACATAAATAAGTGTAGAGAATAATATTTTGGTATATATAAAATTTTACTATAATTTTATATTTAAATCTAAGTATAAATATTAAAAGTTAAATATATTATAATTCAAAGATAGTTTAAAACCAAGGATAATTTGATATTGAAAATAAAGATTATTTTGTGGCTAAAAGTATTTTAAAACCAGGATAGATGTTTTTGATTTAAAAAGGAAGATTTTGAAATCATTTTGAAAACACGATATAATTTTGTAAAACATTTGAATAAAAGTTAGTAGATACAAAACAATGTTCCACTAGGTTTTTCATTGGTTCCATCCTACTTAGGGTTCCATCCCTTTAACGGGCTCGAAGTGGATTCCATTCCATGAATAAAATGGATTTTAAGATGTCAGTGCTTTTCTAGAAGTCTTAACAAAATTCCTAACTAAATTACATATCTTGAAATCTTGAACTCTTGATAATCTTGATACTCATGAGTCTTGAATCTTGATATCTTCGATCTTGAGTTCATCAGTTCTTGAATCTCTATATTGTACAGTCTTCATTCTTTGGTACCTGCATATATATCCTGCATATACATATATATCTAAACAATAATGTTAGTATTTATATTTTATAATCTTATTCTAAAGTTGTTGTCATAAAAACCAACTTCTCAGGGACTAACATAGAAGACCAGAAAACCATTTAGCAATGAATGAAAGACTAAAAAATCATCTAGCAATGAAGACCAGAAAATCATCTATCAATAATATGAATAGAAGACCAGAAATCTATTTGGTAATAAGATGAATAGAAGATCAGAAATCCATCTAGCAATAATATGAATAGAAGACCAGAAAACTATCCGGTCCTTGAAGACTGATTTAGCCTTGTTTTCGAGCAAAATAGCTCGAATTTTATTGTTTTTCCTTAAAAATTGCTCTGATCAATTTTCCATGAGAAAATTGATTTGTCTGATCGATTTCCTTATGTAAGGTTGACTCATCTTTACGTTTTAAGTAAGGCTGAAGACCACTAATCGGTGCTAAACCATCCTCCCTCTAAGAGGCACTCCGAACAAGTCAAAGGATTAAGGCGCTATACCTCCCTCCCTCTAGGAGATGCTCCAGGCAAGCCTAAGGCTTAAGGCACTATACCGTCCTCCCTCTAGGAGGTGCTCCAGATAGGCCGAAGGCTTAAGGCGCTATACTGCCCTCCTTCTAGGAGGCGCTCTGGATAAGCCAATAGCTTAAGGCGTTATATAATCCTCCCTCTAGGAGGCACTCCGGACAGGCCCCAAGCTTAAGATGCTATACCGCCCTCCCTCTATGAGGTGCTCCAGACAAACCAAAGGCTTAAGGCGCTATATTGTCCACCCTCTAAGAGGCGCTCCGGACAAGCTAAAGGCTTAAGATGATATACCGTCCTCCCTCTAAGAGGCGTTCTGGTTGGGTCGAAGGCTTAAGGTGCTATGATCAAGTTCTTTGATGGGATTAGGATGTTTTCCTTTATTTTATGAATTCCTCTTCTTTTTTCATAGATGTACTTATCCCTATTTATCTATTATAGTAAAATAAGTTCTTCAGATGCTTGGACCATTCCCTTTAGAACGGGAAGTCTTTTGGGTTTCTTCAACGAATTCCTTTAGAGATCCTAACTTGATCATTCTCTGAATTATCTTTGCTAAAGCATGACATTCGTCAGTCTTATGCCCATTTACCTATGATAAGCACAACAATCTCCCCTTTATTAGGCTCAAAATGGCTCCTTGTCTTGTAGGAAGTGAGGAAGTTTCCACTATTTTTTCCCATGGCGAAAATGTAGGAGATGGGTTCATATAAGTCTATATAATTGGACTTAGGTACCTCCTTCAATTTCCCTTTCCTACTTTCATCCCATTTTCTCTTTTTGTTAGGATAACTGAACCCGAACTTTTTTGGTTTTTTATTTAGTTGAGATCTCTTCCTAGCATGGTACATTTCATCTATGCGAATGAATTTTTGTGCCTGAAAATTGAAGTAATAAATCTTTGAGTGCTGCCATCAATTTTTCCTATCAGTCATATCTTCAGCTTTGAGTGCTTCTGTAATGAATCTTTTTAGGTACTCGCCAAGTGGTTCCCCTGGCCTTTGTTTGACATTAGCTAACACACTAGAACCTATTGTAGGATCTTTACATATGCAAAACTATGCCGAGAATTCATAAGTGAATTGCTTCCAAGAGTATATGGTTCTTTCTTAGTAATGTCTATACCAGTTGGCAGTCACACAATAAAAAGTTAAAGGGAAGAGCCTACATCGAACTACTCCAAAAGCATTATGCAAGTCTATTTGACATTCGAAAGGTAACAGGTGATCATTAGGATCAGTGGTTCTCTCATACTTTAGTGATGGGATTTTAATATGAGATGGTATCTTGACAATCATTATCTTTTCTGTAAAAGGAGCTTCCCAGAAACTATCACTAATACTTGGGATAAGGATCCTTTTCCCTTTAAGGTCAAGCATATCCTTTGTTATTTTGTTGGCAATTCCCATTGAGTAGGTTTTGCCATTATAATAGTTCCTCCTATAAGGCTTATACACTTTGTATGAAATCGAATTATCTGATTGCTCGGGAAAACTTTCTATCAGCCTTTCTTGATTCTCCATTCGAAAGTTTATCGCAGCCTTTGTACCGACCCGCATTTTCTAACACAAATTATGTCGAGAAGTATAAGCTGTTGGGATTTTCAAAACACTATAAAGTATAATTATAAGCATGGAGTTCTAAGACAATCTACACTTTCAAATTTCACGGTGAAGGAAATTAAAATATAAATGCAAAAAGATAGACGTTTCATAAAAACATTCTCCGAAATACTTGCTTTACAAAATACATTGCTTCCAAGTTACACATAACTTTACATTTTAATATAATAAGTAATTGTAAGAGAACAACAAAAAATACTATAACTCCATCATTGAGCTACTTTCTTCTACGTACTATGTCCAAGGACTACTATCCTGTCATCCTATGGTGGGGAATATGGAAAGGAAGGGGATGGGTCAGACATAAAGTCTAGTGAATAAGAACAAGACTAATAAGATGATTAAGTGCAATTAGTTCTAAATCTACTGTAAGTGTCATAAAGTGTACATAGTATTAGTGCATTCTTATGGTCATATACCTAAGGATGGTTATCTAACTCATTGGGTCAGATCTACAGGTCAAAACCTTCCACCATCGATTGGCCAAACCGAGATCTATTGTCCCTTAGTTACTCCACTACGCCTGAAGAGGGTGAACATGAAATGCACTCCCATAAAGAATTTCATCGAACACGCCCCATGCTCAGCTCTCATTCGTAAAGGCAAATTGCCTCTTATTGTCTACTCCGGCATTCACCGCATGCAAATCTCCACTAGGATTGGGCTCCACCTACTACCGTCTCAATCCCATGGCCACTTATTGTCCGGCTCTAGCATCCACCAGTACCACATTGCGCAAGAAGACATGTCGTACCTGAATCTCCTGTTTTGGGCCCCCCTCAGGAAGTGTTCCCGCCAATGCTGCGCCCACTAGTATGTAACACCCCTTGGAACTAGTGCGAATAAATAGCCCACATATTACGAAATCCAGTTTCTACATTCACCTAACGGACAGCCCAATTGCCTACGTTTACGGATATCCTGGATCTTATACACTTAGCAAAGTAAATTCACATATAACTCTAATAGGGAACTAACTTCCCTACTCTTTCGCACATATATCAAGACAGTTCAATAAGTGGTTTTATATTTCATCAATTTCATTAATTAATTGGCTCTAAAGCCCATAAATCCAAATTAGTACAATAATAAGCTGGACAGTCGACCAATGGTCCTTACAGTCAACCAGTTCCAGTTTGTTTTCTTAGGGTTCGGTTCCTTTTAGATTTTAATTATTGTGAGATTAATTTAATATGTTAAAATTTAATTAATTCGGGTGTCATTAACAATTTAATTAATCCAAATTTCTAATTCTACCCTAATTACATTTTCAATATTTCAATTTGAAATCAATTTGGGGTCTAGATCAGGGTTTGCAATTTGATGATAGATTAGGTTAATAATTTTTCATTGTGATCCCGCCTTTTGGCAGGGCCGTGACACCAAGAGCTTGATTAGAAACCCGGGACAATCCATCCTGAAGATCAGTTATACACAGGTCTACTATGGATACTGGCCAATTTTTTCTGAGTCCAGATCGAGCTACAATTAACATGGTATGACAATCAAAGCTACGAAAGCCACATTCTGAATTTCAGGTCAATTGGAGTTCGTATGCTCAAGGTGTGGATCGATCAAAATCAAGGAAGTCAACCTCATACGGATCCATGGTGTTCGTATCCATCATATGCCAACCACCTGCGTATCCATCAACCTAGAAGCATCCATTTCGTATCCATCCCTCGAGTTACTTCAGTTCGTATCCATCAAGCAAAGGCGGCCTAGTTTGTACCGATCACTCGCTTGATCGATACGAAGGAGAGAATCAACGATCGATACGAGAGGAGTCATGGCAGATCGATACGAAGAAATAAGTGTGCGTCGATACAAACTGGAATGAAGAACATCGATACGAAGCAGCTATGGATGATCGATACGAATAGACCCTCTGTTCATCGATATGAAGAATGATTCCTAGGAACGATATGAAGAAGACATGATAAAGTGAAAGAAGTGGTCATGCGTCATGAAAAGTGGATCGTTCCTAGACTATCGCTCCACGTCACCCTGATCGATATGCATAACATCGATACAAACAACTATCAATACGAATGGGATCGATACGAACAGTTCGGCCTAATGCAAAATTGAACTTTGATCGATCATAACTCAAGATCTACAAGTCCAAATGCCACCAAATTTTCACAGGAGCTTGCTTACCACCTCATGAATGTCTATGATCGATCTCAACCCAAAAGGAGCAATTTTTGATCGATACGAATGGAGTAGGGATCGATCCCAAATGACCCTGGATCGATCAAGTGGGCCCACCCACGTGGGAGAAGAGGTATTCCAAGATCTAAGTCAGATATTTTCAGCCTACACCTATAACTAGCAGACTTATGCCTTTAGAAAAAAGGACTTTTGATTCTGCTACACCAATACTCTGCCGGGAACCCATTGTAACTCGAGTGCTTGTGTATTCTCTGTTGTAATCAGTAAGTAGACATCAATAAAACAGCGAACTTTCCAAAGTGGACGTAGGCTACAATGCCGAACCACTATAAATTCCTATGTTCTTGCATTTCTGTTTGTCTGTTTTGGTGTGTTTGTTAGATTAGCCGCTTTTTACATTTATATTCTTCATTCTAATCTCTTCAAATATGTCCAAGATTGTTGTACCCAATTTTGGTACAAAAGTTATGGTGCTTTCACTGAGAGAACCTAGTTTTTCTCCTGCTCATTGGATCTACTGTCGTTGTTGGATTGCTGAAATCTAAGGAGGAGATCCAGATCTATCATCCAGTAGTTCCTTCCATTCTACTCAGATTCCACCAGATCTAGGAAAGAGCTACATCACTTATCATGGTTACCACCAGAACCGCTTCAACTGCTGCAGATCCAGAAGGAAGGGATATACAGAATACCACGCAGCTGAACACAACGGATCAAGCATCTGCCAGAGCTCCAGATCCACAAGGCCCTGTGACTAGGGAGGAATTCCATATTCTGAGGCAAGAGCTAACCCAGAGCCATCAGCAACTCACCCAGTAGATCTGTGCCAACACAGAGCTCACAAACCGACTAAATAAGGAAAGACAAAAGAGATCCAGAAGGGATCGTGCTTCCTATTCATCCACCGAAATCTCGGCTTCCTCTGATTACAATCATAGACCTACACGACAACAGTTGGATGGAAACTATGTGCAAGCCTCTGGGCATTAGCATGCTCTGAACCTTGAACAAGCCGGGGCTGGTCCTTCTACGGGACACCAAGCTGAACCCTTTTTTCGAGGAGGGGCACTTCCTTTTCACACCATCGATAGCCACGTAGCTGCTGCCACTACAGATTTCGAAGCTAAGATCAGGAACAGAGCAGATCCGACCCTTCGTCAACATGTTCATGCTCCAGAACACTATGTTCCTGAGGACTCAGAGCCAAGGAGGCGAGGAACGGACCGTCGACCGTGCCCGGACCATCCCCGCAACGTGGAACCTGATCACGCCTTGGCCCCGAATGTCCAAATGCCTGACATTCCAACCATGATCCGCCAAATGATCCCTGAAAATCAAGTCCTTACTAATGACGACTGGGGAATTTCCCAAAGTCATGCACCATTTACTGATGACATTCTTTATGCTGAGCCACCTCGTCGATTCAGAATGCCCACTTTGCCTGTGTATGAAGGAAGTTCGGATCCTAATCAGCATATATTAAAGTACGAATGGCTCATGAACGCCGCTTGAGCTGACGATGCAGTTAAGTGCGGGAGTTTCCCTATTTCTTTGGGAAGTATTGCAAAAATGTGGTTTACTCGTTTACCACCCAGATCTATTTCCAATTTCGATCAGTTGGCAATGAAGTTTGTCGAACAATTCTGTATGCATGTTACAAGGCCAAAGGATGTCAACACCTTGTCCAGCTTTACCCATGCTGGGGGGGAGACACTCAGATGTTATCTGGAAAGGTTTTATGTTGCCTGTGCTCAACCCAAATGACAATTCAATCTTAATGGCACTGACTAAAGGAATCGATCTCGATTCCGAGTTTGGCAATTGGTTGGCTGGGAAACCCCTAGTGTCGTTGGATCGTTTCTGTGCTAAGGCAGCCCAGTTTTTGAGGAGAGAAGACGCTAGACAATCTAGGAAGCAGGACAATGCGGGGCCCAATGGTGAAGGCGTTCAAAGTAATGTTGCTGTGAAACAGATCAGTGAGAACTCCGACAACGTGCAATTGAATATACAGAACAAGCAGAGCTAGCAGAAAGGAAATGGAGATCAGTGTAAGAAGCGAGATCAAAATCATGGACTGATACGCAGAGCTCCCATTTTTGACTAATGTACTCCCCTGAATACATCCATGGAGAATGTTTATATGTAGACTTGTAACACTGGCCAGTATAAGAAGCCTGCCCCAAAACAGTCATCTGAGAAGCAGATACAAACCGGAAAGTTTTGTAGATTCCACGATTGTTATGGCTATAATACTAATGAGTGTCATCATTTACAAGACATCATTGAAATGTTAATCAGAGAAAGGAAGTTGAAACAATTTGTGGGGGCGCCGTAGAATGGAGGTGCAGGCCCATCAAACCCAAATCAAGGTCAAAACCAGGCTAGGCCAGAGGAACCCGTGCGTACTGATGGGAGGTTGCTAATAAATACAGTTAGTGGTGGTCCTCATCTAGCTGATCGGAGCTAGAAGGAAATAGAGTCGTATGCTAGTTCGATTAGGCATGTGGACTTTGAGTGTTGCAGTAATATTGATGATGGGGCTTCGACGAAACAACAGAAAACGATGACATATGACATCATTTTCCGAAACAGAGATGCTGATAGAGTCGAAGCTTCCACTATCGATCCACTAGTCATATCAGCTCAAATTGGTCCTGCTTGGATGAAGAGGATCTTGGTAGATAGTGGAAGCTCTGTGAATATTCTTTATAAACGGGCTTATGACCAGATGAGAATGGAGGCGAAGGATCTAAAGTCATGCCAATCTCGCATACATGGCATTAATGGAAGTGCAACGATACCCGCTGGGATGGTGGAGTTGCCAGTCGAGTAGGGAATCGGGGATCGTCGGAGAGTTTGGATGCTATGGTTTGTTGTGTTAGACATTAATTCTCCGTATAATGCTTTCTTGGGCCGACCGGCCCTCGCTGAATTCAGGGCAGCTATTGCCCCATGGTGTTTGACTTTTAAGTTCCCCACAGATAATGGAGTAGGAGTTGTTTAAGGAGATCAGGCGGCTCGATGCGCTTGTTGTGTTGCTGAGCTGCAGGAGGCGCATCAGAAAGAGAAGGGCAAGGACGTAGAGGAATCTCTATACATCCGTTTTTCTAAGAATTGGCAGTTAATGCTTGGGCCAAGGCTCGGGCACCACAACTAGTTCCTAAAAGATCTTGATCTACGAGATAATGATAATGAAGAGGAAGTCAAAGATAGTCAAGCTTCTCCGGTAGAGTTGACGATCGATGTTCAGATCAATGATGATGATGACTCCAGAATGATAAAGGTCAGATCTCAGCCAAGCCAACAGATGAGAGAGGAATTGGTTGAATTTCTCCGAGCAAACCTCAACGTGTTTGCTTGGACGCACTTAGACATGTATGGGATCTCGCCGGACATTGCAAGCCATGCATTGAATATTGACCAGCGGCATGTCCCGGTCAAACAAAAAAGGCGTGGTATGGATCCAAAGAGATCTGCTGCCCTGAAGGAAGAGGTAGATAAACTCAAGTTGAACGGGTTTATTCGAGATGCATTATACCCGGAGTGGGTATCCAACCCAATGCTCCTCATGAAATCCAATGGGAAATGGAGAACTTGTGTGGACTACTTAGATCTAAATAAATCCTGCCCTAAAAACAGTTTTCCACTTCCCAGAATTGATCAACTTGTAGATTGAACAGCCGGACATGAACTCTTATCTTTCAGGACATATTTTGGCTACAATCAAATACCGATGCACCTACCTTATCAGAAGCATACCGGCTTTGTCACCGATCTGGGACTCTATTGCTATAAAGTGATGCCGTTTGGACTCAAGAACGCTGGGGCAACTTATCAGAGACTCATGAACCGAATGTTCGCCAACCAGATTGGGAAAACCATGGAGTTGTACGTGGATGATATGTTCGTTAAGTCGCGGCTATCCATCAATCATGTCAAAGACTTAGAAACAATGTTCAACATCCTCCGACAGTACTGAATGAAGCTAAACCCGTTGAAGTGTCACTTTGGAGTCGCATCCGAAAAGTTCCTTGGATTCATTGTCAATGCTCGAGGAATTGAAGCCAATCCATAAAAGATCTGGGCGATTCGGAATCTCGAGACTCCCAGAACTATAAAGCAAGTACAAAGCCTCAACGGGAAGATGGCAGCTTCGAGCAGATTCATCTCCAAATCCACAGGCAAGTGCATTCCTTTCTTCGATCTGATCAAGAAAGGAAAGTAGAACTTTGAATGGACTGAGGAGTGTGAGGGCACATTCCGAGCACTAGTTCAACATCTGGCGACGCCACCTATTTTGTCGAAGCCGATCGATCATAAGCGACTGTATATCTATCTGGCGGTCTCAGCCACGCGATTAGTGCTGCATTGATTTGGAAAGAGGATCGGATCCAACGACAGGTCTATTATATAAGCAAGCAATTGATAGGGGCGGAGAGAAACTAACCAAAGTTGGAGAAGCTGGCTTATTGCCTAGTCATTGCCTTGAGAAAGCTCCGTCCATATTTCCAGGCTCATCCGAGCACAGTCTACACCGACCAGCCGTTACGACAGGTCCTTACGCGGCCTAAGACGTTTGGTAAGTTACTCAAGTAGAACATCGAGTTGAGTCAGTTTGATATTGCTTATACAACGAGACGAACCATCCAAGGACAAGTTCTAGCAGACTTTATAGCTGAATTTACTATACCAGAGGACTTGCCCGAAACTAGTGAATCTCCCAAATACATATGGAAGCTATACACTGACAGTGCATCGAACGACCACTTCTCAGGCACTGGAGTTGTAATCAAAACCCCAGAAGGTCGATCCATATGCTACACTTTGAAGCTTGACTTCTGTGCGACTAACAACGAGGCCAAATATGAAGCTTTACTCGTCGGACTCAGACTTGCTTGAGACTTGAGAATTATTTCTATGGAGATCTACTGTGACTCGCAATTGGTTGTATGCCAGGTTCGGGGAGAATACCAAGCAAGAGAGTGGAGGTTGGCTGCTTATCTTGCTGGGTCCAAGAAGTGTTGAATCGGTTCGACTACTATGTCATCCTCTGCATACCCCGGGAGCACAATCAAAAGGCCAATTCTTTGGGGAAACTGGCTAGCTCCGGTGAAGCACAGCAAATGGGATACGCCCTCGTTGAAACACTTACCTCTCCGAGTATCGATCTGATGGAGACAGACTGGGTGCATAAGGCAACGCCCGAGAAGGAGTCATGGATGACCCCACTCAGAAACTATATCGAACATGGAGCTTTGCCTGAGCGTAGAAGTGAGAAAAGACAAGTTCCCCGAAAAGCTTCGCGATTCATTATCCAAAATGGAGTCATGTACAGGAGAGGATACTCTGTTCCTTTACTTCGGTGTATCGCCCATGACGAGATCAAACGAGTGTTACATGATGTGCACAAGGGAGAATGCGGCGATCACACTGGAGGGCAAGCCCTTGCTAAGAAAATACTCCGATATGGGTGTTATTGGCCGACGCTGAATCGAGATGTGTCGGATTACACCACGAAATGTGATAGATGCCAAAATCATGCCCGAATTCCAAGAGCCCCGCCAACCGAAATTACTCAAATGGTCAGTCCATATGGGTACTATCTACGACTTCGCTTGTCTACTCAGGGTAGATGTGATCCAACCATCCACAACCCTGATCAATTCATCGTTCCCAGAGTGCAAACAAGTTCCTAATACTTAAACAGATGTGATCGACCGTCTATTAACTAACTCCAGATTCCCGAAGTGCGAACTAGAGTATAAACATCGAAATAGGTGTGACTGACCACCCACCAACTCACTCTAGTCCCGAGAGTGCGGACTGGAGTGTAAACACCAATGGGTGTGACTGACCACCCATCAACCAACTCCAGATTCTCGGAGTATGAACTGGAGTATAAACATTAACTAACTCCGATCCCGAGAGCACAGACCGGAGTATAAACATTAAACGGGTGTGACTGACCTCCCGTAAAACAACTTAAGTCTCCAGAGCATGGACCTAATTCTAAACACTAAATGGGTGTGACTGACCGCCCATCAACCAACTCTAGATTCCCGAAGCGCGAAACAAGAGTATAAAACAATAAACGGGCATGAATAACTGCCCATAAAACAACTCTTATCCCTGGAGTGTGGATAACTCCAAGTACTAAATGGGTGTGACCGACCACCCATGAATTATCTTATGTCCCCGGAGTGTGGATGTGATTCTAAATGACGAGCAGGCGTAACCAACCGCCAGCACTCAAGCTCCCAGAGTACGGATGCAAGTACTTATCGATGAACGAGTGTGATCAACCGCTCAAATTCATCTCACCTTAACTTTGTTCCGACTAAGTTAAGTGCAATTTGTTAAAGGCAGAAAGCGACTGTCAACCGACCACTTCAATTCTCTCTAGAACTGGGGGCATAGCTCAAATACAAGCCGCTAACCGAGACAGCACGAGGTTGGGGACCAACTTGACGTTTGGTTATGACCTGAAGCCATGACTTCAGGACTTAACGACCTAACTCAAGTCCGATTCAGAGACTAAAGCCTCACAAGTACATCGAATGGAAGTTTGAGTGCTGAAACACTTATGCAAGTAAACACAGAGTTATGCTAAAAACAAAATGGAATCTCATTTCAACTATTCTTTAAAAGAAAACGATAAGTGCAAAAATTATTTGAAGAATTCCTATAGGCAGGGGCCGAACTCGCATCTATACACGCCCTACAGAAAGCGAAAGGAAATTCCTACCTATCTATCAAAAAAGGAAACAAAAAGACATGTCTACTCCTTTGAATTCTTCTTCTTCTTCTTCGGTGTTGATCCACAAGAACTACCGCTCGGCTGTCTTTTTGGCCCTTTGCCTCCCCGGTCTCCTTTTGCTGGGGGAATTATAGTGGTCTCTTCCTCCGAACTCACGAGGATCGGAATGCTCTCGGTATGCGGAGCTGGAGGAATGACAACACTCTCAATGTTGGAAGATAAAGGAGGCATGTGGGTATCAAGGATGGTGCCACCTAGAGAAACAACAAGCATAGGGACCAGACTAGGGCCCCCCATGCCACCTCCCATGCTGCTAGCCTGCTTGGCTCTCTCCATTTCGACGTTAATTTTCACCATTACCTCCTCCTCCCGAACTGCTTGAGCGTCCACTGGAATGCTACCAGTCGGGCCCAACGAGCTAGTTGTAAACACATTTTCACCTATGTTGAAAGGCAGGTCAATGATTGGGTCACTTCGGTGGCCGAGGAGTTCTTCCATCATTTGCTCGTCAAGAACGAAGCCACTTTCGTGCACCTCCCCGGTTGATGTGGCAACCATTATGGTCATTGCCTCCATCATAATAGCCTCCTGCTCATGATGCAATTCTTGGGTTGCAGAAGGATCGGCTGGTGCAGAAACTTTGATTGAATAAAGATAAGAAAAGATATTAGTGACATCCTCTGATAAAGCTCCAGCCTTTGGATGAATATCAGAAGTGTTCAAAGTACCATCCTCGGATTGACTCACATGTTGAGCCGGTGCGCCTTTAGAAACATGTTCATGAACCGGGGAAATGTGCGGCCTATCTGGGTCGTACGCCAGAACAGCTGGAAGGTTAATTATAGAAGTAAGCTCGGGTTGAGTCGCTGTAAGCATTTCAGAGCTTCCTTCATGGTGCTCAACTTCGGACCCCTCTCCAACGTTCGGGTATTTAGAGGCTAGTTTCTCCTTTTCAAAAGTTACAATGGCATCGTGAAGAACTTTTCTCTCATCTTCGAATAATATTCGGTTCTCTAGCTCGAAGTCGTCAATGGATGTAGTGTTGCGGTCCTCTTTCTTATCCTCTACCAAGCGGCACCAGGCATTGTACAGATGTAACGGGTAGTCTTCGAGCCAGCTCAGATTGTGGTGTTTCAAGACATTGACATTATAAGTGACAAGGATGTCTTCGATATCACCTTCCAACCTAGTCCCTACTGCTCTAACCTCAGTCTCAATTTTGGCCTCGGTTTCTTGGACCTTTAGCTTGGTCGCATCCCGCTCATTCCTGAGTACCACGGCTTGCTCACACGGTTCTTTGGCAGCTCTATTAGCATCTTCTTTTTCCTTAGCGACTTCAGCAAATTTAGCTTTTAGCTCCTTAAGCTCTTTGAGCGCCGCGCCTCTCTGCCATGACCGTAGTATTCCGGTGTCCCATTTCCTCGACCAAGGCTAAGTGTGTTTGTCTCATCTTCTCCATCCTATGGGTTGCCTCGTCAGCCCTCTTATTAGCCTCCGTTTCTGAATTTCTCGAAGATTCATTCTCGTTGTTGAACACCTGAATTATGCAGTCCTTCTGAGCAAGGTCAGTTTCTAGTTTCTCGATTGTCTTCGCTCGCTCAAAGGCCACCACTAAAGCTTTTTCTGCAATCTTCATCCATTCTCGATACTGACTATAAACATCGTGTACGTAGTCAAGTACCGTCTGTTCTGCCTCATTGGGGTTTCGCTTTAAGTGCGAAGGAAATACAAAGCCATCAAAGAAAACAGTGGGAAAATCCTTCTTCAATCTAGCGATTTTGACCGCTCCTTCCCTATAGCGACTTGTTCAGTAGTAACAACGGTCTCAGTCTCAATCCTCCGACGTTGCTCGTTGGGCCTTGAAGTTTGAGGAGGTGGCACTTGACGAGAAGTTTCCACGCTCTTGACTGGAATGGCAACGGTCATAGTCTTTGTCAGACTCGCGCTTGTGAGACTCAGTGTAAGAACTAGAAGAACGGTGTGCAGAGCGGCAAGCATCGAGCCTTGCCTTACCATTGTGTCTATGAAATGAAAATAAAATTGGAATTATTTATCCCCTGAAACCGGAAATCATGTGATGATAAGTTGTGTGGTGTCATGTGTGTGTGCATGTGCAAATCCACCCAACCAACCGATTATCGCAGCTCCGCTTGCAGGAGTCGGCTCCCTCTATCTAGAGTACTCAAGCCTGCCTCAGTTTCCAACCCGAAGTCTTAAAGTGATGTCAGATCATCTGGGATTGGGACATCCGCCAATCCTTCCAATGAGCTCTCCATTTGCGGGGGAGGAATCTCCTGACTAGTAGCGAGCAGAGACACCACGACGGTTTTGTGCCTTAGAGATTTGCAAACAACAGTCTTGCCTTTTCTTCTTCCTAATGCTTGAGGGTCCTGCAAAGGCACAGCCATGGACTCATCTCTAGGTGGCGAGCTCTCGTCATCACCTTGTTCGGTTATAACAATCCCGGGAGCACTCCTTCTTGTTTGCCTCGTCGGAGCCGTCCTAAGAACTTCTACTAGTCCTATGCTCTGATCTCTATCGATCAGCCCCACGGCAATCAGATTCTCATTTGTGAGGACTTCATCGATCTCTCTATATTCGGCTAGCACCACTTGAAGGACCGTTACTATTTCTTTGAACTGGACTATAATGACCCTGAAATCGGCCTTCGAAAATCGGCACCCGTACTTCACTTGTACTCAAAATTTCATAGATTCAAACACCGAATCTGGTTCACCGGAGCTTATAATAACATTAAGTATAACAACACAGCGGAATAAAGAAATAAATGATATCATATACAACTCAAATGAATACAATATCCAGAATGATACACAACAATGATATCAATATGATACAACAATATCAAAGATAAATAATGATACTACAGCGGAAATAACAGAACAGAAGAGATCACTCCAAATGATCTACAAAAGAGAATGACTCCAACAACTGCAACGTCAAGCTCGAACCACAAAGAGAAGCAAGTGCAGTCCTAAACTCCAAGAACTGAACCAGCTCCAAATAATCTACTAAACCTGAATATCTGAGAAATCCAACTCTAGACTACCCGTGTGGAAAATGGTGGGCACCCAGAGTTTAGGAAGGGAACAATAAACTCCGGATCAGTCATGGGACTGATATGAGCAAACAAAAGCAGTTTATCTTTAAAACAACCCAAAAGGCTTTTAAACATTGAAAGCCGCAATGCTTTTGGAAAATGAAACTACCATAAGACCTCCCGCCACACACACAATGCAAATGCAGAATTGGAGGAGATTTCTTCTTATGATAGTCAAACATGCTTACTATGCAAAAGAAAACTCTTTTGATATTATTACTAGTGCATAGTGTGAAAACATTTTGAAAATACAATATTAATCTTAGCCAGCATACAACCATTATTGTATGCCTACTATAGCTACGATGTTCAATAGCAAGTTACCGCCACATTCCATAGCAGGTAATACAACAAAAATCGTACAAGGTTCGTATTGTTTCTTTGGATTTCCAACAAATGGTCAGGCAAAGGAACTTCCTTACATCGAAATGGAAAATGCCTCTGGAAAGACGCCCCGAGAACCTAACCGGATCTCTGCAAACACAAGGCCGACGCTACCTCACGCTTTAACCAAGCTATAACTAGGTAGCTAACACACAAGCTATGCCATCCCCCGGTCGTTAACGACCTTTATCCGAGGGCCCTCGATCACAAAGCAACAACCACAAAGTATAATAACTGTGCAGCATCAACATAGGTAAAATATCTGGGCTCCATGCCATGATATCACCTTTTATCCAAAAGGAAATGACATACCCTAGGGGCGCTACCCCTACAAAACCTTTGTCGCAACATTCCTATTTCGACCATTACCGGCACTACAACAAAAAAGACTTTTCACAGCGTTTGAAAAACGCTGTTAAAAGTTTTCACAGCGTTTTAAAAAACGCTGTATAACGACATGCGGTCGTTGACCCTAAAGTTTTAACTGCAAAATATAAACGCTGTCAAAAACCTACTTTCTACAGCGTTTTTTAAACGCTGTTAATAATTTTTCTACTGCAAGGTATAAACGCTGTTAATAGTTTTCTACTGCAAGGTATAAACGCTGTCGTAGGGATATGCATTTTTTTCCCAATGAATTGACAGCAATGTATAAACGCTGTCGTAGGGATATGCATTTTTTTCCAAAGAATTGACAGCAATGTTGTGCCATTGCAATATTCACACATATCATTAATATAAACTACATTTAATTATATTTTAATCAGTTAATGTACATAACATAAACAAATCAAACTAAAAATTGTAAAATAAAAGCATAACTATTAATCACTTCCATAAAATAAGTTGAACACAATATCCATGAAAAAAGTTTACATAAACCCGTAAAGAGAGATAAAATTTATAAACCAACTGCATACAAAATTAGACAAATGCACAATATCTAGAAAGCAAGTTTGCATCTAATATTATCGACAAAACGTGCATAAAAGTAGTTCAAATACAGGCTGAAAATGAAAAGTGGCAGTACGAAGATAGTTAGACATTGGTTTACTGAATTATTGCCAACAGGGCAGTCTGAACTCGGCAAGATTCCTCCTTCCGTCTTTTTTTCTTGACTTTTTGTTGTTGAGCTATCACTGACCATGGCTTTGTCAACATCCTGTGAGTAGTAATTACAGTAAGCTTTAGACGTATAACTGTTAGTTAAATATAAAGAGTACAATTTCCAGCTGAAAAAAAATGTGTTTTTCAATAAACATGTAACAAGGTCGGAACGTTTTATTCATTTTTCTTTTAATAGTTGTATATCTACTTTCTTTTTGGAATTAAATTGTAGCCTAGTCACTTCATTTAGCTCCGAAACTAAAGTTTGATAGCGATGTTAAGCCAATGAAACATTACTTGTTCAAGACAGGTATACAAGAGCTGTTTGATCTTGACATTCTCATTTTGTCATATTCCCAAATTACAAGTATTTGCACCTTTTGTTATTTGCACTTGTGGTTGCAAATCAAATCTTTTCTAGTCCTATTCATGTATTGCAACTTACAAAACTAAGTGTCGGTCAAATACATAAAAGCTTGCTACTGTAAGCTTAAATGTGTACTTAATGTACATGTACTTAAACTTAAATTTCCTTTTAAATGCCCTTAAAATAACATGTTGCTATGCTTTTGAGAAATTCTTTACTTTAAATTGTTCAGTGGTATAAAAATTGACCCGTGATACAAACATTAAAAGCTGCATCAGAATACGATTCCAAGATGACCATGTCTTCCAAGTAAAAGAGAGTATTCTAGGTTTCAAACATGTGAAGAATCATCGATTTCACTTGTAATAAAGCAATTCTTTGATCAATTAGCAAGGAACACCTAGTCATTGTTTTGGTATACAATATAAAGTTATCTTGCATTTGAAAAAATACAACAAAGAAATATAGAAATGATCAGGAATCTGACATGTGAGATTTTTACGAATAATATTGTTGTCATAGAAAGCTAAAGCCCAACACTATGTACAGTTGTCTTCACTAAAATATACGTATCTTCATAATGAAAATTTAACAATGATTATATAAATAATGAAGAAGTTGGTGATGTCTTAGTGGATAATATTCAATTACGTTTGCAATTAATTACTGGGCTTTCTTTTCTAATTAGTTCACACAAATGTGATGCATGATGTAGACACTTGATCAGACAAGCTACATACATGCTTACAGTCACCACCAACTAACGTAATATATTGTTAACCTTATTACACAAATAGCCTAGACAATAAGTTACTAAAACTACTGATGAACAATTCAAGTTAAATTTTCTAGAGGATGAACATTTCAGGTGTTGTTGGCCCTGGAGCTCTATTTTCTACTCAGATAAAATTTTAGTTTATATACATTTGACTTAACTGGGTTAAGCTGGACAACCATATTTAAAATCCAAAAAGCTAATACCCTATATCCTATATATATATATCGTAATGACTGTCTTGATAAATTATTTTATTCAGAAAACCATTAAATTAGATAAAAATTGATAAAAATTCTACTTCTCTTGATTACATTTATATATATTACCCACAGAGTTGTTTGTCACAAATCTTCTTAATTTTATAAAATTCATCATCTGCATTTTAATATTTAGATCTCTTTGACGGGCTGTGATGCATTTTTTTTTATCTAATAAAAGTTTTTAAGACTTGATGTACCCTCCCGAGCATATTAAATAACTTGAAGTTCAAGGGTAGTTACCTGAAAACTGCCAAACTATACAAATATTTCAAACTGCTGAAGTTGAGTCCACACTAACATTCGCAGTAGGCCATGCTACTGTCGAACCAATAGCATCTGATAAGCATTCCATGAATGACGTAGGTCTCCATAAAGACGCATTCGGGTCTTTGACAATATCCACCCAAACTCTTATTGCATTTGGTCCTAGTGGAATAGAATGAACCAAATCATTTGGATTAGTTGAAGATATGTTGCCTTCAGCTACAATTTTTCCTGTGCCCTCCACAGCAAATAACTTGCACTTGTTATTCATCGCGTAATTTGCACTCTATGATATTAAAAAAAGTATTGATACATTATCAACAAATCGTATATATAAATATTAGCAATATAATATATTACCGTACGAGATGTTGGAACGTTGCTCATAGGAGTGGATGGTATTGTGTTTTCCAAGTTTAAAGTAAAAGAAGAAAAACATATAATCATTTAAGACATTTCATGCTGAAGTAAAAACCCTAACAAAGTAGATATCCAAGAAAGATGTACAACTAAATTTATCCCAATGCCATCAATTAGTTCGTAGGTGCATTGCTAAAATCAAATTATAGTCACATAAATGATAACGTAATGGAATGCAAGACCAGTTGTGTACTACTAATACACTCAAGAAAATGTCACATGTTTTTTAGCTACACTTTACAATTAACTACACAACTGAATACTTAGCAGAAGATACAAGACGGTAATGCTTGTATTTGTCAGAAAAAAGACCAACATCAAACCAGACATATTGCATAGAACTAAACTGCTAACCTCTTATTCTTGTTTTTTCCTCTCTTTAATAGCTTTGACCTTTGCAATCTTCTTTATGGTTTCAACCTAAGTTCAACAAGCCTCCGTTAATCTTATTAAACGATATAAATTAAAACATTGAACTGCATATATTAAATTTAAGCCATTAACGTCATCAAATGAAATCTACTATCCTACTTTATTTTTTGAAGAATTTTTATTTAAATGACAAATTTAACCAACTAGACAGCTAGTACTATACATATGTGTTATGTTTGAGCTTATAAATTTTTATTTATACATTTGCACGTAGAAAGTGGGCTCTTTGGAAAGATTTTAAAAAGCAACAAATCTCCACTCCGATTTAACAATGAATAGATATTTCCCATCTAAAATTCAATTTTTGAACAAAACAATTGGTATATACCCTTTAGTATTTCTCACAATTATTATTAAGAATATTATCTGATTTATAATGATTGAAAAGTTAAAAGCACAAATATCCTTTATTAAATTATCATTGAACTGTTTTATTTGTATAAAGGTAGTTGTAAGAATTTAGAGAAAATAAACTTTACAACTTACTAACCAATCATGTACACATTACTAGTATATAAAAATGACCCCATTACCATGGTTTGGCTAATAAACTTCACAAAAAATAATGACTGTTATAATCTGATTATAGAGGCAATCAGACATAAAGAATTTAAAGGTGTAATTTGAAGAATATCAAAAAATGGTTGGTAACACTGTATTATAAAGAAAATAATAATATATTGTACATGAGAAATGGTCAATGCTTCTTCTTCATATCAGGTTTATATGATGTGACTACCGACATACGGGGTGTCTAGACTACCACGCAGTTCCTACATGGTACCGCTAACCTCCCCATGCATCAGCCATCAACCTCAACTTTGATATCCCTCAATCCACACAGGAATAATCCTAACCCGAAATTGATACTAAAATACGAAATCAAACAAAAATTATCTCTAATAAGCAAAGCAATTGCATAAAACAAAATTTAATTCAAAGAGAACGGATGATGGGTTTTGAAGATATGGTTTTCAACCAATTTGTAGGTATGGTTTCGGAATGGCAATCTCGGAATAGAAACATGGTGGTTTAGGGTCGATCTACAGAGGTAGGCTTGCGTATTGAATTTAAAAAGTCAATACAGGCATACAGAGCATAGCTATGAGCATCTACTATTGCAAGAACATAAGGTAGAGGATGATAAAGAGCAAGATGCATATCATTATTTTTGGCCAAAGCTAACATTACAAGGGAAAAAAGATAGGCAAATTATTGGAGCATCTGCTTAGTGTTTTATAAACTTAGTCAACGCGGTTAATTTTTTATAAAACTTAATTAACTTTTATAAATATAGTTATATTTTATAAACTTAGTTAGCTTGGTGAAAAAATTATAAAACTTGGTTAATTTCTATAAACTTGTATAATTTTTATAGAACTTAGTTAAAATGGTTATGTTTTTTTGCAAAATTTAGTTAATTTTTATAAAACTTCATCAACTTAGTTAATTTTTTATAAAACTTTATTGACTTAGTTAATTTTTATAAAACTTAGTTAATTTTTATAAAACTTGGTTAATTTAGTTAACTTTTATAAAACTTGGTTACTATATGGTAACAATATATGAATCTCCTACAACTATATTTTTATTTATCAAAGTGATATTTTTATGGTTGTTTATTAATAGCATGATTTAAGGCATTACAGTTTTTTATCCAGCAAAAGATATGAAATTAGAGTAGCCTTTTGATGAAATATGGAAGGGAATAAAACATAATTGTGAAATTATTTGATGGTAAACTAATAGACAATAATGATAATACTTGAGAGTTTTTAGCATCTGTTTCATACCTTGTTGTTTAAGCACACTAGACTGAAAATGAAAGAACTCTACAAATATCAACTGTTCAAAGCCTGCACGCATAAAATAAATTTGTTATTAGCTACTTCATGGCCACATTAGACTGAAAATGACAGAACTCTACAAATTAGTCATTTTGTTATTAGCACCAAACTGTTTTCAAAAAATTTGACATTACAACGACGCCATTTTGTAGCACCAGAGTAATGTCTATGCATTACCCCTCTCCCGATACTTGGCTTGCGCCATTAACAACAATTTTATCCACTTATACAACAATGTCAGAATCATATACAACATTAGCACCAAATTGTTTCCAAAAAATATATGAAGGTAACGGCTGTTAGAAAAATAGAACATATGTAAACTTCATTCCCTTGATTAATAATGATTAACAAATTTGCAATAGACAACCAGTTTCTTATTTATATTCACAGCTACATATTTTTATAGAAAGATTCCAGAACACAAAATTGCTCTATCAACCCAAATTATAAGATGTTGTAGGGATCCAATCATCCGAACAACTTGTTCTTATCAAATTCTTCACATTTCAACCAGTCTATGTATATCCATCTTCACTAAAGGAGACAATTTTGATCAAAACAGAAGAACTATACATAATTCTAAAGGTGCACTTAAACATTCAATCAAGGATAGAGAACATTCTCCAAGAAGTTGGGCTCATGTGATTGTCATACTTAGTTTTGTATCTGATTAACTGTGTGTGTCATTGACAATATGATTTTTTAGATTGATCAAAGAAGTGTTAGTAAATTGTAAATGTAGTTTGTTTAGTTTATTTTGACTGAACTTCGGTAATCAGCCTAAAGTTCACACATGTAGCTGAGGACCACTAGCATAATGGTAAGGCCCTCAAGAATGTGATCGGATTCTCTTTCCATCAAAAACCGTTTATAGAAATTAAAAGGAGGAGGAAGAAGTTCACACAAACAAATTCCTATTACAAAATTGTCATTACTTGATATAAGATGATATTAAATGTTTAACACCTTTACTTTTTATATTACAAGGCAAAATTAATAATTTATTCGACAAATGAGTAGCAAGATTTAAGCAAAAAGTTTTTATGCTCTAGCTATTTTTCGTTTTTTTTCTTCTCTAGATACTATAATGTAGTTGGATTATGCTGCACTTGAAATAACATAATATATACTTTTGATTAAAAATATTTGACTGTAAACTATCATGGCATCTAAACATACAGCATATTTTGCACTATGATTAAACTATACTGCATAATAAATATACTGATATTTCATATGAACATAAAGCTTTTGATCATGTATAAATCAGCTACAAAATCTGCAGTGTCTAACATATCTTCTCGCATACTTATGCAAAGTTATGATTGATAAACTTTATAATAAAAAATTTGACAACATAGCTATTATATTTAACAAAATGGATAATCCTAACAAGTTAGGTAACAAAATTTGATTGCCAAGTGTCCACATATGCTAAAACATGCACACATATGTGTTATATGCATAAACCTCTATATCCAAAAAATTATCTTTAGTAGGCTTAAGTGGATAAAAAAAATAGTACAAAATATCTTTGGAGTCTGGGACAGTTTGAATTTAAAGTGCCCAGTGTAATATTATTCTAAATAATCCAAAGTTCCAAACTATAGTCAAAAGCCCATTTACCATCGATAAATACTTCAACCTGTCATGCTTGTTATCAACCTAAGTAGAATTCATCTTCATCTATACACTACTCTTCTAAACAATTAATCATTATGTCGACAGCTTACCAAGTTCCCGGAATTGAGAAGAAACCAAGTCTGAGAAATCCAGCGCCTAAGAGAGGCCAAATCAAGACCAACATGTTAACTAAAGCGTTCTCTGCTATTAGAAGGGGTAGTAGGAAAGACAATGAGAAGGAAGCAAATGATCTGGATGCCGAAACTTTACCTTATAATATTCCAATACAAGGATCCTCTCAAGCACTTCGTATACAGTTCTAGTTCAACATGTATCTATTATTGGTACCTTTAACTATATTCTAAATCCTGCAACTTTCTGTGTCATATTCTCTGTATTTGTGGGTATTTAACTATTTATTAAGACTGACCTTCATGGTTCCTTTGTATTCAATATATATGAGTTTTTAATATGAGTTCAAAATCCATAAGCATTATGCTTGAAATAGCACTAACGATAAAACATACTCAATCATGTTCTATGTATGCAACACACTTATTTCATCTAGAAGCACTAGAATATTGATCCAATTGAACCCCAAAAGCTAAACAGATGGGTCAATGCCTTAAAGAAAGTACTTATTCCAGCCTAAGAAAACTTATTTCATGGTAACCCAATTTGCAAGCCAAATTTATGCTCTCCGTGGCCCATCTATATTAGATAAAAATTATGAGTACAGTTCACCTTTGTCAAGTCACGATGTAAACTAAGTACGTGTTGTACTATATTGACAAGCTTACAGGAAGTTGAAAACCTTTTTACATGACATCCAAACAAAGTGTTAGTTACTACTTAAAATATTAAGTACTACAACAAAAAACAAAATAAACAACTAAGTGCACTAACAATGAGTAGCAGCATAACTATACCGCAGCCTACACGTTCTCAGATATGCTAATGTACGATCTGAACCTTTTGAAACATTTTCGATTGGTGGAGGTAGAGCCAAATATTTTAATTGCTCCAGCACTGTTCTTCACCGGTCCACAAGGAGCCGTAAAAACAAGTTTCAAGCGAAACTGTCGCTTGTTAGTTTCTTAGCTTATATAAATCAAATGAAAGTGTTTTGTTTCATTTACTGAAGCACCTAAAGCTACCTGTAGTAATCGAAACTTTATCAACAACTCGAGTTCACCGAGTTTCTAGTAAGCCATTCCGACAATTGATAATCGAACAAAGTTCGACTTACAGCAATACCAAAGCAGGGTATTTGGAATATGAAAATCAAAATCAACAAACGAAATACGCCTAAAATTCGATTAACCGAATAAAGAAAAAATAGGGAACTAGGGCTACCTGAAGTATGAACACGTAATTAGGGCGATGACGATCAAGTCCACCAAAGAAACATCGAAAAACAAGCAAAATTTGGGGGAAACTATAAACGAAGGAGAATGAAATGAGGGACGATGAGGGAGCGGTAGTTTTGATAGAAGAGGGAAAATGAAATTTTTGGTAAAAGTATATTAAGAGTGGCAGCAGATAAATGACATTGAAACATGAGAATCCTCAGCATTTGAACGCAAATTATTTTCTGAATTAATTAACTTTTACTGCAATTAACGTTCAAACGCTGAGAATGAGTGTAGTTAAAAGTAAGTTTTGGTGTAGTGCGGGTTGTGAGGCTCGACGAAGTCTCGTCCACAAAGCCATGCTTTTTCACAAAGCCACATTTTTCACAAAGCAACGCTTTTTCACAAAGCAACGCTTTGATCAACAAATGATCAACAGCACTTCGTATGCCACATTACCAAATTGGGAATGTATCACTGGTAACCATCAACTACATAACCTCTGAGCTCGTACGTCTCAGAGAAGGGTGTTAAGCTAAGAGAATAAATTCTTCGCCACCAACAGAAATGTATTTGATAGAAACCAGCTTTACATCTCAAAGTGTAACGTCAAACACACATCCATACAAGTCCATTCCGGGATCGAACGGAACCGAAGGCGCTTCCAAAGAAGCCCTTGCAAATCCGGATAATTTCTAATCACATCCGGACTTCCCATTACAAAGGGTGATAAAATCTCTATACCGGGGACAAGTCGATGCAGAGACATTCGACGAGTTGTCCTTTCATTTTCGAAAATATCCGGTCTTCACCACCGGTCTTCAAATGCTATCCATATACGACGTATCATTACTCCGAATGGGTTATATGACACAAAGGTCCTTCCCCGGCTAAACCGAATAACGAGCGCAATTAAAAATCATATGGATACTGGGGTCTCAGTTAAATCACTGCTTAAAGCCCAAAACTTTTCATTCGAATGGTTAAAACAAATTACCATTTCCAATCTTCTAAACAAAAAGATTCATTTCAAAAACCTTCAATGGTTTAAACAATTTCTACACTTTTAATCTTTTAAACAAAAAGATTCAATTCACAAAGTTTACCCCGTTCACAAAGATCCATTTATGGATTTCAAAATAATTTCCATTTCAATTGAATTAACTCGTTAAATTTTAAGTCAAGATTTAACTTATAGCTTTTAAAATTGGTTTCCAAAGATTCATTCATAGTCTTTCAAAAAAAATCCATTTCAAGTTGGATTAACTCATCCGGTCTTTGAATCAAAGACTCATTTCATAGTTTTCAAAACATTTCAATTCTATTTCAAACTTGAAACCTTTCAACACAATTTGGAAATTCATTACTTATGTGAAAGCTTTTACTATTTGAAAACAAATAGTTTCGTTTCAGAAAAATCCAGTTATATTTACACGAGCTAAAACCCTTGAATTAAATTCAAATTCCCAAATCAATACCTTTAAAATGGTGTAACCCATATATAACTTGTACATCATCTTTAATCCCTAGTTTCAAATCATAGGATTCAATTTCAAACTTGAATTCAAATTTAAATCAAATTATTTAAATTTCAAGATATCCAAAATATCTTTAAAACTCCATTCAAAAGCTTTTCATATAAAACCCCAATTTCCAATTTCAAAATCAATTGAAATTAAAATTTCAATTTCAAAAACATTGAATTTAAATCATCTGTGACTTAACCAATTTCCACGTGAAATCCATATTTGTGTGTGTAAAGGTGTAGTCCAGGGGTTTCACACACAATAGTGCATAACATCAATCATCACAGATATATCGATAAGCGGTATAACCCATAACGCTTATCTTCATTCACAGATTCATAGATAAAGTAAATTTATCAGTCACAAAGATTCACTATTACAATTCGATGTGGGTTTTAGATACCCAACTGGAATCCGACTCCCTGTCGCATCGAAATTCAAGTGTCGTTTATGGGTCAAGGATTCATATTCACATAGTAATATATCACAGAAACAGATATATATATATATCGCAGATAATCAATTACATTCATCCCAGATAAATAAATTACAGATCACAACACAAATTAGGGTATATCACAAAGCATCATATATCAAGGATATCAAACAATCAAGTCATCCAATAGAATCCAAATATCCATAGATAAGGTCAATTTATTATCTGATTTATTTAAATTAGATTTATTACTTATGAATAAATCACTAATCCTGGTTAATTAACATTAATTAATCTCAACCATTTTGATTAATTATTCTTTAATCATTTATTAATTAACCATTAATAATAAATTAATTAACCTTTAATTATAATTCATCAACCTTTAATTATTAAATAATTAACCTTTAATTATTTAATTCACCATTTAATTAATTATCTTTAATTAATAAATTAACCATCAATTAATCACATTGACAAATTATTCTTTAAGTAATTAAGTAAGTAACCTTAAATTAATTACCTTAATTAATTACTCTTTCATTACCTCATTAATTATAAAAACCTTAATTAGATTAAGATAAAATCATTTCCTTTATTTGATACCAAATCAAATATTTAGTTTAAAACATTTAACTAGGACAGTGTTTTAAAAACTTGGTTAAGTTTTAATTCAAAACTGTTTTGATCACCAACTTCCCAGACCCGAGACCCGCTTCGAGTCTTACCCGAGAAAAATACCTGAATACTTCGATTTTTCCCCCAAACAACCCGAGTGCCACCCAAAATTTCATTTTAAAGCTTAAAATTTTGTTTAAGTCCCTACCCAGTAAAAAAACATAAAACGCTCGAACGAGAACTCGAGTTAGCACGCAAATTTCCCGAGACTTTCCACCATTTGCTTCGAGTCGTCATGAAACACCCAGACCAACACTGACACGAACGTGCACGTGTGCACGTGTACGATCGCCTGATCGACTTCCGACCATCACCACGATCACCTCCACATCATCGATAACCCACTCGACTCACTCGAGTACCTCGATCCCTTAATTCCACTGTAGATCAAAATCGAGCTTCTTGATTCAAAATTGGAACCCAACTCGAATAACAAAACCACCTCGTTCCGGCGCCTCAGGCCACCAGAGGCCTTGAAGTCGTGTCCAAAGCTTCGTCAACGTTCCACGCTTCTTCTCCACTTGCCTCGATGCAGTCCGATTCGACATTCATTACGCCATTGCTCTGAGAACAGAATCAACCAAAAACTAGGTTAAAACCCTAATTTGATCTCGATAACCCTCCACAACAAATTATAAAATCATTGAGTAATTTTCCAATGATCTCTGACCTACCACCTTCCTCTAGCCTCAATCACTATCCCCCCAGCCTACGCGATCATCAGAAAATCGTGAGAAACCATTTTCCGTTCATCTGACAAGTTCTCCCTCAACTCATCATTTAAAATCATGATTTTTATCTCATAAATCAATGGTTTCAAAAATGTTTCAATTAATATAACCGAAGTCAAAGATTATGATATTTGAATTTCCAACAGGTTTTAGTTTGCCTGTAATTTCAAATTTCCAAAAGAAACTTTAATTGTTTTTCTCTAATTCATTTTTTTAAAACTTAAAACATGTTTAACCAAACAATTTCTGTTTAGATTATAAAGTTTAACAAGATCCAGGGGAAGAGAAATCAAATTTTAAACAGGTTTTTGAAAACCTGGAAATGACAGAGGCAAATATGCCTGTAACTCAAACATGCACACCTAAATTTATATACATACAAGTATATTCATATTTATACCAAAGATTTTCACAGCAGCATACTTGCAAGATTAAATCAGATTTTAAGCATTGGCAAAGTAGTTTGCTCACCTGGATGTTTTTGGAAGAAGAACAGAGACAGTGATTTTACTTTGAAACAGGCTTGAATTATTAGTTGAAACCATCACTTGATTCTCTGGCTTGTCTTGATTTAATTCGTTGTTTTAGTTTGAATGTTTGGTTTGAGTTTATAAAATGGTGATACTTAATTTCTCAGCTTGAAATAAACGAAAATGGGATGAAGTGCTTGATATAAGAAAATGAAGTTATAGGGTATTTTGTACAGGTTGACATTTTCTCGCTTGTACAACTATGCCAGAGATTTTTATTCAATGGTGGCTGATGGATACATTTCGTGCTTGCATTTATTATGTTGTACAATATACATATTCTTTTATTTCGGTTGTACGTGTATGAAGATATTTGGTGGCTGAAGATATATGTGTTTGTATGCTAAAGATATTGCATTAACTACTTTGTACCATACTTTAACTCGGCTGTACATATATGAATATATTTTGATGTCTTCCTTTACCAGCTTTATTCATATGTATATTATTATCTCAAGTGTTCATACTTATGTGTATAACTTGAATGTATATGGTTCTTGTTCCCCTTTCTTTTTGCCTTGACTTCTTGCTTGTATATCTTAATGAGATTCTCTAGTTAATATGCTGTTGGAATTTGTCAAATTATTTCTAACTTTAAATATTTATTTTATCTTGCATACAAATTGTCTTGTATTTTCCTATTTAATATGTTTTTGTAATTTATTTATTGTGTTATAATCTATTTATGTATTTATTTTATTTTAGTTTATAATTTATACTTTTGTAATATAAATGAATTCCTAAATTTAGTTTGTTTTTAGATTTTTATCCAATGTATTTATTCTATACTTTATATCTTATATATTTCATTTTTATTTTTAACCCATTTATTTACAATTTAAATTCAAGTCAAATATATATACATATATTTATAATTTCAAATTGACTCATATATACCCAAATATATATATATATATTCATATATATACATATATATACAATATTTTCAATTTAAATGATTTATACAGAATATATTTAAAGATTGGGGAAACTCGCATCACTTTATCAATTTATTTTACAAATTTTTATTCAAAAATGAATTAATTATCTTTTTAAATTTATATAAAATCCGGGGTCGTTACAGACTTCCCCCCTTAAAAGAATTTCATCCTCGAAATTTGCCAAGGAGACACAAAGATAGATAAAAAAGATTTCATCAAATCAACTAAACATCTATTCTGCATTTGGCTTACCAAATCAGAATATCAATAATAGATACGGGAATGAATCTATTTAACACTTCACAAGATACTCGGGTTGCCCAGATCTACGAAATATGCAGTGGTATCGGTTAGTCCGAAGGGATAACTAACCATTCGTAGAACATATCCGGACCAAAAATAGACAGATATATGGATACAATTTCAAAAATTTTAGTTTAGAAACTAAAGTATACCTATCAACCTAGCAACCAAAGCAACCAATTCATCCAAACAACAATTTTGGCTTATCCGGAGTTTACGTCCCATATTAATATATCGAATTCTTTTCTTCCTTGATCTACCAGGAACTATTGAAGAATTTGAAAAGATGACGAATAGAAGGGATTGATAGAGAAAAGATTGCTTCCTTGTTGTTATAAGGTATTGACCATTTATAGTCGTATTTCCCTGTCCCCTATCTCATCCTCTTCTTGCACTCATACTTACTATCAGTAGATAGCAAGAGAATTTACTGAGGCATACAGACAGATATCTTAGAGATTACTCATTCTAGGGTATACTTCATCCTATCTCTAATGAGCTACTTAATGTGTTATACTCCTGAGCTAAAGTTTTAACCTTAGCTTTGATACCAAATGTAGTGACCCTGAAATCGGCCTTTGAAAATCGGCACCCGTACTTCACTTGTACTCAAAATGCCGTAGATTCAAACGCCGAATCTGGTTCACTGGAGCTTATAACAACATTAAGTATAACAACACAGCGGAATAAAGAAATAAATGATATCATTTACAACTCCAATGAATACAATATCCAGAATGATATACAACAATGATATCAATATGATACAACAATATCAAAGATAAATAATGATACTACAGCGGAAATAACAGAACAGAAGAGATCACTCCAAATGATCTATAAAAGAGAATGACTCCAACAACTCCAACGTCAAGCTCGAACCACAAAGAGAAGCAAGTGCAGTCCTGAACTCCAAGAACTGAACCAGCTCCAGATAATCTACTAAACCTGAATATCTTAGAAACCCAACTCTAGACTGCCCGTGTGGAAAATGGTGGGCATCCAGAGTTTAGGAAGGGAACAATAAACTCCGGATCAGTCATGGGACTGGTATGAGCAAACAAAAGCAGTTTATCTTTAAAACAACCCAAAAGGCTTTTAAACATTGAAAGCCGCAATGCTTTTGGAAAATGAAACTACCATAAGACCTCCTGCCACACACACAATGCAAATGCAGAATTGGAGGAGATTTCTTCTTATGATAGTCAAACATGCTTACTATGCAAAAGAAAACTCTTTTGATATTATTACTAGTGCATAGTGTGAAAACATTTCGAAAATACAATATTAATCTTAGCCAGCATACAACCATTATTGTATGCCTACTATAGCTACGATGTTCAATAGCAGGTTACCGCCACATTCCATAGCAGGTAATACAACTAAAATTGTACAAGGTTCGTATAATTTCTTTGGATTTCCAACAAATGGTCAGGTAAAGGAACTTCCTTACACCGAAATGGAAAACGCCTCTGGAAAGATGCCCCGAGAACCTAACCGGATCTCTGCAAACACAAGGCCGACGCTACCTCACGCTTTAACCAAGCTGTAACTAGGTAGCTAACACACGAGCTATGCCATCCCCCGGTCGTTACCGACCTTTATCCGAGGACCCACGATCACAAAGCAACAACCACAAAGTATAATAACTGTGCAGCATCAACATAGGTAAAATATCTGGGCTCCATACCATGATATCACCTTTTATCCAGAAGGAAATGACATACCCTAGGGGCGCTACCCCTACAAAACCTTTGTCGCAACATTCCTGTTTCGACCAGTACTGGGTTTTGAGGCTCGACGAAGTCTCGTCCACAAAGCCACGCTTTTTCACAAAGCCACGCTTTTTCACAAAGCAACGCTTTGATCAACAAATGATCAACAGCACTTCGTATGCCACATTACCAAATTGGGAATGTATCACTGGTAACCATCAACTACATAACCTCTGAGCTCGTACTTCTCAGAGAAGGGTGTTAAGCTAAGAGAATAAATTCTCCGCCACCAATAGAAATGTATTTGACAGAAACCAACTTTACATCTCAAAGTGTAACGTCAGACACACATCCATACAAGTCCGTTTCGGGATCGAACGGAACCGAAGGCACTTCCAAAGAAGCCCTTGCAAATCCGGATAATTTCTAATCACGTCCGGACTTCCCATCACAAAGGGTGGTAAAATCTCTATACCGCGGACCAGTCGATGCAGAGACATTCGACGAGTTGTCCTTTCGTTTTCAAAAATATTCGGTCTTCACCATCGGTCTTCAAATGCTATCCATATACGACGTATCATTACTCGGAATGGGTTATATGACACAAAGGTCCTTCCTCGGCTAAACCGAATAACGAGCGAAATTAAAAATCATATGAATACTGGGGTCTCAGTTAAATCACAGCTTAAAGCCCAAAACTTTTCATTCGAAAGGTTAAGACAAATTACCATTTCCAATCTTTTAAACAAAAAGATTCATTTTAAAAACCTTCAATGGTTTAAACAATTTCCAAACTTTTAATCTTTTAAACAAAAAGATTCAATTCACAAAGTTTACCCCGTTCACAAAGATCCGTTTATGGATTTCAAAACAATTTCCATTTCAATTGAATTAACTCGTTAAATTTTTAAGTCAAGATTTAACTTATAGCTTTTAAAATTGGTTTCCAAAGATTCATTCGTAGTCTTTCAAAACAATTCCATTTCAAGTTGGATTAACTGTCCGGTCTTTGAATCAAAGACTCATTTCATTGTTTTCAAAACATTTCAATTCTATTTCAAACTTGAAACCTTCCAACACAATTTTGGAAATTCATTACTTATGTGAAAGCTTTTACTATTTGAAAACAAATAGTTTCGTTTCAGAAAAATCCAGTTATATTTACACGAGTTAAAACCCTTGAATTAAATTCAAATTCCCAAATCAATACCTTTAAAATGGTTTAACCCATATATAACTTGTACATCATCTTTAATCCCTAGTTTCAAATCATAGGATTCAATTTCAAACTTGAATTCAAATTTAAATCAAATTATTTAAATTTCAAGATATCCAAAATATCTTTAAAACTCCTTTCAAAAGCTTTTCATATAAAACCCCAATTTCCAATTTCAAAATCAATTGAAATTAAAATTTCAATTTCAAAAACATTGAATTTAAATCATCCGTGACTTAACCGATTTCCACGTGAAATCCATATTTGTGTGTGTAAAGGTGTAGTCCAGGGGTTTCACACACAATAGTGCACAACATCAATCATCACAGATATATCGATAAGCGGTATAACCCATAACGCTTATCTTCATTCACAGATTTATAGATAAAATAAATTTATCAGTCACAAAGATTCACTATTACAATTCGATGTGGGTTTCGGATATCCAACTAGAATCTGACTCCCTGTCGCATCGAAATTCAAGTATTGTTTATGGGTCAAGGGTTTCAATTCACATAGTAATATATCACAGAAACAGATATATATATATATATCGCAGATAATCAATTACATTCATCCCAGATAAATAAATTACAAATAACAACACAAATCAGGGTATATCACAAAGCATCATATATCAGGGACATCAAATAATCAAGTCATCCAATAGAATCCAAATATCCATAGATAAGGTCAATTTATTATCTGATTTATTTAAATCAGATTTATTACTTATGAATAAATCACTAATCCTGGTTAATTAACATTAATTAATCTCAACCATTTTGATTAATTATTCTTTAATCATTTATTAATTAACCATTAATAATAAATTAATTAACCTTTAATTATAATTCATCAACCTTTAATTATTAAATAATTAACCTTTAATTATTTAATTCACCATTTAATTAATTATCTTTAATTAATAAATTAACCATCAATTAATCACATTGACAAATTATTCTTTAAGTAATTAAGTAACTAACCTTAAATTAATTACCTTAATTAATTACTCTTTCATTACCTCATTAATTATCAAAACCTTAATTAGATTAAGATAAAATCATTTCCTTTATTTGATACCAAATCACATATTTAGTTTAAAACATTTAACTAGGACAGTGTTTTAAAAACTTGGTTAAGTTTTAATTCAAAACTGTTTTGATCACCAACTTCCCAGACCCGAGACCCGCTTCGAGTCTTACTCGAGAAAAATACTTGAATACTTCGAGTTTTTCCCCAAAACAACCCGAGTGCCTCCCAAAATTTCATTTTAAAGCTTAAAATTTTGTTTAAGTCCCTACCCAGTAAAAAAATATAAAACGCTCAAACGAGAACTCGAGTTAGCACGCAAAACTCCCGAGACTTTCCACCATTTGCTTCGAGTCGTCACGAAACACCCAGACCAACACTGACACGAACGTGCACGTGTGCACATGTACGATCGCCTGATCGACTTCCGACCATCACCACGATCACCTCCACATCGTCGATAACCCACTCGACTCACTCGAGTACCTCGATCCCCTAATTCCACTGTAGATCAAAATCGAGCTTCTCGATTCAAAACTGGAACCCAACTCAAATAACAAAACCACCTAGTTCCAGCACCTCAGGCCACCAAAGGCCTTGAAGTTGTGTTCAAAGCTTCGTCAACGTCCCACGCTTCTTCTCCACTTGCCCCAATGCAGTCCGATTCGACATTCATTATGCCATTGCTCCGAGAACACGATCAACCAAAAACTGGGTTAAAACCCTAATTTGATCTCGATAACCCTCCATAACAAATTATAAAATCATTGAGTAATTTTCCAATGATCTCTAACCTACCACCTTCCTCTAGCCTCAATCCCTATCCCCCCAGCCTACACGATCATCAGAAAATCGTGAGAAACCATTTTCCGTTCATCTGACAAGTGCTCCCTCAACTCATCATTTAAAATCTTGATTTTTATCTCATAAATCAATGGTTTCAAAAATGTTTCAATTAATATAACTGAAGTCAAAGATTATGATATTTGAATTTCCAACAGGTTTTAGTTTGCCTGTAATTTCAAATTTCCAAAAGAAACTTTAATTGTTTTTCTCTAATTCATTTTTTTAAAACTTAAAACATTTTTAACCAAACAATTTCTGTTTAGATTATAAAGTTTAACAAGATCCAGGGGAAGAGAAATCAAATTTTAAACAGGTTTTTGAAAACCTGGAAATGACAGAGGCAAATATGCCTGTAACTCAAACATGCACACCTAAATTTATATACATACAAGTATATTCATATTTATACCAAAGATTTTCACAGCAGCATACTTGCAAGATTAAATCAGATTTTAAGCATTGGCAAAGTAGTTTGCTCACCTGGATGTTTTTGGAAGAAGAACAGAGACAGTGCTTTTACTTTGAAACAGGCTTGAATTATTAGTTGAAACCATCACTTGATTCTCTGGCTTGTCTTGATTTAATTCGTTGTTTTAGTTTGAATGTTTGGTTTGAGTTTATAAAATGGTGATACTTAATTTCTCAGCTTGAAATAAACGAAAATGGGATGAAGTGCTTGATATAAGAAAATGAAGTTATAGGGTATTTTGTACAGGTTGACATTTTCTCGCTTGTACAACTATGCCAGAGATTTTTATTCAATGGTGGCTGATGGATACATTTCGTGCTTGCATTTATTATGTTGTACAATATACTTATTCTTTTATTTCGATTGTACGTGTATGAAGATATTTGGTGGCTGAAGATATATGTGTTTGTATGCAAAAGATATTGCATTAACTACTTTGTACCATACTTTAACTCGGCTGTACATATATGAATATATTTTGATGTCTTCCTTTACCAGCTTTATTCATATGTATATTATTATCTCAAGTGTTCATACTTATGTGTATAACTTGAATGTATATGGTTCTTGTTCCCCTTTCTTTTTGCCTTGACTTCTTGCTTGTATATCTAAATGAGATTCTATAGTCAATATCCTGTTGGAATTTGTCAAATTATTTCTAACTTTAAATATTTATTTTATCTTGCATACAAATTGTCTTGTATTTTCCTATTTAATATGTTGTTATAATTTATTTATTGTGTTATAATCTATTTATGTATTTATTTTATTTTAGTTTACAATTTATACTTTTGTAATATAAATGAATTCCTAAATTTAGTTTGTTATTAGATTTTTATCCAATGTATTTATTCTATACTTTATATCTTATATATTTCATTTTTATTTTTAACCCATTTATTTACAATTTAAATTCAAGTCAAATATATATACATATATTTATAATTTCAAATTGACTCATATATACCTAAATATATATATATATATTCACATATATACATATATATACAATATTTTAAATTTAAATGATTTATACAGAATATATTTAAAGATTGGGGAAACTCGCATCACTTTATCAATTTATTTTACAAATTTTTATTCAAAAATGAATTAATTATCATTTTAAATTTATATAAAATCCGGGGTCGTTACAGAACTCCTTCGGGTCGCGGAATTGAAGCTTTATAAGAAGCAAAGTGTTAGACTCCACATCAATTAATATTATCCAGTTATCAACAAAGAAGTTGAAGCACTTACGTCTGACTAGCCACCTCCTCGCAAATCCCAGTGGACACCGGACGAAAAACCATTCGGTTTTGAAGTAACTCAGCTTGCTCTAAGCTCCGGCCACAACTTGACAATTTCTAACTGCTTCCAAAAAAGTGAAAGAAGGGTTGTCCCTATGACTTTTTATGTTGAATAAGTATCTGATCTCTTCTACAATCGGAGGCCAGAAGAGATGCTCCATGAAGATAACAAATAAACTGTTGAGAAAAGGAGTAATCCTCAAGTAAAGCAACACTTCCCGGATGAACTAATTGAAGGGAGGAAGCATCCCGGCTACAAACATGAATCTATTGCAAGCTGTGTATCCCTCCGGGGGGTTGTGAGATCTGTCTTCCGGTCCCGGTAATAACACATCATTTAGAGGTAACCCGTGTCTTAGGAAAATCCTACCTAACATATCTTCGAAGATATTAGAGCGGACAGAATCCTACAGATTCATAATAAAAACTACTCCCGGCAATTCATCCGGAACAGGGCTAATTACTTCAGCGGCGATAGCCGGCATTTCAATCGCGGGAAGAGGCAGACTCTTGACATCCTGGGACTGAGAACTTCCGGATTCCATAGCTATTGAACTCAGCAAAAATTATCGTTAGACGACATGAAACCTGTGTTCCCCTAGTGTGAAGTACTTGAATGTGTTGTGCAGTGCAGTGCTACATAGTACTTGAGATTCTACAAAGTTTGAGAGATGTTCAAACGACAAGACTTCGAGATTCAACCGGAGTGACCGTCATCGCTGACCGTGACAACCGTGCCATCCAGACTTCGGAGAACGATCCAAGTTAAAGTTCATAGAATTTGTAGAGTTACAGTTCCATCGATGAGCTTCGAAGGGTAGTCAAATATGCAGTGAAACGGTTAAGTCCAATTATGCAAGGTTGAAGCTCGTCGGAGTTAAATGTTCGATTATGCAAGATTCCATATCCATCAAAGTTTGAACTTGGATCGATCACCAGGAGCACAATTCGTATCGATCATGGGAAACATACATTCATATCGATCGTCGAATGGCGCTTTATATCGATCACCTGAAGATCATTTTGTATCGATGCAAAATCCTCTGCTTCGTATCAACCGACAGCAACACATTCATATCGATCGCCATGCCCAAGATTTCGTATCGATCGCTCTGGATTGATACGAATGTCCACTAGCCATTGATACGAAACAATTCCTCCATTCAATACGAAATACCATTATGTCCAGATCGATATGAACTTTTTCTTCATCCACAATCGATACGAGTATGCCCTTCGTGTCCATCATCTCTTCTTTCTTCTTCTCCAAACAGTTCAGATTCCAGTTCCTCCTCCCACAACCATGCTCCAACCCAATTTCGGCTTCATCATCATCAGAATTGGCCGCGATTATGAGCAAATTGGCATTAAATCTCAAATCTTATCATTTTAATGTGAAATTGTTCAACTAATTACCTAAATTAGAGTATCAATTCGAGAGATTAACAAGTTGTGATGATTTGGGAATGAAGGCAGTTTCTATTTCTCAGGTAGGAATGGTCACCACATCATCGATACGAAGAGCCTTCTTCGTTCCCATCCACCCATATCGGTCAGGGGATCAACTATTCGTAACCATCAATTCATATCGATCCAGAGCATGGCTATTCGTATCCATCGATGGCCCATCGAGACGAAAGATGCAACATAGACTTGTTTGAACTATTCTAATCCATCGATATGAAACGTGTTTTCCAACTTCTCAAATCGATCCGGGAGAGGATCGATACAAAAGGAAGACTTAAAACAACCATCAAACGTTGTTAAAACTCGAATTTCACATCGATCCAGGAGAGGATCGATACGAAACTCGATATAAAAAACTAAAAGACTTGACAGCGACCCGTGAACGTGCAAACATGAATAGGAGTCAAGTTTACATACGTGCATGTATGATGAACTAATATTCAATTTTCAAAATTCACAGGAATTGAATGCTCACCCGATGACAATTACGACAGTGAATGACAAATTGATAGCACTCGACACTTGGTTACAATAGAATACTACATGATCATTAACAGTCAGTAATTCAGAATTTACATTACTGGAAATCAATCAAAGGTTACATCTTTTGACGAAAATGCAACAACTATTCAGCGAATCGGATAGGACTTTTCAGAATGAAGATTGTAGTTTTTCAAAGTACGTCATGTTCTCACAAGATGTACTTTGGGGGGAAAATGTTATCCTGCCTTTTGGCAAGGCCGTGACACTAAGAGCTTGACTGAAAACCTAGGACAATCCGTCCCGAAGATCGTTTATACACAGGTCTACAATGATACTGGCCAATTTGTTCGAGTCCAGATTGAGCTACAATTAACATGGTATGACAAGCAAAGCAATGAAAGCCAACGTTTCGAATTTCAAGTCAACCGGAGTTCGTATGCTCAAGCTATAGATCGATCAAAATCAAGGAAGTCAACCTCATTCGGATCCACGGTGTTTGTATCCATCATAGGCCAACCACCTTCGTATCCATCAACCCAGAAGCATCCTTTTGAATCCATCCCTCGAGTTACTTCAGTTCGTATCCATCAAGCAGAAGCAGCTTGGTTCGTATCGATCATTCGCTTGATCGATACGAAGGAGAGAGTCAACCATCGATACGAGAGGAGTCATGGCAGATCGATACGAAGAAATAAGTGCGCATTGATACAAAATGGAATGAAGATCATCAATACGAAGCGGCTATGGATGATCGATACGAATAGACCCTCCATTCATCGATACGAAGAATGATTCCTAGGACGATATGAAGAAGACATGATAAAGTGAAAGAAGCGGTCATGCGACAAGAAAAGTGGATCGCTCCGAGACTATCACTCCATATCACCCTGATCGATACGCATAACATCGATACGAACAACTATCGATATGAATGGGATCGATACGAACAGTTCGACCTAATGCAAAATCAAAGTTGGATCGATCATAACTCAAGATCTACAAGCCTAAATGCCCCCAAATTTTCAGAGGAGCTTGCTTACCACCTAAAGAATGTCTATGATCGATCTCAGCCCAAAAGGAGCTATTTTTTGATCGATTCGAATGATGTAGGGATCTATCCCAAATGACCCCGGATCAATCAAGTGGGCCCACCCACATGGGAGAAGAGGTATTCCGATATCTAAGTTAGATATTTTCATCCTACACTTATAAATAGCAGCCCTATGCCTTCAGAAAAAGGGGCTTTTGATTCTGCTACACCAATACTCTGCCAGGAACCCATTGTAACTCGAGTGCTTGAGTATTCTCTGTTGTAATCGGTTAGTAGACATCAATAAAACAGCAAGCTTTCCAAAGTGGATGTAGGCTACAACGCCGAACCACTATAAATTCCTATGTTCTTGCATTTCTGTTTGTCTGTTTTGGCGTCTTTGTTAGATTAGCCTCTTTTTACATTTATATTCTTCATTCTAATCTCTTCAAATACGTCCGAAGAGTGCTGTGCACAATTTTTGTACAAACAGTTGTACTTTCAAATTTAGATCAAATTTAATTATTCAATCCGTGCCTATTATTCTAACCCATACGCATGTTCAATTAATTATCCAATTCATGCCTATTATTCTAATCCATAAGCATGTTTAGTTAATTATCCAACATATTCACTTGTAAATATAAAGGGTTTACAATTTAACATATCCAAATAATTAGATTTAACATCAAATTCTATTTAATTTATAGATCTATAATTTACTAATCTAATCTTTTGATAATAGTTCAATTTAGGAGTTTAATAATCTAATCAAATTAAAATAAATTTAAAACTAATTGATCTAACCATTTAATTAATCGGTGCCCACTCACCTCGGTCCTAAGCTTCAGATCTGATCCCCAAATAGTGTATTTCCCTTAGATCTTCTTGGACTCTTCTCTAATTGCTAGATCTCTTTTTAATTTGGCTCTAGATTTGATTTAAATTGAGATTTGGGTTTGATTTGGAGTTTTGTTTTTGATTTGAGAATTGGGGAAAGAATTAGGGTTTAGAGAGAAATTGGGTGGGGTCCCTTTATTGTTAATTTGCAATGGAGAATTAGGGTTTAGGTTAGGCGTGTATTTAGGGGTTTTATACTAGTTCTAACCGTTGATTAATTACTTCATTCACAAGTAAAGATATTTAGGCTGTTCGATTACATACGTTGAACCAGGACGCTTACTTAATAAGTTAGTTATTTACATCTTCCTTTAGTCAATCAATCAATCAATTAGTCAATTAATTAATCAATCAATCAACCAACCAACCGATTAATCAATCAATTAATTAATTAACTTATCTCTTAATCTATTTTACTCAAATCAATTTATTAATTCAGGCATACACGTATTTAAGTATATATGTATATAGACACGTTATTAACTAGCATCTTTATCTACACATTTCCCTTAAAATAATCTTTTACTTATATGTATATACTTTTTTTCCAAACATATAATTATGTAACTTTTACTAAATGCTCCCTTTTTCAAAATAAACCTTTACTTTTGTATGCATAAATATTTTTCCTCTCTTTTTTTTAAATGCCCACTCACCATTATACAAATTTTCTTTTCTTTTCTTTAATCTTAAATTTACTTCCAAAAATAGGCGTAAAACACAAAATGCGCACTACAGTAAACATTCCATGTCTTTCTTATACGGTATCCGTTTCTAACAACTCATATATGAATTTGGGCTAGAAAAATCTACTTGACCCAATGAAAAAGTCAAATTCCCCAAATTCCTTATAGAAATTTACTATTTTGTTTCTATATAAAATTACGTTTTTACCATTATTAATATTTTAATTTATTGTTAAAATTTCCAAGGTGTTACATTCTCCCCCTTTAAAAGATTTCGTCCTCGAAATCTCTAAGGAAAGAAAAATGCAACTAACAACCAGCAACCAAATTCTACATCCATCTACTCATCCATCGTCCACGACAACCATGGTCCTTGATATTTCTAATGCAAATATGTATTTATGCAACATAGAATGCATATGAACCGAAACTTATGCAAAGAGTAGTCGACCTCCTTTTCATGCAAGTATGCCCATGCCATGCATCCAAATGTATGCAAGATCCTAATGATAGACTGATAATTCTACATGCATGCTCAACCATATAATCATATGCGACAACCATATACATAACATCCATATGTTACAACCAATCAAGAAACAATATGTACATGATATGAGTGTGTCTACCTATATGGCTGATCATTCTAATGTGTGCCTAAATGACTCAATATTCTAATGCACAGAAATGCCATTCGCATCCACGAACATCAATATACATCCATTAGCATCCATCACCTATAGCATGTCACATTTACACATTTACAAACATACCTATCATCCAAAAGTCTCTACCATAGATAGTCTACCACCTAAATCCTAAGCTCAAATGTAATCTAAGCTTCTCTAGCTAAAATGGTTTGACTAAGATAACTACTTCACATAGACACTTCCAAAAAAACCAAAAATTCATTAGAGTTATAATCCAAGATCATTCTAACCGAAATAGTGTCTATTTAAGGATTACTTCATTCGTGTGCGGTTGGTACACACGATCATGTATTATATGTTAGCCTTCCATAAATTTTCTTAAGAAAATAACCATCCTCCGATTCGAGCGATGTTTGAAAAAAATATTTATATCACCTTATTCAAACCATACCCAAATTTTTTTCCGATCTTCTTTTACATGAAAATTTTCTTCACATTCTCAATGCATGCTATAATAATAACTTTTCTTAACTGACACCCAAATTCTTGAATTAACTATCTATTCCAAAAACCTTGACTAAATTATCATTTAGGATATCCTTTTTGCATTTTGAATTTTCAAAAATTTGCTTTGTCCATTCCTTGGTGCCATCTTATAAATGAGACCATTACCAACATAGCCTCTTCTTACTCCATTCTAATCACCCTATGGTTGGGACAGCTAAAATGAGAAAATCCCTTTCCATTTTATTCCATTTGGCTTAATAGCAAATATTTTGGTTTATTCTTAGCGATTTTTGCGTTTTAATGCATTGGAACTACATCTTTTTCCAAAATGAAATGTAAACTCTGTAACTTTTCATAAATTATCTAAAAGAGTATTTGTGTCATGTTCGGAATTACAAGGAATTATCTTTTCTGTTAATATTGTAATAGACAATACAAAATAAGGTGACCATCCCTATTTTGTACAACTCTTTCTTTAGGGTTATATTCCTTGTTATTTCAAACGATACACTTTTATACTGGAACTGATTAATTCATTGAAATTTACATTACTACATACTTTATTCCAATGGATTAAAATTCTACTTAAATCCCACTCCATTTTATAACAGCTTCTGATTTGGTGTTTACTACGCCATATCAATTATTCAAAAATTTGTTGTGATGACTAACTCTACATTTTTATTTGCTCAAGTCATATAAGCCTACAAATTTGGAACTTATCATACCTTTTCTACTATGAAGGCTCTCATTAGTTTAGGGGCTACTTCTCTTCTTATTTTCCATATTTTAATATATGCTATAATCAACCTTACAATTCCAAGATCCACATTAGACATACGTGGAACACATCTACACTGATATAAACCAATAACATAAATAAAAAGGGATACTTTCTCATTCATGTCCACATGGTCTGACTATAGCCTTCAAGGGAGCAACATAATACCTGGACCGCTCGTAGCCCACAGGTATCCTATCCTTACCAATATGGTATCAATCTCGTCGCCATAGCGTCGAGCCTACACTTACTATTCTAGTTAGATTGCCTAATGTAAACCAAGGAATGCCTATTTGTTACTTAACATTCTCTATAAGGATCGAAGTAGACACTACTTGGCTCTTTTAACATTTATACTGGAAAAAAAATTCGCATCTACAACATTATTGATGTAATAAAAGCATCTTAGCCTACTATTTCCTTACTTGGAAATATGTTCACCCAAATCAAACTTTTCAATCTTCCTTATGCAAGGATCCTACAATTCCAACCATACTTGAGTGGGAAGATATATGGTGACATTTACTCTACACAATTTCAAAAAGTTTGACTTACTACTTTTAACCGTTGATTGGAAAGGTCGTTAAATTCTCATTTTATCTTTGTCCCAATCATTCCAATTCTTTCAAATTCCATACTCAGTTTTATCTAAGTGGGCTGTTTAATCCTAATTATCTAACTCCAAACCTATTTCTTTTCTTTTAAAGTTTAAGTAATAGTCAAAATATTCTCACTTTACCTTTTTAAATCAAAATCTTTGATTTTTAACTTTCTTTTCCACAAAACTAGTAGGTTTTAAAACTATAAAAAAAACTTTTTTTTATTTCAAGCAAGTGTTGTCTAAGATCATAATATTTTTCTTTAATCAAATCATCAGAAATGATTAACTTAACTTAGTATACGTAAACAAATCATTTTATAATTTCCCTTCATAAATAAGAAGTTTTCACAAAATGTATTTTTCTAACTTATTATTATTACTTTGTTATTTTCATTCTCATTTTAAAAGTATGACAAAAACATTTATGAAATATTTTCAAATACATACTCATTACTTAATCACAAAAGGAATTCAAAAATAGCGGCTTACAGACTTTTCAAAATTTTCCATAAGTTCTAAAAAGCAAAATACTCGTTGGGGTTACGTGCGACAATGTGCATAAAAGAAAAAAATAAAAGCTCTAAAATAATTATTAGAAAAATAACTTTTCACTCATTTATCTATTTTACATCTTAACAAATTTCATAACATTTGTCCGATTATTTTATGTAAAATCATAAACCAGCTTTTTTTTACAAAAGTTTTGTTTAAAAGCACCATGCACATTGAAGGTATGGATAACAATGTGCTTAAGAGACAAAAAAAACTTTATAACAATTATTAAAAATTTGTTGTTTGTTAAATTCTTTTAATCTCTCTTTTCAAACAAAATTTACATAGTTTGTCTGATTATTTTTTCATAAACTAAAATACCAGACATCCACTACTTCCATTTCAAAAGTTCTTTTACTAAAATCAAAATGCACACTAAGGGTAACTACAACAATGTGTCTAAAATAAACAAACTGTTTCCTGGAGATTTGACCAGGCAACCAGTGCTCGGCATCAGGTAGCACTCGGCATCAGAGAGTACTCGGCATCTAGGAGTGTTCGGCGAAGTACCCGGCTTCCTAGTGGAACTCGACGTCATAGAATGTCCGGCATCTAGGAGTACTCGGCGAAGTACACAGCATCCATAATGTTCGGCATACAGAGAGCTCGGCATCAACCAATACTCGGCAGCAAGAGTGCTCGGCATACAAGAGTGCTCGGCATCAAGACTGCTCGGCATACGAGAGTGCTCGGCATCAAGACTGCTCGGCATACAAGAGTGCTCGGCATCAAGACTGCTCGGCATATGAGAGTGCTCGGCATCAAGACTGCTCGGCATACAAGACTGCTCGGCATACAAGAGTGCTCGGCATCAAGGAGAACTCGACAACATCTGGAGTTCGGCGTACAGGAGTACTCGGCGTAGTACTCGGTAGCATCAGGAGTACTCGGCAACAAGAGTACTCGGCATCTAGAAGAGCGTTCGACTTCGACTGACAAACATCCTGCACTTCCCAAACATCAACCACATCGTTCGGCATAGAAGGGACTGTTCGGCATCAGGGACCGTTCGGCACACTTGGTTCGGCATGCAGCGACCACTGTACTAGGGCTGGAGCGTTCGGCTATCCAGTCCACTTGGGAAGTCCAGCCCATATTTTCCTATAAATAGAGGGGCAGGGTCACAGTGAAATGGATCCTTTTTTGGGAGAGAGAACACTGGGGAGACTCTGCCATTTTCAAGACTCATCTTCTCTACTTAACAACTTCATTCAAGCATTTGATTCACGAATTGTATTTGTAATCAACTATAAAGAAGATAAATAAAGTTTAACCTCAAAGTGGACGTAGGCAATTACGCTGAACCACTATAAATTTGGTGTTCTTACTTTCTGCAGTTAGATTAGCATTGTCTTCTCTGTTTAATTTACTTTCATCACTTATATCTCTACACAATCTTTCTCTACGAGGTTAGTGACCAATTTTGGTGCTAACACTTTGGTGCTTTCACTGAGAATTGAATTCTCAGACCTCAAGGATCTGCTTTGAAGCTACTGGATTGAACAAATCCCCCAAAGAAGATCCGACTCACTAATAGGACATCCGTTAATTCTACTCAGAGTTCATACCAATAACTCTACAATGGCAAGACCATGTACCAGGTCAGCTTCTCATAATGCGGATGCCCACGAAACTGCTAGTGTGCAACAAGCAGGACCTAGCAATCAACCAGCGATTCCGAGTGCAGGAATTGCCGCTCAAGAACAGACTCCAGTTGTCACCAGAATAGAGTTCAATGACTTGATGAGAGAACTCAGGGAAAGCAGGAGACAACTAGGAGAGCAGATGCAAGCTAACGCCAACCTGATGGCACAACTCACTCAACAGCAGCAATAGAATGCTGGGGGCAATCCCGCTCCTTACTCTTCATCTGACAGTTCAACTTCCTCTGATGAACCCCCCAGGCGCAGACGCCGCAAGACTGACGCTGCATGAGCAGAAGCTGCTGTTCAAACAACTGGAGACCGTGACCAAGCAAGAGCTGGAAACTTCAGGACCGGGGTACAGATGGAGGACAGAGGCCCGGATCATCAAAATGCTAACGATGTCGAACCTCAAGACGCACGATTGGCAGATCGCCAGGAGAGGAGGCATCAGCATGGACAGGCGCGTAGAATAGACACCAACCTTCCACCTTCCATACAGACACCAGATCTGACAGCCATGATCAGGCAGTTGATGAAGGAAAATCAGAGGTTATCGAATGATGATTGGGGAGTGTCAAGAAGTCATACTCCGTTCACGGATGTTGTATTGCAAGCGGCGTACCCCGGGAAGTTTAGTATGCCTACTATCCCTGCGTATGAAGGGAGGACTGACCCCAGACAGCATGTCATGAGGTACGAATGGATGATGGTTTCAGCTAGAGCGAATGATGCCACCAAGTGTAGGTGCTTTCCGATTACTCTATCTGGGATCGCTACTATGTGGTTCACCCGACTTCCTCCGCGATCCGTATCAAATTTCGAGGAGTTGGCAAAGAAGTTTATTGAGCAGTTCAGGATACACACTACGCGCCCAAAGGACGTGATGTCTCTGTCAAGTGTAATCCAAAATCCCGGGGAGTCATTGAAGGAATATTTGCAAAGATTCCACGTTGCAGCAACTGAAGTCAGTAATCCCAACAACCATGCAATTCTAATGGCTGTAATGAGAGGTGAGGATCCAGACTCCGAGTTTGGAGACTGGCTGGCAGGAAAACCTCCGGCTACGCTAGAGCGTTTCTACTCAAAGGCACACCAGTTCATAAGAAGAGAGGAAGCTAGGTGGGTACGACGGGATAAGGCGCCAGGACCTGTCCAAGAATCAATAAAGAGCAACATTGTTGTGAAGCAATCTAGAGATAGCTCGGGAAAGGTCCAGGTCAATGTCTAGAACAAGCCTGGGCAACCCAAGGAGTCCGGAGGAAGGAGTCAAGGGAAAAGAAAAGAAGCGGGGAAGTGGAAGTCGAGAATTCCAAGCTACAGCGAGTATACTCCGCTGAACGCGCCACTTGAGAACATTTACCTATCCACCTGCAATACTTTTCAATACAGAAAGCCACGTCCGAAAGAATCAACCGAGGAACAAAAACGGACCGGGAAATATTGTCACTTCCATGAGACTTATGGGCACAATACGGAGGAGTGTAGACACCTACACGACGCTATTGAAAAGTTGATCAGGCAGAAGAAATTGCAAGAATTTGTGAAGGATCCTCAGGAAGGAGGACAGGGAACGTCCAACCCTGGTCATGCACCAGCTCCGCGTCATCCCGAGGAGCCTGCCCGAACCGTAGGTAGACTAGTCATAAATACAATTATCGGCGGACCTCACCCCGCAGATAAGAATTGGCAAGAGATGGAGCGATATGCAAGTTCCCTAAAGCATGCGGATTTTGAGTGCTGTTTGAACACGGAGGACGGGGGCCCTGCTAAGAAGCAGCGCATAATGACAGACGATATTGTGTTTAGAAGTAGAGACGCTGATCAGATAGAGGATCCGACCATCGACCCCATGGTCATATCTGCAACGATCGGACCAGCATATGTGAAAAGAATTCTGATTGATTGTGGAAGTTCAGTCAACATCATCTTCAAGAAGGCTTACGATCAAATGAAACTAGAAACAAAAGACCTGAAACCGTCCAAGGCTCGTATACATGGCTTTAACGGCGCAACAACCGACGCTGTAGGGTACGTTGAGTTACCAGTTGAACTGGGGCAAGGCGAGCGTCGGAGGGTGCGAATTCTACCCTTCGTAGTTTTGGATGTGGATTCTCCATATAATGTTTTCTTGGGCCGGCCGGCCCTGGCTGAGTTTAGGGCAGCATTGGCCCTGTGGTGTTTAACTTTGAAGTTCCCAACTGACAAAGGAGTAGGTATTGTTCATGGCGACCAAGCAGCTGGTCGTTCTTGTTATGTGGCCGAGCTCCAAGAAGCCCATCGGAGGGAGAAGGGAAAGGTTGCGGACAATCCCGTCCGCATCCTTAATGCGAATAATTGACAAGTAATGCCCGAGCCCTGGCTCGGGCATATTCTCGGATCTTCGGAGATATAGATCCGAGAGACGACGATGAGAAACCCAGGGAAGAGAAGGCGACACCGGCTGAATTTACAATTGACATCTCAGTTAGCCGCGACGACCCTTCGCGAATTCTGAAAATCGGATCACAGCTTGGTCCCGAGATGACTGAAGACCTTAGCGACTTCCTCCGGGCGAATCTTGATGTTTTCGCCTAGGCGCATTCTGATATGTGTGGGATTTCTCCCGCCATCACGAGTCATATGTTGAACATAGATCCGAAATACATCCCAGTTAAACAAAAAAGGAGAGGAATGGATCCGGAGAGGTCCGCCGCTCTCGGAGAGGAGGTGGACAAACTCAAAGCAAATGGGTTCGTCCGCGACGCCCTCTACCCTGAGTGGGTATCCAACCCCGTGCTAGTAAAAAAGGCGAATGGGAAATGGAGGACTTGCGTAGATTATTCCGACTTGAACAAAGCATGCCCTAAGGACAGTTTCCCGCTGCCTAGGATCGATCAGTTGGTCGACTCCACTACAGGACACGAGCTGCTGTCATTCATGGACGCGTACTCAGGATACAACCAAATCCCGATGCATATTCCGGACCAAGAGCACACCAGCTTCGTTACAAATGTCGGGCTGTATTGCTATGTAGTGATGCCCTTTGGATTGAAAAACGCAGGAGCAACTTACCAGCGTTTAGTGAATCGAATGTTCAAGGACCAGCTGGGTAGAACAATGGAAGTCTATGTGGATGACATGCTCGTGAAGTCACAACGGTCAAACGACCACATTCGAGACTTGGCTGAGATGTTCGACATACTCAGGTTTTACGGAATGAAGATCAACCCTCTGAAGTGTTCATTCGGCGTTGCATCAGGGAAGTTTTTGGGATTCATCGTCAATGCTAGGGGAATCGAAGCCAACCCAGAAAAAATCCAAGCTATTCGAGATGTGCAAGTGCTCAGGACTATAAAGCAAGTACAAAGCTTGAACGGAAAAGTGGCTGCGCTAAGTCGATTATATCTAGGGCAACTGACAAGTGCATCCCATTCTTCGATATCATAAAGAAAGGGAAGAGAAATTTTGAATGGACGTCTAGTTGTGAGGAAGCATTCCAGAACCTGGTGAGGCATCTGGAGAGTCCACCAATGCTAGCAAAACCAGTTGACCACGAGATGTTGTACGTATACTTGGCTGTATCCCCGCATGCGATAAGTGCTGCATTGGTTCGTGAGGAGGATCAAGTCCAGAAGCCGGTGTATTATGTTAGCAAGAGTTTAACAGGGGCAGAGAGGAATTACCCTAAGATCGAGAAACTGGCTTATTGCTTGGTGATTGAATCACGAAAGCTTCGCCCATACTTTCAAGCACATTCAATCGGCGTTTATACCGATCAACCCCTGAGGCAAGTACTCCAACAGCCGGAAACTTCTGGAAGATTGCTAAGATGGAACATCGAGTTGAGCCAATTCGATATCGCATACTTACCGCGGAGAGCCATTCGAGGGCAAGCATTAGCGGATTTCATCGCTGAGTTTACCATACCCATCAAACCGGATGACGACGACATCATTCCCCCCGTTCGATGGAAATTATACACCGACGGTGCATCAAACGACCTTTGCTCCGGCGCGGGCGTAGTTCTTATAACTCCGGAAAACTGATCAATCTGTTATGCCCTGAAGCTCGACTTCCTGGCTATAAATAACGAAGCCGAATATGAAGCACTGATCGCTGGCTTGAAGCTCATCAGAGAACTCAGAATCGAATCAATCGAAATCTTTTGTGACTCACAATTGGTGGTTTACCAAGTACGGGGGGACTACCAAGCAAAGGGACGAAAGCTTGCTCCGTACCTCGTTCAGGTCCAAGAGCTACTATCAAATCTTGAACGTTATGACATTTCATATATCCCGCGCGAACAGAACAAAGAGGCCGACTTATTGGCTAAGTTTGCAAGTACCGGCGATGCGCAACAAATGGGATTGTATCCCGTCGAAGTCTTGCATGCCCCGAGCATATATGGGATGAAAGTCGATCTCGTGTTGGAAACAGGAATCGAGAAGGAATCGTGGATAACCCCATTCAAACTGTACCTAACGACCGGGGCTTTACCAGAAAAAAGAAGCGAAAGACGGTAGGTCCTTTGAAAGGCCGCGCGATACGTAATGCAGGATGGGTCGATGTACCGAAAAGGATTCTCAGTCCCATTATTGCGATGCATCGCTCATGATGAGACAAAACAGGTCTTAAGAGAGGTTCACGAAAGGGAATGTGCCGACCATACTGGGGGGCAAACGCTAGCAAAGAAGATCCTCCGCTATGGATATTACTGGCCCACCGTAAACCGGGACGCCGCGGACTACGCAAGAAAATGCGACAAGTGTCAAAGATATGCGAAAATCCCGAGGGCTCCATCAACGGAACTCACACAAATGATTAGTCCCTGGCCATTTGCGATCTGGGGAATCGACATAATCGGCTCTTTGCCTATATCCAAAGGTGGCGCGAAATATGCGATAGTTGCAGTCGACTATTTCACAAAATGGGCTGAGGCAGAACCTTTAGCCACAATCACCTCTAAAAAGGTCATTAACTTCGTTGTACGAAACATTATATGCCGCTTTGGCCTTCCGCGCACCATCATTACGGACAACGGGACGCAATTTGAAAGCAGAGAGTTCAAAGAGTTCTGTTTAAAGTATGGCATCGAGAAGAAGTTTGCCGCCATGGCACACCCGAAAGCTAACGGACAAGTCGAGGCCGTTAACAAAATAATCAAGTCCATACTGAAGAAGCGTCTGGAGAAGGTTGGAGGCAAGTGGGTAGATGAACTCCCGACAGCATTATGGGCGTATAGAACTACCCACAAGTCCGCGACCGGCCACACTCCATTCGCCTTGGCATACGGCTCTGAAGCCGTTATACCCGTGGAACTTGAAGTTCCGTCGCACCGAGTGACATACTATGATCCCAAGACGAACCAAAACCTCTTGCTGGAATCACTGGACTGCATCGACGAAAAGCGTGAAGAAGCTGAATTAAGGGCGGCAGCGCACAGACATCGAGTCAAGCGTTACTACGACGGCAGAGTCCGCCCAAGAATCTTTGATGTGGGTGATCTCGTTCTGAAACGTGTCTTCCTGGTACCATCATGCATGAATCCCAGCTGGGAAGGTCCGTACGCCATTGAACGGAAGCTTGGAGAAGGAACATTCAAGCTAGCGACCGTTGATGGCACGACACTCCCCCGAGCATGGAACAATGAACATCTGCGACACTATTACATTTAGCATGTTTCCTTTCTTATTTCAGGCACCGTTATTTCCTACAAGTTTCCGTTCAGTCATAACGTAGTTTCTTTTTAAAGTTGTAATCAAGAAGTTTAGTTAATTTTCATTAATAAAGGCTTGAAGCTGCATTTTCCATGAATCACTAATGTTTGTGTATCTCACAGTTGAATGACGAACTACATTATCTTGTACGACGTACGGACTCGTATAAACAATTCCAAATCTCCGAATCCCCAGAGCGCAGAGCGGAGTACTCTAAGTCCCCAGAGCGCGGACTAGAGTATAAACGATTTCAAATATCCGAATCCCCAGAGTGTGGAGCGGAGTACTCTAAGTCCCCAGAGCGCGGACTAGAGTATAAACGATTTCAAATCTCCGAATCCCCAGAGTGCGGAGCGGAGTACTCTAAGTCCCCAGAGTGCGGACTAGAGTATAAGCGATTTCAAATCTCCGAATCCCCAGAGCGCGGAGCGGAGTACTCTAAGTCCCCAGAGCGCGGACTAGAGTATAAACGATTTCAAATCTCCGAATCCCCAGAGTGTGGAGCGGAGTACTCTAAGTCCCCAGAGCGTGGACTAGAGTATATACGATTTCAAATCTCCGAATCCCCAGAGCGCGGAGCGGAGTACTCTAAGTCCCCAGAGCGCGGACTAGAGTATAAACGAATACGAATCTCCAAATCCCCAGAGTGCGGAGCGGAGTACTCTAAGTCCCCAGAGCGTGGACTAGAGTATAAACAATTTCAAATCTCCAAATCCCCAGAGTGCGGAGCGGGGTACTCTAAGTCCCCAGAGCGCGGACTAGAGTATAAACGAATACGAATCTCCAAATCCCCAGAGTGCGGAGCGGGGTACTCTAAGTCCCCAGAGCGCGGACTAGAGTATAAACGATTTCAAATCTCCGAATCCCCAGAGCGCAGAGCGGAGTACTCTAAGTCCCCAGAGCGCGGACTAGAGTATAAACGAATACGAATCTCCAAATCCCCAGAGTGCGGAGCGGAGTACTCTAAGTCCCCAGAGTGCGGACTAGAGTATAAACGATTTCAAATATCCAAATCCCCAGAGCGCGGAGCGGAGTACTCTAAGTCCCCAGAGCGCGGACTAGAGTATAAACGAATACGAATCTCCGAATCCCCAGAGTGCAGAGCGGGGTACTCTAAGTCCCCAGAGCGCGGACTAGAGTATAAACGATTTCAAATCTCCGAATCCCCAGAGCGCGGAGCGGAGTACTCTAAGTCCCCAGAGCGTGGACTAGAGTATAAACGAATACGAATCTCCAAATCCCCAGAGTGCGGAGCGGAGTACTCTAAGTCCCCAGAGCTCGGACTAGAGTATAAACGGTTTCAAGTCTCCAAGTCCCCGGAGCACAGAGTCAGCAAACCAAAGAAAGACAAGAGAATCATTCAAACAAAAAGAAACTAAAATTTATTCGATAAATTCAAAATGGGATTACATGATCACTCCTACAAAATCCAGACCTGTCTATACAAACTACAAGCTACGGAAGATAAAAGCAATTACAAGACTTAAGCAAGAAGCTCGTTGAACGAGTATATCGATCATTTCTTCGATTTCTTCTTCTTGTCTTCCTTCGTCTTTTCCGATGACTCCTCTCCCTCACGCCTTTTCTTGGACTTCTTGCTTGCTAAGGAAGCGGAGTCAGGAGTAGGAGACGGAACATCTAGCGGTTTGGACCTGCCCGGGAGGATGATTTTCAAGGGTCTGTTCCGCGGGTCGGTAAGTTCCAGGATTCCAGGTTCAACTTTGACCTCGGCCTTTTTCTTCTCCTCTTCGGCAAGGCGGTCCTTCATGCTCATATGCGAGGTATGCTCAGTGGTGCCGGTGATTTCAATTTCATCGTCCCCTTCGGCAGGAGATGAAGCGTCGAGCTTATAATCATCCAGCGCCCCGATCACCTGAGCATCGGGACTAGGGAGTACTCCCGCGTGGACAGCGTCACTTGTTTTCCCAGCCTCCTCCTTGACGTCATCGCTCCTTGGAGTTGGCTCGGCGTCAGAACAACCTGCACGGGAACATAGAGAATGAGCGTTAGAACGATTAGCCACTGCTGAAAAAAGATGGGATCTTTAAACTTCTAGAGAAAGGAGAATTTCCTACCAAGTTTCGGTTGGCTATCGGTGGCGCATGGGGTTTCACCCTCCAGGATGGGTGATAGCACATGAGCACCGAGCCTGGGGTCTTCGGGGTCATAACCGACATGCTGCTCGAATGGATCAAGTGTCGGCCGACCGGCCGATTGGACAGCGGATTGAGCAGCAGTATGAAGAGCAGTAATATTGGCCCCAGACGGGCCAGCTTCATCATCTTTCTCTTTTGGAAGGGGAGAGCCTTTGCTGTAAAGTGCCAATGCTGCGGATAAATCCGATGGCTCATTCCCCCTAAGGAACTCTTTCACCAAGGCCTCCTCATCAACCTCTTCGGAACCCGACTCGATCTTCCTGATCCTTATCAAGGTTTCCCAGGCCTCAGCTAGGGACTCAAGGTAGCCGTCGCCCAAGAATGTTAAGTCACGATGCATAAGGACGCGGGCTCCATATTCAGCAATCAACGGGTCGAACATGTTTTTGACCTCTTCCCTGCCGGCTTTCGCGGCCGCCTCGAGGCGAGAATCAATCTCCTCCGCAGCCTCTCTTTTGCCCTCCTTACGGGCCTCATCCTTCATTTTCTCAACCATAGCGAGTTCGTCATCGAGCTTTGTTTTCAGGAGTCGGGTAGCAACGATCTCATCACAGTATCGTTGTGATTCTTCTTGAGCAGCTATCTTATCCTCCTTCTCCTTGGAGAGTAATTCTTTTAGCTCTTTGACTTGGGTGGCGAGCGCGTCCCTTTCTTTTTGGACAGAGTCTTTTTCTAGGGCGAGGGCACCGCTGCGCTGGACTGCTTCGTCAAGCTCTTTTTTGTGAGCCGCCTCTAAACGAGTAACTGCCTCTGCAGTATCTTTTGCGCTTTGTTCAACGGCTTCCATCTTCGACTTATACGAAGCGAGCTCTTCATCTTGGAGTTTGATGATTTTCTTATCGCTGTCGGCCTCCAGATTCAGACGATCAATCTCGTGTTGACGCTCAACGGATACTTCCGAGTTCTTCTCCACCAAGTGCACAAACGCGTCATGTTGAACATAGACGTCGTTATTGCAGGCAATGGCACTCTATTTCACATGCCCGGGAATATGATGAATGGCCGGGAGGAACTTCAAACCATCGAAGCAAATTTTTGGAAACTTGGCCTTAAGATCGACCATCTTTTCTGCAACAGTTGGGTCCACCGCAGGAGTAGGAGGAGGAGGCTTTGAGAATTCCGCTCTTTTCCGTTGCTCTCGGACTTGCCTTGTACTAGATGAACTGGAATGTTGTTCTCGAGGGGCATCAGATTGATAACCCTTCTGTAAAGACTTCTCCCTATCCGGCTCAGTTGGAGGAGGAAGATCACGGGACTGGGAAGATTGAGAGTGTGCCTTCTTGCGGTGAGACGACTCGCGGAGGCGATTGTCCCTATCTTCATAGTCGCCTCTGTCCCTGCGTCTGCCTGAACCAGAATCTCGTCCAGAGTGATGAAGTATAAAAGAGCCCTGAAGGCGATCGAGTCCGTGAGAACGCCCAATATCACCTGCAAAGAATGGAGATAACAACGAGTTAAGGGAAATTCACGAGATAGGAAAAAAGACTTGAAGTATATTATGGAATGCGCATGTGCGTGTGTGTCCTAGTGTTCCCCCCGACGGACCCGTTCGTTTATCTTTGCTAATCGGAGTGGTATCTCCTTGGGCCGGGAGTTGAACTCCTGCATTGCCTTTCACGGGTAAAGAGAATTTGAGGGCTTCAGGATCATCAAACCCGTAATTAAGTATGTCTTCGGGAATAGAAAGGTTCGATAGACCACTCAAGGAACTTTCCAGATGCTGCGAAGAAGCCTCTTTCTCAGGCGGGGTAGGCGTAACTTTTGAAGTGCCACCAACTTTCTCCTTTTGAACTGTATATTTCAACTTCTTCTTCCCCTTCGAAGGGGAGGATGACGTCTCAATATCTTGAACCTCGATTGCCGGATTCCAAGCGGAACCCACGTTCTCGCCTTGAGTCTCAGGAACATCATCTTCTCTGTGCTCACCTTCTCTGTGCGTATCGGGAGTGCGGCGCGACGAAGATCCGGCCTGTTTTTTCCCTTTACCGGACGAAGGTTTGGGAATGGCGACACCTTCTGGAAGGCTGATCCGACGACCAGGGGCTAGCAAGCCAAACCCCGACAGCGATTCATTTGAAATGATAGTCCGGATGTCTCGATCCTCAGCAGGAAGAGCTCTAATGGATTCAACAGCCTCAGAATATCCTCGGCCTTCCGGACGTGGGTTGATACCTGAAAAGATGAAATGAAGAGTTAGAAAAAGCATGACTCCGATTAAATACGAATAGTGACTCAGCAAAGAGACTTACTGCCTTCAACCCATCTCCTGGCGAAACCAGAAGGGCAGCGCACATAGAACCATTCCTGTTTGTACATGGCGAATTTGCTACATGCCCCTGTCAAGATCTGGCATTTGTGGTATGGCTCGAGGAACATAAAGGAAGGACTGTCTTTCCGTCTCTTGAACATATAAATGTATCTGATATCACCAGGGGTTGGAGGTCTGGAGAAGACGGCCATGAAAAGTAAGTAAGTCCCGTATAGAAATGCATGGCCGTTCGGGTGTAGCTGGGACGGAGCTATGTCTATGTACTGCAGAACATCCCGGAGAAATAAATTGAACGGAGGCACGCTGCCCATCCAACACATGAACTTGTTGCAGGTAGTGTACCCGACTGGGGGCAGATGAGGACGATCGTGTCTCGAAGGAACTAACACGTCGGCAAAAGGAATCCCATGAATGGAGCATATCCGTCGCAGAGCAGCTTCGTTGATCCTCGAGGCTTGTGAATCGATCGGATTGTCTAGTAAGATTGTTGCCTCCAGAGCATCAGGTGCCAAGTTATGAGCAGGAGAAGTCGACAGATTAGAAGTATCAACGGCTCCTTGCCTTGATGACGGCCCAGGCCTGTCAGATATAGTGGCGGAGCTAGATTTTCTCGACATCCCAAATAAATAACGAACCTGGCTAAGTGCTTGAGAGAACTATACTTAAAAAACGTTGAACGTTAGAATTAGCAACACGAGTTTTCCCCTACGTGGTGTGTGAACTAGTGCAAGCAATTGTGTACAAGCAATAAGATTTCAAAGATATAAAAATGAGCTTCGAATCGTTGCCTTCGAAGACCGTCATCGCTGACCGTATCAAAGAGCCCGCCTGGTGGTGGTTACAGTTCCAGATCTAGAAAACGTGTAATTTGTGAAGTCTCCGGCTTAAGTCTAACTTGACATTTATAACTGTTCGGCATTTAAATGTTGTTCGGCAATTGCATTGTTCGTCCTAAGAATAAGTCGGCATGTATGTGTGTTCGGTTAAGTCATTGTCAAGCGTTCGGCTAAAGGCCTTGTTCGGCTAAGTCTATGTTCGGCTAAAGGCCTCGTTCGGTTAAGTCATCGTCCAGTTAAAAGTTTTGTTCGGCATGTATGTGGTTGTTCGGCATGTCTAAGTTCTGTTTGGCATGTATGTAGTTGTTCGGCATGTCTAAGTTCTGTTCGGCATGTATGTGCTTGTTCGGCATGTCTAAGTTCTGTTCGGCAGGTATGTATCTGTTTGGCATGACATTTGTTCGGCAATTATGTTGTTCGGTCTAAATGCTATTCGGCGTATATGTCTGTTCGGCATTTGGGTAGTGTTCGGCCTTAATGTTCGGCTAAAGTAGCGCTCCGCCCTCGATCATAATTCCACCCTGCTCCTTCTCCATCTACGCCGAACGACAGAGACAGATCACCCCGCGAAGGTTACACCGTTCGACACCCCATCTTCCTTTTTCTTCCAGTCTTGATTAGCACAAAGGAGCTAGGCCTAACTACCATGCACCGTTCGGCGACTCCAAACGTGCGAGTCACTTCTACTAGCCACAAATTGTACAACCATAGAAATACCCCGTTTCCATGTGATGAACCTAAAGTTGAAGTAATGTAATCGTGGAAGGAATGATACCTAGTTCGACGATCGAAGTTGAGGAAGGATCAATTAGACTTTATATCTGATAGGATGGCAAGAATTGCAAGTCTCTAGGAATGACAGAAAAGAAGGCGTAAAAGGAAAATGGTGGAAGGGCGCCTGGTTATATAGAGGGAGGTAGAAGTTGAAAAGGCTATACCCGGTAGAACCGGTCAATACCAGAAGTGTTCGGCATCAAAACGAAGTGTCGTTCGGCACATGAGGGCTGTCCGGCTTCGAACGTATTGTTCGGCGTCCAAACCACGCTCGTCACGCACCTCCGTCACAGGCATTCTCGAGAAGGCAGCATCAAGGGAAATTGAACCAGATTCAAAGCGCATCACGTTCGGTCACATGATACACTTTGGGGGGAAAGTGTTTCCTGGAGATTTGACCAGGCAACCAGTGCTCGGCATCAGGTAGCACTCGGCATCAGAGAGTACTCGGCATCTAGGAGTGTTCGGCGAAGTACCCGGCTTCCTAGTGTAACTTGGCGTCATAGAATGTCTGGCATCTAGGAGTACTCGGCAAAGTACACAGCATCCATAATATTCGGCATACAGAGCGCTCGGCGTCAACTAATACTCGGCAGCAAGAGTGCTCGGCATACAAGAGTACTCGGCAGCAAGAGTGCTCGACATACAAGAGTGCTCGGCATCAAGACTGCTCGGCATACAAGAGTGCTCGGCATCAAGACTGCTCGGCATACGAGAGTGCTTGGCATCAAGACTGCTCGGCATACAAGAGTGCTCGGCATCAAGGAGAACTCGGCAGCATCTGGAGTTCGGCATACAGGAGTACTCGGCGTAGTACTCGGTAGCATCAGGAGTACTCGGCAACAAGAGTACTCGGCATCTAGAAGAGCGTTCGGCTTCGACTGACAAACATCCTGCACTTCCCAAACATCAACTACATCGTTCGGCATAGAAGGGACTGTTCGACATCAGGGACCGTTCGGCACACCTGGTTCGGCATGCAGCGACCACTGTACTAGGGCTGGAGCGTTCGGCTATCCAGCCCACTTAGGAAGTCCAGCCCATATTTGACTATAAATAGAGGGGCAGGGTCACAGTGAAATGGGTCCTTTTTTGGGAGAGAGAACACTGGGGAGACTCTGCCATTTTCAAGACTCATCTTCTCTACTTAACAACTTCATTCAAGCATTTGATTCACGAATTGTATTTGTAATCAACTATAAAGAAGATAAATAAAGTTTAACCTCAAAGTGGACGTAGGCAATTACGCTGAACCACTATAAATTTGGTGTTCTTACTTTCTGCAGTTAGATTAGCATTGTCTTCTCTGTTTAATTTACTTTCATCACTTATATCTCTACACAATCTTTCTCTACGAGGTTAGTGACCAATTTTGGTGCTAACACAAACCATTTACAACGGTTATTGAAAAATAACATTTTACCAAATTCTTAAATTTTACTTTTTACAAAAATCCCATAAAATTATCTAACTATTTTATCTAAGATTGTAAATCAACTTCTTTCTTATTTAAAATATCAGATATCTACCATTTCTAACTTTTAGAAAACATTTCTATTAGTTTATCACTTAAATTGGAGTAAATAATAGAATCTAATTACTTGACCCCACTACTATATATCAATGCCTTAAATGCATAAAAAAATTATTTTTCTTTTCAAAGGTGGTCAAATCAAGTTTTATTTCCAAATACAGTGCTTAACTTAAATACGAAAATGCTTTAGCTATTCCTTTAAGTAAATGCGAGTCCTTACAACTGCCACCAGTAGGGTTTCTGTTTTGAATGGGGAGATTTCCTTAAGGTCATAAAGTCCTTTTTCATATTCTTATGCTTTATCTTTATCTTATTCTCATTTTATGGGTCTCATAGTGCTAATCTTCTTCATTCACCCCTAAATCCATAGTTTATTTATCACTGCTAGTTGGTATAAGAAACCTCTAGCATTTTTTACCAAAATAAGTATGAAAGGTACATCCTATCTCTTAAAACTTGTTCTTATTCTCACTATTTGTGTCTGAGAATTATTTTTGAACTCTCCTAATAGATAGTGTAGGCACGAATAGAAGGAATTTCGACATATATAGATAAAATATTTAGAAATCTCTTTAATTATCTATATATACACACATACACACTCACACACACATACACATTTACAAACCCCATTTTTGAAAACATTTTGGAAAACCTTTTGAAAAACCTTTTTTTTAACTTTTCAAGTACGTTCTATCATTACGCGCCTAGTCCTTAGCGAATCCTAAACTAAGATATGATACCAAATGTAACAACCCACATTTCCTGACACAAATCATGCCCAGAAGTACAAGCTATTGGGATTTTCAAAACATTATAGTGCATAATTATAAGGGTGGAGTTCTAAGACATTCTACACTTTCGGATTTCATAGTGGAAGAAACTAAAATATAAATACAAAAGATAGACATTTCATAAAAACATTCTCCAAATAATTGCTTTACAAAATACATTGCTTCCAAGTTACTGTATAAGTTTACATTCAAATATAATACTAGTACTCCATTATTAAGCTCCTTTCTTCCCCATACTATGTCCAATTACAACTAACATGTCATCCTGTGGTGGGGGGAAATGAAAAGAAAAGGGGTGGGTCAGACATAAAGTCTAGTGAATGCGAACAAGACTAATAAGATGATTAAGTGCAATTCGTTCTAAATCTACTCTAAGTATCATAGAGTGTACACAGTGCCAGTGCATTCTTAGGGTCATACACCTATGGATAGTTATCTAACTCACTAGGTAAGATCTCTAGGTCAAACCTTCCACTATCGATCAACCAAACCTAGATCTACTATCCCTTATCTACTCCACTACGCCTGGAGAGGGAGAACACGAACTACACTCTCATAAAGAATTTCATCTAACACACCTTGTGCTCATCTCTGGATCGTAATGGCAAACTGCCTCTTATTGCCTACTCTGGTGTTCACCACGTGCCAATCACCGCCAGGACCGAGCTCCACCTTGTACCTTCTTGAATCCTATAGCCACTTATTGTCCAGCTCCAACGTCCACCAGTACAACATTGCATAAGAAGACGTGCTATGCATGAAACTCCTATTAGTACCGCGCCCCCCTCAGAAAGTGTTCCCGCCAGTGCTGCATACACCCATATGTAAGACTTCCTAGAACTAATGCAAATAAATCACCCTTATCTTACAAAATCCAGTTTCTACATCCGCCTAACGGACTGCCCAATAGCCTAAGTTTACGGATCTCCCAGATTTTATCCACTTAGCGAAGTAAATTCGCTTTACAACTGAAATAGGGAACTACCTTCCCCACTTTCTCGCACAAACATCAAAATACTTCAATACGCGGTTTTACATTTCATTAATTTCATTAATTAATTAGGCCTAAAGTGAAAAAATCCAAACCGGCCTAATAATAAGCTGGATGGTCGACCTATCGTCCTAACGGTCGACCGTTCCAGTTTGTTTTCTTAGGTTTTGGTTCCTTTTGGATTTTAGTTATTGTGAGATCAATTTGTTCTATTAAGCTAGTTTAATTTAATTAACCTTGGCATCATTAACAATCTAATTAATCTAAATTTCTGATTCAACCCTAATTTACATTTTCAATATTTCCATTTGAAATCAATTTGTGGCCTGGATCAGAGTTTATAACTTGACGGTAGAATTGGTTAACAATTTACTGTACTTTCAAACTTAGATTAAATTTAATTATCCAATTGGTGCTTATTATTCTAATCTATGGCATGTTCAATTAATTATCCAATTTGTGCCTATTATTCTAATCAATATGCATGTTCAATTAATTATCCAACATATTCACTTTTAAATAAAAAGGGCATACAGTTTAACATATTCAAATAATTAAATTTAACATCAAATTCTATTTTAATTTACAGATCTATAATTTACTAATCTAAACTTTTAGATTAACTGTTCAATTTGGGAGTTTAACAATCTAATCAACTTAAAATAAATTTAAAGCTAATTGATTTAACCATTTAATTAATCTGTGTCCACTTACCTCGGTCCTAAGCTTCAGATTTATTCTCCGAACAACGTATTTCCCTTACGTCTTCTTGGACTCCTCTCTAATTGCTAGATCTCTTTTTAATTTGGCAATAGATTTGATTTAGATTGAGATTTGGGTTTGATTTGGAGTTTTATTTTTGATTTGAGAATTGGGGAAAGAATTAGGGTTTAGAGAGAAATTGGGCAGAGTCTCTTTATTGTTAATTTGGAATGGAGAATTAGGGTTTAGGTTAGGCATGTATTTAGGGGTTTTATAGTGGTTCTAACTGTTGGTTAATTACTTCATTCACAAGTAAAGATATTTAGGCTATTTGATTACATAAGTTGAACCTTGACACTTTCTTAACAAGCTATTTATTTACATTTTCCTTTAATCAATCAATCAATCAGTTGATTAATAAACCAATCAATCAACTAATCGATTGATCAATTAATTAATCAATTAGTTTATCTCTTAATTTATGTCACTCAAATCAATTTATTAATTCATGCATACACGTATATATATTCTTAACCATTTAAGTATATATGTATATATACACACGTTATTAACTAGCATCTTTATCTACACATTTCCCTTAATATAATCTTTTACTTATATATATATATATACACACACACACACACCATTTATTTTCCAAACATATAATTGTGTAACTTTTACTAAATGCTCCCTTTTCAAAATAAACCTTTGCTTTTGCACGCATAAATATTTTTCCATTCTTTTTTCTAAATGGACACTCACCATTATACAAATTTTCTTATCTTTTCTTTAAACTTAAATTTACTTCCAAAAATAGGCACAAAGCACAAAATGCGCGTTATAGTAAACGTTCTGTGTCTTCTTTATATGGTATTTGTTTATAACAACTTAGATATGAATTTAGGCCAGAAAAATCTAGTTGACCCAATGGAAAAATCAGATTCCCAATATTCCTTTAGTTATAGAAATTTACTATTTCATTTTTATGTAAAATTATGTTTTTACCTTTATTAATATTTTAATTTATTACTAAAATTTCCGATGTGTTGGAGCCTTGTTATTTTCTTTTTCTTGCGATTTTGGGGAATACATTTCTGCTTCCTCATTTTGGGTTTCTCACTTTCCTCGTGGGTGGATGACACTCTTGCCTTTATCCTAACTTTCATATACTAAGGTTTTTAGGTTTCTTCTTTGAGATTCTGCTTCCTCTCCTTCTTCCGTAAGATTTTTAGAAGATTTCTGAGATAGAATTTTTTCAAGAAGCTCTTGAATAATTGCCATTTGTCATGTCAAGTCTTGAATCTTAGCCTCATTGCTTGTGAGCTTTGTTGGGGTCGAAGGTTGTCCAACTTCTGTATTCTATAAATTGAAGTTTGGGATGATATTATCTTCCAAAGTCATTCTTTGTGCAACTTCTTCATTTAAGATGTTGTCTTTCTTGGTTCTCAACAGTTTTCTAAAAAAATTTACTTAGTTAGTTTCAAGACAAAGAAATGGAGAGTCGAAGGTTCGAGCCCTCCTTCTAGCGTCAAAATGTTAACAAATTTCTTTGTTTACCACGAAAATGTGAAGAATGAACAACACTTGGTAAGGAATTGGCTAAGGAAGTCTTATGTCAACATTTTGGAAGTGCACATGTTCAATAGCTAAGCCTAAGTCATGTTGAAATGTTCTATAGTGAAGTGACGGTCATATCTGAATCATATCATAAGTCACAAAATCACATCTCTTTATTGAATATGTTGTGCGATTATAAATGTATAAGCCCTTATTTGCAAAAAAAAGGTTGCAAGATTACAAATGACATTAAAATTCCCAAATTGTTTTAGGGTTACAAAATCTAAAAAGTAAGAAATGAGAGATGAATTAATCGCTCCTTCCTCCATGCCCTAAGGCCCGTATTTATTATGGTTGAGAGGTGCGACAGGTTGTTATGTGTCACTTCTGGCATACTTGGTTTTCGGTATCATCAGCAATCTTGGTGGCATTTGGCTTCATGCTCTGTTTTGAAGGTTTTCGACAGTCATTTGTGTATTGGTGGTTTGCGACATCATCTTTTAGCATTTAGGAATCTACATTTGGCTATATTGCTTTCGACGTCACCCTAAGAAGTGAAGGCGTGCGACATTCTTTGTCGCACTGTTGAGCTATAAGAATAATTTAGGGTTTATGATTCACAACATCACTTGTATAGCTCCTCCACTCATTGTTGCTTCTCAATGGCTCACATTATGCTATTGATATGTGGCATCATGTTGGCTTAATACTTGATGACACCCTCTTTTGCTTCAATAACAGATGACAACTCTTGTAAATACTGATGATCTTCAACATCAATGCCGCCTTGGAACATTCTTTGAAGGCTGATACTTTGCGGCATCAAAGGGAGGCGGCATTATCTAGAATTCGACATCAATCCTTGTCTTGATAAAGTGTAGCATTGGCTTCCTAAGACATCTTCTATCGGTGACATGCGGTATAGACGCAATGCAGCATCGATGATCTAGAACATCTCCGAGCACGCTGATGACTTATGATATGCTTTCCGTCGACATCATCACTTCCCTGATGATATTCAGAATTGATAGTATGCAACATCATTGTAGGATTTCGATGTCCTGTCAATTGCTAATCTTCTATATTTGCTTTCACACTTATGTGGTGCAGTATCCTTTATTTCATTGATTTAAAATCCCCTTTATATTTGGCTACGACATCCTTTTATTTTGGCATTCTTGATGTCGGCTTGCCCTTATGCCTTCAGAATCATGAATTGTGGTAACAGATGACATTCATCCAGTACTTCCTTTTGCAGTCCTTTAGTACTCGGAACATGCAACCTACCATTCTTCCGCAATTTGCCTTCTTTATCAACACTGAATCCCTTCAACTCTACTGCTCTGACTCCTAAGTCCAAATTCCTTTCCATATGCGTAGAACTTGTCACCCTTTTGTTGTTTAGCTATTCTTTCTACTGGCACAAGCCTTAATTCTAAGCATGATAGCATTCTGGATGCACTGCTCGAACCTGCCTAGACTAAAACTGCACATTACATGCAAACAATATTTCTAACATGGTCCATTCAACTATCATAGCCAAAACACAATTTTTTTGTTTTCGGCTTAAGGAATTTGCTACATTGTTGCATTTTCCTGGGGTATACTCTATCCTAAAATCATATGATGCTAGAAACTCTAACCATCTCTGCTGCCTCATGTTTAGCTTCTTCCAAGAGAACAAATATCTCAAGGACATGTAGTTAGTATATAACTCAAACCTCTCCACCAAGAGATAGTGTCCCCAAATCTTCAACGCAAAGACAACTGCTGCCAACTCAAAATCATGTGTTGGATATAGAACTTTATTGGGTCGCAACTGCTAAGATGCATAATCAATTACTCTACCCTTCTTCATCAATATTGCGGCTAAATCTTACCCTAACGCATTATTGTATACAGTCATACCATTATTTGCTTCAGGTATTACCAACATAGGTGCATTTGTCAAGCTGCATTTCAGTTCCTAGAATGCCTTCTCATGGTCGTTCGCCCAAACAAATTTCTCACCCTTCCTGGTCAGCCTCGTCATCGGCACAACTATACGGGAAAGTCTTTAACGAATCTCCTATAATAACCAGCCAATCCTAAGAAACTTTGCACTTCGGTTACAGTTTCAGGTCTCTTCCAACCATTTACTACCTCCACCTTTGAAGGACCTACAGCAAACCCTCCTTCTAAAATCACATGGCCTAGGAACTTCACTTCCCTCTTTCAAAAATGAGACTTAGAAAATTTTGCCTTTAACTATGTTGTCTCAATGTCTCCAGCATAGGCCTTAGGTGAACTACATGTTCCTCCTCATCCTTAGAGTATACTAAAATATCATCTATGAACACCAACACATATCTATCCAGCTTATCTCAGAAGATCATGTTCATCAAGTCTACAAAGAATGCAGGCGCATTAGTCAGCCCAAATGGCATAACCAACCACTCAAATGAGTCGTACCTTGTTCTGAATGCAGTCAAAGGAATGCTTTTCTCCGTAACTCTCAGCTGATGGAACCTTGTGGCTAAGTCCAACTGCAAAAACACCTTAGCTCCACTTAACTGATCGAAGAGATCATCAATTCTCGGCAAAGGATACTATTCTTAACCGTCCTTTCATTTAGCTTTTGATAGTCAATGCACAGTCTTGATGACCTATCAGACTTCCTTACAAATATTGTTGTTGCTCCCTAAGGTAAACTGCTTGGCCTTATGAAGCTCTTTCCTTCTAACTATTAGAATTGCTTCCTCAACTCCCTCATCTCCATTGGAGGCATTCAACTTAGGGGTCGACCAAATGGTTTAGTCCTTAGTAGTAAATCTATTCGAAACTCCACTACTCTCGGGGGTGGCAACCCCAAAACTGGTTCGAACACATCTCGGAACTCCTTCACTACCTGTGCTGCTCCAAGATCTTCTTCTTCCAAAGTTAAAGAAAATAAAATACTCCTGCGCGGTTCTACACATTCTTTCAAGACCATATACACTTTATCATTTGTGATCTGGATGATTCAGAGTAACTATCCTTTTAGCATAGTACACTCTTGCACTATATTTCTCCAACCAGTCCCTCCCTAGAATAACTCTGAAGCCTATAAAGTTAAAACGTAGGGATCATAAGAAAGCTTACACCGACCAATCTCAATATCTAGGTCAGCACATCTTAATCTGTGAGCCGCAGACCCTCCTATCGGATTTTCTACACGTATAGAAGTGACTAAATAGGTGACTCCTAACCTAAGTCTATCAACAAACTCTTTAACTATAAATGAATGTGTAGCTCCAGTACCAAACAGTATTCTAACTAAAATACCAGAAATCAAAGGCATACCTTCCAAGACTTTCCCTTTGCCTCTTTCTTAGGAAGATGGTCCTTCCCTTGGTCCTCCAAAGCATAAACCTATGCTTTAAGCTCTAGGCATTTCTTCTTCAAATGTTCTACTTTGTCACACTTGAAGCACTTAATCTTCCTAGATTCCTTGGGCACAGGGCACCCTAAAGCATAATGCCTTTTCTGTCCCCATTTAAAGCATACAACCTCTGTTTTATCAACTGCACCCCCTTATCCTTCTATACTCCTTTCTTACCTTTCGTATATGGGATAAACTTATTCTTCTACTCTGCTTTGGGTTTCATCTCCCCTTTCTCTGCTCTTGGTACATCCCATTATACCTTCTAGCCAAGTCAACCACAAACTTAGAAGGAGATGCTAGATGAGCCATCACCTTACGATCAAGACTTTGCTTCAAGCCCCTAATAAACTTCTCATTCTTTTTCATCGAGGTATTGATTATCTCATTGCCATACATAACCAATGAGTTGAACTTTTAGATGTACCCCTCCACTATAAGGTCACCTGCTTCAAATCAATGAACTCTCTCAACAGCACACTATTGAGACTCTGATATAAACTGAGCTTCAAATCTCTCTTTAAACCGCTCTTAAGTAATTTCCTATTTTGGCATCTCAGCAACTATTGTCTCCCACCAGTCCAGTGGATCTTCTTACAATTGTTCGGAAGCTAACCTTGTCTTCTACGCATCATTCAATCCTAAGGCTTCAAATATCACCCACAACTTCTTAGCCCATTTAGTACTTCTACTGCAGGATCCTTCTCGATAAATGCCTTCCCTCCTATATTTCTATAATGTTCATTAATCTATAGGAAGTCCTCTCTCACTCCTACTGGGCTCAGCTGAACACCCTCAAGTGCATCTTCCCTCTCATCATCTGAGCCATGAACTACCTAAATAATATATTCACATACATGTCTGCCTCTTTTGCTAGCAGTGCATCTTCCTCCCCAACCGCCCTCGGAACTATTTCCACATTCCCTTCACTGGTCTGCATACTTTCAGCCTCTCTTCTTATACCTACTCCTCCTATCGTAATTTACCCACTCCTCGAATCCATCTTCCTTCTTCTATTAAGCAAGTATTAATTAGAAACGAAAAGATATGAAGTTAAACAACAATAGAAGGATAGATATATCTTTCTACATGTCTATATAGCAACATATAAGATGTTATATATTAGTGCATCCCCTTCCCTAAGGTGTTCATTTTATTTTAAATATTGCTCCTATTTATCTAGCTCTGCTTTACTTAAGTGTCGTTAACCTTGCTCTGATAACAAGTTGTCACGTCCCCCCTAAAGACTCGAAGATGAATGTCGATGATGCTGAAGTCATCACCAGAATTATCTTCCAGCGACAAAAGTGAGTTCAGTTTATTAATTAACACCGATAAAGTAAACAGAGCTACTAAATATTTTCATTACAACAAAAGTTTTCTTTAACATTCTTTACAAATACTTCGTCCATAATTAAATCCAAAAAAGTGCCTACGTACGGGTCAAATATAATAGAAAAATAACATAAAAAGAGTCGAGTCAACATATGATGATGCAGCCTACACACCTTAATACAACGGAAAACAAAAATCTTAATTAGCTACCAAGCCAACTGCTCTGTCTTTAATCTATTACTGCGAACCTTATTTCAAACCTATGTAATCCCATAAACTCGACCTACCCAAAAGAGCACCCGTGAGTTTATGGGGAAAACAATAATAAAAACACGGGTCAGACATAAAGTCTGGTGTGAATAAATACTTACCTAAACAATCATATAGGGAGACCAAATTGTACGGCATAAGTTGGGTTTCCCTCACTATTTATACATCCAAAGGTCATTCAAAGTACTCATGCAATTGGTTCTTATCAACGTCCATATCTTACGCTTCCTTAAGCGATCCTTATTTACTTCTGCACCATCGGCGCAACCCCTGCTTAATTCCCAATTTAGTTCATTTGGCTAATACATTGTAATATTTTGCTACTGCACTACTTGTGCAGTCCCCAATTGGTTCCCACTTTAGACTATTCTTTAATCTATTGTATGCCTCACTACTGGTCGACACTATGCCACGCACATCTTCATACTTATTACTTAATTATTTAGTTCTATGCCCAGTGTATCTTCTCACTTCTCCTTTAACTATTTAATATTGCGTCCTATGCAGGACTTAGTTATTCTTCTTTTAAAAATTTTAATATTGCGCCCCACGTAGTTCTTACTTATATCACTTTAATGATATAATATTATGCCCTACATTGTTCTTATTCAATTCTCTTTACAATTTAATGTTGCACCCGTGCAGTTCTTACTCATTTTTCTTTAACAACCTAGTACTACGCCCAACGTAGTTGAATGCCTCGCCTTCCCCAGGTGTGTATTCATGAATGTCTCTCCTCACCTTCCCAATGTGTGCATCCACTTTAAACAATTGTTTAACTTATGGGACTGCCCTGCAGTCCTTGGAAGTTTGAATGCCTATCCCTACCTTCCCAACGTGTGCAATCGAGTGAGCGTCCCCATTGGGCATCAATAGCCCTTCTAGCCATATTCCTAGTGTAGCTTCCCATCCCTATACTGACCTGGCCTCCCCCAAGTACCACATACTTATCTTTTATTAGGTTCCTTTCACTACTTTTCTTAGCGCAGTTCCATCCTGCCCTACCAGTGCGTGCATCCCGCTTTCCTTATTAAGTGTACATTTCCCAGTTTTGTCATAGTATGACCCCTTCATATTATGCCCAGTTCATATTATAACATAGGGCTGCTCCAACGTTGTTACAGACAAACCCAGACATCCCTAACAACGTCTTTACACGTGTTGGTATCTTATTTGTTCTTATTTTACTTTCTGTTATTTGCAGTATCCTTTTTTTTTTTTAGCCAATGATTTGGATCGGGTTTCTTTTTTTTCCTAATACCCAATAATATATTTTTCCCATGTAAATTTATTTTTCTTACACCTCTCAACTTAGCCCAATGCAATACTTATCATTTTGGTCTATTTTTCCTTATAGAAAATTCTAATAAATTCCCCATAAAATTTATGAACACTTGTTCTAACACACTTAATCTTTATTTGGACTGTTAAGGGTGTATTCCTCATTTATTTTCTAGTTCCCACTACTTTAATAAATTAAATTAAATCTTATAAGCTTAAGAAACTTCTCAAACTAAAAACTCATCTCTAAATCATGATTAGAACATCATATAAAATTTTATGGTGTTTCAAAATTATTATAGTAGGGGAAACACATCCAAACATCTCATTTTTACCGATTCTTCCCCAAAACATTCATTAAACCATTTTATATTAGTTCATAGAAATCTGTATGATCCCATCATACTTAAGAACATATAAATATGAACCGAGCCCATATACTATGAATCAGTATGGAAAGGTTAAGTATTACTCACCTAGATCTTTAAGATGTCTAGGTTTAGTCTTCTTAATCACTGTTTGCTTGTGGTTTCCTTATCTTCTTTCTATTTTGTAATAACCACCACCCCCAACACACCGAACCAAAGTCTAATATGACTTTTGAACATGTCATATCGAGAAATACGAGCTATAAGGATTTTAAAATCCTAGAGAGCATAGTTACAAGGATAAGTTCTAAGACATTCTACAGTTTTAGTCCTCATAGTGGAAGGAATCAAGATATAAGTACACTAAATAGACATCTCATAAAAATAGTATCCAAAGTACTTGTTTTCATATATACATTGCTTTTAAAGTACAATATAAGCTTTAGAGACATTTAATACAATAGGTGACTACAAGATGAACAATAAATGATATGAAAACTTCAACATGGAGCCCTTTCTCCATGTACTATGCCTAGTCATCTGCTAACATGTCGTCATGTGATTATGAAAAATGAAAAGAGGGGGTGCGTCAAACAAAAAGTCTGGTGAATGAGTACAAGTTTAATATGGGATGATCATGTGCAGTTAACTTTAATCTACTCTAAGTGATATAGGGGGTTCTACAAGTGCCTGTGAACTCCTAAGGTCCATTACCTAAGACTTCTTGTCTAATATATACCTACACTACTACTTTTGTAAGCTACTATAAGGATCGAACTACAGATCGAACCTCACACTAACAATCGGCTAACGCTCCTAGAGATACCCAATAAGGAATAACTGCTATAGTCTACTATGGAATTCCTTTTTTCCACTAATGCTACTGCAGTAACTACTCTCTTATGAATACCTATATCATCACTACACTTGGAGAGGGAGAACCATACAATGCAAACTCGACGTATGGCTCATCGTATGCACTGGTGTCCACCTCTCGATCGTAGTGCAAAATGCCTCTTCTTGTAATGAACCGATGTCGACCTATACCATATTACGTCAGATCCATGCGTACTAGAACTCCAATTAGTACCGGGCTCCTTTCTATTTTATAGCCTCTTATCGTGTTGCATTGGGCCTAACTGTTCATATAGAATCCCCTTTTAGCAATCAATATTGTGCATCCACTACGGAACACCCCCTAAGTTTCTGCGAAATACATCACCCTAGTCAACTCTATGTCTGCGAATACGTTGCCCTAGTTGACTCCTTGTCTTAGTCGACATTTGATTCTTAATTGGGTATTTAACTATTATCTAATACCACGATGACCTACAGCCCTTTGATAGGGAACCGACTTCCCTACCTCTCTAGCATGTGTGCTTAGCCTTCCATTTATATAATTTCCTTTTCTAGATTATATAATTTGTATTCATTAACATGAGCCTTAGGTCGAGGTTCAACATCTGCAATATTCATTCTAAATGGTTGATTGCTAGACCTAACCGATCGACCGCTATTAGTCGATCGTTGAGGGTCCAGGATCGACCGTTCACAAATAAAATTTAGGGTTTTCTGCATTTATTTGTTCGTTGTCGATTTTTAATCAATGTTAATTACTATTTAACCGATGTCGTAAACAGTTAATGGTGAACCCTAATTACTAGGATGAACCATTTAATTATCAATTTGCAATTCAATTTAGGGTTTGTTGATTTAGGGTTTGCAGATTCAAGTGTAAAAAGAGGTGTATACATCATTATCTAATTACCAGTTTATTGAAATTCCAAATCTAAGATAATAGATTTCAACTTAGGATTTCACAATTTGATTAATAGAAAGGGTGTATTTGCATCAAATCTTGTTTAATAATTTATAGATTTTAATCTAGTGCTTTACATGTTTCAAATTAGGTTTCTAATATCCTAAATAAAATAAAATAGTATAAACCTAAATGTAATAATCATCTTACTAAAATTGTTCCCACTCACCTCAAGCCTAAGCTCTTCCTATTTGCTTCGTTTGAGAATTGCCTCTCTGTATGCTAGCTCTGCTTGCTTCTTCTAGATTCAATTGATTTTGTTCTTCTAGGTTTATTTTATTTGATTTTTGAAGTATTTTAAGTTCAAAGGAGAGATTAGAATTTGATAGAGTTTCGTTACAGTAATTGTTCGTATAGATTTAGGGGTAGGTTAGGCCAGAATTTATAGGGGTTGGAGACAAGCTTGGGATGTTATATTTGGTCTGGAGAATATTTGAGGTGATCACATATGCACATCAAAACTTGGCGATGAAGTAATAAATCTCCACCGTTCGAACATGTTATAAAGTTCTCGAATTTACATAGCCTACAGTCGATCGCTATCGGTCGAACTTTGACTTCCCTGGTCGACTGATCCCTTTGTTAATTTGTGAAATTTTTATTTCAAGTTTTTATCCTTTTTTCGATTCTTTCAACGCTTGTAACTTCTCCATACTAACTCCAATAACGAAGTATTATGTATGAAAATTATCCTGAAAATCACAATGAACACAACTGTGCAAGTTTCTTAGCCAAATTCAGACATTGGTAAAAAAATTCATTTTAGTCCTTGTTTTAATTAAATTTACTTTTCTTATTAAATTTTCGTTTGAATCTTTTAAATTTCCATTGTGTTACATATTTTTCCTTTTAAAGCCAATCCCATTAAAGTTTCTCTCTAGCTTTTATTTTATTAAGTAGAACGAAATGAATATATGGAAAGAGTAATGTCTATTGTCCCACAATAATTTGGACTTGGGCCCTCATACCCCCTTTTCATTAATTTATTTCCACTTACTTCTCTTATTTAGCCCGCCTTGGTCTTTAATTAGTTTATTTGATTAATTATAATTTTAGGGTCGTTACATCGATTTACTCAGTTCTCTCGACTTGAGAATACTGTCGATCTTCAATACGAAAGTCGTTTTGATTATAGTCAAATCATGGAATGGTGCCCATTGAGTGACTATAGTTGGGTCGAGTGGAAATATTGGATGTGAACCATTATTCAAGAGAGGATTCGTCATCATAGTTATATGGGGTTAGTATCACGGTCAACTCAAGTAACCTCAAAGTCAAAGTCTCTGGACAGAGTAGTGATAATAGTTGTTATTATTGAACTAAGGACTTTGTGTTTTGACTGTAGAGTTGAATATGGATGATATCGGAACTTTGACCATTACCAAATTCTGTATGTCCAAAGTGATATAGTTTTGATAAAGAGAATTGGTGTAAATAATAGTCACAATCGGGTAAAGCTTAATAAAGTAAAATTGGATTTTACCGAAACCAAGTAAGCAATAAATTTGGCTAAAATGTCACACCACCTGCTAAGTGACATGTGAAAATTAATATTCTAATAGTTCGATATTAATTGCTAAACAAATTTATATCAAACAAGTCACATAACCGAAACAACGGATTCTTCTTTGACCAAACGATTTAATTAATTTATAATTGTTGTAGATTAATTACATTAATTAATATGTATGAAATATTAGTTATAAAATTTTGATTATGGTTTGAGGAATAAATATTATCAATCGATATATGAAATCTATAAGCGATTAAATTAGTTTAATTACATAATATTTCTCTTTGGGTTCAAATGGGTTTTAGGCCCATCATGTTAGGTGAAATTTCGGCAGCAATATGGGAATAGGGCAGCTCAAAATACGATTGGAAAGGCTTGATTTTGGATGGCTCGGATTGAAGGATAATTAGTATGAGATGAGATCCACTCTTTCCTCCTTTCTATCCACTATATAAGCATCTCTAACCTAATTTGATTAGGATTTTTTGCTGCCTCCTCCTATATGCTTGTTGGTTGAAATTCCTACTGGTGTCCCTCCATCTCATAAAACTCAAATCATGACAAATTCGATCAATATCCGATAACTGGTGGCCAATGGTTCAAGGACTAGCTCTCTATTGAATCGGAAACAGTTTCAAGGGGTAGAAATCATCTTTTCAATCTGTACTTCAAGGAATTAGGATTAAGGTATGTTTTAAATCAAAATATAGTTATTAATTTTCAATTATTATGTTTTATTCTTTAGGTATATATATTATATATACTATTAGCTAGGTGACGATTGTGATATGCAAGCAATGTTGTCACAAAGTTGTTTGTTTATATGCATTTCTACAGAAATCATAAAATAAATTATATTTTTATCAAATATACATCAGGTCAGTACGGCTCATAGCAAAAATATTTTTTAATATTTTATTAAATTAGTATACATCATTTAGTTACATATATATAGTTCATAATTAATTACTAAATCATACTTTAATAAAAAATAGTCATAATTTTATATATAAAGAATTAAAGAAATAATAATTTTTGGTAGTGAAATTTTTTTTTATAATTTTTTTAATTATTTAATGCTATCTACATAAATTTACTACATAAATAAATTATATTAATTCAAATATGTTATGAAAATTATATTTTATATTTTATAAAATTTTAAAAGTAGTAAAGAAGCTCTTGGCAAAGAATTAATAAAAATCTTTTTTATTTTTAAATTAATTATCTAATTTCGAACGAAAATAGAAAAATTATTTTTAAATCGAAAAATTACGGAAATTTTTTTCAAAGCATAATATATCATTTAGGATTTACTAAAAATTTAAAATTTGAAACAAGGTTTTGAAATTAATTTTTAATCAGTATTTTGTTAATTTTCAAATAGATATTCAATTAAAAAATACTTTAAAATTAAAAAAACTAAATTATTTGCTAAGCTATGCGCAAGACCTGGTATTTCATATTTATATGTTGTTATGCATGTATTAATATATATATATTAAAAATATATATTAAAAAATTCTTGTATATATATATATTTATTACTTATGATTTTATAAAAAAAATTAATATTTATATTATTTAAATAAATCTATTATGTAATATGTATGCATATAATATTAATATTTTATTCACATGATTATTGTTAACCCAAAAAATGGATCAACATGCTGGATTGAGTGTGAAAGCACCAGCCCTATTCTTACAGTTCAATAATATAGAGAATAAATGTAAAAGAGCAGAAATAGAAAGAAGACAAGAAGATTTTTATAGTGGTTCAGCTGTTAATGAAGCCCACATCCACTTTATAGTTTTTATTATTAACTGATTGTGTTACAAAGTTGATTGGATTACAAAGTTCTTGAATATCCCTACCTAGACCAAGTCCCCAATGTTAAAGCTCACTAGGGAATCACAATGAACCCTTTGGATGACCGTTGTGAGGAAGGAGAAGAGTGAAGAGAGCTTTCTACAGAGTTTCAGCCACCAGTCCAGAAGATCCAGTTTATGTTGCAGGTAGGATTGTATTTATAGAGGTTGGGGAGCTCCTGGGCCAAGACCGTTCACCAGATGCTTACAGATGATCACAGGAAAGCACACTGGAGTTCGCATCGCGACCCGAGCCAGCGATCCATGGAATATGCTCGAAGGCAAGCCAACTCCTTAGCATCCATCCTTTGTTTTATCCCATGAAGATCGCAGCGACCCAATAAAATGGTATGGATCGCTAGGAATCCATAGTATATTTTCTTTCTGGTTTGCCTCAGTTGTCCTGCGTTGATGATGTCAGTGTAGTCTCGTAGCTAGTTGCCTTGTTTTGATGACGGTTTGCTTACCAGTTGTATTCGTTTGCTGATTGGACCATACGAATGTTTGTTTCTTGATTTTAGCTAGCTCGCAATCTCGTCAAACTTAGTCATTGCTCCCATAATATAGATTGAATCATGATGTAAGAAGGCCGAAGAACCTGTGAGTTAAAACCCTAGGTCGCTAGCGATCCATGTCCTTAGTGTATTTTTTCACTCTTTTTTCCTGACTTCCTTTGGCATCTTGTTCGAGTTCCTTTGGTTGGCTATTGTGCTATTCTAACTTGATTAAGTTATCTCGGCTTCTTTTGGATTCGCTGGGTTAAAAACCGGGATAACATTTGCCCCCCAAAGCATGTCTTTGTTGAAAACAAGGTGTGCTCTGGAAGTAATCGCTATTCAATTTCTGCTTGTTGAATTTCAAGTGGTAGTGTTAGGGCCGCACGAATTTGAGCTAGGTTATGCTACCATTTGCTAAGTTTTGACCTGGACTACCATTGCTTGTCGTACTAGAGCGAATTTTACTCTATAGCTTCCCAATGTGCCTCGAAGTGGTATATGGTGTTCGCTAGACAAGTTTGAGATCGGTCGCAGGTGGCTCTATGGATCGCTAACGATCCATCTTATGGATCGCTAACGATCCATCTTATGGATCGCTAGCGATTCAGTGACTTAGGATTTTTTTGCATTCCGTTCGTTCAGCCTTAGTTAAACCCTCTAAGCTGACCTACATTAGTTCGCCTTTGTTTCTCACGACCCAATCCTCCAGCTTCCAGCGATTCAGGTGACTTTCAGCGATTTGAGCCATCTTCTTCGATTTGATCCACCATTTGCAACAACCCGATCCTTCGACCAAGATTCCATTGACGCTGCCGATTTTGCCTTGCTGTTAACTCCAAAAATTCGCCACCGCCTCGACTCTTTCCGTGCCAAACCCTAGTTTGATCTATTCACCCCCTTGGATCGCCGACAATCTTGCACACTTAGCTCACTGATTTGAAAATTCCGTTTGTCTTCGTGTTTTGATCATTGATTCAAGGTGGGTTTGCTGATTATGACCTTCCTTTATCGATTTGGCAATGGATTTGTATTCATGATGTTATTCGTGAAAAGTCCGAGTCGATTGAGGCTTAATGGAGGAAGATAGTAAATCAATTCTTGAGTTCTTCACGGAACAACATTCGGGCCTTGCCCCGGTGCTTGAAATGTTTTGCTGTCTTCGTCCATTGAGCCATAATTGACTTGTGGCAGGTCCCATTGCCGGTACCGCACGACACATTATGAATTGGCTTCGTCCTTCCAAAGGATTCGGATTGGTTTTGCTTTCTTTTGCACGTACGGTGTACCGTGTACTGGAAGGAACTTTCTGCATCATTTTAGACAACGGATCCATTATCGATCGTTGATCGATAATGGCAAAGTGTAGGAGAAGTAATTACAAAAAAAAGCGATACGAGAAGTCCTTTTCCCTCTTAGCTGCGAGCGTACTATCTACATGGGATAGAGCGTTTGTAGTGTTAGGACACCGAGCCCACCAACGATAGGTAACACACCACACTCACCTCGGTACACAGTTGAACTTTGACGTGTCAGCATGAACCAATATTTCTTCGGAATTCAATTGTAGTAAGGGGAATTCTTATTTTAGAATAGAATTACCTAACCGTTTTGGACGCAAGTCCTGTTGTTTAGAATGAAGCACCTGTTTTCTCGCCGTAAGTCTAGCGGATGAAGTTCTATGCTTTCGGAGGCCGAGTCATCATCTGTCGCCCCTCCTCCTTATATTTCACAGGCTGATATGGCCAGCTAGTTCCAATTGGCCGGTCTTTGATCGAACTCCTCCTAATTTTAAAATTCTTCTCAATCCACCGGAGAGAGCTTCCTCCATGATTTTTGCTGATGTCTGCACAACATCTGCCTACAGCATGGAATTTCGGAGGAAGTCGTGCGGCTCCCAAAGAAAGAAGAATTTGCTCATATGCCGCCACCAGGATATACTGCTTGTTATAGGTATATGTGCATGGACGAAGCAGTGCCCCCCTCGATGACTTATTGAGAGAAACTCTCTCGAACTTGGGAATCGCTCCATTCTAGATTCATCCCAACGGATACGCTATTCTAACCTGCCTGCACATTCATTTCAATGGGACTCTCAATCGTGCCCCGAGCTTTGACAAGTTAAGATATTTTCTCTCGTTCAAAAGAAGAGACGAGTGTCCATCCTTGGTTGTGATTGAGGCCTAGAGAAACCATAAGATTATGTTGCGACTGCAGAGCAATTTATCTCAATTCAAGACCCAAGACTTCTTTGTTAGGTCTCCTAAGGGATTCAATCGTCTCTAGACAACAGGAGGTAAGTTCTTTTTCTCACTTATAGAGCTCTGATATGTTGCTATGGAATTTCTAACGAGTCAAATGCTTTCTACAGTTATTCCGAGGCCGAACAAGGACTTATCTCTTGACAAAACTTTCTAAATGCTGAAGGTTGTCGATGCCGAGGAGAGATCAGTTAAATTCTTATTGATAGACAAAAACCTGCTTTGGTACGGGCTGTTGGATCTAGGGAGATCTGCAGTCCCAGTTGAGGTCTTATCCCCAACTCAAACCAGGTTACGTACACGATCCACTTCTTTGTCCCATGGTTCCAAGGAGGATGTTTTTCAAGAGAGGGGAGGCTTGTCCGATGGGTTGGTTGAAGAGACTCATGAGGGAAAAGACACCGCGATCGAAGCCAGTTGCCCAGCTAGAATTCCTCCAATTCCGAAAGAAGAGAAAGAGAAGTTTAGTCAAAGAGAAGGCAAAGTCGCGATAGAGATAGGAAAGGAGGAAGGTGAGATTGGGAGCAGTAGCGATGAGTCCGCCTCCAGCGACGACGATGAGTTCTATGCAGAATTCAATGATGGAGATTCTGAATCATGCAATGAGACTCTGGGGATGAGTCCTGTTGTTTCAAGCTCGCCTCCCCCGAACATAAGTGATAAAGATAATGTCCTTAAGTCAGACGATGTCGAGATTATCTGATTAAAGATACCAGCATAGACTTCCAAAATTTTAGCAATGTTCACATCGATTTTGATGCACTCATAGGGGAAGAGTTCAAGTTTGCGAAGATGTCTCTTCATCTGGGCCATGTTGTGATCGAAGTTAGTCCGATTCCTTCCACGATGCTTGCCCGATCTAGTTTGTGACGTCATTTTAGGCTCTCTCCCTAAACATATTACACGTTCCACTAGGGTTACACTCACTTATACACGTATTTTTCAAGTTTATCCTACGTTTCTAAGGCTCTTTATTTATTCTTCATGTCAGGTACCATGAAAGAACGCGGCCTTTATGATGACCTTGAGGAATTTACCGACTCTTAACGCTGGTCGAAACGATCTTCCGGCCATCACCAGCTTCGTGAAACAGAGAAGGAATGGAAAAGAAGAAAAGATTCAGAGGCTGATGCTTATCGTCGAGACGAGAGGGAACAGGGTCAAGCATACAAGGGTGGATACGAGAAAAGAAAGACTTTTGATGAGTGAGAGGAGCCGTCTAAAAATTTGAAAGTTGATCGTGGTTCTCATATTTCGGAACAACGGGCCTTTGCTCTGGCACCCGCTTCGATCGATCCTGAAATCCCGATCTATTCTATCTTCGTTCCATCTTCGTCTCAAGTTCCCTCCTCTTATGTGGCATTTGTTCCTGGTTTCTTCTGCCCGCACCATAGATCTGCCTATGTTCTTCCGTTTGTTCCTCTCAGGCTTGAAGCAGCACTCCCCGGGTTGGTTTTAAGGGGAGTTAAATTTAACAGTGATCATCATCCCTTTCGCAAAAATACATACATGTCCCATCTTCAAGCAATCCAGAATGGTTTAAAGTAGGCCGATGGGGCAAACAACTGGCGGACACAAACCACAATAACTTTCAAGAAATCCTCTCCTTTGAATCGAAGAAGGATGACTATGAAAAGCGTTAGTGGAACGCGATGCCAAAGTCAAGCGGTTGGAAGAAGAAAGGCTTCAAGAAAGAAAAAACAAAATCGGCTTGCTGAAAGAGCTAAAAGAGGCTCATGAGAGAATATAGATCGTCTATAGGGATGAAATTAAGGAGGCTCATGCTGAAGAAGCCAAGTTAAAAGAATCAAAGAAAGCGTTGCTAGAAGGTTGGGAGATTTTGCGAATTGAAAGGGAGTAGGAGGCTGCTGATGCTACTACGACAACGACCGCCGAAGCGTTGTCGGAGCCTTTTATTTCCAGTCCCGGTGAGTCATCGAGGCAGCCCTGTGATCCAACAACAAGTTATGGGCTTGATGCTTCTCCGCGGGTTGTGGAACCATCCAAGAAGGGAGAGAGCGGTGAGTATAAGGTTGACATTCTAGGTCACTTCTCTGGTGCAGGTAATCTCCTTGTTTCTCCCGAGCTCGTGAGCTTTCAACTCATGCCCAAGAGCAGGACGAACTTAACGCTTTCATTTTTGATCTTATAGGTCTGTTTTCCCTATCCACCGATCCACCGATTTCCTCGATGCTTAGACCTGTCACTATCTCAACTGTGTCCGTGCTCGTCTCTGTAGCTGCTTAGGTTGCCGTGTCCGTGTCCAACCCGCAGTCGGGGCCGAAGTCCGAGAAAATTGCCACTTTACATGGCTTGGATGATCCTTTCGTATCTTCGAAGGGTGACTTCACGGCGGTCGAAGTTCGAGAGCAGGAGATTCAGATAGAGCATTCGTGCAAATCTCAACAACAATTGGTTGTCATCAAGAAGGAGAAAGTTGAAGCGATAAAGTACTTTAAGAGAGGTCTCCGAGAAAGTTAAAGAGCCGGAAGAAGATATCAGCGCCGAGGACATAGTTGACATTACCTGCAGCGATACCACTCCAAAGGCGAAGCATAAAGTTTAGACGAAAGGCAGGAAGGGGAGTGGCGGGAAAAGGCATTGAGAAGCTTGGATGGTGGTTAATATGATTTTGAGTCATTTTGTGTTGATTTGTTCAAGAGCAGAGGATGCACTTACTACTTTTGTTGCATTGTCTGTACTTTTTTCTTTTGTTGGCCGGTATTTTATGGGTATGGCCCCCACATTTTGACCTTGTACAAAAAAGAGTTATAATAATACACTACTGATATTTTGACTGTAACTTCACTTGTCTATTTATCTGTGTTATGTGCACTTATATCTACTTCGTTTACTTGTATTTTATTTTATCCAGTCCTATGATTACTGCCAAAATTCTTTGTTTGAAGTAATAGAACTACTACCAAAATTCTTTGTTTGAAGTAACAGAACTTGTGAAGTATTTTGTTTTTGTTTTTGAGCATTTCTACCTGAGTACTGGTGTATGCCCCTCAGTTCATAGGGTTGTTTACTTCGAACACTTGGCAAACGACCGGTGAGTTACGGTTCGAATGGTTTGCATACCAAAACTTGGAATAGAACTAAGTTACGATTTTATTTTTTGTAAGTTTTACAACTTTAGTATACAGTCTACGATGTGTAACATATGCATGTTGGGGACATGCATAATAATGTAAATTGAGTGTAGAATATATAGTTATAAGATTAACTATAAAAGAATTCAGAAACACTGTTCATTTAAATGAATAATTTATTGCAAATTTTTGTAAGTTAAATCATTTTCACTCCTCAAGAACGTGAGTAAATACATTTGCACATTATTTCTTAGGAATTTTGCAATCTTCGAACATGCGCTTCATTGCTTAGAGCATGCACATCGTATGAGTTAACTATAGATATCTATATGTTTTCCACGTTAAACGCTATAGCTAATCATTGGGTGTCAGCAGTCGGATTTTTCTACTGGTTTGTAGCACTTCGATTTTGTTGGATTCGCGCCCGTTACTCCCGATAATGGGAGTGGGTTGATCCTTGTCATTCCTGTGATGGTTACGTTTCTCAGTATTGCCAGGGCGATCCCAGTGCTTAAAAGTGTGCGCGGCTTTAAGGTATGCACGACTTTGATACTTCTCAATGTTGCCTATCTTCGGGCAACGTGAGGAGTTTATGTTTTAAGAGCGTGATTTCATGGCTCGGAAAGTTAGTGCGAGGCTTATGGAGTGCACGGCGTTTTATACTTCTCAGTGTTGCCTATCTTCGGGCAATGTGAGGAGTTTATGTTTTAAGAGCGTGATTTCACGGCTCGGAAAGTTAGTGCATGGCTTATGCAGTGCGCGGCTTTTTATTCAAGCTTTCCCGATGCTGCCGAGGCAGCACTGGTTCTTAAAAGGCGGGGATCGGGTTTCGCCGATCAATGGTTTGATTCGATTGCTTCCGTCGATCAAGCTGGTAAGTGGAGTGTACTTGAGCGTGATTCCATTTCCTCAAGTAGCAATTAAATGGCTTTGAGTCGATTTGACCCCGTCGACTCAGCAGGTTACTATTATGAACACAGTTTTGTCGGTTCAAAATGCGAATTAATTTTATTAAGAAAAGTTAGGCAAGTTTTTGCCTATTTACAATGCCCCCGGCATCCCGGGATGGCTTATTTGCTGAAAACAGAAAGTACATAAGGTAGTTTTCAGGTGAAGTAGCGGCACAGCGATTTGCTGTTCCATGCCCTGGGAATTTGGATTCCGTCGACGGTTGTCAATTTGAAAGTTATGTCCCTTAGCTTTTGATTAATCACATACGAACCTTCCCAATTTGATTTGAAGGCTTCCGGCATAGGATAGACTCGTTTGAGGACAAGATCTCCCACTTCGAAGGTTTGGTTGTGGACTTTGGAGTTGAAGTATCGCGACACTCTTTTCTATTGGGCAGCGGTCCTCAACTCGGCTTCTTCCCTCCTTTTATCAATCATATCTAGTGATTCGAGTAAGAGCTGCTCGTTTTGCTTCTGATTAAAAAAATTCCATCGATGAGAAGGGACTTCTAGTTCGAAAGGAATCGTTGCTTCTGAGCCATATGCCAAGGTGAACGAAGTGTGACTGGTTGCTGCTTTGTGGTTCGTTCTGTAAGCCCATAGTGCAAGTGGAAGTTCATCAACCCAGTTTTCTTTTGCTTTAGTTAGCCGCTCTTTGATAGTGGACTTGATGATCTTGTTTATTGCTTCCACTTGCCCATTTGCTTGCGGATGAGCTACTACGGAAAAGCTCTTCTTAATTCGGAAGCGTTTGTAGAAGTCTTTGAACTCAGCACTTTCGAGTTGCGTCCCATTATCAGTGATAATTTTCTATGGCACGCCAAACCTGCAAATAATATTTTTAGTAACAAAATTAATTACTTTCTTAGTGGTAATGGTGGCCAGTGATTCCGCTTCGGCCCATTTCGATAGTCAACAGCAACTATAGCATATTTGGCCCCTCCTTTAGCTATTGGCAATACACTAATCAAGTCAATTCCTTATATTGCAAATGGCCATGGTTTGACCATCTGTGTTAACTCTATTGAGGGATTTCTTCTAATTTTGGCAAATCTTCGGCAATGGTCGCACTGTCTGGCGTAGTCTGCTGCATTGCGGTTTATTTTTGGCCAAGAGTACCCATACGTAAGAACTTTCTTTGCAAGGGTTTTCCCCCCAATATGGTCTCCGCATTCGCCTTCATGCACTTCCTTCAAGATCTGTCAAGCTTCGTCATCGGTCACACATCAAAGAAGGCGGTCTGAGAATCCCCTTCGGTAGAGTATCCCATCCTGTATTACGAATCGTGCCGCCTTCCGAAGAAGCATTTTAGGTTGATTCTGGTCAGCTTGAAGGGTCCCTGTAAGTAAGTAGTCCTTGATGGGCGTCATCTATATCGACTAGAACAGACACCATCAATTCTGGCGGTGCTGACCGATCCTCCCCCGAACTCTTCTTTCTCGGGTCTAAAGCCTTGTCGAATCGGCTTTGGTCTCAGAGCTAGGGGCTGCTCTGTAGTTGCTATTCAGAAGGTTCACGAATGTGGAGAGTTCTCCCCATATCCTTCCTGTTTGTACCAAAAATGGGCACAACACTCTTCGGAAGTTTTTGAAGAGATAAAAGTGAAGAATGAAAATTGAAAATGAAGATTATCTAACAAAAACTCCAAATAACAGAAAGTAAATTGCACAGAAGACAATAATTTAGAGTGGTTCGGCGTTTCGCCTACGTCCACTATGAAGTTTGATGATTTTATTGCTCGATACTTGAAGATTACAATTTCTTATAGCGTAGTACAACAGATTTTATGATTATAGTCTGAATCTAAGGCAGTAATGGTGATCTTGAGTAAATCTGGCAGAATCTGGGTGCTCTTTAGCTCTTAAAATTGTCCGACCCCTTTTCTGAATGACCAGGGACTCTATTTATAGGTGTAGGAGGCTGATATTTTGCCTAAATTTTGGTAGACCACTTCTGGCACGTGAGGGGGTCCACATGCCCGGCCTCAGGAAAGTTGGGCCCACTTCGGGATCGATTCGAAATCCATTCGAATCGATCAAAGAATCATCCAATCAAGCTGAAATTTGGTGTGGGAATTCTTCAACATGTTCGTAAGCTTCTGTGAAAATTTCATATTATTTGGACTTGTAGATCGTGAGATATCATTGATTCAAAATAGTGTTTTCTGAACTGCTTGCCTCGTTCGAATCGATTCGTTCGAATCGATTGCTTCGAATCGATGGCGGAGCGTGCTTCTGTGATGACGTGGAGCGCAAACTTCGTATCGATCCGCTTTTTTCGCCAGTTTGATCGAGTCGTCCCGGAGACTTCGCCGCTTTGACTCGATGGATTCGAAGGCATCATCAATAATACCTGGATTCGAACAGGACTTCGCCCGTATCGATCGCGATAGGCTTCGATCGATACAAAGTCAAGGTAGCTGGATGGATTCGAAGCAAGGTACCTCGATGGATTCGAGCATACCACTTATGCATGGATTCGAAGCAGAGCGTTATGTTGGGTACGAAGTAGGGCTCCTTTATGGATTCGAACAATTGTTATCCCTGGACTCGAAGTGAAGTGCTCTGGTGGATACGAACGTACCATTTTTTACGGAGTCGGTGCACAGCTTTGTTCGCATTGATTTTGATAGTCTTCAGGCGATCGATACGAACTCGAGGCACATGGATAGCTCAGCCTGTGATCGATTCGAACCTGATGGGTTCGAACAGAGTGATTCGAGCATCATTTTTCTTCTAACTTGTGTTGATCATAATTTGAGCATATGAACTCGGATTGACTTGAAACTTGGAACGTCGGCTTTCCTGTCTTTGCTTGTCATATCTTATTAATCGTGGCTCGATCCGGACATGGACAAAATTCATCGATATCTTTGACAAGCGATACTTCGTTTTCAACCAGTTTCTTGATATCTCGACCTTGCCAAAAGGCGGGATAACATTTGCTTCCCAAAGTACGTCTTGTGTGAACATGACGTTCTTTGAAAAGCTGCAGTCTTTTATGCCGAATATTTCTGTCCAATTAGTTGCTTGACAGTCATCTTCTAGCTGAAAACTATAATCTCCGATCATTCCTTTATATTCATGGATTCTTAATTGTTAGGATGGTGTTATGTGTGCTGCCGTAACCGATTTGTTGTAATCTTCTTTTAAATAAATGTTCAACCAGTGTGCCTTGCTTTGATAGACATGAAAATCTTTGATGGGTACGAAATTCTGGTTCGTATCGATGAGTTCTTGTCGCTGTGGGTCAAGCATTAATGGACTCGAATCGATAGGTGGTTTCAACCTGGTGGGCACAAGCGTCTGTTTCGTCTCGGTCAAATGCTCAGGTCGATGGATTCGAATAAGGCACTTCGAATCGATGCAGTCGAACGATCTCTGGATCTCATTAACATTGTACTTCGTATCGTTTTGATGGAGTCGAAGAGATGGATTCGAAACGCGGCTCTATGCAGATGTTTGCTTCTCTTCGAATCGATTATGGTGTTTTAGTCTATGGATTTGAATTTTACGCTTAGAATCGTCCAATGGTTTCATCGGCTACTACCGGTTTCGTCTACTGGGATACGAATCGCCACAAAGTCCCTATAAATACCGAGACCTCATTCACTTTTCACTTTTTACCTTTTACCTTCATTTCCTTGTGCGCTTCGAATCGATTCCAGATTTCAAGAACAAAGACGAACGAACTACTCCCTTCTTCGAATCGAACTAGCACCCAAGTTTTTATAATCTAACTTCACATATAGGTAGGTAATTTGACTAAGTTTTTGAGGTTCCAAGATTCGAAACCCTCGCCCATTCCTGTTCGTGTCGATCTTGATGGAGTCGAAATCGAGGTCGAAACCAAGAACGGTTGGTTGGAGAAGAAGTATGAGTGAGTCCTTCGTGTCGATCTGGAGTAACGGTGATCGAATCGATCTGGGAGATGTGAGTTTACTTTTGACATTCGTATCGATCAACATGTATGAAGTGGAGGTTCATGGGTTGAATCAGTCGGGGGTGTTGGCTCATCGTATTGATACATTACGATCGATACGATGGAGTTGCCCCCTTGCGATCGATTCGAAAGTTATGCCCATACGATCGATACGAATCTTAGGTCACTCAACTGTTTGCAAATTTTTGTTTATGGGGATCGATTCGAAGCGCAGTTGATGATGGATGCGAAACCTAGGGTTCCTGATCGATTCGAAAATTCTGTTGTGATCGATGCGAAATGCATCGATTCGTCTGAGATCGATTTGAGGGTAATACTTCTCTGGTCGATTTGAAATTAAAACTCTGACCTTGATCGATACGAACAAAGCTTCATGGGTTCGAACTTTTACACGATCGATAGCATGATTCCGACGAGCTTCATCCTTGCATATTTAGACTGAACTTGTTAAACTGCATACTTGACTGCCCTGTGAAGCTCGTCGATGGAACTGTATCTTGACAAAACAAACCCCAACTTGACTCGAATTTTACGGGTTTGGATGGTGTGGTTGTGACGGTCAGCGATGACGGTCACTCCGACTGGGTTTTCGAAATTCTTGTTGTTTTCATACTTTCTTCAACTATGATGAATCTCTTAAGTATTAGCTGCACTGCACTGCACAACACAAACTTTTCATGGGGAAATGAACGGGTTTTGTATTTTCTTAACGTTATTTTCTGATGAGTTAGTCAATGATGGAATCCTCGAGCTCTCAGCAGCAAGAGATTCAGAGTTCTCCGCCTCCGGTCCTCGAAATTCCAGACATCCAAATGGAGATAGTAGATCCAGCTCCTGACGAGCTGCAAGATGCTATATTTATTGAGGACCATATAGACTCCGTTCAATCCAATATTTCTGAAAACTTGTTGGGCAGGATATGCACAAGACACAACATTTCTTTGGACGATGTGCTATTGTCGGGATCTAGTGACAGACCCCACTGTCCGCCCGAAGTGTACACCGCCTTTTATCACCATGCTTGTGCAGCTGGATCACTCCCTCCATTTAATCAATACATTAGGGAGATGTTATCATTTCTTGGAATTGCTCCCTCTCAATTACACCCCAACGGGCATGCGCTACTGAACAGTGCGTTCATCGTATTTATGGACCATCTCTTCCGTCCACCAAGGCCAATGGAAATCGGATATCTATTTAATTTCAAGAGTAGAGGTGATAGTCCATCCTTTACGTTTTTGGAGGCAGTCAGGAACTGCCAGGTCATAACCGGAGCTTGGACCAGACTTAGCTATTTCAAGAACGAATGGTTTTATATCCGGTGTCCTCCAGGTTTTGCTAGGCGGTGGCTGTCTAGGTGTAAGTGTCGTAACCCATCGATGATTTCCTTGATTACTGGTTTTTTAGCACTGGTATTGATATCCTACTTTTCTTACAGCCATTATCTCCAGACCCGACGGCGGGTATTACAAGGGCATGGTTCGGAGCCTTCAAGAGGTCTCGAGTGATTTGAGGCATATCGACTTGGTGTTGACTGACTACAACTTAAGAGCTCTTGGCTTGATTGAAGTAAATCAAAGCATGGTAACCGAAGGGATGCTAAGGCCTGTTCCAAAGAAGAAGAAAAAGAAGAAGAAGAAGAAAATGGCGAAGAAAACGCTCGGAGTTGTGATAACCGAAGTGAGCGACGAAGAACGGACTCACACAGACGTAGAGCCGATTGCTGATTTTTTGGGAAATTTTGAAGAATTGGGAGAGAGACGGAAAAGCAAGGCTGTCGTTTCCAAAAAACTTAAATCTAAGGGATGGAAGTCTGTAGATGTGTCTCCTCCCACTTCCGGAATCATAATTTCCGAGGCCGCCCCTTCTCAATCGAGAGATATTTTCAAAGGGCTTGATGATATTCCCATCTCGGATTATATATCAATTCATCACAATCCCGGGTTGGAAGAGTTCGATGTTTTAGATATGAGCGAGCCCTTTCCTTTTAGTGCTGTCAACACTTCCGGTTGGTCAGAGGGGTTTACACATTTACACACACTTCCACAGCACTACACAATTTAAGCATATTGGACATTATTTTTATAGGGTGCTTAACTGTAGTTTCTTCTTATCACAGGTGAAATGTCAGGTCGTGGATCCACACTAGATAGGCTTCGCAATGTTCTCCGATCTTCCTCATATTATGATTCCCGTAGGAGGGAATTGGACAGGGATTACGCACGTGGCTATATCAGCCAGGAGCGTTATGACAGAGATCGAGATTACTGGCGTGGCCTCTCTGGTCAAGAGCGTTTTGATAGAGACAGAGGCCATCAATATCGATCACGTTCTCGATCTCCTCCGCCTCCTAGGGCACCTATAAATCCCCCTGAGTCTTCGCAGCAACAACAGCCTTCTCAATACTCAAGGCCCGAGACTCAACGGCAAAGAGTTGAACCGCAAACAACCGCCATTATTGAACAGGCTCCGGCTGAATTGACGAGTGAAGGAGCCATCAATCTTGCTCAAATGAAAAAGGATTTTCCGGAAATCTGTCTAGATGCATACGTCTTCCCTCCCCATCTTAAGAGGATTCCTCCGGATGCCGAGAATATTGCGCATGACTATATTCATGAATTTTATGCTCAATATAAAGAGTGGTATAAGGCAGCCGTAAAAGCTTCAAAAGTAGCCTTTGACCGGGCAAAAATTATTGAGAAACTTGAGGTTGACCTTGCCCAGAAAAATCGCATCATCCAGGTTCTTCAATCAGAAACTGGGTCGTCTCGAAGTTCAGAAACCCAGGCGCTTAAAAAGGTTGACGAAGCCATGGTGAAGATGGCAAGGATGCAGCAGGCACATTGTTCCTTGGTAGAAGGAATGGGCCATAGCTATACCATCGTATTAGCCGAGCGGGATGCCACCGTTAAAGAGCTGAATGAGCTTAAAGCCAAGTTTACTGAAACGGTGAAGGAAAAGAATGATGCAAACACTGCCGCTCAGGAGGCATGCAACCAAGCTGTATCACTTCGAGCTGAACTTTATGCGGCGGTGGCAAAGGTTAAGACCATGGAGGCAGAAGTTGAAGAAAAAATTAAGGCAGAGCAATCCCGGATGGAGGCTGATTTTGACAATCTCTTGGTCACATATAACGCCAACATGCTAGAACACAGAAATTTATCTTGGCTTGGGGATTACTCTATGCTCCTATACAACGCCTGGACTAGGCTGATGGAGGAAAAGAAAGCAGTGCGTCCGGACGAAACACTGGATGATTTTGAACTTGAGACGCGCTTGCTCACTGAGGAGGAGAGGAAGGTTCTCCACGAGGCAATGATTTCCGTGGAAAAAGAGAGGCTTGGTGCTCAGCAAATGGAGACCGGTGAGGGCTCGGAGGTTGAACATCATGAAACAAGTGCTGAAGTTTTAATCCCGACATTGCCCAAAGCCACTACCGCGGTTGATCTCCAGCCTGTCCCTGCTTATAACCCGGATCAGCCGCAGTTGTCTCCCATCGGAGCATCTGTCTCTGCACCTGCCCACACTCCGGGTCATACTAAGGAAGGTATTTTAATGCCTCTCGTATATATTTAGTGTGGTGAATCTGAAGCAATACATTTAGCTAACAATTTTTGCTTTTTCACATTCAGTGACCGAGGTCGTTATCTCTGCGCCTCCTGCATCTCAAGTCCTTTATCAAACGCAGGAGGCCATTGTTACTGAGGCGATTATGAAATCTACCATGGTCGACTAAGGGGGAGAAACAAGCATGTTATCTTTCGATGCTCAGATGATTGAGGAACTTCTTAGTCAACCCAGCAACCCCTTTGCATATCCATCTTTCGCTATGAGCGGGGAAACTCCAGCTATTAGCTCTTTCATGCCAGCCACCAGTACGTCCAGCGCGGCCCAAGCACCTCGAGAGGATGAGATTCTTGCTGAGATCAATGCTGAGATGGCGGATGTGACAGCAGGTAGTATTTCTGGGGGTAGCACGGCACCGTCTGGCCCAGCTCCATTAATGATGATATCGCCAGGTGGCACTGTGGTAATTGCAAGCGCTCCTGCTCCACTTCCTGTTACAGCTCCCATGCCTTCAATTCCTTCCTCCGGAAGAATTTCTGTCGCCTCGAGCTCCGAGGAAGACATTGACATCATGCCACAACCGGGGGACAAACCGGAGAAAAGAAAAAGACTGCGGAGGAAGTTGGGTAGTGGATCCAACGGAACTACCCCGAAAAAGAAACTGAGGAAGAAGAAAGATTGAGCGCTTCTTTAGTTTGCTCTGTCATATTCGAGGGTAGTGTTTTGTTTTGTCTTTTTGGTTCATTATAGCCGTGTATAGATGCGGGCTCGGCCCCCGCTAGTAGGAATTTTTTGAATTGTCTTGTAATTGGATTCCTTTTGTTGATAATTGAAATGAAAACATATTCTCTTTTGTCTTCAATTCAATATTTGTTTTAGTTCTGGCCCCAGCCTCGGGGATAAGCCGTAATAGGCGTTGTGCGAAATTATCCATGGTTTAGTGTTAACATCCATACTCTGGGGATTTTGCTTTTTGGTTAATAACTTGGTTCACGAGCGTGTGATGCAACTCTGTTGAGGTGCGGTTGAAGTTGCTTGGCGGACGGATCCTCCTTCTTCGAAACCGCATTTGGTTATTTATTCTCCGATTTGTGCTCTTAGACTTCGGAGTTTGTTAACGCTTATACCCAGCTCGCGCTCTCGGAGTACTCTGGGGTTTGTTTTATGTTTATGCTCCGTCCCACAATCTGGGAGGACGGAGTGGTTTAATGTTTATACTCCGTCTCGCACTCTGGGAGTATGGAGTTGATGCATGTTTATACTTCGTCTCGCACTTTGGGAATACGGAGTTGATGAATGCTTATACTCCATCTCACACTCTGTGAATATGGAGTTGTTTACTGTTTATACTCCGCCTCGCACTCTGGGAGTATGGAGTTGAGTAAAGTTTATACTCCATCTCGCACTCTGGGAATACGGAATTGATGAATGTTTATACTCTGTCTCGCACTCTGGGAGGACGGAGTGGATTGAGGGATTGTCGTGTATCTCCCCATTTTTAGCCTTAATGTGATGGCTTGCCCCCCGAGCTCGGGTTTCACTTAACGAGTGGTCGGTCGTATCACAGCCACTCCCTACTTGAATAAATTCCATTGCATGATGGAATTCAGCTCTCCGTGCATCGTGATGTTGTACATTGTATTCAGTGAATCACAGCTCTAGCTCGAAGAAATGGCATTTTATTGCTGAAATAAGAAAATATGGCAAAGTCAGTTGCCTTATTACAAGCTCTAATTTCCAAATGCAAAAGCAAAATCACAAAAAATGGAAAGATGCAATGAAACAAATAAAGCCTGTCATGTGTAATAGCGACAGAGACTCTCGCTGTTCCAGGCCCTTGGCAAGTCAAGACCGTCAACTGTCGCTAGTTTGAATGTGCCATCTCCGAGTCTTTGTGTAATCATGTATGGTCCTTCCCAGTTTGGTTTCATGTGTGAAGGGACCGAATAGATTCTCTTGAGGACGAGATCGCCGATTTCAAAGGTTCGAGGTCGAACTTTGGCATTGTACAATCGGGCGACTCGACTTCGATGTGCGGCCGCTCTCAAATCAGCCTCTTCCCGTTTTTCATCCAGTAGATCCAAAGATTCAGCAAGTAATATAGCATTTGTTTTCGGATCATAATAAGTCACGCGATGGGAAAACACTTCCATTTCGACTGGAATAACGGCTTCAGAGCCATAAGATAGGGAAAACGGGGTGTGTCCGGTCGCAGTCTTGTGAGTCGTTCGATAAGCCCATAAAGCCATAGGCAGTTCGTCAACCCATTTGCCCCCGGCCTTTTCCAGTCGTTTCTTTAGAATGGATTTTATGACTTTATTGACAGCTTCAACCTGACCATTTGCCTGAGGATGTGCAACTGCCGAGAATTTCTTATGGATATGGAACCGTTGATAGAAATTCTTGAATTCCGCACTACTGAATTGGGCTCCATTATCCGTGATGATGGTATTCGGGTGTCCAAATCGACAGATGATGTTGCGAACTACGAAATTGATTACTTTCTTTGTCGTAATGGTTGCAAGGGGTTCAGCTTCAGCCCATTTGGTGAAATAATCAACTGCAACGTTGGCATATCTTGCCCCACCTTTGGCCAGAGGTAGTGTGCCAATGATATCGATGCCCCACATTGCAAATGGCCAGGGACTGACCATTTGGGTTATCTCGGTAGGTGGGGCTCTTGGAATTCGGGCGTGTTTCTGGCACCTATCGCATTTTCTGGCATAGTTCGCTGCATCTCGGTTCACAGTCGGCCAGTAGTATCTGTATCGGAGTATCTTCTTAGCGAGAGCCTGCCCACCGATGTGATCGTCACATTCTCCTTCGTGTACGTCATGTAACACTCGTTTGATTTCATCGTGCGTGATATATCGGAGGAGAGGAACAGAATACCCTCTTCTATACATGACTCCGTCCTGAATGACGAAACGTGAAGCTTTTCTCCAAATTTGTCTTTTCTCGTTTCTATGTTCAGGCAACGTCCCATTCTCGATGTAATTTCGGTACAGAGTCATCCATAATTCTGTACTGGGAGCGGTTTCAAACACAAAATTCGTCCCTATTTGATCAATGCTTGGGGAGGACAAAGTTTCGATGGGGACAAGTCCCATTTGCTGTGCTTCACCTGTGCTGGCTAACTCAGCCAATGAATCGGCTTTTTGGTTGCGTTCTCGAGGTATACAATAAATGGCATAATAATCAAACTGATTCAGTACTTCCTGAACTCGAGCTAAGTAAGCAGCCAGCCTTCGATCTCTCACTTGATACTCTTCCCGTACTTGACACACAACTAACTGTGAATCACAATAAATTTCCACAGCGATAATTCTCAAATCTCTGGCAAATTTTAGTCCAGCTAAGAGGGCTTCATATTCAGCTTCATTATTGGTTGCATGAAAACCGAACTTCAAAGCATAACATATAGGTCGGCTTTCGGGAGTTTCAAGTACAACACCAGCCCCCGAACACCGGTCGTTTGATGCACCATCATTATACAGCTTCCAGACGTATTCGGGGGATTCACTGGTTTCGGGCAAGTCCTTTGGAATGGTAAATTCAGCTATGAAATCGGCTAGGACTTGTCCTTGAATGGCTCGTCTTGGAGTGTAAGTAGTATCAAACTGGCTCAGTTCGATGTTCCACTTGAGTAACCTACCAGACATATCAGGCCGCGTAAGGACCTGTCGTAATGGCTGGTCGGTGTAAATAATAATAGGATGTGCCTGGAAATATGGTCGGAGTTTTCTTGATGCGATGACAAGGCAATAAACCAACTTCTCTAGTTTCGGATAATTTCTCTCAGCTCCAGTCAATCGTTTTCCGACGTAGTAGACTGGTTTCTGCACTCGGTCTTCTTCCCTAACTAAAGCAGCGCTGATTGCATGCTCTAATACTGCCAGATAAAGGTACAATTGCTCATGGTCAACTGGTTTTGATAAGATCGGTGGTGTGGAAAGATGTTGAACCAGCGATCAGAATGCGTCTTCACACTCCATGGTCCATTCAAAGTTTCGCTTTCCTTTCCGGATCAGATCGAAGAAAGGAATGCATTTATCGGTGGATTTTGAAATGAACCTGCTCAATGCTGCTACCTTCCCGTTGAGACTCTGGACTTGTTTTATGGTTCTTGGAGTTTGTAAGTTCCTTATCGCCCAGATCTTTTCAGGATTTTCTTCTATCCCTCGAGCGTTAACGATGAACCCGAGGAACTTTCCAGATGCGACACCAAAATGACACTTTAATGGATTGAGCTTCATTCCATATTCTCGAAGGATGAAGAACATCGAATCTAAATCTCTGACGTGATCTGTGGAGAATCGAGACTTTACTAGCATGTCATCCACATAAACCTCCATGGTCTTCCCGATCTGGTCGGTGAACATCCGGTTGACTAAGCGTTGGTATGTTGCTCCGGCATTTTTTAGACCAAAAGGCATGACTCTGTAGCAGTAGAGTCCCAGATCGGTCACGAAACTGGTATGTTCTTGATCAGGAAAATGCATAGGTATTTGATTGTAGCCAGAATAAGCATCCATGAAAGATAATAATTCATGCCCAGCCGTTGAATCTACGAGCTGGCCAATTCGGGGAAGTGGAAAACTATCCTTTGGACAAGCCTTGTTTAAGTCAGAGTAGTCGATGCAAGTTCTCCACTTCCCATTCGGTTTTCAAACCAACACGGGATTTGACACCCATTCTGGATACAAAGCATCTCGGATGAAACCATTTGATTGTAACTTATCAACCTCCTCTTTAAGGGCGGCAGATCTCTCTGGATCCATACCACGCCTTTTCTGCTTGACCAGGACATACCGTGGATCAATATTCAGGGAATGACTTGCGATGTCCGGTGAGATCCCGCACATATCAGAGTGTGTCCAGGCAAAGACGTCGAGATTCGCCCGAACAAATTCAACCAATTCCTATTGTGTTTGCTTGCCCAGTTGAGATCCAACTTTTAGCATCCCCGAATCATCATCCTCACTGATTGGGACGTCCATAGTCAGTTCGACTGGGGAAGCTTGATTCTCTCTAGATTCGTCTTTATCTTCGTTGTCTCTAGGGTCAAGGTCTTTATGGAATTGGTCGTGGTGCCCGGGCCGGGGCCCAGGCACTAATTGTCAATTATCAGCAAAACGGACACAGAGAGATTCCTCTACGCCCTTTCCTTTCTCCTTTCGTTGTACTCCTCGTAGCTCAGCAACATAGAAGGCCCTCCCGGCTGTCTGGTCTCCTTGAATGACTCCGACCCCGTGATCAGTGGGGAACTTCAGAGTCAAGTATCATGGGGCAATGGCTGCCCTGAATTCAGCAAGGGCCAGTCGGCCCAAAAATGCATTATAAGGTGAATCAATGTCCAAAACAACAAACTGCAACATCCGGACTCTCCGGCGTTCTCCAACCCCCAACTCCACTGGTAATTCCATCACTCCAGTGGGTATTGTAGCACTTCCATTGAAGCCGTGGACTCGAGATTGGCAAGGTTTTAAGTCCTTCGCTTCCATTTTCATTAAATCATAAGCCCGTTTGAGTAAGATGTTTACAGAGCTCCCACTGTCAACCAGGATCCTCTTCATCCAAGCAAGACCTACCTGGGCAGATATGACCAGTGGGTCGATTGTGGGGGCTTCGACTTTATCAGCATCTCGGCTTCTAAATATGATATCATTTGACATTGTCTTTTGTTGTTTGGCTGGAGCCCCATCTTCACAATTACTGCAGCATTCGAAGTCCGCATGCCTGATAGAGCTAACATACGACTCCATTTCCCTCCAGCTTCTGTCTGCTGGGCGGGGACCACCACTTATTGTGTTTATAACTAGCCTTCCGCCCGTACGAGCGGGTTCTTCTTGCCTTTCTTGGTTCTGCACACGATTTTGATTTGAAGGGCCCGCACCACCAGACTGTGGCGCCCGCACAAACTGATCTAACTTTCTCTCCCTGATCAACTTCTCGATGAGGTCCTCCAAATGTCGACACTTATTAGTATTGTGGCCGTAACTCTTATGGAATCTACAAAACTTCCCTGTTTGAATCTCCCTCTCCGATGAGGGCTTCGAAGCAGGCTTCTTATATTGCACAGTGTTGCAAGTTTGTAGGTACACGTTTTCCAATGATGTATTCAACGGCGTGTAATTATCAAACATTGGAGCCCTACGTCGTGGGCCTCGGTTCTGATCTCTTTTCTTATCTTGACCATTGTTGCCTCTCGGCTAGGTTTGTTTGTTCTGTATATTCAACTGAACTTTTCAAGAACTCTCACCGGACTGCTTAACTGCTATGTTACTTTGTATTCCTTCATTTCTAGGCCTCGCATCGTCCTGCTTCCTAGACTGTTTCACGTCCTCTTGCCATAAGAATTGAGCGGATTTGGAGTAGAAACGGTCCAACAATGCAGGTGGTTTCCCAGCTAACCAATTTCCAAATTCAGAATCGGGATCGATCCCTTTGGTTAATGCCATCAAGATTGAGTTATCGTTGGGATTACTTATCTCTACACATGTTGCGTGGAATCTTTCTAAATAACGCCTGAGTGTCTCTCCCTTAGCTTGGGTGATGCTAGATCTGTGCAGTTAAAGCGCTCGGTGGATTCAATGCGGTAGAGGTGCAAAAAGTCATAGCGGGGATGTAGCGAAGATATAGCGGGATATATCGGATTACTCTAAAATAGCATATAAATCCCATACTTGTTGTTTTTACAAATATATAGATAATAATTATGTGAAAAATTAACATTCAATTGAATTATAATTAATACAAAAATAATTTTAAATAAAAATATGTGCATATGTATTGTAAATGAACGTAAAACTGTTATATAACTTAATTTAATTTAGTAGAATATTAGAGTATTATCATTTCTAAACATATATAAAAAATTCAATGAAATTAATTAATTTCATAATTTTTATAGCGTATAAATATCATTTTTCAATCCAATTTTTTATAGAAGATATAGCGGAAATAGCGGAATATAGCGGAAGTAACGGGATATAGCGGAAATAGCGGGGATTAAAGCGGAAAGGCTATATGTTGGGGATATATGGAAAAATCGTAGCGGTAGGAATCCGCTATAAGATATATCGGAGTTATAGCGGGGATATAGCGGGGCATTAACTGCACAGCGCTAGATAGGGTGTTAACGTCTTTAGGTCTAGCGACATGCATACGGAACTGTTCGACAAATTTCTTAGCCAGTTGATCGAACGAAGAGATTGATCTAGGTGGCAACCTTGTAAACCACATCGTTGTGATTCCTCCCAAAGAGATGGGGAAACTTCGGCATTTCACTGCATCATCAGCCCTTGCAACGCTCATTGACCACTCATATTTCAAAATATGTTGATTGGGGTCACTGCTTCCTTCGTACATTGGGAGAGTTGGCATTCTGAATCACCGAGGGGGATCAGCGTATAATATCTCATCCGTGAAAGGAGTATGACTACGGGAGATTCCCCAATCGTCATTGGTAAGCCCCTGGCTTTCGCGAATCATCTGACGTATCATGGTTGAAATATCGGGCATAGCCACATTCTGAGCATGCTGAGCTAAGGTGTGGTCGGGTTCCACAGTGCGAGTTTGGACCAAACGCTGTCGACGGCCCATGTCTTGCCTCCTTGGCTCGGCATCTTCCGAGATGTATGGTTCAAGAGTACGCCCACGTGGTTGATTATTCCGATCTGACAGATTCCGAGTATCAACCCTTGTTCCTACCACGGCGATTGCAATGCGATTGTCTATGGTATACTGTGGAAGAGCACCTCCTCGTGACGAGGGCGTGGTCTGGAAACTGGTTGACGGCCCAACCCTCAATTGTCCTACGGTCAAGGCAGGTTGATATTCGGTAGATTGTGTGTGACTCACCTCTAATCGGGGACGTGTAGATCTGCCGTGATAGTCAGATGAAGCAGAACTTTCAGTGGACGAGTGGGAAACATCATCCCTCCTGGTCTTCATGCGCCTTCGGCGGTTTAATTGGTTGGTCAATTTAGCGTTAGCGCGCAGCTGTTCGGTTAACTGTTGCCGACTTTGAGTCAGTTCTTGGAGCAACACTTGGAACTCTTGTCTGGTGACTGGTCCGGACGGATCTGAGTGAACAGTGTTGTCTTGATTGGATAGTGGCTGTCGTGTAGGATTCTGTCTATCCCGACCTTCTTGATTAGCAGCCGTAGAAGCAGTTCTTGTGCTAACCATCTTGAGTGGTGGAGTCCTTGCCTAGACTTTACGCAAATCTGAATAGGATGGAAGGATTCCGAATTAGAGATCTAGATCTTCCTCTTGGATTTATGCAATCCGATGTCGATTGGGAGATCCAAGGAGCAGGAGAAAAAACTGGTTTTCTCTCAGTGAAAGCACCAAAGTGTTTGTACCAAAAATGGGCACAACACTCTTCGGAAGTTTTTGAAGAGATAAAAGTGAAGAATGAAAATTGAAAATGAAGATTATCTAACAAAAACTCCAAATAACAGAAATTAAATTGCACAGAAGACAACAATTTAGAGTGGTTCGGCGTTTCGCCTACGTCCACTATGAAGTTTGATGATTTTATTGCTCGATACTTGAAGATTACAATTTCTTATAGCGTAGTACAACAGATTTTATGATTATAGTCTGAATCTAAGGCAGTAATGGTGATCTGGAGTAAATCTGGCAGAATCTGGGCGCTCTTTAGCTCTTAAAATTGTCCGACCCCTTTTCTAAATGACCAGGGGCTCTATTTATAGGTGTAGGAGGCTGATATTTCGCCTAAATTTCAGTAGACCACTTCTGGCACGTGAGGGGACCCACATGCCCGGCCTCAGGAAAGTTGGGCCCACTTCGGGATCGATTCGAAATCCATTCGAATCGATCAAAGAATCATCCAATCAAGCTGAAATTTGGTGTGGGCATTCTTCAACATGTTCGTAAGCTTCTGTGAAAATTTCATATTATTTGGACTTGTAGATCGTGAGATATCATCGATTCGAAATAGTGTTTTCTAAACTACTTGCCTCGTTCGAATCGATTCGTTCGAATCGATTGCTTCGAATCGATGGCGGAGCGTGCTTCTGTGATGACGTGGAGCGCGAACTTCGCATCGATCCGCTTTTTTCGCCAGTTTGATCGAGTCGTCCCGGAGACTTTGCCGCTTTGACTCGATGGATTTGAAGGCATCATCAATAATACCTGGATTCGAACAGGACTTCGCTCGTATCGATCGCGATAGGCTTCGATCGATACAAAGTCAAGGTAGCTGGATGGATTCGAAGCAAGGTACCTCGATGGATTCGAGCATACCACTTATGCATGGATTCGAAGTAGAGCGTTCTGTTGGGTACGAAGTAGGGCTCCTTTATGGATTCGAACAATTGTTATCCTTGGACTCGAAGTGAAGTGCTCTGGTGGATACGAACGTACCATTTTTTACGGAGTCGGTGCATAGCTTTGTTCGCATTGATTTTGATAGTCTCCAGGCGATCGATACGAACTCGAGGCACATGGATAGCTCAGTCTGTGATCGATTCGAACCTGATCGGTTCGAACAGAGTGATTTGAGCATCATTTTTCTTCTAACTTGTGTTGATCATAATTTGAGCATATGAACTCGGATTGACTTGAAACTTGGAACGTCGGCTTTCCTGTCTTTGCTTGTCATGTCTTATTAATCGTGGCTCGATCCGGACTCGGACAAAATTCATCGATATCTTTGACAAGCGATACTTCGTTTTCAACCAGTTTCTTGATATCCCGACCTTGCCAAAAGGCGGGATAACACTTCCCCTTTTCTCTTCTTTTAGATTCGCATAACTCTACAATGTAACATTCCCTGGCGGCGCATTGATATCCTTTGACCACCCCGATTTCGTTTACAGTTGGGAACTTCATGGTAAGGCACCATTGGGCCAGAGCGACTCTGAAATCAGCTAACGCGGGTCGTCCCAAGAAGGCGTTAAATGCAGAAGTTTCATCCACAATTACGAAGGTCTGGATGAGGGTAACTCTTCGATCACCCTCTCCAAGCTCCACTGGTAATTCAATTGTCCCTATGGGTTGTTTGGATTCGCCAGTAAACCCTTGGATTTTTGTTTGGCATGCAGACATGCTTTTCATGCCGATCTTCATTTGGTCAAAGGTACGTTTGAAAAGTATATCGATAGAACTACCGCTATCGACCAATACTCATCGGACCACAGCGGGTCTGATTCCTACTGTCACCACTATCGGATCAAGAGTTGGAGCTTCGATCCCTTCGGTATCTCGGTTTCTGAATACAATATCATCATTCAAAATTTTCTACTGCTTGGTTGGAGCCCCATCTTCTATTGTGAAACACGATTCCTTGGAGCATGATTTACTGAATTTGCATACCACTCCATCTCTCCCCAACTTCTTTACATAGGATGTGGGCCTCTCAATATTGTTCCAATATGGTCGGTTCGCTTTGATCCCTCTTTACTGGTTCTGGCCTGGTTTCTTTGATACCTAAGGGCTTATGAAACCACGGGCTAGTCTGGATTCTGTGATTTTATCACGTATTGCTGAAGCTTGTTTTCCCGAATCAGCTCTTCGATCAAGTTCTTTAGGTAGCGGCATTCGTTTGTGTTGTGATCATGCGTCTCGTGGAAGCGACAGAACTTCCCTGAACGCTTTTGTTGTTCAGTTGCTTCCTTCTTAGAAGGTTTCTTGTATTCCTCAGTCCCCTATGTCATGAGATAAATGTTTTCGGAGTTTCATTGAGAGGGGTGTGATCTTCAGGCCTGAAGCCTTTAAGGCCTTTATTGTTTCCATTTTTCTTATTGGAATTTTGATTCTTCCTCTTTTGATTTCCATCTTTCCCCGTTGTTCCTTCGTCATTCTCAGAAGCGTTTGTATTCCGATTCATCGCCACATCACTCTGACCGACGTTCATCAGTTACACGCTAGTGGATTTCCTTTCAAGCTCCTATGCCTCCTCCAGTCTCAAGTATTGACTTGCTTTGCGATTAAAGTCTTTCATTGTAATGGGTTGCTTCATTTTGATCCACTTTCTGAATTCAGTTTCGGAGTGAATGACTCAAACCAAAGCCATGAAAACCATGTCCTCATTTGGATTGCTCACCTCTGTCATCGTGGTATTGAACTGGTTCATGAAAGACTTCAACGATTCATTTCATCCCTGGAATAGTTAAGAAAAGGACATTACATCTTTGGGTTGTGCGGTATGGAGCCTAAACTGATCGAGGAATCTTGTTGCTAATTGGTCGAAAGTGGAGATGGATCTCGGCAGAAGCCTAGTGAACCACATGGAAGCAACTCCTTTTAGAAAAATGGGAAAACATCTACACCGAACAGCCTCCGAAGCATTTGCTCCGTCCATGTACCAACTATACTTGTACAAATGGGGTTTTGGCTCTTTTGTCCCGTCATAGGATGGAATAGTTGGCATCATGAACTTTTCCGGATATCGCCCATTCAAGATCTCATAAGTAATGGAAGTCAGACTTGGTGTGGATCCCCATTCATTATCTGTTCTATTTTTATTCTCGTCCATCAATCGCTTAACCATATCCACGACAAATGCCTCTGATGTCCAATAGTCCTGGGGACGGCTATTAGTCACTACACCAAGTGTTTGGCTTTGTAAACGGTCTTGGCAAGTGGGTTGAAGCCTAGGCCCTCCTGTCTTTAGGAGAACCACTCTCTCGGGATCCCATTGGCTTGCAGTTGGCCTGACTGGGTTAGTTTGGACATTTCCAGCATTATCGAATGCATTGTCATTTTCTTCCAACTTATCGTCGTTGAATTGTTCTCCATCTTCTGAGTCGAAGAGGTCTATGGCTATATCCTCTCGTGGGGGTTTTGCCCCTTGGTGCAAGTTCAAGGGTGGTTTACCTTGCGGCGAGTGGAGTGCTTGTATTTCCTTATGCGTTGATTCCCATAGTTCCTGCTGTCACCCTTCTTTGCGACTACTTCCCGTTTCTTCTATTTAGGCTAGAAACGGAAGAATTTTCTTGTTCTGTGACAGCCGCGGGTTCAGCCATATTTCTTGGAGCAGTATTTGATTAAGAGAGCATTGAGCTTATCCATCAGAGCTCTCTGACTGCTTTTCATTTTTTGGTTGATTTCGTCAACTATCTTGTTTAACTCGTTCTCGTAACGACTTCACGTTGGTTCGAAAATGTTGGCACCTGATCATCTACGTTGGCACCATTTACTTTAGTTTGCTGATGATTCATATCTTCTCTAGCTATACTGCCCCTATGGACCTTCTAGAGGTAGTCCTCCTCCTTCCTGGAGCCATTGATTCCAAGCAACAGACTTTTCAAGCAAAGATTGAGGATCTAACTTCTGGACCTATCTGATCCAAAGTAGATAGCTAGATCTGCACCCTGGGTTGGATTCTCAGTGAAAGCACCAAAATGTTAACTGAAAAAATGGATCAATGCCCTGGATTGAGTGGGAAAGCACTAGCCCTATTCTTACAGAGCAATAATATAGAGAATAAATGTAAAAGAGTAGAAATAGAAAGAAGACAAGAAGATTTTTATAGTTGTTTGGCTATAAATGAAGCATGCGTCCACTTTATATTTTGTATTATTGGCCGATTGTTGTTACAAAGTTGATTGGATTGCAAAGTTCTTGAATATCCCTAATTAGACCAAGTCCCCAATGTTAGACCTCACTAGAGAATCACAGTGAACCCTTTGGATGAACATTGTGAGGAAGGAGAAGAGTGAAGAGAGCTTTTTCTGCAGTGTTTCAGCCACCTGTCCAGAAGATCAAGTTTATGTTGCGGGTAGGATTGTATTTATAGAGATTGGGGAGCTCCTGGGCCAAGCCCGTTCACCAGATGCTTGCAAATGATCATAGTAAGGTGCACTAGAGTTTGCATCGCGACCCGAGCCAAAGTGATGGATTGCTAACGATCCATAATCTATGGTTCGCTAGCGATCTATAGAATATGCTCGAAGGCGAGCCAACTTCTTAGCATCCATCCTTTGTCTTATCCCGTGAAGATCGCAGCGACCCAATAAAATGGTATGGATCGCTACCATTTTATTGGGTCTCTGTGACCTTCATGGGATAAAACAAAGGATGGATGCTAAGGAGTTAGCTCGCCTTCGAGCATACTCTATGGATTTCTGGCGATCCATCACTTTGGTTCGGATCACGATGCGAACTCCAGTGCGCCTTCCTGTGATCATCTACAAGCATCTGGCAAATTGGCTTGGCCCAAGAGCTCACCAACCTCTATAAATACAATACTACCTGCAACATAAACTGGATCTTTTGAACTAGTGGTTGAAACTCTGCAAAAAGCTTTCTTCACTCTTCTCCTTCCTCACAACGATCATCCAAAGGGTTCACTGTGATTCACCAGTGAGCTCTAACATTGGGGAATTGTTCTAGCTAGGGATATTCAAGAACATTTTAATCCAATCAACTTTGTAACAGAAATCAGTCAACAATAAAAACTATAAAGTGGACATAGGCTTCATTAACAGTCGAACCACTATAAATATTTTCTTATCTTCTTTCTGTTTTTGCTCTTTTACATTTATTCTCTATATTATTGCTCTATAAAAACAGGGCTGGTGCTTTCACACTCATTCAAGGGTGTTGATCCATTTTTTGGGTTAATAATTATACATACATACATACATATATATATGTATATTTATATACCCATATAACTAATTTGAACAAAACTTTAATGTATATATATAATATTGTATATATAATATACATACATATATTTGGATAATATATATTTGCATATTGGATGGGCTAATGTGTCCATTGTGATGTAAATCCCAACGTCTTTACATGGGTATGTTATACCTTACATTAATTGATATGTTATACATACGCACACATATATGTGTATATGATTTTTTTGAAATTTGGTTAATTTTATTGCATCCTCAAATGAGCAGTGCAGCCCAAAGCAAATTCAATCGAAAGTACAAACCAGATAAATACAAAGGGAAACTTTAAGTTAAAGACAAACTTTAACTCGAACATTCCTTCTTTAGGGTTCAGAGAATCAAGCTATGGCAGCTCCCAATTCTTTGGTTGATCTTCTCTGCTCGCTGCCATCCAGCACATCCTCTCTAGTGCTTATGCTTCTTGTACCGTTAAGCTGGTAAATTTTCTTCTTGAGTCTCCCAATTATGATACTGATGTCTCGATTAATTTGAGTGGTAAGGTTAACACTTTCTTCATTTTGTTATTAAAAGTCTGGTCATTTCACTCTCTCCAAATGTACCAAACGGTGGTTGTAAGGCCAATTTTGATCAATTCTTGCTTCAAGTTTGATATGTGACACCGCTTGTTTAGGTAATTCACCTCCTCCTTTAAAGAATTAACTTCTTCGGTTTGAATACATCTGAGTTTTTGGATGCTCCGGACTGTCTTGCTAAAAGAGCATTCAAAAAATAAGTGTTTATGAGTTTCTATTGCCCTATTACATAATTACAAGTTTTGTCTTCTAGTATCCCCCAATTGTGAAGATGGTCTTTAGTAGACAGTTTATTCACCAATGCTTTGTGGAGGGAATGAGCCATTTTAGGATTATTTGATATACTCTATGCCAGTTTGTGCAAAGGTACAATTGGGTATTTACCCCTAGTGCCTTCCCATGCATTGCTGAGTTTAAATCGACCATTTACTATACTTTTCCAAGCCCATGAATCTTCAGTTATGTCCTTATATAGGGGATCCTTGTATTTCACACTTGAAATTCCTTATAAGACCTCTTATCACAATCCCATTCTGCTTCATTAATGATACTCGCCATCTTGCAAGTTGGGGTTCCAAAGCAGAAAACCCTTCCCATTCCATTCTATTTATAAATCTTTTATTATTGAGCCATGGATCCTTCTGGAGATCAGTGTTTTCACCATTGGCAATGTGTCTCTCAATTAGAGGTTTCAACTCATACCTAAGTTTCAAAATGTTCTTCCAAGTTACAAAAGCATTATTATCAATTTTAATGGTCCATAACTTGTCTTTAAGATATCTGGCTCCCATCCATTTTGCTCATAGATTGTTTGAAACCAATATTTTCCAAACCAATTTGAGACCATACACTTTTCTTAGTTCAAATATGTTTTTGAGGCCCACTCCTCCTTCCTTATTTGGTTACAAAGATCTTTGTAACTGACTTTATTTAATCTACCCCTCCAAATTTTGCACAAACTGCATTAATTTTTGCAATGGAGCAATCTAGAATTTGAAATATCTACAACAAAAATCTAACTTTCAAAGTAATAACTGTGTGAACTAACTCAATCCTTCCAGCAAAAGGCAGAAATTTTGACCTCCAACCTTGCAGCTTCTCTCTTATATTATCCACCAATTTCCCACATTCAGCATTGGTGATAGTATAGTTTGATAAAGGGTCACCCAAATATTTGACAGGAAAAGAACCCTCTGCAACACCGATTCTTCGCAGCAAATTTTGTTTATCCTTATGGAACTTGTTGAAGTAACCTTTAGTTTTAAGCTCATTAAGTTTCAACCCTGTTGTCTTTTCCAAATCTTTAAATACTTCCTTGATTTTATCAATAGTAGTTAGACTGGCCTTAGTCACAATAATTAGATCATCAATATATATAAGGTGGGAAACAGTAGGTTGTAGATTATTGACTGGACTGATCTCACTATGTAAACATGAAAGTTCCATATGAAGGGAGAACCACTCCATAGCAATAGCAAATAGATTGGGAGATAAATGGTCTCCCGTCTAATCCATCTATTGCTTTGAATGTAACCTTTAGGAATCCCATTAATAAGAATAGAATATGTAGGAGTATTGAGGAAGTGATCAATTAGCTTTAGGAGTTTATCTGGAACCCCCATAGATTTTAACATATGAATAATAAATTGTCTGTTAACTTTATCATATGCTTTATGCAAATCTACTTTTAGTCTGCTCCATGTTTATTGAAGTCTCTTATTAACTCATGAGCCATAAGTGAATTTTCTGAAATAAATCGACCCTTAATGAAAGCATTTTGATGTTGGGAGATCAAATCTGGAAGCACTTTGTTCAGTCTCATGCATATGATTTTGCTAAGAATTTTATAAATGACATTACAACAAGCAATTGGCCTATACTCTTCTATTTTGTCTAGTTTTTTTACCTTAGGGAGGAGTGAGATAAAAGAGTGATTAATTTATTGAATGAACTCATCAGTATCAAACACTTCTTGATATGCCTTTAACATTTGATCTTTTGGGTGTATCCAATTCACTTTGAAGAAGGCTTCCCCCATTCCATCGGGGCCCAGACTGGAGTCACTTTGAATGGAAAAGGTAGCTCTCTTCGGTTCCCCTTCCAAAATGTAAGCTGTTAGCATGGCACATCCCTCCTTGGAAATTCTTCGTTTACTCTGTACAGCTGGTAAGTTTTGCTTATATTCCCAATTGTATAGTTATGAAAAATAAGCAATTGCTTTGTCCTTAATTCTTTAATATTTTCAGAAGAATTCCTCTGTTCAGTAAGACAATTAAGCAAATTATTATGATGCTGCCTTTGTGACATTTTAGTGTAAATTTTTTTACTGCATTCATCTCCCTGTAATAGCCATTTTTCTTTAGCTTTTTGCTTAAGATCGGTAGCTTGCTTTTTAAGTTCATCTTTAAGTTTCCATTGAAGAGAGTAGAAATCTGCATTAAGTCCTTCATGTAGAGGATCATCATCCAATTGTAATTGAATATCTTCTGATTAGCTTTGAATATTTGTTGTCACATCATTATGCTTTGGTCTTCTCTGATTCCACTCCTTCAGTCTATTCTTCATCATTTTAACCAACATAACATATTGATACATTTGGGTTCCTTGAGGGATGTGAACTGCATTGAAATCTACTTCTTCATTATAACCCTCTATTAGATTCTAGTGATTAGCATATCTAAATGGTTTACCCTTTGAATTATTAGAATCATCACTAAACTGAATAAAAAGAGGACAATGATCACTGGTAGACTTAGGAAGTATGGTAATTTTCACATTAGGAATCTTGTTAAATAATTCAGCAATTCCCGAAGCCATTTCCAACCTTGAAGTTATCTTTCTAGCCTCACCACTCCTCAATGTGTATTTCAAGCCAGAATGGAATGCCTTCACAAGTCCACTTGCAAGCACACAATTGTTGAATTCAGCAACCAAGGAGAGCTTCAATGTAAGACCTTCTTTCTTTTCACTAGTATTAAGAACTGCATTAAAATCCACATTAACCAACTAAGGTTGAGTAATGATTTTGGAGTTTGTTATAAGTTGATTCCATAGGTTGGTTCTTTCTAAAGCAAGATTTCTAGCATAAAAAAAGTGATAATGATTTCTAACCCACCTATATTTTTAAAATGCATTAAGATTTGTTGATCATCCTTATTAACAACTGTACTAGCCCATATATTATTTTCCCAGAGAACCAAAATTCTGCCCATAACATGATTGGTGCTATTATGAATTAAGCTCCAATGGTCCCCTATATGAATTTTAAACATTTCAATATTCTCTTTAGTAAATTTATCTTAAAACACGGCTAAGATAGAAGGCCTAAACTTGGCCTTGATATTGTGGAGGTCTAACTGACATGTGTCTTTATTTAGACCTCGCACATTCCAGCAGATGATAGAATATAATGTTTGATAAATTTTCCTATAGTTATAAGAGCAGAGCCTATCGTTACTGATTTATCAGTAGCTTTCCCTTTTTTGATGCGAATTGTTTGTCATAATCCACATTTGCTTCTGTGTAGACACTAATGTTTTCTTCCTCTTCATCTTCCACTTCTTCAAATGATTCCAAGTGCATATTCAACTTATGAATTTCCTTCATAGATTCAGGAAGCACCTCCTCCTCCTTCCCTAAATTGCCATCATATGATTCCGCCAAATCATGCTCTGGGGAATGATATACCTTAGGAGGGATCTCCTCTGCTTTTTTATCCCAAGTTGGAGGAATTATTAGCTCTGATCTAGAGCCCAACTCATTAACTGTAGGTTGTTAATAGGACTATGCAGTTAATGCCCCGCTATATCCCATCGCGGATTCCCACCGCTACGATTTTCCCAAATAGCCTTAAATATAGCATTTCCGCTTTAAGCCCCGCTATTTCCACTATATCCCGTTATTCTCGCTATATTTCGCTATTCTGCTATATCTTCTTTAAAAGAAATGAACTGAAAAATGGCATTTATGCATTATACAAATTTTGAAATTAATTTTTTTAACTGAATTTTTTAACATATTTTCAAAAACAAAACTACTCTAATATTCTATTAAATTTAATGACGTTAAATAACAGTTTATGTTTATTTACAATATATTTACACATGTTTTTATTTAAAATTACATATGTATTAATTGTAGTTAAATTGAATGTTAATTTTTCATTTAATTACCATTTATATATTTATAAAAACATTAAGTATGAGTTTTATATGCTATTTTAGACTCATCCACTATATTCCCGCTATATCCCCGCTATATCCTCGCTATATCCCCGCTATGACTTTTTGCACCTCCACCGCATTGAATCCGCTGAGCGCTTTAACTGCACAGTTATAGGGTAGGTGGGTATCACTGACTGTAGCATCTTGTGTGTTATTTTTTGTTGCTACCTCATTTTTTAATCACCAACCTCAGGTTGATCTTGTGTAGTTGTTTTTGGGGTGATGCTTTTGTCTTTTCCACCCAAGTCTGCGTTAGTTTATCTGTGTTAATGTTATAATGTTGGTTGCTATGACTAAAGCATTTATAATCTCAACATCGGAGAGGCACAAATTCATACTCCACTTTCTGCACATAAACATTCCCTTATTTATTAATGGCTTTAACTGTTTTACGGAGATCTGAACTTGCATTAATTTCCACTAATACACGTGCATATTTGATATGTTTCACCAGTCTAGTATTTTCATCAATATCCAGAGACTTACTCACTAAACTTTCAAGTTTACTATTACATCTCATGTTCCATAGGGCTAGGTTTAGATTATTGAATTTAATCCAAACTGGATAAGTTGTAAGCATAGCACGTTCGTGAAATCTGCTTCCTATTTACGCATGAATATCAATTTACTGTCCATGAACCGTGGACCCCCTTTGAGAATCCGATAGTAATCAACTTCCCGTTCAAACTTGATCAAATAGAATCTGTTATCTCTCGGAAAGACATCCCATGAACCTTTAGGGTTCCAAACCCATTTGATGTAAGCATTAAAATAAATAAAATATAACCTTTTACCTTCCATGTAGACACAAATCGAGTTTTTCCACATGCTTTTGGATTCTGCGTAGTCCTCGTCGTCTATCAGTTGAAACGATTGTTTACCACCCGATTGAGGTTCAAAAAATTAACTTTGCCTTTCATCTCAATTTTATTCCCCAATGCTTCTACCCATGATTTAAGGTTCTGGATAGGTTGCCTAGGGTTTTTCTTAAGTGCTTCCACAAATGTTTATTTCTCTTTCCCTTCCTCTTCACTTCCATCCACCGCCATCATCCTCTTCAAGTTCGCTGCCTAGGGTTTCAAGAATGCTAGATGTAGTTGCCATTAATATTATGTGTATAATATATATATATATATATAAAGATATGAATAAAATAAAATATACATAATCTATAAATTTAAATAAAATATACATAATTTATAAATTTAAATAAAATAAATTATATTTTAAAAAATATGGAAATGTTCTAAATAAACCAGACTTCATAGGCCCAATAAAGGTCCAATAGGGTAAAAAAATTGAAATTCACTCATAACTTATGTTGTGGGTTGGCCCAGTTCCAACACAAGAAACAATTAAAACGAATCATAGTAAAACAGACCATCAACAACATGATATAATCATAAGAAATTAATTCAAACGAGCTCAAAATAAATTAATAAGTAGTAAAATTTTATTAATTGCAATTAATTTAACAAACAATAATGCAATACACCAATTCATCCAAAGTGAAAAAATACGACCAACAAGGTGACTATCCCAAACATCGAAATGGTCAGTCCCTAATTCATATACCAACTCTCTCCATGGAAGAGAATAACTAGACGTCATACGACTTATTAGTGAAAATTGCACACAATAGTCATAAAGCTACCAACGTCACAATGGGTGTCGGATAAACTTAAAACTCATCTAACCTCATCGTCTTACACCTTATATTACAAAGTCTAGTTTATAGTTCTCAGTTAAAATTCCCAGGTAAAACATCATTTTAATAAAATACTTTTTTTAACAAATACCACTAAAGTTTGTTATTTAATTGAACATTTTACTTTTTCAACCATTTACTTTTCAAATCAATCAAATTGTCCTCATCTTTGTAAAACATTTTTTCAAGGTATTATAGAACTAGATATTTTATAATATATCATTTCTTAATAATATATGTTCTCGACAAATAATTTTCAAATTAGGTCTCTTTTTAACTAAGATCTCCTTTACCCAAAAATAATTTTCTTTTTAAAATATCATCCATCGAAGAGGGTCTTTTTAAGTGAAAAACATTTTAATTAAAATCAACTTTCAAACAAAAGTTTTCTAAAAACAAACGCAGTCCTTTAATAAAACATTTCTTCCCAACTAAAAATATTTACACTATATTATTTTAAAATTCTTATTTCGAGAAAATAATTTCTTTAAAATAAAATATCATTTTGAGAAAAAAAGTTTCTTGTAAAGTATCTTTAAAATATATCTCTATCAAATCATATAATATTCACTATAAAGAATGTTTCAACCAAACATACTTTTCTTTAAAATAAGGATTCTCACTAGATACTCCCTAACAAGGTATTTTTGACAAAAACATTTTAAAACTTGTTACTATCATTAGAATAGGTTTCCCTCTCAATGTATCTTTCTAAACAGATACTTCTCAAAACATTTAGTATATGTTTTGTTTTAGGGTTTTGAAAAATAAGTCCTAACATCAACTAGTGAAGTCGAAAGACTTCTATGTTTTGTTTTAGGGTTTTGAAAAACTTAAAAGTTTAGTGGGAGCCTTATTAGAAAAATGAACTGGCAACATTTAACTTTTCTAATACTGTAAGAACATCTACTATACGTAAAGTTAAAATAATCTACATCGTTAAATTTGCGCAACTAATAAAATTTATAAAATTTTTACTAACTAAAATATACAAATGTACTGAATTAATATTGACAAATAAAATTATAAAATATACTTGCCAGTAAATATTTTTGCCTGTTGACCTATGCAATTGGCTAATTATACAACTACTAAATACATTAACAACTTGGTCACTTATGTGTTTGTTTGCAAGAGACTGTGTACTGTCTTTTATGAGTTTTGAATTCTAAAAGCAATACAAGAATATGGATATTTGATCCATATACAATCTCATATAAATGTTATATGGTAAATAGTCACAATTCATTATGTACAAAATTTCAATAAAATCAGTTCAGTCGAAATAAGCAAGTAAACCATAACATGTTAATGTAACACTAGACCAAGAGCTACAAGATCGATCTAAGAACTTGATCGCTAAAAAGTTAGATTGACCAGTTTACGTAAAATGTAACTTATTCGATGTCCTTAACTGTTAAGGATGACCGAATGCATTTTTTTAAAGTGTTTGTTATGATCTTATAGTAAGAGCTAGCTTCCTTTTGAATACTTCAACCATTTAGAAAGGAAAATGAATGTACAATGATAAATGTAATTTAAGGCACATTTAGGATGAAGAGAGTAAATGGTTACTTCTGCTTCATAAGAAAACATCGAAAATAAGAACTATAAAATAATAATAATAGATACTTAACAAAGAATAAGAATTATGGTATTTATTCCAAATGTATTTTCACATAGAAAAATATTTTCTATGAAATTTATCTCTTTGAATTTAAGATACTTGATCTAAAAATTCTAGATTGTAAACCAGTTACAGTAAATGAAATAAATAGCCTATATTAATTGCTTGAATGGAGCTTCGTATTTCATACGCTTTTATAGTAATGTCAGGAATAGTGAGAGCATGCTAGTTAACACTTATTGGTCGCATCAAGTTACGAAAATTATTTTCGTAAAATGTACCAAACATTATTTATGAAATAATAATTATTTTTTAGTAATGACTAAGAAATAGACATAGTTTTATTTGAATATGAATATTTGTTGTAGAATAAAACTATAGTAGTGGGTGCTAGTGATGCATTGAAAAATATAGAAGTATCTAAATTTATTTATAATTATTTTAAATGTACTATAAGCCATTGTTTTGAGAAATAATTTATGGTTATATGATTATGAAGCATATGGTACTAGTAAATTATATCTTAAAAAATTAAAGGCAAAACACCCATTCAGTGGGAGCATTATAAGAGCTGACAAACTCTACGGATTAATACATATAGATGTATGCAATCGAAAGTTCCAAAACGGTTCCTTGTACTTTGTTGTATTCACTGATGAATTATCACAAATGTGGACATGTGTATATGATTCACATGTAATATGTTAATGATGAGTTCATAGAATATAAAACAAAAGTAAATAAAATAATGTGCAATAGAAAATAAAATGATTCGATTTGATCGAACAGGTGATTATAATGGAAAGAGTTCTGGACATACCTAAAATGAATAAAGTTTTAAACTCAAAATTCACTTCTCCCTATGATACATAATAATGTATCGATAAGTAGTATTTGAACTTTGTTGAATGAAGTACAACTAATTGTGAGTGAAGTTGAGTTAACTTCTTTCTATAAGGTCATGTACTTAGGAGTAGTACACAAGGTTAAAATTAATTCTTTCTAAAGAATGGTTTACAAATTCATACATGATAAGGGTTTATAAGAAACCCCCACATATCCTAGGATAAGGAGTTGGCATGCTATGCAAGTTGAAAGACTGCACGTAATAATTGTATGTAAAGGATCTTGTATGAATCACCTAAAAAAGAGTTTGGGAACAATTGTCATTGGATGACCAATTTATATTTTGAACATAATTTTTGTAAACTAAATCAGTTTTATATAAGGCAATTCATAAAATGTTTATGATACATATTCCTTTACATTGAGAAACAATTGTTGTTTCAAGAAATACCAATTTCGTAGTAAAGGAATTTCTTTTAGAAATTATTGATAGTAAAATGTAGTTGGATACGATCCAAGAATAAAAATGATTACGATGAATGAAATGAAATTAACCAAACTTAAATGAACATTATGCATTAGAATGTCTGATGAATATCCTTGCACACTGAAGTAAAACTATGAATTTCTTACCAATGTCGAGAATAATTAATCCTCAGCAGTCAATTGAACCATTAAGAGTATTGAATCTGCCATATGGTATGATGCACAAATCCAAAAAGATTACAAGTACATTATCAAAATGTGATTTGATAGTTGTACCCGAAGGAATATGATTCATCGGTCGTAAGTGTGTCTTCAAGAGAAAGACTATTGCAGTTGGAATATAATGAGCAACATTGATAAGAATAAAATGTTGAAATTAACATAATAGATTTGTCATTCAATGTAATCAAGATGATTTGGATTTTACTCATTAAATTATCACTTGGTATGACTTTGTGTTTTGGTACACATGTGTAGAAATGGAAAATTATAAATATGATTTAGAATAGAATGTTTGCACATAACAACCAAAGTGTCTCGAAGTCAGTGGGAGCGATATTGAGTTTGTGGATTTTCGTATATGATCCAAGAAATGATATGAAAGTATCATTCTATAATCATCAAAATTGAATAAATATTTTAATATATATATCGAATAGTTCTATTTTTAGTAAAAATGCAGACGAAGCGTGTGTCCATGAGAAAGAACATTAAAAGGTACATAGATATTTTTAAAGTTATAAGTAAACAACCTACTGCTGATTGTTAGTGATGTACTTGTGTTAAAATCAGTAACAGTATGGTTGTTTAATACTCGATATTGGATTTGGAAATTATATCTTTTATAATAAGTATAAAGGATGTTGAGAATGTCCCAAACGATATGCGAAGACACCATATTAAAACGTTTGAAATGGAACATGTAAGATTGATTCCTTTTGTATTGACAATAGGAATTATCATACATGTTGTATTGTCTACAATATCGTATCTTGCATATTTGATGCTTGAAGCAGATATCAAATCCAAATTAGGATCACTAAATGGTAGTTTAGAGTATTCTCAAGTATTTGCAAAATACTAGAGAATTGTTGGTAGAAATAACGAACTCCATATGAAGGAGTTGTTTGACTCGAACTTCATAAGTGCTATCGAGTATAATGTCAATAATAAATTCATGTTCAAACTTTAATTAAGAGGCTTTAAGTTGTAATTGTTTAAAACAATAAGTAGTAGCTAATTCAGCCAAAGACTACTACAAATATAAGAAGTATAAATAAATGCACAAATTTATAACTAAGCTAAGGGTGATTCCAAATATGAGAGTCTCATAACATTTTTATATAATAATCATGTCTCCGTACAGTTCATAAAAGAACCTAGAGCTCACTTGACGTAAAGCAACATACTCAAAATAGTTCCACATGATAAAGGTAGTTTATTAACATCAGAGAGAGTTAACAAAATAGATAACTAGAACAACATAGCATATCCATTCACCGAGGGACTGAACCGATTATTTTTAGAAAACTGATGGACGAAGTTGGAATAAGATTCCATAATTGATCCCAAGTGGAAGTGGGAGATTGATAGAGTTATGGGTATGCCCTAGGGGCAATTATGTAATTTGTTGCATATATCTAACTTGATAACAAATGTTGTTCAAAATAAAATGTGTTTTCTTTTTATTATATACTTGATATAATGTGTTGTATTAGTTATTTATTTAATTAAAAGTATATTTAATATGGAAATATCCATAAATGGTATGGTTTGTGATAGTAGTTACAATATGTTGTAATCATGAGTGATTTATCACAATAAAATAAATATACGATTTTTAAATATTCATAGTCAAGATGTATTAAGACTGGATATCGATACATCCTTTGAGACTAGAGTACGTAATGCTCTCCAAATGTTATGCAGTGTATTACTCATGGCTACTGAGGGTACCAAGGGGTTACGTACTAATAGTTATTAGATAACTATGGAATGACTCACCTGATAGTCTTGTATTGGTTAATATAAGTAAGGTGAAACAGAGAATATCGATATGACAATATTACACAATTTCCATGATTTGAGAATACTGTCTAGCTTCAATGTGGAAGTTAGATCATGGTATTACATCATCGAATGATTATAGTCGAGTCAAGTGGAAGCATTGGAAGTGAAACACTATTCAAAAGAGAATTCGTATTCTAGGTTATGTGGGGTTAGTATCACGGTCAACTTTAGTCAACTCAAAATCAAAGTCTCTGGCCAAAGCAGTATAGTTGATAGTAATTGTTATTATTAAACCAAGGATTTTGTATTTTCACTTACAAATTTAAATGTGGACCATGTTGGAATTTTGATCAAACCAAATTTCATAAGTCCTAACATGATATAGTTTTGACGAAGAGAATTGGTATAAATAATTATTACTACTAGGTGCTGCTTATATAAATAAAAGTAGACTTTACCGGAAGATGTATAAGCAATAAATTTAGTTGAAATGTCACACTACTAGCTCAGGTAACGTTTGAACATTAATATTCGAATTGTTCGATAATAATCGCTGATTGAATTTATAGCTTTGAGTCGCACAACTGTAATGATGAATACTCCAAATAAGCCATATGATTTAGTAAATTTATAATCGTTGTAAATTAATTAATGTTTCTGAAATATTGATTATTAAATTTTATTTGATTTCTATGAATACCATTAGCATTTAATAAAGTGCACAAATAAAGTTATAAACGCGCGCATCGATATACAATATCAATAAATTGTTTAATTTGGATTTAAATAGAATAAATGCTAAATGGGTTTGGGATAATTTGAGGCCAATTTTGTCTCATGTTTTGGCCGGCCATAAAATGAAGGGGAGATGATAAGTTTTGAATTAAATAAAAAAGGAAAGGAATAATATAAGTAAGGAAAAAGGTCTCTCATTTAGAAGAATTGGTCACCTCCTTTATTTTCATTCTTTTTATAACTTTCTAGTTCTCTTCTTCCTCTCTAATGGCCGAAAAATATGCGGGCTTCCATGGCTTCAAAATTCCTAACTTCAATTACAAATCGAATCTATTTATTAAAAGTGGTTTATTCTTCTTAATATCTGCAACATTTAAAGGTTGATTTCTGAATTTAGGAGCTATCTCATTATTCAATGTATGATTTGTTGGCCACGTCCAAAAGTAGTTCTCAAATTTAAATTCAGCTATGTATTTATATCATTGATGTAATTAGACTTTGTATGATTCGCCTTATGTTTTAATTATTCATCTTCCCACATGCATCTTAAACCTCCCTTATGTCTATTTTGATTCAAATATGTTTAGTGTATTGTTTTGGTTCAGATCTACGTTTGTTCCTCATCATCTCCCTTTAATATATGTTCATGATAAATTGATATGTTTCGGGTCCCATAATACTTTTGACAACTTGTTATATTCTTTGTATCGTTTAGATCTGTAAGTTCTTATCACAAATTTGGACATACCTACTTTGTCCAAATTTCTTTTACTTTGTTTTGGAAATTTTGTGAAATTGAAAGCTAATTTTGAATGAGATTTTTTATATAATTATATAAATTTACACACAAAATGCATATGAATTGTCCATGTTAAGTTATTTATTTTTCTTTGAAATTAATCTTTAATTTTATATGACAAATACTTGAATATAAATGTATCGATCATTATTTATAAATATATAAGAAAAACCTGATTCAAAATTAATGAATGGACTGTAGTGAAAATTCTAATTCTTCGTGGTTTTCTATATTTAAGTCTCATGTAAAATGCTAAACTCTAGTTTCTTTCCTAAATTAAAAGTTTAATCATGATTTTTAACCTTAAAATCAAACTTATTTGTATATATGTACATATACATATGTCATATGCTATAATGTTTGCAAATATATGTGGTTCAGATCTAGGTTATTAAATTGAATAATAATGTATATGGAAATATACATGTGTAGTTTAATTCAAATTTTTAAGAAGATTTTGTGCAATAATGTAACCTTTTTGTTGTCAAACATTGCTTAAACTGAAATCATTTTCATTAATGTTAATTTTGGATTTCAATTTATTTAAAGCGGCTAATAGAATTTCAATATATATATATATATGTATGTATGTATGTATGTATGTATGTATGTATGTATGTATGTATGTATGTACGTATGTATGCATGTGTAACGACCTACCTTTTTGATCCTCAGAAGTCGACAGTAATACACACTAATACATCTACTATATCCACATGCCAAACATCTAAATGTCGAAAAGACAGACTGTTGAGGTGAAAGAAAGAAAGGACAGAACAGAATCTCATAACATGACGAGTAATATATAATATACCAATGATCTTTACAAAAGAAAACTGTGATATACATACATAAATCATAGTAACTAATATATCATCAGCCTGGACAGTTATAACAACATATACTCACAATTTACTGATAAATACAAACAAGAAAGTACATCGAGAATAAACGAAAATACAGGAATACATCTTGGAAGCATCTAGCTTGTCTCATAGAGCTCCAAAGGTCTAGCTAAATTAGGGAAAATATGCTCAGGCTGACCCTAGCATTATAAGAAAATAACGCCCTAATTAGTCTAGTAAAACCATCTGGAGAAACACAATCAAATGGATTTTTATATTATATAAAAAACTTTCAAAAATAAAAGTATCTCATACGACCACACCGCATATAAACACAGACGAGTTCTTACCTAACGATAACCAAACCATTTTATAAGAAATCTTATGATATTATAATAATGTCTAGGGTTTAAAAAATATTAATCATAGACGAAATGGTTACATTAATTACATTTCAACGTAATAGTTATACAACTAAGTACGTAAAGGCATGTATTAGAGATTGAATTCCAATATGGCAAGGTAAGGGACTAGCTTCCGTACAGTACACATCTAGATCAAATGCACCTGAGGTCGAACCTATCGACCCCTACGAACACAGAGTCGGTCGCTCCTTTAACATGACATACCAGACTACATCATCCATTGACCATCAAGGCTACAAATGTTGCCCCACGATCGCCCTGCGCGCACACCAAATCCAAAAATCTCGATCTAGATCGAGGAATGATGCTCTTAATAGTAGCTCACAACATAGCTCTCAGAGCATCCCCTCTATTACTGGGTTGTGAGGCTTATGAGGTTACACTTTTACCTTTTACTCCTAGTAATTCCCATATAGAATGCTAACACTACCCTTCAGACATTAATGCAATGCTAGCATTCATCCATACAAGTTGTTCTGGATATAAGCAAACCAAAGGCACTACTTCTACTAGATCCATTTTGGAATCACCCTCAGGATTAGTAGCAAGTAGCCCTTGCACTTCAAAGAACTCCGTCTTCGATCCCATCATCTCAAACTAGTCTCAAACCTCTTCCAAAGCATAGAATGTTCATATGGTTTTGGAGTGGTTACGGTTTCGAGTCATCTCATACAAGTACACTCCCTCGCTTTTCGGTCGCTCCAAAACCAAATCGATAGTTCTGGTAAACTCAACATCTGTTCCTTTGGAAATAATTAGACAATACATAAGAGCGGAGATCGCCTCCTAACCGTTTAAGCGGGTGGATTTCCTTATCATTTGTCCTAGGAGAACAAAACGAGATTTACATGCATAGTACAACCTCATCGAAGATGGTTGTGCCATATAGCTCCCATGTTTCTCCTTGATATTTCCAAAGTTATATTTTGGCCGAGATTTGATAGTTATTTATTTAACTATCAAATAAATAAACAATCAAACATATTTCATTCCATGTAGGATCCACTAAGTGTAGTACACCATAAAATGAATGATAAATAAATGAAATAAAATTTGATTAAATATAATAAGGTATAATATGCAAAAAAAATTAAAAGTCGAAATTTGACCATAGAAGTTATTCCACTGCGTTCGTAGAGAATTTCTAATCTGTTTCTGTTGGCATTAAAATTGGCCACTAACACCCAGTTGTATGAAAGCATCAATATCTGATCAAATCACGGAAATATAAAGAGAAATAAATGAAGAACAAAATTAAAACAATCAAAAAGCAAGTAAATAGAGACAATATTTACAATGGTTCGGCTAACTCCGGCCTACGTCCACTCCTAAAAAATCCTTTTTATTATACTGAAGTTCGTTTATAGTTACAATCCAAAATTCAAGAATCAAATTGGCAGAGTATAGCCTAGGTTGAAGATAAAGAGAAGCAGAAAGAAGATCTCTTTTCTAACGCCATGCCTACTGTACTTATAGGCGAAGATATGCACGCATCGGGCTAAAATTTCGACAGAAGGTTCGGAAGACCAAGACGAGGCCACCTATAAATTTTTAGGCCCATTGGAGCCCAAAATAGGGATTGGTACCGAGCCCTATTTTACTATCCAAATGGGGTGTGATCCATCTGGGGGGTTCTTCATGATATTAGCTACCTGCCCTCTAAATTTTGTGCCATTTCGACTTACAGTTTGTAAGATAGCGTGTTTTCCATGAAGTGGTATTGTTTAAATTGTGATTTCTGGCGATCCCTATGGAGGGATAGGTACTGATCAAACGCTGGGTAGCCAAGTGCGGATTGGTCAGATATTTTATTTCTGTTACATTATTAGATTTGTTACATTATTAGAATAGAATTCTATTTAGTCATATTATTCTATTTATTTATTAAATATATTATTAATATTACCTCCAATCTCTTCCAAATGCGATGCAATCCCTAAGGGAGCTTCTCCATGTTGTATTATGCTTAGCCTCCAAGTTTCATGCCAATTGGATTGATAGAACTCGAGTTATTGATCAACCTTTGTTGCAATATATTGTGAAGGTTGATTATAGCCGACCCCTATGGAAGGATAGTTGTCGATCCCTCCAACTTGCTCCAAATGATATGCGACCCCTATGGGGCATTCTATATGTTGTAACTAGCTTGTGCTCCAAGTTTCAAGTCAGTTGGATTAGTAGAACTTGAGTTGTCGCTTGATCTTTGAGTCAACATGACTTGGATGCTGCCTTTTATCGATCCCTCTCGAGGGGTGTATACCGATCCCTCCAACTTTGTCCATTTGATATGTGATCCCTAGGGTAGGTTCCCTAGGTTCCATATGCCTTGCTCTTCAAATTTCATATGCTTTGGACTTGTAGATCTCAAGATACTGATTGTTTTCTGCAATAATGCTCTTCTATTTCGATGTATGCTGATCCCTCCTTTATAAAGTATGCCAATCCCTCTCAATGAGCCAATCCATGCAGATCCCTTCCATCCATTGAGCCATATTCATACTTTGAGCATCCTACATTGTACATCCATCAAGTCCATTCAATCCTGACTTTATATGATCATTTGTACTTGACTTCTAGTTCCCACAATCATCACACTAGACTCATCAGCCTCGATAATTGCGAAGTTTGTTGGGTTAAATCCGCCTGTATACTGCCTTGGCAAAAGGTGGGTTAAAAATTTGCCCCCTAAAACATGCCTTGCGATAAGAAGGTGTGTTTTGAATTGTCGTAAATCCAAAATGCGAAATCCATGATCCATTGATAGCTGTATTTTCTAATCCAGAATCCTATCCATTGCCAATCCAAATCCACAAACTCTTCGGATCGTTAGTGAAATCCATGGTTGTTCCGAATCAATATCTAATTCCAATTACATTCCAAATCCTTAGTTGAATCCATATATATCCAAAGCAAATAGCTGTATTTATGATCTTACTGGATTGTTTGCCAAATCCAAAGCCTCGATTTCACTGAATCCTTACCGAACACAATTCATACTCGATGACCTAAGTAGGCCGATCTATCACGTTCGACCTAAGCGACCTAACCCTTGCCAGGGATAGCCCATACCTGACGATCTTGACCTCTCTAGATCCTTGTCGAGCACAATCCATACTTGACGACCTAAGTAGGCCGATCCATCGCGTTCGAGGGAAGCGACCTACCCCTTGTTAAGCATAGCCCATACCTGACGAACTTGACCTCTCTGAATCCTTACCGAGCATAATCCATACTCGACGACTTGAGTATGCTGATCCATCTCATTCAAGTGAAGCGACTTACCCCTTGTCAGGCATAGTCCATACCTAATGACCTTGACCTCTCCGGATCCTTGCCGAGCATAATCCATACTCGATGACCTGAGTAGGCTGATCCATCACATTCGAACGAAGCGAACTACCCCCTACCAGGCATATTTTGAACAACCCTAGATTTTGTATGTTATTTAAAATTGACTTTCTTTTATTTTTAAATTATTTTAAACTTGTTATATTTCAAACATTTCATTTTAAAAATATAAATTTTGATTATTAAGTGAATTATAGTTTCAAACTAGCATAAATTGAATATTTTATTGAAAAGTGAATTTCTGTTCAAACTGTTCAATCTCTGGCTTCTAAACTTAAAATTTTAAATATTCAAATTCTTAAATTTTATCTTTTATTATGAAAATAGATTTAATAACTTGAATACTGCTTTTTGTTTCGTTGAAAACGGAGTTAAACTGTAAAAGTTATGTGTATTTCAATATTGTGTGTAAACTGATGTATTTAGCAATATTGTCTATTTTAAATTTTATTTTTCTTGGTTATATTTTATTTTAATATGTGTTAATATGTTATTTTATGTATATTTTTATCTTTTAATAATTTTCAAGTGATAGTATAATTTTTCTAAAGTTTATTGAATTTATTTTCTAATTTTAAAACCTAGTTTCCATTTCTTTGCTATTTTCTTAATTTAGTTATATAATTAAAATTTAATTATTTATTCACTTTGAAAATTTTTTAAAAGTCATTTTTATTTCAAATTTTGTCTTATAATATTTTTAAAATGGAGTAAATAATTTTCCAAAGCCATCGGCAATTTTCTTGTAATTTTTATGTCCTGTTTGCTATTTTTAAACAATTTCTTTATTCCTTTTTCTATTTTTCTCCAATTTAATTATTTATTTTATTTTTGAAATGATAAATAAATTATTTTATTTCAAACTTTCACTTCATAATATTTTTAAAATGAAGTGGATATTTTTCCAAGACTATTAGTGATTTATTTGTAATTTCCGGACACTGTTTTGTATTTTTAAGTAATTTATTTCATTCTTTTTATATTTTCCTTAAAATTAATTATTTATTTTCTTATATTTTTACTTAGTTTCGGTTTGTAAAGCATATTTCTGAGTTTATTTTGTTTATATAAAATTAAAAAGAAAAGGAAATGTCAAAGGTTTAAAAAGTTACAAAACTTAAGGCTTTTCACCTTCAAAACTCTTCATTTTCTCAACTCCTCATTTATGTGCATTTTTGGCTGTACAATATTTTTCTTAGCTGTGTATTTTCATTATCTTTCACGTGAAAAATACCTCAGCTCCTCATTTTTCATGGCTTGAGAGATTTGGTAATGGCTTCACTTCCTTTTTCTACTTTTTCTACTTTTTCTTCTTATTTTCTATGAATTTTGCCTTGCTTTCCCTTGCTTTTTGATAGGTCTCCCCTACATAGCCACGGCCACCACACTCTACACTTCCTTCCAGCCATTACCACCACCTATACTCCAGACCATGACCAAGGCCGAGCCATCCATGGTGACCAAACCCCTCAAAAATGCAACCTATTGCCAAAAAACAATGCTATTTGACCACTACTTGTTCATATCCTTCAACCACCACCCTAACCATCACCATAGCGGCCACCACTCCTCTGACCTGACCTCTACACACCCCTTTCCACCACTGACCAGTCATGGTGCACCCAGGCCGAGCCATAACCCCAAGGTCGAGCCTTTGTTTTGACCAAAAATCACACTATTTTCCTTAAAACTCTTCACATCTTCATATATAAACTTCACCACCATATTCCACTACCTAGGCCGTGCATACACATGACCAAAACCTAAGCCAAACTTGTTCAAACCATGGCTAAATAACACCCCTAGGCCGTGCCAAATAGTAGAGAAGGCAAGGCAAAAGACTGTGTATTCGTATCTCTTTTTATTTCAAAGTTATTGAGTTTTAAAGTGTATTGAATTGTGTAGTTTTGATTGTTTGTTTTGGGTTGTACACAAGAGTTGTAGCTTAGATTCGCTCTCCACTCAAGTCCGTAATCGTGTCATCGTGCTTTGTTTTCTGTTGTGCCTTTGGTTTTGAAATCTTTAGCAATTAGAGGTGAGTAAATCTCACCAGACATTTATACTTATACAAATGTGAATTGACACCATTTGAATGTGTAGAACTATTATGTGATGTTATAACTGCCTGTGATCATTTATTTATGATGTTAAATTTATTTACCTATCATATCATCTGTTATTTTTATAACTGTTCATTTATATCTGTTTATCACACTGCAAGTTCCCTGTTAGTATAGAAATCACTATGGGTTGAAATGATACATACCCGAACGGACTTTAGAATAAGGAAAAATTGTTATGGGCTGAAATGATAGGCCTGAACGGTTTTTATTTATTTATTTTATTACTTGGGATTGCGGGTTTGAAATGATATAACCCGGGTTTTCTTTGTAAACTGCGGATTGAAATGATACATATCCGTATCACTTGACCTAGGCTAGAAAATTTTATACAGACCCGTGGTTTATATATTTTTCTGAAATTTTTAAAATATTTTAAAAATGTAAATATTATGATATTTTGATTTAAACTTTATTAAAATGATTTCTATAAAATATTTTTTATTTTCTACAAATTAAATAAGTGAATTAAGTAAAGGGTGAAGTAGAATTTGAAATATAAGTTAATTTTGGAATTTATGATTTTGTTTATAAATGGAATTTATGTAAAGTAAGAATATATGACAAATTTGATTTAAAAATGAATTTAATGATTTTATTAAGAAATAATGATTTTATAAAGTGTTAATGATTTTGTATAACTTAAAATATGAAATAAATGAATATTTAAGCTGAATTTGGAAATATAACTTAAATTGAATTTTTGTGAAATTTGTTTAAAAGTGAAATATTAATTAAGTAAAATAAATGGAAATAATTTAAATTTTGTAAATTTAAACTTAGTTGTTAAGTTAATAATTTAATTAAAGAAATGAAAATTTAATTGTTATTTGTTTTGATTTTTGTATGGAAATTTGACTTTAAAAAAATCATAGAAATATAGGCATTTAAATGATTGTTTTTAATGTGAAAATATATGATTTTATAAGTTAAAATGATTTATATTAAAAGTTAATTATGTGTGAAATTGTAAATAAAACTCTGAATTTGATTTGACAGTATTTTGAAATGTAATTTAAAGATATTACAGCATTGGAAAATGCTGTAGCTGTTTTAAATGAACCAAATAGCAAATTGAACTAAGGGTTATTATAGCACTTTGTTAGTGCTATAGTTGTTAAATTTAACTAAAATTTTAATTGAAACTAAATTAAGATATTACAGCATTTTAAATGCCGTCTTTGGTTAATGAACTGCTTTTAAACGTAACGTTCTCGTAGCATTTTCTAAGTGCTGTGAAAGTTGAATTTTCTTTGTTTAATAAATTCAAATGAATAAATGATCTTTGAAAGAGATTAAATTTTGTAAATTAAATATTTAATTATTAAATATAATGAATTGACTTTAAATGATTTAAATGGAATAGTTGATTTGGAAAATACAACTATTTTGAAATATGATTAAATGGTATTTAAATTTAAATTAAATAGATGATGTTTTGAAATGATATTTTGATATTTTGAAATGAATTTGAAATGATATTAAATCTTGAAATAAATAATTGAAGTTATATTAGTATGAAAAATATTTGGTTTACTTGTAATTTGAATCTATTTAAAAGATATTGGACTGATGAAATATAGGATAATAATGGAATTTATTTTATAATTTTAATAGTTATTTTGTGGATTAAATCTATATTTGAAATTTATAAGATTTGAAATGGTCTATGGAAATTTAATTGAAATAAATGATTGAATTGAATTGAAACTTTGAAATTTTTAATACTTGATTTGAAAGTATAATATTTACACTTTTAAATGGTTTAGATGAATTATTTTGATTGAAATATAAACTATTTAAAAGGTGACTTGAAATGATAATAAATGAATGATATCTTTGAATTTAAAAATATTTAAAGTTGAATATTTAGATTTGAACTCAAATGATATTTTGGTATATAAAATGATTTGAAATGAAGTTTTGGAAAGATTTGATATTTTGATATATTAAAATGATTTGAAATGAAGTTTTGGAAAGATATGATATTTTGATATATTGAAATGATTTGAAATGAATTTTTGAAACGATATGATATTTTAAATATATTGAAATGGTTTGGAATTGATTTAATCTTTATTTTGATAAAGATTTGGATTTGAAATGATATTCTATTTTGAAGTATAAACTATTTCTAAATTATAACCACGGGTTATAATAACGATTGGTTGTTAAAGAGACCAGGATCGGATATGGACATACTCTCTGTCGATACCGAAAACCACTTTGACAACTGTGTACGCGGTGGAGTTTCCAGAATGAAGTAGGATGGTGGCGACGATCCTAAGGTATATACATGGACCCAACTCCCGTGAGTTGGCATAAGGTGGCTAAAACAGGAGCGATCTTGGACCAGTGAGGTAGCACCTCTTATCGGACACACTTCTTCGATACCATTCTTTTACTTGTGATTGATTTGGTGCGCACCCTTGATTTGGGAGTGTTGTTCGAGGTGGAGCGGTAGTGGCTGCTATGCGTTTCCATCAGTCCGTGTGCGTAATTGGTATATCTACCCTGGCATTGCCTTGTGTGCCGTGTCACCTACCATATCGAGCCCACTACGATTTTGGATTAAAGATCCGACCGCGTTAAGGTTCATCATCCCCTTAACGCTATTTTCTATATGATTATACTTTACTAATTAGACACTACTGTATATAGCGTATATTTCTACATAGTAAATAGTTTAACGGATCCTTAAAGAATGGGCGATCCCAAGCATTCTTTAAGTTATTGGTACCTTTATTACAGTTCACTTGAGTTGGTTTACATTGTATAAGTATGTATGTCCTGACTCGAGTGTTTGTATTTTTATTTACGCTCGGGTCAGCCTGAGTTATTCACAGATTTGGATTTCCGCTCTCTTGGAGATTTGAATCGCTGGAGATTATCTGATTGTCTTGTGCTTTCTATTTCAGTTCTGTTGTTTTGTTCAGCTTGTACTTGTTTATCATTTTGAGACTTCTGTTGTATTTTATTTCTTCTGTTATATCTTATGTAACTCTGATATATTTATATAGTAGCTTCATGAACTACTATTTCTTTTACTTCCGCTGCATTATTTTACTCTATGTCTGTGATCTGTGATTATATTTATTTACTGTATATTCTGAGATTTGCCAAATTTTATTTACAACGCGGTATTTTGAGCAATTCAATTCCGGCATGAGTGTCTACCTATACACTTATAATGGATGCGAATGGTTGAAAATATCGGGTCGTTACTGTTGGTATCAGAGCTTTGGCTTTGAGGCAAAACTCAGCATATGGAGTAGATTTAATTACAGAATCACTTTCGTTCGAGTTTGAATCTTTTCCTCTTGATTCGAATTTCCTTTGAATTTTTGGAACGTTCCCTGCGGTTCCAAATTCCATTCTTGTCCCTCACTATTCATCTTCTTGTGATTCTGGGGTATCCCATAACTCCGCTTCGAATGAGCTTTATAGTGAATTGGCGGTCTCGCCAATATTCTAATTTTCTGGTAAAGGGGGAAACTCCTTTACAAATTTGCATCGATTCACTAGAGATTTATATCTATCCTTGGTTTATAAGCTAATATCTTTTGTTATTCCTAACTCTATCTCTTGAGATCGGATGTAGATTTACCCAGAAAAGAATCCACATTTGATCTTATTTTCTAAGTCACGGTTGACCCGGTTAAGGTTGTCCGCGATTTATTTAAGCTTATCCATCTTCCACTTTTGTTATTTAATCATCTTGTCTTTTGTGTCCAACCTATCTTCATAACATTTTTAAAATTGTACTTGTAAATCTATGTTTTGTTTTATATATTGTGTTGTTTGAGTTGTTGATGTTGATTTGGGCTTCCGATCGATTCGTTTGATCAACGCTATCGATAGGATTTCTAAAACACTTTGACAGAACAAACTAACACAATATTATTTTAAAAATTTGGTTAATGAAATAAATTTTGATATAAGTAAATATTATGGAACTTAATAAATTGATTTAAATTGATTATTTGAAATGATAATACTTGATTTATCATTCTATAAAGGAATTTATAAATAGTTGTTTATAAATTTGATTTTGGAACTGAAATGAATTTAAATCAAGAATTTGAGAATTTAATTTTCAATGGTTTCAAACCTTGTGTTTAAAGTTTTAAAAGGATATATTATTTAAAGTATTTGCGAACAGAAATTTGTTTCCAGAGAATTTTAAAGTTTAAAAATCAGTGCTCTTCTCTTTGTCGCTGGAAAATAATTTCGGTGATGACTGCAGCATCATCGACGTTCATTTTCGAGTTTCGAAGAGAAGAAACCATTCCGTAGTTTTGCTACAGCTTTGTTTTGGGAAATTTGATTGATTTGAATTTCTAAAAGATGATTTGATTTATTATATATATATATATATATGACTTAAATTTGATTTGACAAATTATGTACATACATTTATTTATCTCTAAAAGGTTTGAAAGGAATTGGAAATTTTATTCTTAAATTCTATCTTAAATAATAACTTCAAGTATAAAAAAAGAAAATCAAAATTTTGAATAAATATTAAAGCTTGAAATGATTGAATTAGAATATTTATAGTGTATATTAATTTTAGAAAGTTTATTTGTATAATTCTCAATTGCATTCCAATATAACTTACCTTAATTTTAGAAGTTAACAATGTAATTGGATAATATACAATATAAAAAGGTTTATAAATAAAATTTGAGTGGTTATAATAAATGTTATACACTTAAATTTTAGTTATAAAAAGATTAACAGAGGTAAATAGACTAAAAGGTTAATTGAATAATTTACATTATAAATGATGTTGAAGGAGCTTAGAATAAATTAAAGCAGTTATAATAGGTGTAAGTATACTTAACATAGATGATAAAATATATTGAGAGGGATAAATTTAATTTTAATTAGGAATAAAGAGGAATTAAATTTATTAAGTACATTATGAGTATAATAAATAATGAATTTGCAAATCCATGATTTTTGAAATTTTTAGTTTAAGAAAATTAGATGATAAGATCATGAAATTAGAGATAATTAAGATTTATTTAACTTGTGTAAAATTAATTATCAATTTAAGTTGAAATCTCCATGGTTTCAAACTTATTATCTTATTTTGTTTTCAAACTGTTTGTTAATTGTCCTTATTTTTCCTTATCTTGCTACAGACTGGTATAGGCATCTTTCTATAGTCTTTCTGTTTAGAAATCTTCCAATAATCCTAGATAACCTTGGATACTTATTTTAATTTGAGCATTGCTTGCCATCACCACCTTGTTAAACTTACCTATAACAACAGTTATCAGGTATAATTCTAATCTTCTTATCATCTTGTCTTAATCTTATTTCACTCTATCTTTTTCTTGTACTTTCCCGTACCTCATTCCTTTTCGGGGACGAAAAGTTTTGAGTGGGGGAGAGTGTAACAACCCTAGATTTTGTATGTTATTTAAAATTGAATTTCTTTTATTTTTAAATTATTTTAAACTTGTTATATTTCAAACATTTCATTTTAAAAATATAAATTTTGATTATTAAGTGAATTATAGTTTCAAACTAGCATAAATTGAATATTTTATTGAAAAGTGAATTTCTGTTCAAACTGTTCAATCTTTGGCTTCTAAACTTAAAATTTTAAATATTCAAATTCTTAAATTTTATCTTTTATTATGAAAATAGATTTAATAACTTGAATACTGCTTTTTGTTTCGTTGAAAACGGAGTTAAACTGTAAAAGTTATGTGTATTTCAATATTGTTTGTAAACTGATGTATTTAGCAATATTGTCTATTTTAAATTTTATTTTTCTTGGTCATATTTTATTTTAATATGTGTTAATATGTTATTTTATGTATATTTTTATCTTTTAATAATTTTAAAGTGATAGTATAATTTTTCTAAAGTTTACTGAATTTATTTTCTAATTTTAAAACCTACTTTCCATTTCTTTGCTATTTTCTTAATTTAGTTATATAATTAAAATTTAATTATTTATTCACTTTGAAAATGTTTTAAAAGTCATTTTTATTTCAAATTTTGTCTTATAATATTTTTAAAATGGAGTAAATAATTTTCCAAAGCCATTGGTAATTTTCTTGTAATTTTTTTGTCCTGTTTGCTATTTTTAAACAATTTCTTTATTCCTTTTTCTATTTTTCTCCAATTTAATTATTTATTTTATTTTGGAAATGATAAATAAATTATTTTATTTCAAATTTTCACTTCATAATATTTTTAAAATGAAGTGGATATTTTTCCAAGACTAGTAGTGATTTATTTGTAATTTCCGGACACTATTTTGTATTTTTAAGTAATTTCTTTCATTCTTTTTATATTTTCCTTAAAATTATTTATTTATTTTCTTATATTTTTACTTAGTTTCGGTTTGTAAAGCATATTTCTGAGTTTATTTTGTTTATATAAAATTAAAAAGTAAAGGAAATGTCAAAGGTTTAAAAAGTTACAAAACTTAAGGCTTTTCACCTTCAAAACTCTTCATTTTCTCAACTCCTCATTTATGTGCATTTTTGGGCGTACAATATGTTTCTTAGCTGTGTATTTTCATTATCTTTCACGTGAAAAATACCTCAGCTCCTCATTTTTCATGGCTTGAGTGATTTGGTAATGGCTTCACTTCCTTTTTCTACTTTTTCTTCTTATTTTCTATGAATTTTGCCTTGCTTTCCCTTGCTTTTTGATAGGTCTCCCCTACATAGCCACGGCCACCACACTCTACACTTCCTTCCAGCCATTACCACCACCTATACTCCAGACCATGACCAAGGCCGAGCCATCCATGGTGACCAATCCCCTCAAAAATGCAACCTATTGCCAAAAAACAATGCTATTTGACCACTACTTGATCATATCCTACAACCACCACCCTAACCATCACCATAGCCGCCACCACTCCTCTGACCTGACCTCTACACACCCCTTTCCACCACTGACCAGTCATGGTTCACCTAGGCCGAGCCATAACCCCAAGGTCGAGCCTTTGTTTTGACCAAAAATCACACTATTTGCCTTAGAACTCTTCACATCTTCATATATAAACTTCACCACCATATTCCACTACCTAGGCCGTGCATACACATGACCAAAACCTGAGCCAAACTTGTTTAAACCATAGCTAAATAACACCCCTAGGTCGTGCCATATAGTAGAGAAGGCAAGGCAAAAGACTGTGTATTCGTATCTCTTTTTATTTCAAAGTTATTGAGTTTTAAAGTGTATTGAATTGTGTTGTTTTGATTGTTTTTTTTGGGTTGTACACAAGAGTTGTAGCTTGGATTCGCTCTCCACTCAAGTCCGTAATCGTGTCATCGTGCTTTTTTTTCTATTGTGCCTTTGGTTTTGAAATCTTCAGCAATTAGAGGTGAGTAAATCTCACCAGACATTTATACTTATACAAATGTGAATTGACACCATTTGAATGTGTAGAACTATTATGTGATGTTATAACTGTCTGTGATCATTTATTTATGATGTTAAATTTATTTACCTATCATATCATCTGTTATTTTTATATGTTATTAACTGTTCATTTATATCTGTTTATCACACTGCAAGTTCCCTGTTAGTATAGAAATCACTATGGGTTGAAATGATACATACCCGAACGGACTTTAGAATAAGGAAAAATTGTTATGGGCTGAAATGATAGGCCTGAACGGTTTTTATTTATTTATTTTATTACTTGGGATTGCGGGTTTGAAATGATAAAACCTGGGTTTTCTTTGTAAACTGCGGATTGAAATGATACATATCCGTATCACTTGGCCTAGGCTAGAAAATTTTATACAGACCCGTGGTTTATATATTTTTCTGAAATTTTTAAAATATTTTAAAAATGTAAAAATTATGATATTTTGATTTAAACTTTACTAAAATGATTTCTATAAAATATTTGTGATTTTCTACAAATTAAATAAGTGAATTAAGTAAAGGGTGAAGTAGAATTTGAAATATAAGTTAATTTTGGAATTTATGATTTTGTTTATAAATGGAATTTATGTAAAGTAAGAATATATGACAAATTTGATTTAAAAATGAATTTAATGATTTTATTAAGAAATAATGATTTTATAAAGTGTTAATGATTTTGTATAACTTAAGATATGAAATAAATGAATATTTAAGCTGAATTTGGAAATATAACTTCAATTGAATTTTTGTGAAATTTGTTTAAAAGTGAAATATTAATTAAGTAAAATAAATAGAAATAAGTTATATTTCGTAAATATAAACTTAGTTGTTAAGTTAAGAATTTAATTAAAGAAATGAAAATTTAATTGTTATTTGATTTGATTTTTGTATGGAAATTTGACTTTAAAAAAATCATAGAAATATAGGCATTTAAATGATTGTTTTTAATGTGAAAATATATGATTTTATAAGTTAAAATGATTTATATTAAAAGTTAATTATGTGTGAAATTGTAAATACAATTCTGAATTTGATTTGACAGCATTTTGAAATGTAATTTAAAGATATTACAGCATTGGAAAATGCTGTAGCTGTTTTAAATGAACCAAATAGCAAATTGAGCTAAGGGTTATTATAGCACTTTGTTAGTGCTATAGTTGTTAAATTTAACTAAAATTTTAATTGAAACTAAATTAAGATATTACGGCATTTTAAATGTCGTCTTTGGTTAATGAACTGCTTTTAAACGTAACGTTCTCGTAGCATTTTCTAAGTGCTGTGAAAGTTGAATTTTCTTTGTTTAATAAATTCAAATGAATAAATGATCTTTGAAAGAGATTAAATTTTGTAAATTAAATATTTAATTATTAAATATAATGAATTGACTTTAAATGATTTAAATGGAATAGTTGATTTGGGAAATACAACTATTTTGAAATATGATTAAATGGTATTTAAATTTAAATTAAATAGATGATGTTTTGAAATGATATTTTGATATTTTGAAATGAATTTGAAATGATATTAAATCTTGAAATAAATAATTGAAGTTATATTAGTATGAAAAATATTTGGTTTACTTGTAATTTGAATCTATTTAAAAGATATTGGACTGATGAAATATAGGATAATAATGGAATTTATTTTATAATTTTAATAGTTATTTTGTGGATTAAATCTATATTTGAAATTTATAAGATTTGAAATGGTCTATGGAAATTTAATTGAAATAAATGATTGAATTGAATTGAAACTTTGAAATTTTTAATACTTGATTTGAAAGTATAATATTTACACTTTTAAATGGTTTAGATGAATTATTTTGATTTAAATATAAACTATTTAAAAGGTGACTTGAAATGATAATAAATGAATGATATCTTTGAATTTAAAAAGTATTTAAAGTTGAATATTTAGATTTGAACTCAAATGATATTTTGGTATATAAAATGATTTGAAATGAAGTTTTGGAAAGATTTGATATTTTGATATATTAAAATGATTTGAAATGAAGTTTTGGAAAGATATGATATTTTGATATATTGAAATGATTTGAAATGAAGTTTTGAAACGATATGATATTTTAAATATATTGAAATGGTTTGGAATTGATTTAATCTTTATTTTGATAAAGATTTGGATTTGAAATGATATTCTATTTTGAAGTATAAACTGTATCTAAATTATAACCACGGGTTATAATAACGATTGGTTGTTAAAGAGACCGGGATCGGATATGGACATACTCTATGTTGCTACCGAAAACCACTTTGACAACTGTGTACGCGGTGGAGTTTCCAGAATGAAGTAGGATGGTGGCGACGATCCTAAGGTATATACATGGACCCAACTCCCGTGAGTTGGCATAAGGTGGCTAAAACAGGAGCGATCTCGGACCAGTGAGGTAGCACCTCTTATCGGACACACTTCTTCGATACCATTCTTTTACTTGTGATTGATTTGGTGCGCACCCTTGATTTGGGAGTGTTGTTCGAGGTGGAGCGGTAGTGGCTGCTATGCGTTTCCATCAGTCCGTGTGCGTAATTGGTATATCTACCCTGGCATTGCCTTGTGTGCCGTGTCACCTACCATATCGAGCCCACTACGATTTTGGTTTAAAGATCCGACCGCGTTAAGGTTCACCATCCCCTTAACGCTATTTTCTATATGATTATACTTTACTAATTAGACACTACTGTATATAGCGTATATTTCTACATAGTAAATAGTTTAACGGATCCTTAAAGAATGGGCGATCCCAAGCATTCTTTAAGTTATTGGTACCTTTATTACAGTTCACTTGAGTTGGTTTACATTGTATAAGTATGTATGTCCTGACTCGAGTGTTTGTATTTTTATTTACGCTCGGGTCAGCCTGAGTTATTCACAGATTTGGATTTCCGCTCTCTTGGAGATTTGAATCGCTGGAGATTATCTGCTTGTCTTGTCCTTTCTATTTCAGTTCTGTTGTTTTGTTCAGCTTGTACTTGGTTATCATTTTGAGACTTCTGTTGTATTTTATTTCTTCTGTTATATCTTATGTAACTCTGATATATTTATATAGTAGCTTCATGAACTACTATTTCTTTTACTTCCGCTGCATTATTTTACTCTATGTCTGTGATCTGTGATTATATTTATTTACTGTATATTCTGAGATTTGCCAAATTTTATTTACAACGCGGTATTTTGAGCAATTCAATTCCGGCATTAGTGTCTACCTATACACTTATAATGGATGCGAATGGTTGAAAATATCGGGTCGTTACTGTTGGTATCAGAGCTTTGGCTTTGAGGCAAAACTCAGCATATGGAGTAGATTTAATTACAGAATCACTTTCGTTCGAGTTTGAATCTTTTCCTCTTGATTCGAATTTCCTTTAAATTTTTGGAACGTTCCCTGCGGTTCCAAATTCCATTCTTGTCCCTCACTATTCATCTTCTTGTGATTCTAGTGGAATCCCATAACTCCGCTTCGAATGAGCTTTATAGTGAATTGGCGGTCTCGCCAATATTCTAATTTTCTGGTAAAGGGGGAAACTCCTTTACAAATTTGCATCGATTCACCAGAGATTTATATCTATCCTTGGTTTATAAGCTAATATCTTTTGTTATTCCTAGCTCTATCTCTTGAGATCGGATGTAGATTTACCCAGAAAAGAATCCACATTAGATCTTATTTTCTAAGTCACGGTTGACCCGATTAAGGTTGTCCGCGATTTATTTAAGCTTATCCATCTTCCTCTTTTGTTATTTAATCATCTTGTCTTTTGTGTCCAACCTATCTTCATAACATTTTTAAAATTGTACTTGTAAATCTATGTTTTGTTTTATATATTGTGTTGTTTGAGTTGTTGATGTTGATTTGGGCTTCCGATCGATTCGTTTGATCAACGCTATCGATAGGATTTCTAAAACACTTTGACAGAACAAACTAACACAATATTATTTTAAAAATTTGGTTAATGAAATAAATTTTGATATAAGTAAATATTATGGAACTTAATAAATTGATTTAAATTGATTATTTGAAATGATAATACTTGATTTATCATTCTATAAAGGAATTTATAAATAGTTGTTTATAAATTTGATTTTGGAACTGAAATGAATTTAAATCAAGAATTTGAGAATTTAATTTTCAATGGTTTCAAACCTTGTGTTTAAAGTTTTAAAAGGATATATTATTTAAAGTATTTGCGAACAGAAATTTGTTTCCAGAGAATTTTAAAGTTTAAAAATCAGTGCTCTTCTCTTTGTCGCTGGAAAATAATTTCGGTGATGACTGCAGCATCATCGACGTTCATTTTCGAGTTCGAAGAGAAGAAACCATTCTGTAGTTTTGCTACAGCTTTGTTTTGGGAAATTTGATTGATTTGAATTTCTAAAAGATGATTTGATTTATTATATATATAGATATATGACTTAAATTTGATTTGACAAATTATGTACATACATTTATTTATCTCTAAATGGTTTGAAAGGAATTGGAAATTTTATTCTTAAATTCTATCTTAAATAATAACTTCAAGTATAAAAAAAAGAAAATTAAAATTTTGAATAAATATTCAAGCTTGAAATGATTGAATTAGAATATTTATAGTGTATATTAATTTTAGAAAGTTTATTTGTATAATTCTCAATTGCATTCCAATATAACTTACCTTAATTTTAGAAGTTAACAATGTAATTGGATAATATACAATATAAAAGGGTTTATAAATAAAATTTGAGTGGTTATAATAAATGTTATACACTTAAATTTTAGTTATAAAAAGATTAACAGAGGTAAATAGACTAAAAGGTTAATTGAATAATTTACATTATAAATGATGTTGAAGGAGCTTAGAATAAATTAAAGCAGTTATAATAGGTGTAAGTATACTTAACATAGATGATAAAATATATTGAGAGGGATAAATTTAATTTTAATTAGGAATAAAGAGGAATTAAATTTATTAAGTACATTATGAGTATAATAAATAATGAATTTGCAAATCCATGATTTTTGAAATTTTTAGTTTAAGAAAATTAGATGATAAGATCATGAAATTAGAGATAATTAAGATTTATTTAACTTGTGTAAAATTAATTATCAATTTAAGTTGAAATCTCCATGGTTTCAAACTTATTATCTTATTTTGTTTTCAAACTGTTTGTTAATTGTCCTTATTTTTCCTTATCTTGCTACAGACTGGTATAGGCATCTTTCTATAGTCTTTCTGTTTAGAAATCTTCCAATAATCCTAGATAAACTTGGATACTTATTTTAATTTGAGCATTGCTTGCCATCCCCACCTTGTTAAACTTACCTATAACAACAGTTATCAGGTATAATTCTAATCTTCTTATCATCTTGTCTTAATCTTATTTCACTCTATCTTTTTCTTGTACTTTCCCGTACCTCATTCCTTTTCGGGGATGAAAAGTTTTGAGTGGGGGAGAGTGTAACAACCCTAGATTTTGTATGTTATTTAAAATTGACTTTCTTTTATTTTTAAATTATTTTAAACTTGTTATATTTCAAACATTTCATTTTAAAAATATAAATTTTGATTATTAAGTGAATTATAGTTTCAAACTAGCATAAATTGAATATTTTATTGAAAAGTGAATTTCTGTTCAAACTGTTCAATCTTTGGCTTCTAAACTTAAAATTTTAAATATTCAAATTCTTAAATTTTATCTTTTATTATTAAAATAGATTTAATAACTTGAATACTGCTTTTTGTTTCGTTGAAAACGGAGTTAAACTGTAAAAGTTATGTGTATTTCAATATTGTGTGTAAACTGATGTATTTAGCAATATTGTCTATTTTAAATTTTATTTTTCTTGGTCATATTTTATTTTAATATGTGTTAATATTTTATTTTATGTATATTTTTATCTTTTAATAATTTTAAAGTGATAGTATAATTTTTCTAAAGTTTATTGAATTTATTTTCTAATTTTAAAACCTAGTTTCCATTTCTTTGCTATTTTCTTAATTTAGTTATATAATTAAAATTTAATTATTTATTCACTTTGAAAATGTTTTAAAAGTCATTTTTATTTCAAATTTTGTCTTATAATATTTTTAAAATGGAGTAAATAATTTTCCAAAGCCATTGGTAATTTTCTTGTAATTTTTATGTCATGTTTGCTATTTTTAAACAATTTCTTTATTCCTTTTTCTACTTTTCTCCAAATTAATTATTTATTTTATTTTGGAAATGATAAATAAATTATTTTATTTCAAATTTTCACTTCATAATATTTTTAAAATGAAGTGGATATTTTTCCAAGACTAGTAGTGATTTATTTGTAATTTCCGGACACTATTTTGTATTTTTAAGTAATTTCTTTCATTCTTTTTATATTTTCCTTAAAATTAATTATTTATTTTCTTATATTTTTACTTAGTTTCGGTTTGTAAAGCATATTTCTGAGTTTATTTTGTTTATATAAAATTAAAAAGTAAAGGAAATGTCAAAGGTTTAAAAAGTTACAAAACTTAAGGCTTTTCACCTTCAAAACTCTTCATTTTCTCAACTCCTCATTTATGTGCATTTTTGGGCGTACAATATGTTTCTTAGCTGTGTATTTTCATTATCTTTCACGTGAAAAATACCTCAGCTCCTCATTTTTCATGGCTTGAGTGATTTGGTAATGGCTTCACTTCCTTATTCTACTTTTTCTTCTTATTTTCTATGAATTTTGCCTTGCTTTCCCTTGCTTTTTGATAGGTCTCCCCTACATAGCCACGGCCACCACACTCTACACTTCCTTCCAGCCATTACCACCACCTATACTCCAGACGATGACCAAGGCCGAGCCATCCATGGTGACCAAACCCCTGAAAAATGCAACTTATTGCCAAAAAACAATGCTATTTGACCACTACTTGATCATATCCTTCAACCACCACCCTAACCATCACCATAGCCGCCACCACTCCTCTGACCTGACCTCTACACACCCCTTTCCACCACTGACCAGTAATGGTGCACCCAGGCCGAGCCATAACCCCAAGGTCGAGCCTTTGTTTTGACCAAAAATCACACTATTTGCCTTAGAACTCTTCACATCTTCATATATAAACTTCACCACCATATTCCACTACCTAGGCCGTGCATACACATGACCAAAACTTGAGCCAAACTTTTTCAAACCATAGCTAAATAACACCCCTAGGCCGTGCCATATAGTAGAGAAGGCAAGGCAAAAGGCTGTGTATTCGTATCTCTTTTTATTTCAAAGTTATTGAGTTTTAAAGTGTATTGAATTGTGTTGTTTTGATTGTTTGTTTTGGGTTGTACACAAGAGTTGTAGCTTGGATTCGCTCTCCACTCAAGTCCGTAATCGTGTCATTGTGCTTTTTTTCTATTGTGCCTTTGGTTTTGAAATCTTCAGCAATTAGAGGTGAGTAAATCTCACCAGACATTTATACTTATACAAATGTGAATTGACACCATTTGAATGTGTAGAACTATTATGTGATGTTATAACTGTCTGTGATCATTTATTTATGATGTTAAATTTATTTACCTATCATATCATCTGTTATTTTTATATGTTATTAACTGTTCATTTATATCTGTTTATCACACTGCAAGTTCCCTGTTAGTATAGAAATCACTATGGGTTGAAATGATACATACCCGAACGGACTTTAGAATAAGGAAAAATTGTTATGGGCTGAAATGATAGGCCTGAACGGTTTTTATTTATTTATTTTATTACTTGGGATTGCGGGTTTGAAATGATAAAACCCGGGTTTTCTTTGTAAACTGCGGATTGAAATGATACATATCCGTATCACTTGACCTAGGCTAGAAAATTTTATACAGACCCGTGGTTTATATACTTTTCTAAAATTTTTAAAATATTTTAAAAATGTAAAAATTATGATATTTTGATTTAAACTTTATTAAAATGATTTCTATAAAATATTTGTGATTTTCTACAAATTAAATAAGTGAATTAAGTAAAGGGTGAAGTAGAATTTGAAATATAAGTTAATTTTGGAATTTATGATTTTGTTTATAAATGGAATTTATGTAAAGTAAGAATATATGACAAATTTGATTTAAAAATGAATTTAATGATTTTATTAAGAAATAATGATTTTATAAAGTGTTAATGATTTTGTATAACTTAAGATATGAAATAAATGAATATTTAAGCTGAATTTGGAAATATAACTTCAATTGAATTTTTGTGAAATTTGTTTAAAAGTGAAATATTAATTAAGTAAAATAAATAGAAATAAGTTATATTTCGTAAATATAAACTTAGTTGTTAAGTTAAGAATTTAATTAAAGAAATGAAAATTTAATTGTTATTTGATTTGATTTTTGTATGGAAATTTGACTTTAAAAAAATCATAGAAATATAGGCATTTAAATGATTGTTTTTAATGTGAAAATATATGATTTTATAAGTTAAAATGATTTATATTAAAAGTTAATTATGTGTGAAATTGTAAATACAATTCTGAATTTGATTTGACAGCATTTTGAAATGTAATTTAAAGATATTACAGCATTGGAAAATGCTGTAGCTGTTTTAAATGAACCAAATAGCAAATTGAACTAAGGGTTATTATAGCACTTTGTTAGTGCTATAGTTGTTAAATTTAACTAAAATTTTAATTGAAACTAAATTAAGATATTACGGCATTTTAAATGTCGTCTTTGGTTAATGAACTGCTTTTAAACGTAACGTTCTCGTAGCATTTTCTAAGTGCTGTGAAAGTTGAATTTTCTTTGTTTAATAAATTCAAATGAATAAATGATCTTTGAAAGAGATTAAATTTTGTAAATTAAATATTTAATTATTAAATATAATGAATTGACTTTAAATGATTTAAATGGAATAGTTGATTTGGGAAATACAACTATTTTGAAATATGATTAAATGGTATTTAAATTTAAATTAAATAGATGATGTTTTGAAATGATATTTTGATATTTTGAAATGAATTTGAAATGATATTAAATCTTGAAATAAATAATTGAAGTTATATTAGTATGAAAAATATTTGGTTTACTTGTAATTTGAATCTATTTAAAAGATATTGGACTGATGAAATATAGGATAATAATGGAATTTATTTTATAATTTTAATAGTTATTTTGTGGATTAAATCTATATTTGAAATTTATAAGATTTGAAATGGTCTATGGAAATTTAATTGAAATAAATGATTGAATTGAATTGAAACTTTGAAATTTTTAATACTTGATTTGAAAGTATAATATTTACACTTTTAAATGGTTTAGATGAATTATTTTGATTGAAATATAAACTATTTAAAAGGTGACTTGAAATGATAATAAATGAATGATATCTTTGAATTTAAAAAGTATTTAAAGTTGAATATTTAGATTTGAACTCAAATGATATTTTGGTATATAAAATGATTTGAAATGAAGTTTTGGAAAGATTTGATATTTTGATATATTAAAATGATTTGAAATGAAGTTTTGGAAAGATATGATATTTTGATATATTGAAATGATTTGAAATGAAGTTTTGAAACGATATGATATTTTAAATATATTGAAATGGTTTGGAATTGATTTAATCTTTATTTTGATAAAGATTTGGCTTTGAAATGATATTCTATTTTGAAGTATAAACTGTTTCTAAATTATAACCACGGGTTATAATAACGATTGGTTGTTAAAGAGACCGGGATCGAATATGGACATACTCTCTGTCGATACCGAAAACCACTTTGACAACTGTGTACGCGGTGGAGTTTCCAGAATGAAGTAGGATGGTGGCGATGATCCTAAGGTATATACATGGACCCAACTCCCGTGAGTTGGCATAAGGTGGCTAAAACAGGAGCGATCTCGGACAAGTGAGGTAGCACCTCTTATCGGACACACTTCTTCGATACCATTCTTTTACTTGTGATTGATTTGGTGCACACCCTTGATTTGGAAGTGTTGTTCGAGGTGGAGCGGTAGTGGCTGCTATGCGTTTCCATCAGTCCGTGTGCGTAATTGGTATATCTACCCTGGCATTGCCTTGTGTGCCGTGTCACCTACCATATCGAGCCCACTACGATTTTGGTTTAAAGTTCGGACCGCGTTAAGGTTCACCATCTCCTTAACGCTATTTTCTATATGATTATACTTTACTAATTAGACACTACTGTATATAGCGTATATTTCTACATAGTAAATAGTTTAACGGATCCTTAAAGAATGGGCGATCCCAAGCATTCTTTAAGTTATTGGTACCTTTATTACAGTTCACTTGAGTTGGTTTACATTGTATAAGTATGTATGTCCTGACTCGAGTGTTTGTATTTTTATTTACGCTCGGGTCAGCCTGAGTTATTCACAGATTTGGATTTCCACTCTCTTGGAGATTTGAATCGCTGGAGATTATCTACTTGTCTTGTCCTTTCTATTTCAGTTCTGTTGTTTTGTTCAGCTTGTACTTGGTTATCATTTTGAGACTTCTGTTGTATTTTATTTCTTCTGTTATATCTTATGTAACTCTGATATATTTATATAGTAGCTTCATGAACTACTATTTCTTTTACTTCCGCTGCATTATTTTACTCTATGTTTGTGATCTGTGATTATATTTATTTACTGTATATTCTGAGATTTTCCAAATTTTATTTACAACGCGGTATTTTGAGCAATTCAATTCCGGCATGAGTGTCTACCTATACACTTATAATGGATGCGAATGGTTGAAAATATCGGGTCATTACTGTTGGTATCAGAGCTTTGGCTTTGAGGCAAAACTCAGCATATGGAGTAGATTTAATTACAGAATCACTTTCGTTCGAGTTTGAATCTTTTCCTCTTGATTCGAATTTCCTTTGAATTTTTGGAACGTTCCATGCGGTTCCAAATTCCATTCTTGTCCCTCACTATTCATCTTCTTGTGATTCTGGGGTATCCCATAACTCCGCTTCGAATGAGCTTTATAGTGAATTGGCGGTCTCGCCAATATTCTAATTTTCTGGTAAAGGGGGAAACTCCCTTACAAATTTGCATCGATTCACCAGAGATTTATATCTATCCTTGGTTTATAAGCTAATATCTTTTGTTATTCCTAACTCTATCTCTTGAGATCGGATGTAGATTTACCCAGAAAAGAATCCACATTTGATCTTATTTTCTAAGTCACGGTTGACCTGGTTAAGGTTGTCCGCGATTTATTTAAGCTTATCCATCTTCCTCTTTTGTTATTTAATCATCTTGTCTTTTGTGTCCAACCTATCTTCATAACATTTTTAAAATTGTACTTGTAAATCTATGTTTTGTTTTATATATTGTGTTGTTTGAGTTGTTGATGTTGATTTGGGCTTCCGATCGATTCGTTTGATCAACGCTATCGATAGGATTTCTAAAACACTTTGACAGAACAAACTAACACAATATTATTTTAAAAATTTGGTTAATGAAATAAATTTTGATATAAGTAAATATTATGGAACTTAATAAATTGATTTAAATTGATTATTTGAAATGATAATACTTGATTTATCATTCTATAAAGGAATTTATAAATAGTTGTTTATAAATTTGATTTTGGAACTGAAATGAATTTAAATCAAGAATTTGAGAATTTAATTTTCAATGGTTTCAAACCTTGTGTTTAAAGTTTTAAAAGGATATATTATTTAAAGTATTTGCGAACAGAAATTTGTTTCCAGAGAATTTTAAAGTTTAAAAATCAGTGCTCTTCTCTTTGTCGCTGGAAAATAATTTCGGTGATGACTGCAGCATCATCGACGTTCATTTTCGAGTTTCGAAGAGAAGAAACCATTCTGTAGTTTTGCTACAGCTTTGTTTTGGGAAATTTGATTGATTTGAATTTCTAAAAGATGATTTGATTTATTATATATATATAGATATATGACTTAAATTTGATTTGACAAATTATGTACATACATTTTTTTATCTCTAAATGGTTTGAAAGGAATTGGAAATTTTATTCTTAAATTCTATCTTAAATAATAACTTCAAGTATAAAAAAAAGAAAATCAAAATTTAGAATAAATATTCAAGCTTGAAATGATTGAATTAGAATATTTATAGTGTATATTAATTTTAGAAAGTTTATTTGTATAATTCTCAATTGCATTCCAATATAACTTACCTTAATTTTAGAAGTTAACAATGTAATTGGATAATATACAATATAAAAAGGTTTATAAATAAAATTTGAGTGGTTATAATAAATGTTATACACTTAAATTTTAGTTATAAAAAGATTAACAGAGGTAAATAGACTAAAAGGTTAATTGAATAATTTACATTATAAATGATGTTGAAGGAGCTTAGAATAAATTAAAGCAGTTATAATAGGTGTAAGTATACTTAACATAGATGATAAAATATATTGAGAGGGATAAATTTAATTTTAATTAGGAATAAAGAGTAATTAAATTTATTAAGTACATTATGAGTATAATAAATAATGAATTTGCAAATCCATGATTTTTGAAATTTTTAGTTTAAGAAAATTAGATGATAAGATCATGAAATTAGAGATAATTAAGATTTATTTAACTTGTGTAAAATTAATTATCAGTTTAAGTTGAAATCTCCATGGTTTCAAACTTATTATCTTATTTTGTTTTCAAACTGTTTGTTAATTGTCCTTATTTTTCCTTATCTTGCTACAGACTGGTATAGGCATCTTTCTATAGTCTTTCTGTTTAGAAATCTTCCAATAATCCTAGATAACCTTGGATACTTATTTTAATTTGAGCATTGCTTTCCATCACCACCTTGTTAAACTTACCTATAACAACAGTTATCAGGTGTAATTCTAATCTTCTTATCATCTTGTCTTAATCTTATTTCACTCTATCTTTTTCTTGTACTTTCCCGTACCTCATTCCTTTTCGGGGACGAAAATTTTTGAGTGGGGGAGAGTGTAACAACCCTAGATTTTGTATGTTATTTAAAATTGACTTTCTTTTATTTTTAAATTATTTTAAACTTGTTATATTTCAAACATTTCATTTTAAAAATATAAATTTCGATTATTAAGTGAATTATAGTTTCAAACTAGCATAAATTGAATATTTTATTGAAAAGTGAATTTCTGTTCAAACTGTTCAATCTTTGGCTTCTAAACTTAAAATTTTAAATATTCAAATTCTTAAATTTTATCTTTTATTATGAAAATAGATTTAATAACTTGAATACTGCTTTTTGTTTCGTTGAAAACGGAGTTAAACTGTAAAAGTTATGCGTATTTCAATATTGTGTGTAAACTGATGTATTTAGCAATATTGTCTATTTTAAATTTTATTTTTCTTGGTCATATTTTATTTTAATATGTGTTAATATGTTATTTTATGTATATTTTTATCTTTTAATAATTTTAAAGTGATAGTATAATTTTTCTAAAGTTTATTGAATTTATTTTCTAATTTTAAAACCTAGTTTCCATTTCTTTGCTATTTTCTTAATTTAGTTATATAATTAAAATTTAATTATTTATTCACTTTGAAAATGTTTTAAAAGTCATTTTTATTTCAAATTTTGTCTTATAATATTTTTTAAATGGAGTAAATAATTTTCCAAAGCCATTGGTGATTTTCTTGTAATTTTTATGTCCTGTTTGCTATTTTTAAACAATTTCTTTATTCCTTTTTCTACTTTTCTCCAAATTAATTATTTATTTTATTTTGGAAATGATAAATAAATTATTTTATTTCAAATTTCACTTCATAATATTTTTAAAATGAAGTGGATATTTTTCCAAGACTAGTAGTGATTTATTTGTAATTTCCGGACACTATTTTGTATTTTTAAGTAATTTCTTTCATTCTTTTTATATTTTCCTTAAAATTAATTATTTATTTTCTTATATTTTTACTTAGTTTCGGTTTGTAAAGCATATTTCTGAGTTTATTTTGTTTATATAAAATTAAAAAGTAAAGGAAATGTCAAAGGTTTAAAAAGTTACAAAACTTAAGGCTTTTCACCTTCAAAACTCTTCATTTTCTCAACTCCTCATTTATGTGCATTTTTGGGCGTACAATATGTTTCTTAGCTGTGTATTTTCATTATCTTTCACGTGAAAAATACCTCAGCTCCTCATTTTTCATGGCTTGAGTGATTTGGTAATGGCTTCACTTCCTTTTTCTACTTTTTCTTCTTATTTTCTATGAATTTTGCCTTGCTTTCCCTTGCTTTTTGATAGGTCTCCCCTACATAGCCACGGCCACCACACTCTACACTTCCTTCCAGCCATTACCACCACCTATACTCAAGACGATGACCAAGGCCGAGCCATCCATGGTGACCAAACCCTTAAAAAATGCAACCTATTGCCAAAAAACAATGCTATTTGACCACTACTTGATCATATCCTTCAACCACCACCCTAACCATCACCATAGCCGTCACCACTCCTCTGACCTGACCTCTACACACCCCTTTCCACCACTGACCAGTCATGGTGCACCCAGGCCAAGCCATAACCCCAAGGTCGAGCCTTTGTTTTGACCAAAAATCACACTATTTGCCTTAGAACTCTTCACATCTTCATATATAAACTTCACCACCATATTCCACTACCTAGGCCGTGCATACACATGACCAAAACCTGAGCCAAACTTGTTCAAACCATAGCTAAATAACACCCCTAGGCCATGCCATATAGTAGAGAAGGCAAGACAAAAGACTATGTATTCGTATCTCTTTTTATTTCAAAGTTATTGAGTTTTAAAGTGTATTGAATTGTGTTGTTTTGATTGTTTGTTTTGGGTTGTACACAAGAGTTGTAGCTTGGATTCGCTCTCCACTCAAGTCCGTAATCGTGTCATCGTGCTTTTTTTTCTATTGTACCTTTGGTTTTGAAATCTTCAGCAATTAGAGGTGAGTCAATCTCACCAGACATTTATACTTATACAAATGTGAATTGACACCATTTGAATGTGTAGAACTATTATGTGATGTTATAACTGTCTGTGATCATTTATTTATGATGTTAAATTTATTTACCTATCATATCATCTGTTATTTTTATATGTTATTAACTATTCATTTATGTCTGTTTATCACACTGCAAGTTCCTTGTTAGTATAGAAATCACTATGGGTTGAAATGATACATACCCGAACGGACTTTAGAATAAGGAAAAATTGTTATGGGCTGAAATGATAGGCCTGAACGGTTTTTATTTATTTATTTTATTACTTGGGATTGCGGGTTTGAAATGATAAAACCCGGGTTTTCTTTGTAAACTGCGGATTGAAATGATACATATCTGTATCACTTGACCTAGGCTAGAAAATTTTATACAGACCTGTGGTTTATATATTTTTCTGAAATTTTTAAAGTATTTTAAAAATGTAAAAATTATGATATTTTGATTTAAAATTTATTAAAATGATTTCTATAAAATATTTGTGATTTTCTACAAATTAAATAAGTGAATTAAGTAAAGGGTGAAGTAGAATTTGAAATATAAGTTAATTTTGGAATTTATGATTTAGTTTATAAATGGAATTTATGTAAAGTAAGAATATATGACAAATTTGATTTAAAAATGAATTTAATGATTTTATTAAGAAATAATGATTTTATAAAGTGTTAATGATTTTGTATAACTTAAGATATGAAATAAATGAATATTTAAGCTGAATTTGGAAATATAACTTCAATTGAATTTTTGTGAAATTTGTTTAAAAGTGAAATATTAATTAAGTAAAATAAATAGAAATAAGTTATATTTCGTAAATATAAACTTAGTTTTTAAGTTAAGAATTTAATTAGAGAAATGAAAATTTAATTGTTATTTGATTTGATTTTTGTATGGAAATTTGACTTTAAAAAAATCATAGAAATATAGGCATTTAAATGATTGTTTTTAATGTGAAAATATATGATTTTATAAGTTAAAATGATTTATATTAAAAGTTAATTATGTGTGAAATTGTAAATACAACTCTGAATTTGATTTGACAGCATTTTGAAATGTAATTTAAAGATATTACAGCATTGGAAAATGCTGTAGCTGTTTTAAATGAACCAAATAGCAAATTGAACTAAGGGTTATTATAGCACTTTGTTAGTGCTATAGTTGTTAAATTTAACTAAAATTTTAATTGAAACTAAATTAAGATATTACGGCATTTTAAATGTCGTCTTTGGTTAATGAACTGCTTTTAAACGTAACGTTCTCGTAGCATTTTCTAAGTGCTGTGAAAGTTGAATTTTCTTTGTTTAATAAATTCAAATGAATAAATGATCTTTGAAAGAGATTAAATTTTGTAAATTAAATATTTAATTATTAAATATAATGAATTGACTTTAAATGATTTAAATGGAATAGTTGATTTGGGAAATACAACTATTTTGAAATATGATTAAATGGTATTTAAATTTAAATTAAATAGATGATGTTTTGAAATGATATTTTGATATTTTGAAATGAATTTGAAATGATATTAAATCTTGAAATAAATAATTGAAGTTATATTAGTATGAAAAATATTTGGTTTACTTGTAATTTGAATCTATTTAAAAGATATTGGACTGATGAAATATAGGATAATAATGGAATTTATTTTATAATTTTAATATTTATTTTGTGGATTAAATCTATATTTGAAATTTATAAGATTTGAAATGGTCTATGGAAATTTAATTGAAATAAATGATTGAATTGAATTGAAACTTTGAAATTTTTAATACTTGATTTGAAAGTATAATATTTACACTTTTAAATGGTTTAGATGAATTATTTTGATTTAAATATAAACTATTTAAAAGGTGACTTGAAATGATAATAAATGAATGATATCTTTGAATTTAAAAAGTATTTAAAGTTGAATATTTAGATTTGAACTCAAATGATATTTTGGTATATAAAATGATTTGAAATGAAGTTTTGGAAAGATTTGATATTTTGATATATTAAAATGATTTGAAATGAAGTTTTGGAGAGATATGATATTTTGATATATTGAAATGATTTAAAATGAAGTTTTGAAACGATATGATATTTTAAATATATTGAAATGGTTTGGAATTGATTTAATCTTTATTTTGATAAAGATTTGGATTTGAAATGATATTCTATTTTGAAGTATAAACTGTTTCTAAATTATAACCACGGGTTATAATAACGATTGGTTGTTAAAGAGACCGGGATCGGATATGGACATACTCTCTGTCGATACCGAAAACCACTTTGACAACTGTGTACGCGATGGAGTTTCCAGAATGAAGTAGGATGGTGGCGACGATCCTAAGGTATATACGTGGACCCAACTCCCGTTAGTTGGCATAAGGTGGCTAAAACAGGAGCGATCTCGTACTAGTGAGGTAGCACCTCTTATCGGACACACTTCTTCGATACCATTCTATTACTTGTGATTGATTTGGTGCGCACCCTTGATTTGGGAGTGTTGTTCGAGGTGGAGCGGTAGTGGCTGCTATGCGTTTCCATCAGTCCGTGTGCGTAATTGGTATATCTACCCTGACATTGCCTTGAGTGCCGTGTCACCTACCATATCGAGCCCACTACGATTTTGGTTTAAAGATCCGACCGCGTTAAGGTTCACCATCCCCTTAACGCTATTTTCTATATGATTATACTTTACTAATTAGAAACTACTGTATATTGCGTATATTACTACATAGTAAATAGTTTAACGGATCCTTAAAGAATGGGCGATCCCAAGCATTCTTTAAGTTACTGGTACCTTTATTACAGTTCACTTGAGTTGGTTTACATTGTATAAGTATGTATGTCCTGACTCGAGTGTTTGTATTTTTATTTACGCTCGGGTCAGCCTGAGTTATTCACAGATTTGGATTTCCGCTCTCTTGGAGATTTGAATCGCTGGAGATTATCTGCTTGTCTTGTCCTATCTATTTCAGTTCTGTTGTTTTGTTTAGCTTGTACTTGGTTATCATATTGAGACTTCTGTTGTATTTTATTTCTTCTGTTATATCTTATGTAACTCTGATATATTTATATAGTAGCTTCATGAACTACTATTTCTTTTACTTCCGCTGCATTATTTTACTCTGTGTCTTTGATCTGTGATTATATTTATTTACTGTATATTCTGAGATTTGCCAAATTTTATTTACAACGCGTTATTTTGAGCAATTCAATTCCGGCATGAGTGTCTAACTATACACTTATAATGGATGCGAATGGTTGAAAATATCGGGTCGTTACATATTCCATACCTGATGACCTGTGTTATATATTATATTGATCCAAATTTAAACATTCCCAAGTCCATTTTCCAAAATATAAAATAAGAGTCCGTACAATTAATAAACCAGAGTTCAAAGCAAACAAGAAGAAAAGATAAGAAATAGAAAAACTAATTTCACAAACCCGAGCACTACGATTTATCATCATCTTAGAGCATGCCTAGGGACCGTCCTCGATCTCATACATGTGTAAGTGACTTAGCTGCCCTATTGCAGAATTTGTTGCTTATTCCATGTCATCCCGATCAATTAATGGCAAGTTGATGATGATGCCTTGATCCAGTGCCATTTTCATTCGAGGTGGACGGTGGCTTCTCCTCTTCCACCGTTGCAGCCCGAGTCCTTACGTATTGTTGTAACTGACCATTCCTCACTCGTTCCTCAATGATATCCTTCAAATGCCTACGGTCATTTATATTGTGCCCATCCAATTCATGGAACAGGCAGCAGTTTCCTGATGTTTGTTCGCGTTCGGAGGGTTCCCTTCTTGCCGACCTTCGATACGAAAGGCATTCTTGAGTATCCAGATATATCCGTTCTAGGGTTTCATTCAATTTCGAGTAAGAAGATAATTTGGGTTCCCCCTCTATCGCTTCGATCCATCAAAGCTATTATCCATGTTTTGTTTACCCTTGTCCTTTCCTGAGCTCTCACCGGGAGGTTCTCCACCCTATATCGTATTAACTTCCATTGCCTCTTTATCAGGTTTTGCATCTTCTTGTCATAGAAACCTTTCTGTTTCATGGCAGATTTCCCCGAGATCCATTGGTGGATCCCGTATTAGTGATATCTTAAAATCTCAACTATCTGCAACTCCTGACACTGTCACCATCAAAACCATCGGTGAATTTTGTCGATCCACCGAAAAAACTGCCACATTGAACCTGGTTAAGAAATTCTTGAGTGATTCTCCTACCCAATGCTTTACTGATGTCAAAGTCATCACATTCTTAGGTCTTGTAATGTGAACCTGAAACTGCTTCATAAATATTTCGACCAATTTCGTCATGTGCTAATAGAACCGCTCACCAACTGTTTGAACCATAGCACATCTACATCTGTTAAATACAGGAGGAAGCATCGTGCCAGGACTTCTTTCGAAGCCCCTAGTACTTCCATGTGCCATGTATACCTCATCATATGCATAGTTGGATTCGACTTTCCATCATAAGCTTCCAGTGTTGGTAGTTTAATTCTGGTGGATTCCTAGAATTCTTGGTATTAGGAGCGAATGGACATTTATTTATATCCTCCAGAATACTGTTCACTAATCCTCCATGCATAGCTTGCCTTATCATCTCTACAAACCTGTCATTATCTTCCAGTGGTAGTCTCGTATCATCATGTCCAAGCTGCCATCGAGTCCACGGGGGAATTCTGGAACGTGTTCCTTTGGACGAGCATCCAAATTCCGATTCGCACCAAGCTCCACGAGATCAACCGTAGGTCCTCCAGCATCGCGACCAATCAAACTCGGGAGCATGCCCCCTAGCCTTTGGGTATCGGTGTCGATCCCTCTGGAGGGATCGATGCCGATCCCTCTAAGATGACTGGGGACTACCCCCGGCTGCTCTGCTCCACTCCTTTGTCTAATAGCTCCGTCTCTATGATCTTGGTTTTGATTTCCAGCAAATCTTGCCACTTTAACTCCTTGATCCATAGCTCTAGTAGTCCCTATGGTTCCAAATCCTTGGTTTTTCATTACAGTAGTCTCTATGGCTCCAGCCTGTCCGATCTGTCGGAGTAGATTCTGTATCATCTCCTCTTTTCTTTTCAACGTCCATTCCTGCATAGCGTCCATCATTGTTCATATTTCATCTCTGGTGATGTAGATAGTTGTTTGATTAGCTCCACCTTCTGAGGAAGCCTCATGAATCTCTTCATGATGGCTCCTATCCACTGCTTGTCTCCTTGTAGATTGCTTCACCATTGCTCTAAATTCAAGCTCTCTAATTGATTTAAAATCTGAACTCCAAATCTGTGGGGGCTAGCTTTCTCGGTGAAAGCACCAAAATGTTGGCGTTAAAATTGGCCACCAACACCCAGTTGTATGAAAGCACCAATATCCAATCCAATCACAGAAATATGAAGAGAGATAAATGAAGAACAAAACTAAAACAATCAAAAAGCAAGTAAATAGAGACAAGATTTATAGTGGTTCGGCTAACTTCGTCCTAGTTCCACTCTCAAATAATCCTTTTTACTATACTGAAGATCGTGTACAGTTACAATCCAAAATTCAAGAATCAAATTAGCAGAGTGTAGCCTAGGTTGAAGATAAAGAGAAACAGAAAGAAGATCCCATTTCTGACGCCATGCCTACTATACTTATAGGGGAAGACGCGCATAGATCGGGCTAAAATTTCGACAGAAGGTTCGGGAGACCAAGACGAGGCCACCCATAAATTTCCAAGCCCATTGGGACCCACAATAGGGATCGGTACCGATCTCTATTTTGGTGTCCAAATGGGTACGATCTCTCTAGGGTGTTCCCCATGATGTTAGCTACCTACCCTCCAAATTTCGTGCCATTTCGACTACAATTTGTGAGATAGCGCGTTTTTCGTGAAGTGGTGTTGTTTAAATTCTGATTTCTGTCGATCCCTATGGAGGGATAGGTACCGATCCTTCTAATATTTTCTAAATGCCATGCATTACCTAAGGGAGCTTCTCTATGTTGTATTATGCTTAGCCTCCAAGTTTCATGCCAATTAGATTAGTATAACTCAAGTTATTAATCAATCTTTGTTCCAATATGTTGTGAAGGTTGATTATAGCCGACCCTTATGAAGAGATATGTACCAATCCCTCTAAATTGCTCCAAATGATTTGTGACCCCTATGGGGTGTTCCATAAGTTGTAATTAGCTTGTGCTCCAAGTTTCACGTCAATTAGATTAGTAGAACTCAAGTTGTCGCTTGACTTTGAGTCAACATGACTTGGATGCTGCCTTCTGCCGATCCCTCTCAAAGGTGGTATACCGATCCCTCTAACTTTGTCCATTTGATATGCGATCCCCAAGATAGGTTCCTTAGGGTCCATATACCTTGCTCTCCAAATTTCATATTCTTTGGACTTGTAGATCTCAAGATACTGATTGTTTTCTGCAAGAATGCTCATATATTTTGATGTATGTCGATCCCTCTTTCATGAAGTATGCTGATCCCTCTCAATGAGTCAATCCATGTCGATCCCTTCCATCTATTAAGCCATATTCCATACATTGACCATCCTACATTGTATATCCATCAAGTCCATTCAATACTGACTTTATATGATCATTTGTACATGATGTCTGGGTCCCACAATCATCACTCTGGACTCATTGGCCTCGATAATTGCAAAGTTTGTTGGGTTAAATCCACCTGTATACTGCCTTGGCAATAGGTGGGTTAATAGTTTCCATATATAATACATTAAAAATGGAGCTCAAACGAAGAAGGTATGAGCGTTTGGTATTTTTGAATTTAAATTAATTTAGTTTAAATTCAAATTCAAATAAGAATTTATATTTAGGGCTTAAATATCAAAATTAGCTTGGGGGCTAAGTAAATGTTTTAGTTAATGTTTAACGTTGAGAATGAATAGGGTAAGAAATTAATTGAAATCAAAACACAACGGAAACGAATTATTATTGCCCAAAATAAGGTGCAGCGGTTGATCTACATAGGTCAACAGGTCGACCATAGTGGTCGATCGGTCGAGCTTAGGTGATCAACCGTCTCCTGATGGTGGCGGTTAGTGTTCGTTTTTTAACGCTCCAGATTTTTCCATTTCTCTTCTAATTTGATCCTACGGTTCAGGTGCATTTCAATTCCTATAAGTAGAATTCTGTCTTCTCCACATTATTCATATTATTTTGGGGAATACAACGAAATCCTGCCCTTGTTATGTCTCCAAATTAGATTTAGAAACTCCATAGAGAATTCATGTAAGAGTTCGATCCCTTTTCTAACTATTGCTTCTTTTTCCTCCAATCTATTCTTCTTTTGTTCTATCTTCAGTTGTTCTAAATCTAATAAAAATATATACATCTTCCCTATCATGTATATATCAAAAGAGAGAAGTTTTGGAGGAGATTGAATAGCATGCAAATCCAAGAAAAGCGAAGCTAAGGCCGTTCAATGATTAGAAGCCTTCATATTCCTTTTTCTGTAATTTTTTGGTGTATCTCTATGGATTTGAATATGCCTTAGGGATTTTGGGATTGCGATAAAATCCTCCAAAATTCCTTTTTATTTCAAAATGTCAATTATATTATGATATTCTTAATTATTTACATTAATTTGATGGAATTTATTTTGTTTATGCAATTTTTGATAATTTCATAATCTATTCCACTTCTCTTTCTTCTTTGGTTCAATTTGTGATTCTCCAATAAAATAAGGGGTTTAGATTATAGATTTTATTCGTAAGTTACACCACTTATTCCACATAAATTTCCTTCTTATCTATTTCTTTGTAAAAGGGGAGTTGAATAGAATATGGAGTTTAGATTGCAATTCCTATTTTTAGGATATTCCATTGAATTGGTGTAATAAACTGAGTTTCTATTTTATTTACAAGTCTGTTATTGCAGTTTCGATTATGAATATTTGTTCCCAGTTTTGGATATTAGAATCCCTTATTTTGGTATGCTGAAATCTTGGGAATTTGAAGAAAAAGGACTTGTAACAGTATTTGGTTAGGGAATTGACATTTAATGCTAGTTTAGGGCATAAAATCTGTGCGTTTAGAATTTATTAGGTGCAAATATTTATTTATCTCTATTAGTGTAATTAACGTATATTTATTGCATATATGGTGTAGTTAATTAGGTATTTATTTTCATTTATTCCCCCAATAGGAATGCAACTGATTGTTATGTGAAAATAAGAGGAAACTCTTATATAGCCTAATTATTATTCTAAGGCATAATAAGGAAGATTCCTTATAAGGCCTTATTTATGAAATGGTGAGATAAGTATTATTATTATATATGGAGTGTATTTAATTTATGGCTAAGTCATAAGGATTTGAGACCAATAAAGTTACATGATGGAAGTCTGCCCTTCACTTTGAGGCTACCAATAGTTATGTACACTTCCTATTGATGTGAGATATCCTTATGATAAATATTTATAATGACATGAAATTAGTCCCAAATTCTGTAGGGGAAATCTTCTTAGCTAATATGGCTATCAGTTCCTATGAATAGTTGGACTAATGTGAGATGTCATTATGAGTACGGGCCATAGTATGAGGGGCCTGCTTCGGGGTCTTAAGGTATTAAGTGGTTGTTTGAGAGCTCGCCTCTTTTTCCCAATTGAAATATTCAATGACCTAGGGGACACGTTAGGTGGTACCTCTATAGGGGTCCGCTTCTAGATGAGGTACTAAGTGACTAATTGTGGGTTCGCCTTTCCAAATAAAGAAGTATTAAGTGACTTGAGATTCCATATGATGCCAGCTAGATAGTATCATTAAGGAGCATGCCTTGGGAATATGTATTAAATAATGGGGTCTGCCTTTATTAAGGTATTAAATGACCGGAGTCTGCCTATTCTCCAATAAATGGTATTAAGTGGCTTGTGTACCATCTCTTGTATCGCTAGTTAATTATAACGTGGAAGGGTTATGGTATTTTGGAGACCTACTTCTTTCATTAAAAAGAAGAATTAAATGATTTTAATGGTTTTATGTTCGTAGACATATTCTTAATTTGAAATATACTGCCCAAGTACTGAAAAGCTAAGACATGATGTTTTTATTCACCAAACACTTGTTGTTCTAACTCCCTCCTTATTATAATATAGGTTAAAGGACGTTGATGGGAAAAATGACGCTTAGAGACGAAGGTGGTTTGCTTATGGCAGTATTTTTCATTTTTACTTGCTTTTATGTGTACCCATGTATCTAAACTATTGTTGCAACGGATTTATGATACGATTTGATAGTACTTTGTATTTTAACATATTTATGATTTTGAAATAAATAGGTATACTTTGCTATTATATATTGTTTCATCCGCTGCGAGTTCTGAAAGTTTATTCATGGCTAGATATTAATATTTTCTTAGTTCTGCAAACAGCTTACCTTAGAATGGATTAAAGTTTCGATGGGTCTTTTTTAGGTCGAAATTTAGGCATGTTTCGGGGTGGGTTGTTACATTTGGTATCAGAGCCTAGGTTGCCCGATCAACGGGGGAAAACTATATGTATAAGAGACGTACTTGTTATTTTGAAAAGGTTTTTCAAAAATAATTTCAAAATTCTTACTTCGTGTGTGTGTGTGTATCTATACCCTATTTTTGAACATACGCATATACACTAGGCAACTCTTTTTTTAGCATATAAATACTATCTTAGGAAATCATCACTAAAGATTCAACCTACAGATAGTTGATATGGCTGATAATCAATCTTCTTATGGACAAGGGAAGCCTATCCATGAAAGACCACCTATTTGTGGAATGTCTGAATGGTTTAGACAATACCTTAGGACTGTGGAGCAGATTCCTATTCCTCCAGCTGCACCATTGGCACCTACTTCCCTGCCCGCTGATGCAGCACCCTGTCCTATCAACTTTTCTAAGTTGTGTAAGGACTTTATCAATATAGGTGGAAAAACATACTCTAGAACTGAAGGATATTCGGAAGCTAAAGCTTGGGTTAGTAACTGTGAGAATATATTTAGAGAGCTTGGTTAGGATGATTAGCTAAGAAGGAGAATAACAGCTTTGCACCTCAAGGAGGAAGCTTTGGATTGTTGGAACTTTGTGACTGGTGAACATCTTGGAAGGATATTTTCTTGGGATGAATTCAAGGATAATTTGAGATGAGATTCATGACCCGAGCAGAGGTTAGCTTACAAATGGAAAGGTTCCTTCAGTTGAGACAAGGAGGTTTTACTCTCAAGGAGAACATATCTAAGTTTACTGAATTGGTTAAATTTGGGATGAGCCTAATAGACATATCTATAAAAAAGGCCATGAGCTCGTGAAGGGCCTAAATTCCCTATTAAGAGAAATGTTGTTGACCCAAGTGCCTATGAGGGCCATGTATGTGACGTTGATGGAAACGGCAACGCTGCATGTGGCCAATATGGAAGACAAGGAAGTAGAAAAGAAGACTGTACCGACCCAAAAGCAAGGAGGGTCCTAGAAGGGAAGCTTTTGGGCCTATAATAAGTCGAAGGGGAAGTTTAAGAAAGATGACAAGGTGTGTCAGAGATGCCATAAGAAGGGTCATGAAATCAAAGATTACAGGGTGAGTCTGATGAAGGAAACCTTTAAAGGGAAGTGCTTTAATTGCCATGAAGAAGGGTACTACAAGAATCAGTGTCCCAAGATGGATAAGGAAGGATCAAGCGGACAAGCCTTTACTATTGAAGTTGTACCTATTTCTAGTTAACCAACAAGAAACCAAGGGAAAGCAGCTCTAGAAGGTATAACTTTTATTTTTTGGGTTACTATTCGTACCCTATTTGATTCAGAGGCGTCACATTTCTTCATAGCTAGGAATGTGGTAAATTTCTCAAACCTTCAAACCTAGATAGTCAACAGCCCAATAGAGGTTTACTCGATTAAATCTTTCTCTTATTTGCAAAGACCTCGTGTTTGACATATGCGACGTTGATTTCATATGCAATGCATACATTCTAAATTTTGAGGGGTATGGACTTATCTTGGGTATGGATTGGTTGTCATATTATGGAGCCATTCTTGATTGTGATAAGAGGGTTGTACGACTAAGGAGTTGTGGAGGTCATGACCTAGAAGTTCTTTGTAGACCTAAAGATTTAGTTGAGTTAAGCCATTTATTCTCACCAAGTCAATCTATTATTGGAGAATCATCATCTTTACCCATAGTTTGGGAATTTCTTAATGTCTTCGAGGAGGTCTTGGGTTTCCCACCCCATAGGGAGATTGAGTTCTGAATCGATTTAGAGAAGGACGTAAGGCCCATCGCCCTACCTTTGAGGCATATGGCCCTAAAGAAAGAAGGGAATTGGATAAACAAATCTCAGAGCTATTTAAGAAAATATTCATCCGTAGAAGTACTTCTTAATGGGGAGCCCCTGTTGTTTTTACCACTAAGTAGATGGATCTTTGAGACTTTGCGTCATTATAGGGAATTGAACATGTTAACAAGGAAGAATAGGTACCCTTTACCTAGGATTGATGACTTGTTTGACTAACTTGTAAGAGCTAGGGTCTTTTCTCAATTAGACCTAGCAACGGGATTCCATCAGTTAAGGATAGAAGAGGAGAGCAAGTCAAGACCGCATTTCACACTCCAGATGGGCTCTATAAGTGGGAAGTAATGCCTTTTTGATTGACAAATGCCCCAACATTCTTTGCAGATCTGATGAGTAGAGTGTTTAAAGGGCAATTCAATAAATTTGTCGTGGTGTTTGTTGTTGATATCTTAGTTTTCTCCAAAGGTAAGAAGGAGCATGAGGACCACCTTAGGAAGGTATTAGAGACATTGAGGAGGAACCAACTCAAGGCTAAATTTTCTAAATGTCACTTTTGGAAGAATAAAGTAGATTTCTTAGGCATATTGTTTCGAAGCAAGGACTGGCTATAGACCCTGCCAAAGTGGAAGCTGTCCAAGGATGGAAGATCCCTACTAATGCATTTGAGGTTAGAAGTTTTCTAGGTTTGTCAAGCTACTATTGAAAGTTAAACAAGAACTTTGCAAGAATAGCAGCCCCTTAAACCAACTGACTACGAAGAACCTTGTTTTTGCTTGGGATGGAAGATGCACTAGGGCATTTGAAAAGCTTAAGGAGTCATTGACTAGTGCACCTATCCTCACCATTAACGATGGAACTAAACCATTCACGGTTTTACAAATGCTTGTGGCATAGGATTAGGGGTGGTTTTAATGCAAGAAGGAAAAGTAGTTGCTTATGCTAGTAGGCAGCTAAAAGATCATGAGAAGAGGTATCCAATGCATGATTTGGAATAGACAGCTATTGTCTTTGCCTTAAAGATGTGGAGACACTAACTATTGGGAGAAAAGTTTGAGTTATTCACTGATCATAAATCACTCAAATACCTATTTTCCCAAAAATATTTGAATCTTAGACAGCAGAGATGGATGGAGTATATAGCATCGTTTGACTTTAATATTCAGTATACCCTTATAAAAGGGAATGTAGTCGCTGATGCACTTGTTGAATCACTAGTTTTGATTCATGACAAGACGGTTCAGAAGCTAAAGATGAATATACACTCATACATGACAAAAGGAAGACATCGGAGGATCAAGACTACAACTCTATGCTAAAAGTAATTATTATATGTGTTGAGTCTTAGACATATGTTAAGATCAATCCTCAAGTTTTCTAGTTTTCTATTTAAAAATAAAAAATAAAGTTCACTGTGTAATATATGCACAGCCAGTTGACTGGCTGTGCATGCCCAGTCGATTGGCTGTGCAAAAGTGTACTCTTTTTCTAAACGTTCAAATATTTTAGAATTTTTCAAAATTCAATCGACTGACCGAAATCGACCAGTCGACTGACTGAGCTTCAACTATCAAAATTCTGAATGGACATCTTCTTCCATGAAGAGTTGAACTTCATGAAAAGATGCCTCTCTTGGCTGAAACTCTTCACTAAGAGTTGCATCTCTCTGAAAACTATATATAGGAGTTCTCACATACTTCACAATCACCAATTCTGATTCTAATTCTTTCTATTCTCTCTTGTGATTATTCTAGTGCATTCATACTCTTCATTGCTTTGAATCTTTGAATTATATTTCATATACTTTGATTCTTAGAAATATTCTTCCTTTCAAATCTTCACATACTCTTTATATACTTGAGGAATTGATTATAGGAAGTTTGTAATCTTAAAGACAAATTAGTGTTATCAAGAACACATTGAGTCAAATACTTTTATATTCTGTTAAGTCCTGTTCTACTACTCAGGCAAGGGAAAGTCCTCTTCGGCTACTGAGGCTAAAATCATGTTGTGCTGCTCAGGTGTTTGTTCTGCTACTCAGACCTATTCCTCCAGGTTAAGTGAGGATATTGTTAGTTAAAGCCAGAAGTTAGTCTAGGACTTGACGTAGAACGGGAGTTCGAACCAGTATAAAAATTCCTGGCGTGCTTATTCGTATTTACTTTACTGCTATTAACTGCTTCTGCACTTAGTTTAATATATATTCCATATCTGTCGATCCACACGTACTTTCATTTGGTATCAGAGCAAGGTCATCCAATAACCATAACAAAGTTATTTGATATCTTGTTAATATCGAAAACAACACTAACACTAGTTTCAATGAAGGTCAATCCACTGCACGACCACCACTTTTTAATGGTTTAAATTACAGTTATTGGTCCACTAGAATGAGAATATTTATGCAGTCATACAGTTATGATATCTGGAATATCACTCAAACTGAAGATCATATACCAAATACTGAATATGCACAATGGTCACACACACAGAAACAAGATGCTACAAATAATTCAAAAGCTATGAATATGTTAATTTGTGCTTTAGACAAAAATGAGTTTAATAGAGTTAGCATGTGCACTACTGCCTATGAAATCTGGCGGACACTAAAAATAAATCATGAAGGTACAAACAAAGTTAAGCAAAGTAATATTTCAATGCTTAAAAATCAGTTTCAAAACTTTAGAATGAAACAAGATGAGTCTATAAATGATATGTACTCTAGATTCCAAGACATATATCACTCATTGTTAGCACTAGGAGAAAAGTATACAGATTTTGATATTGTGTCAAAACTCCTCAACTCACTCACGGATGAATGGGAGAGAAAAGTTTAGCTATCGAAGAAGCTAATGATATCTCTACTATAAAACCAGAGGAGTTGATAGGAAATCTAATGTCTTATGAAGTTAATTTACAGGCTAAAAGAGTACAGGCACAAGACAAAAAGAACATAGCTGTTCGGGCTGAAGAAGAAGAGAACCAAGTTTCAGATGATGAGAATTTAGCATTCATTGCCAAGAATTTCAAGAAGTTCTTAAAGTATCGAAAGAACAACAGATTCAATGATAAAAAGAACTTCTCAAGCAAACCATCTACATCAGCCTTAGAATGTTATAACTGTCACAAGAATGGACATATCCAGAAAAATTGTCTAGAACTAAAGAAGAGTTATTCCAACAAGGGCAGAAAAGACAAGTACAAAAAGAAAGCATTCTCTGTCACATGGGACGACTCAGATTCCTCATCATCAGATAGTGACAGTGATAATGAAAATGAACAAGCAAATGTATGTTTCATGGCCACAGAAAATGAGGTTAGTGATCTTACTTTTGATGATCTAATAGAAATTAATTCAGAACTTTTGAACACACTAAAAAGTTTCAAAAGAAAATATAAAGAAGCTCGCGAAAATCAGAACAAAGCAGAATTCGAAAGAGATATGCTTAAAGATGAGAATAAAATACTAGAGGAAGAACTTGAAAAACTTCAAGAATCAGTCTCTAATACTAATTCTCAACTTACTCTATTGAGTCAAGATATTGAAACTCAAAAAGAAAAGAATGATGTTCATGTCTCTGAAAATCACGAGTTAAAAACAAAAGTAAAATTACTTGAACTAGACAATACTGTGCTAAAAAGTAAGTTAGAGAATATTACTAAAAATGTTTCTAAATTTAATAAAGGAAGGGAAAATTTGTCTAAAATTATTGAAAATTCTCAATCAGTGTCAAGTAAAAAGGGGTTAGGTTATGTTAAGAAGTCAATAGCTCCATCTAGAATAGAAAATAAAAGGAGAATTGATTTTAAACCCACAATCACTAAAGAAAATTCAAAAAGGACAAATTTGAAAACTATAAAAATATAGATTCCTAAAACAAACAATAATTTGATTAGGAAGAAATATATAAACTCCTTTATTGAATCTGTACACAAAAATATAAATTATGTTTATAAAGGGAATACCGAACCCTCTTGGGTTTGGTTTCCTAAGATCTAACTCTTAGGACCCTATAAAAAGGTGGGTACCAATATTATTTTTATTTTGTAGGACCCATTTAAAAATAGAGGAAAATGGATATTAGACAGTGGTTGCTCAAAACATATGACAGGAGACAAAAATATGCTATCAAACAGTATCTACTCAGATGGAGGTTCTGTCACTTTTGGAGACAATTCCAAGGGATATATCATCGGCAAAGGCGATGTGAGCAACAACGGTACATCTAATTTACCTCTTATTTCAAATGTTTTGCTAGTCAAGAATTTAAAAACATAATCTCTTAAGTATTAGCCAACTGTGTGACAAAGGATTCAAAATTACCTTTTCTGAAAATAAGTGTAGCATTTCTGATCAAAATCAAAATTTACTCTTTGAAGGAAATAGAGACAAAAATATTTACATTTTGAATATGAAAATAAATCATAATTCAGATATGTGTCTACTAGCCAAAGAAAATGATCCTTGGTTATGGCACAAAAGATTTTGTCACATTAACTTCAAAACTTTAACTAAGCTTTCTAAAAATGAGTTAGTAAAAGGATTACTTAAAATGAACTTTAAAATAGATCATATTTGTGATGCATGTCAATTAGGAAAACTAACTAAGTCATCTTTTAAATCTAAAAAGATTATTTCAACAACACAACCACTTGAACTATTACGTATGGATTTATTTGGACCAACACAAGTGCAATCCATAAATCATAATAGATATGTGTTTGTAATTGTTGATGATTTTTCTAGATATACTTGGACTATTTTTATGAAAAACAAAAGTGATACTTTTGAAAATTTCAAAGTCTTTTCCAAAAGAATTCAAAATTTCAAAAACTTAAAAATAAAGAACATTAGTAGTGATCATGGAGGTGAATTCGAAAACGACGTTTTTGAACATTTTTGTAAAAAGAAAGGAATAAACCATAATTTTTCTTTTCCTCGTACTCCGCAACAAAATGGAGTAGTAGAACGGAAAAATAGAACTTTACAAGAATGTGCAAGAATCTTGTTAAATGGAAGCACATTACCCAAACATTTCTGGGCAGAAGCAGTTGCAACTGCCTGTTATGTACTAAATCGTGTTTCTATAAGACCTCTAACTAAAAACACTTCTTATGAACTTTTTAATGGTCAAAAACCAAATATTTCTTATTTTAAGGTTTTCGGTTCAAAATGTTTTATTTTAAACACAAAAGATCAGCTTGGCAAATTCGATCCAAAATCCGATGAAGGAATCTTTATAGGATATTCAGACCGAAGCAAAGCTTATCGAATTTTTAATAAAAGAACTAATATCATCGAAGAAACACTTCATGTATCTTTTGATGAAAATTTTAAACAAATATCAAGTTGTAGAGATGACGAAGAAGTTCCTGAAAATATCACAAATATAGAAGCTACCTTGTCTAAAAATAATGAAAACACTTTTCCTAATAATGAATTAAGATCTCCACCAAGGATATTAAAAGATCATCCAATTCAAAATGTCATAGGAGAAATTAATTCAAATGTTAGAACTAGAAATCAAATGGTCCACATAGCATTTCTTTCTAATATAGAACCTAAAATATTAAGGAAGCCTCAACTGATGACTATTGGATTATCGCTATGCAAGAAGAACTAAACCAATTCGAAAGAAATGACGTTTGGGATTTAGTTCCAAGGCCTAGTGACCAATCAGTTACTGGTACTAAATGGGTTTTCAAAAATAAGGTTGATGAACATGGTAATATAACTAGGAATAAAGCTAGATTATTTGCACAAGGATATAATCAGGAAGAAGGAATTGACTACGAAGAAACGTTTGCTCCAGTCGCTAGATTAGAAGCAATACGTATATTATTGGCCTATGCATGTTTTCATAACTTTAAAGTATATCAAATGGATGTTAAAAGTGCTTTTCTAAATGGCTTTATAAAAGAAAATGTTTATGTTGAACAACCTCCCTTATTCATTCACGAAAATTTTTCAGACCGTGTCTATAAACTTAAAAAGGCGTTATATGGATTAAAACAAGCACCTCGTGCTTGGTATGATCGTCTAAAAAGTTATTTAATAGACTCTGGTTTTGAAATTAGGAAGGTTGATCAAACAATTTTTATTAAGAAAAAGAAAGAAGATATTTTAATAATTCAAATTTATGTTGATGATATTATTTTTGGTTCAACTAATGAAAAGTTATGTCAGGAATTTTCTAAAATAATGACTAATGAATTTGAAATGTCTCACATGGGAGAATTAAATTATTTTCTTGGTTTACAAATTAAACAACTTAAAAATGGTATTTTTATAAATCAAGAAAAATATTGTAATAATCTAATTAAATGCTTTGGTATGGAAAATACTTCTGCCAAAGCTACTCATATGAGTACAACTATACATCTTGAAAAAGATGAAAACGGCAAAAGTGTAGACCAAAAATTATATCGAAGCATGATTGGATCATTACTTTACTTAACAGCAAGTAGACCTGACATAATGATGAGTGTTTGTTTGTGTGCACGATTTCAAGCAGATCCAAAAGAGTCACACATTAGAGCAGTGAAACGTATATTACGATATCTTAATAAAACCAAGGACTTTGGACTATTTTATTCGAAAGAATGTCCTTTCGAATTAGTTTCATATAGTGATGCTGATTTTGGAGGATGTCGGACGGATAGAAAAAGTACAAGCGGAACTTGTCACTTCATTGGACGATCTCTTGTATTTTTGTTTTGGTAAGAAACAAAATTGCGTCTCACTCTCAACTTGTGAAGCAGAATATATATCTGCAGCTTTGACATGTGCTCAAGTAATCTATATGCAGCAAACACTTCAAGATTTTGGTTTTAATTTATCTAAATCAACAATTTTTTGTGATAACTTAAGTACTATCAACCTATCTAAAAATCCAATTAATCATTCACGAATAAAACATATTGACATACGTTATCATTTTCTTCGTGATTGTATTGAAAAAGGTATAATAAATCTTGATTTCGTATCTTCTGAAAACCAGTTGGCCGATATTTTTACTAAACCTTTAAATGAAAACACTTTTGTAAAATTGAGACAAGAACTTGGAATCATCTCGTTTAAAAATTTATAAGTTTTTCAAAAATAAGTTAAGTTTATTTTCTGCATAAGCTGGGATTTGAACTCAAGACCTCCTGGTAAGTATGCATATGTCTCTGCCAGTAGACTATGTGATATTTCTTGTCTAAACTCATAGCTCACTTCAGCTTATTTCTGTTTTGTTTTTAAATGGTCCACATTACTTTTTTTTGTCCTCAAATTCTCTTATGGCTGAAATTCAATCGTTCTATATTTAATCTCAGTTATTCATTTTTTAGTTTAAGACTTCTATACTTATATTCATTCTAAATTTTTTTTCTTTTCCTACTTGATTAAAGAAAATATTACTTCTTCAAAAAACAATCAAACATGGTTTTCAACTTTCCATTGTTTATCTACACCATGGCCGAATCATCCTCAGACGAGTCTTCCTCTCATTACTCGTCTGGATATTCTTCAATTAATTTTGACACTCCAAGTTCAGGGTCTTCAGAACTTCCAACTCCGACTCCTGCTTATATCCCGATATGTCCACCACAAAGCCATCATACGGGATATACGCCAGAAAATAAACGCACGCGAAGAAACTTATTTCCATCTCCGACAACTAAAGAAAAGATAGATGACTTGCATCACTATCAGAGGGAAACACTTGAACTTCAGCGTGAAATGTATTATGAACAAAAGAGTCATGGTAGGAGACATAGTTTTCTTGAACGATGTGCTGCAAAAATATGTGGTTCATCCCCCATCAACACGAACGCACATATTCACTCACCTCAACGCCCTCATGTATCACCGAATCCATGGGAAAGTAGAGGACCAAATTCATGGAATCATGGAGGACCGAATTCATGGGAACGTGGAGGAACGAGCAACTCACCGTTTCAAAAAGAATGTTCACCTATAAAACTATTTGCTGAAAATACAAAAATTGAACCGGGAGAAGAATCGGAAGACTCACACTCTCATTTATAATTTTTGTATACACAAAAACTAAGTATGCTCATTGTCTTTATTTTAAAATGTATTTAAGTTCATAAAATAAACTTGTGTGTCTTCTTGAAAAATAGTTCAAAAAATGTTCTGTATTTATTTCTTCCAGTTAGTCGACTGAAATTCAGACTCAGTCGACTAATTACAGGGAAACCAAACTCTCGGGAAACCAGTCAGTTGACTGACCTAACATGATCAGTCGATTGGCTGTATAAAATTTGTGTTATTTTTAGTGCACCAGTCGACTGACTATTTTCGTCCAATCGACTGGCTGTAGGTAAATATTTCTGATTCCCTTTTTCAGTTACTTTTTACTCCTCTCTTACTTTACCATTCTCAGTTTTTTACCCAAATCATTTTCGTAAAAACACCCTAAATTCCAAATCCAATCAAATCTTCCACCAAATCCTTGTTCAAATGGCTCCTACAAAGCGACATAGGCAAAGCTCCTCCTCCGCCGGACCTACCGATAGTCAAATCGCACAATGGCTATATAACGATGTCGCGATAGCAAGATGGCATAAAATGGAAAATTCGCAAATCTTTGAAGGTTCATTTATGGTCTACAATGATTTTGCGGCTTACGGATTACAAGATCTTTTGCGTAGATCCGGATTGGAATCACTACTCGACATGAGTCTCAATTCTCACAAGATTAATCATCTCATGGTGAAGCTTTTCTATGCAAATTTAAATCTTCCTCATCAACGTCCATCAAATAGGGATGATTGTGTTTGGAGTTTAGTTTGTGGACATTAAGTTTTCTTCTCCTTAGACCGGATGGCGCACATACTTCAATCACCTAACCAAGGTATTCCTCTAGACAATATCGATTGTAATATTCAACAAAGAGATCGAGTTAGCCATATGTTCATGGGTGACAATATGACGAAGCAAAAATCCATTCTTCTTCGACCAAAAGCAAGAATTCTTCACAAAGCGTTCATGAGAAGTATCCTTCCGAGAACCAGGTCTTATAAACTTATCTACCCGGAAAATTTCAAAGCACTATATGCGGTATGGGGAGGAACTCAAGTCAATTGGCTACGGAGAATATTGGATGAATTTCTCACCTTCAACAATGGTAATATGAGAATCATTTACTTCGGAGAATATATAATGAGATTACTTTTAAATGTGGGTGCACCTCAACCGGAATATGAAACTTCTTCTGTTGGAGTTATCAACATTCGCACATTGAGCCTCATGAAACTACCGTCAGCTCCTCCAGCATTTATTCCATATGAAGAATGGCATCGCCAACAACAACGACGACAATCAGGCGGACCAATCATTCGAGAACAAATACCCCTACCCGAAGAAGAAGAAATTCGTCTTGCAACATCGGCTAGTACACGAGAGTCCATAGAGATCCTATCTAGAAATCAACAAATACTAGGAACTCGTTTGAAAAAAGTTGATAAAAAATTAGACAAGATCAAAGGGTTCTTCTCTATACTATGGGATGCGATTTCATGTTCTTCATCCACGACTACTTCTTCCGTAGCACATGGTAAGCGACCAGCACCGAGATTCACGTGGTCTACTTCCGAGGAGCACACCGGAAGCGATACTAGCGGACCAAGTGGTAGTGGACAAGACACATCAAGGCCTGGAAAGGAGCATACAGAGGAATATGACTGGGATCGTGATGAGTAAGCTTCTATCGCTTGTTGGTAATACTTGATGGAATTTGTTCTTTGTTCAAATAATTTCCTTTGCAAACTATTTTAGTAAACATTGTGAGACTTGTAGTAAGTAGTCTCATTATTGTTGTATGTTTTTATTCATCTCATAAACTATGATACTCTGTTTTATCTATGTGTACTGCTCTGTGTCTGTTTGTGTGCTATACACTAAAATTTATTTAATCTGTCTCCTTTTTGTCGATGACAAAGGGGGAGAAAAAGTAAGAGCACTAACATATTTGATGTAGGAAAAAGATGTCATATATTCAGGGGGAGATATTTTTCTATCTAAGATATATACAGGTTGTCATCAATCAAAAAGGGGGAGAATGTTAAATCACTAGTTTTGATTCATGACAAGACGGTTCATAAGCTAAAGATGAATATACACTCATACATGACAAAAAGAAGACAGCAGAGGATCAAGACTACAACTCTATGTTAAAAGTAATTATTATATGTGTTGAGTCTTAGACATGTGTTAAAAGCAATCCTCAAGTTTTCTAGTTTTCTATTTTTTTTTAAAATAAAGTTCACTGTGTAATATATGCACAGCCAGTCGAATGGCTGTGCATGCCCAGTCGACTGACTGTGCATATACACAAAAGTGTACTCTTTTACTAAACGTTCAAATATTTTAGAATTTTTCAAAATTCAGTCGACTGACCGAAATCGACCAGTCGACTGACTGGGCTTCAACTGTCAAAATTCTGAATGGACATCTTCTTCCATGAAGAGTTGAACTTCGTGAAAAGATGCCTCTCTTGGCTGAAACTCTTCACTAAGAGTTGCATCTCTTTGAAAACTATATATAGGAGTTCTCACATACTTCACAATCACCAATTCTGATTCTAATTCTTTCTATTCTCTCTTGTGATTATTCTAGTGCATTCATACTCTTCATTGCTTTGAATCTTTGAATTATATTTCATATACTTTGATTCTTAGCAATATTCTTCCTTTCAAATCTTCACATACTCTTTATATACTTGAGGAATTGATTATAGGAAGTTTGTAATCTTAAAGACAAATCAGTGTTATCAAGAACACATTGAGTCAACTACTTTTATATTCTGTTAAGTCTTGTTTTGCTGCTCAGGCAAGGGAAAGTCCTCTTCGGCTCCTGAGGCAAAATTCCCGTTTTGCTGCTCAGGTGTCTGTTCTGCTGCTAAGACCTATTCCTCCGGGTTAAGTGAGGGCATTGTTAGTTAAATCCAGAAGTTAGTCTGGGACTAGACGTAGAACGGGAGTTCGAACCAGTATAAAAATTCCTAGTGTGCTTATTCTTATTTACTTTACTGCTATTAACTGCTTTCGCACTTAGTTTAATATATATTCCATATCTGTCGATCCACACGTCCTTTCAGCACTTAGTTGGAGGCGGCTAACCTAGGTGATGTATATGAATGGACGAAGTTGAAGTTTTCTCAAATTTTAGCTTCCAACCGTCAATGGAACCCATCTAAAGCTTTTTAGCAGTTATGGAGATTAGACCAGCCTTGATGGATCATACAGGGCATGAGCAAGTAAAGGATAAGAAGTTAGTAGAGATTTTGAAGAAATTGAGGAAAGGAGAGAATTTTCCCCATGCTAGGAGGTATTCAAATGATGAGAAGGGATGCTTGAGAAGAGATGGATGCCTTTGTATTCAAATAGTTAATGATTTGTTGAGAGAAGTGCTTATAGAATGTCACCATTCTACGATGACCATCCATCTTGGAGGAAACAAGATGTATAAAGACATGAAGAGGATCTTCTTTTGAAATGGAATGAAGAAGAGCGTAGCTTAGTTTGTTGCTAAGTGTTTGACGTGTTAGGTACTAAAAGCTGAGCAAGAGAAGCCTGGTGGATTATTATTACTTTTGGAAATTCCGACTTGGAAATGGGAACATATTTCAATGGATTTTATGGAAGGATTACCTAGAAATCAGAAGGGTTGTTTAGGATATTGTGGATAGACTCACCAAGAGTGCACATTTCGTTCCAATTAGGAGAAATAGGACTGCCACCTCTCTCATATAGATTTATATCAAGGAGGTGGTTCGTTTGCATGGAATTCCTATGAGCATAGTCAATGATAGGGACCCCTTGTTCACTAGTGAGTTTTGGAGGAGCTTACGGACAGCTTTGGGAACTTCTTTGGGTCTTAGCATTACGTATCATCCATATACTAACGGACAAACAGAGAGGGTGAATAGGATTTTGGAGGACTTGTTGAGAGCTTGTGTCTTGGACTTTGGAGGATATTGGGAACAGTATCTACCTTTGGGTGAGATTGCATATAATAATAGTTATCAAGCAACGATTGGTATGGCCCCTTTTGAAGCACTTTATGGGTGGTGGGCGGCGATGCAAATCACCTAGTTGTTGGTGGGAAACCATCTACAAAGTATTACTGGACCCGATTTGATCTGTGATACCATGGAAAAAGTAGAGTTGATCAGGCAAAGGATGAAGGCAGCACAAGACCGTCAGAAATCTTATGCGGATGAAAGAAGGAAAGAGCTTGAGTTTGAGGTTGGAGATATGGTGTTTGTTAAAATCTCCCCTCTTAGGAAGGTTGTTAGATTTGGCAAGCCTGAAATATTGGCGTCTAGGTTTGTCGGGACAGAATTTTGGAGAGGATAGGAAAATTAGCATACCATGTGGAGCTTCCTGACAAGTTGGCAGGAGTCCACATTGTTTTCCACGTTTCACACCTTAGGAAATGCCTTCATGACACCGCTATTAGTGTAGAACCTGATTAGTTGGGAGATTTTGAGATGGAGCCGATAGTGCCCTGTGCCACCACATGCATTGTGAAGCACGGAACTATAAGACTTTGTAAGAAAATAATTAGATTGGTCCAAGTACAATGGGGAGACAACCCGGTGGAAACCACATGGGAGACCGAGGAGAAGATGAAGAACACTCACCAAGAGCTTTCCACTGATAATTTTTTCTCCAAATTTTAGGATTTTGGTTGCATCGTGGTTGCTAGATTGGATGGTAGGAGATGTTTGTTACACATTTCACAATCACTTTGCACTCATGTAGAAATTTTATGCATGTTTAGGGTGTTTGCACACATACTTGCATAACACGATTACACCTTCACGCTAGGATTGAACTCATGTTAGCATGTCTATAGTACATAATCACATTGCACTATTGGTTGAGTATATGATTGTGTAGATAACTTGGTTGTATAACAAGGATGTTATTGTGTGTTACACTATTCGCACCTTGAAAGTTTCGGGACGAAATCCTTTTTAAGGGGGGAGAATGTAACACCTCGTAAAATGAACCATAAATAATGAAAAAAATTTAAATAAATATAATAAGGTAGAATATGAAAATTTTATAAAAGTTGGAATTTGACCATCGAAGTTATTCCATTGCGTTAATGGTAAAATTCTGATTTGTTTTCATACATAATATGCTGAAAACGGAGCTCAAACGAAGAAGATATGAGTGTTTGAATTTTTCATATTTAAATTAATTTAGTTTGAATTCAAAGTCAAATAAGAATTTAAATTTTGGTTAAATTTCAAAATTAGCTTGGGAGCTAAGTAAACATTTTAATTAACATTTAACGTTAAGAATAAATAGGATAATAAATTAATTAAAATCAAAACTGAATGGGAACGAATCATCATTGCCCAAAATAAGGTGGAGCGGTTGATCTACATGTGTCAACCAATTGACCGTAACGATCGATTGGCCGAGTTTAGGTGGTCGACTGTCTCCTAATAGTGGCGGCTAGGATTTGCATTGTTTAACGCTCTAGATTTTTCCATTTCTCTTCCAATTTGATCCTACAGTTATGTTGCATTTCAACCGCTATAAATAGAACCCTACCCTCTCCACGTTTTATTCATTTTATTTTGGGGAATGCAATGAGACTCTATCATTGTTATCTGTCCAAATTAGATTCAGAAACTTCGTAGAGAATTCAGGTAAGGATTCATTCCCTTTTCTAATTATTTCTTCTTCTTCCTCCAATCTATTCTTCTTTTGTTCTTTCTCCAATTGTTCTGAATCTAATAAAAATATATACATCTTCCCTACCATGTATATATCAAAAGAGAAAGATTCTAGAGGAGATTGAAAGGCGTGCAAATCCAAGGAAAGTGAAGCTAAGGCTATTCAATGAGTGGAACCATGGTATTTCTTTTTCTGTAACCGTTTGGTGTATCTTTATGGATTTGAATATGCCTTAGGGATTTTGGGATTGTGAAAATATGATAGATAAAATTCTCCAAAATTCCTTTTTATTTAGAAATGTCAATCCTATGTTGAGATTTTCAATTATTCACATTAATTTGATGGAATTTGTTTTGTTTATGCAATTTTTGATAATTTCATGGTCTATTCCACTTCTCCTTCTTCTTTGGTTCAATTTGTGATTCTTCAATGAAATAAGGGGTTTAGATTATGGATTTTATTCATAGTTTACACCACTTATTCCATATAAATTTCCTTTTTATCTATTTTTTTGTTAACGAGGAGTTGAATAGAATATGGAGTTTAGACTGCAATTCCTATTGTTTATGATATTCCATTGAATTCCATATGTGCCCTAAAACCCGACTCTCTCTTCTACCTTACGCCCCGCCTTGGCCATAATAGCCTCTAGCACCCATGTCGTTCAGCTAAGCCATGGCCCAAGGCCCAAAAGCCCAAACTTCACTACTACCTTCATGCTCCTACTACCTTCCTCCACCATACATGCATCTCTACATCATTTCTCACGCAAGCTCTAACCCACAAAGCCAAGCCACACACATCTCCTCCTTTCTATTTTTATTTTCTTCCTTTGTTCACGCATCCTCCTTATCTTGCTTCGGTCGAACTCCACCAAACCCCCACGAACTCCAAATCGTCATTACATCTGCAACCCTCAACGATAGCGCCACACTTCACCAGTAGTCCAACCTTCTTCATGTTGCCTCACCTGACAAGCTCCAATAGCTCCATGTCAGTTCCGAGATCTATCTGCAGTTATGTCATTGGTTTCAGGTCCATTGCCACTGCTCTGCTCCGATGAACTTCAAGCGAATGACGCAGTGATGAAGTTTCAGTCTCCCTCTACAATAATCGAGTTGGATGTGATGGCTTTGAGTGTACGAGGTTGTGTGGATTTATTTTTAAATAGAATGGAGTTGTAAATGTTGAGTGAAGGAAGAAGAATATTGGAAGCAACGTATATTGTTTTGTAGAGAAGAAACATGCATGCATATATTTTTGTTTACATTTTCTCGTGCTGCTGTGTTTTCTTTTTGGCAGAGAAGAAAGAAAAAAAAGTCCCATGTATTGATGTCTCCTTTAATATATAATCAAAGATTTCTTCTAAGCTAATAAAATTTAAGGACAAACATTAAATGCTAAGCATGCAAAGGACAAGCAAAAAGATATGCGAAAAGATATGAAAAAAGTGATTGTGTGGGTAACGTGTATATAAGTTTTGTTTTGAAAAAGTTAGCTTTGCGGTACACTGCCACATAATATCACATTCGCGTATGAGCCATGAATGACGGAAATAAAAATACGATCATGCACAACAATGCGATACGATCTCAAAACAAAAATAAAATTCACTGGTTATCTATTCTATAAAGTTACAAAAATACCGACATTTGCCATAAAATACATTAAACAAAAATTTTATCATTTCTCAAATTAAAAATTCTAGAAAAATTCTATAAATTAAATTAAAAATACGTCACTAAAAATCAAGTCATTTTATCAAAAATTGGTTTTCTTACTATTTATTACATTTGGATCAAATCCGGATATTTAAATAAATTAAATATTCAAATTTGATGCGTTAAAAAAATTGGGTCATTACAGTATGTATGTATATGTATATATCTATAATTTATAGATGTACACATATACTTCAGTCAAAAACTTGGACAACAAAGACATGTGTTTTCTTCTCTAGATTCATTATACATGTTTCATTTATACACTCCTTATATATTGCACTTATACTTCACGCAAACGAATGTATTTGATACATTCGCTATAATACATGCAAATCTAAATCCAGTGCGTCTAGATCTTTAGGGAGGAGCGCTTGTTTTAGGATGGGTTTTAGCTTGAGTAGTCCTAGATTGGTTAGGAGGAGTGCTCGTCTCAATAAAGCGGACACTAGAGCATCCTCTAGCTCTAACTTAGGTATGGAACATTTTATAGGTAGTACTTATAGTTCATGTGCTTTGAATAATTTGTCTGTGAGTGATATGCATTTCTTAGCTAAGAATTAGGGTCTTATTTTTTATGATAGTCAGTTAGATATTGATTATATTAAAAGTGAGGAATTAGAATGGGTTAGAATGCTTGGATTATGAAAATTATTAGTTAGAATATTAGAGGTTTGCATGACTTAGGGTAATGTAGAAAAATTAAATCTATTTTTACAAATAAAAATATTGATATAGTTTTACTACAAGAAACTAAAATAGAGCATCCTGATTATTGTATTTTTAGATGTCTAAGGGGTCATTACTTTGATCATTGAGCTTATTTTCCAGCCAAGGTTAGTGCAGGAGGTCTTATGTTAGGTTGGAAAGATAACCGTGTTAGACTTTTATAATCTATTATTAAAGATCACTCGATGCATTATATTTTCTAACTTTAATAATGATTATATTCTTTATATTACAAATGTATATGGACCAAATTCAAAAATAGATCATAGGGCTCTGTGTTGAGTGTTTAAATTTTAGAACACTCGCTCCTGGACCTTGGATTATGGGGGAGATTTTAAAGTTACTAGATTTATGGGAGAAATATCTCCTAAGGAAGGGGATTTAGGGTGATGGAAGAATTTGACCAATGTATTCTTAACTGTAATCTAATAGAGATAAAACTAAGCAATAGACATTTTACTTGGTCAAATACTAGAGATTTCCATTGATGGCATTATTAGACAGGTTTTTTTATTAGTGATGAATCTAAGGATAAATTTCCTACTTGTAAGGTTATAGGGATTTCAAATATTTATTGGGACCATTGTCCTATAATTCTTTCTTGTACTAACACTAATTTTGGAAACAAAATTTTTAGATTTGAAAAAATATGGTTGTTAGAAAATAATTTTAAGAATTTAGTTGAAAATAAATGGCTTTCTATGAATTATTACAATTACAGATTTTCAGGTAAGATGGCAAAAGTTTTGGTTAGAAAACTTAGAGACTTAGGATAATTTCTCAAAAATAGAGCAAAGATGTTTTTGGTAACATTAGAATTAAAAAGAAAAGGCTCATTAATGAAATCTTAAAGTTAAATAAAATTGAAGAAATAAGAAATTTAATTTTTTCAAAAAAATGTGTTTTATAATTTAAAAGAAGAATTAAATAAAATCATTTTCAAGAAGAAATAATGTGAAAACGAAGATCTAGAGTTCAATGGATGCATGAGGGTGATATGAATATGAACTTATTTCATCAAGTAGCTAATGGTAGAAAGCATAATAATACAATTAATTCCATTTTAATTAAAAATATTGAGATGTTTGATCAAACAGAACTTAATAATGAGTTTACTAATTATTATAGAGATAATTTTGGAACTACAAATAAACATAGAGTTAGAACTAATTGGGATAAGCTTTACAATGAGGATACTAAGGCTGATTTAGTAGGGTTAGATGATCCATTCATAGGGGATGAAATAGTGAAGGCTATAAAGGACATGCCTAATGATAAAGCTCCGGGTCCGGATGGATTTCTTATTTTATTTTATGAAATGTTAAATGAAGATATAATAAAAATGTTAAATGAATTTCATGATGGTTCTTTACAATTAGGTAGATTTAATTTCGCAAATGTAATCCTATTGCATAAGAAATTAGGTGCTAATCAATTAATAGATTTTAGACCTATTTCACTACTAAATTGTTCTTTTAAAATCATTTATAAGATTTTAGCTAGTAGGTTAAATACTAAAATGAATGCGTTAATAGATGACACTCAAACGGCTTTCATTAAACGTAGGAATATCACGGATGGAGTAGCAGTAGTTTAAGAAAATATTAACAACTGTTGCAAATATAATGTCACTTATGCACTTGAAAAACATGATTTTGCTAAAGCTTTTGATTTAATTGATTAGGTTTTTCTCAAAGATGTATTACTAGCAAGGGGTTTTAGTGTTAGGTGGGTAGGATGGATTATGTATGTTGGCGTCAAAAATGGCCACCAACACCCAATTGTGTAAAAGTACTAATATCCAATCCAATCACAGAAATATGAAGAAAAAAAATGAAGAACAAAATTAAAACAATTAGAAAGCAAGTAAAAAAGAGACAAGATTTATAGTGGTTCGGCTAACTCAGCCTATGTCCACTCCCAAATAATCCTTTTTATTATACTGAAGTTTGTTTACAATTACAATTTGAAATCCAAGAATAAAATTGGCAGAGTGTAGCCTAGGTTGAAGATAAAGAGAAGCAGAAAGAAGCTCCCTTTTCTGAGGGCATGTCTACTGTATTTATAAAGGAAGACGTGCACGGATCAGGCTGAAATTTTGACAGAAGGTTCGGGAGACCAAGACGAGGCCACCCAAAAATTTCTAGCCCCATTGGGGCCCACAATAGGGACCGTTACCGATCTCTATTAGTGCATCCAAATGGGTTGCAATCCCTATGAGGGGTGCCGCTTGATGTTAGCTACTTGCTGCTCAAATTTCACGCAATTCCGACGTACGGTTTGTGAGATATTGCATTTTTCGTGAAGTAGTGTTGCTTAAATTCTGATTTCGGTCGATCCCTCTAGAGGGATATGTATTGATCCTTCCAATCTCTTCCAAATTCCATGCGATCCCTAGTGGAGATTTTCTATGTTGATTATGCTTAGCCTCCAAGTTTCACACCAATTGGATTAGTAGAACTCGAGTTATTGATCAATCTTTGTTGCAATATGTTGTCAAGGCTGATTATAGCCGATCCCTATGGAGGGATAGGTACCGATCCCTCCAACTTGCTCCAAATGATATGTGATCCCTAGGGGAGCTTCTCCATGCTGTAACTAGCTTGTCCTCCAAGTTTCATGTCAATTGGATATGTAGATGTAGAGATATTGATTGATCTTTGCTATAAAGTTGGGTTTAGCCCATCCCTAAGATGGAAGAGGGTCGATCCCTATTGACGGATAGGTGTCGATCCATTCAAATCTCTCCAAATGCCATGCAATACCTAGGGTAGACTCCCTAGGGTCCCATCTTCCTATTTCTAAAGTTGTGCTTCAATCTACCTTGTGGTTGTTGAGTTATGGAGTGATCATCGTTGAGTTATGTTGTTTAGCTGAATATGATCCGATCCCTCTTCTTTTTCCCGTACCTCGGGCGTACGGACTCCAATCGTCTTGAAATTTTAAATATAGACTCATAAGGCCTTCCTTATCACTTCATACCAATTTCACCTCGATTGGGACAAAAATTTGGGATGCGACCTGAATCCCCCCGATCATCGTCCATTGTATTGTTTATAGCCGATTTCCGAGCCTGGTAACCGTTTCATCGGGCTACCCACCTTGATGACCATGAAGTCCGTTGGGTTAAACATGCCTATGTACTACCTTGCTAAAAGGCGGGTTAACGCTTTTCCTTCTAAAATATGCCTTGCGATAGAAAGGTGTGTTTTGAATAGCCATAAATCCAAAATCCATAACCCATTGATAGCCGTATTTTCCAATCCAGAATCCAATCCAAATTCACGGCCTCTTCGGATCATTTTATCCAAATCTGCATCCATCCAAAGTCAAATCCATTAATGTTCGAAACTAATATCCAAATCCATGACCTCTTCGGATTGTTATCCCAATCCAAATCCTCGATCTCACCAAATCCTTGTAGAGCACAATTCGTACTCGATGCCCTGAGTAGGCCGATCCATCGCATTCGAGCGAAGCAACCTACCCCTTGCTAGGCATAGTCCATACCTAACGACCTTGATCTCTCTGGATCCTTGCCAAACATAATCCATACTCGATGACTTGAGTAGGCCAATCCATCGCGTTCGAGCGAAGCGACCTACCCCTTGCCAGGCATAGTCCATACATGACGACCTTGATCTCTTTTCGGATCCCTACCGAGCAGAATCCATATTCGATGACCTAAGTAGGCCGACAATCACGTTCGAGCGAAGCGACCTACCCCTTGCCAAGCATAGTCCATACCTGATGACCTATGACATCTATTACATTGATCCAAATTTAAACTTTCCTAAGTCCATTTGCCAAAATATAAAATAAGAGTCTGTACAACCAATAAATCAGAGTTAGAAGCAAACAAGAAGAAAAAACAAATTTCAAAACCCGAGCATAATGGTTTATCATCATCTCAGATTATGCCTAGGGACCGTCTTCAATCTTGTACATGTGAAAGTGACTTAGCCATCCTACTGCAGAGTTTATTACTTATTCTATGCCATCCCGATCAATTGATGACAAGTTGATGATGATGCCTTGATCTGGTACCATTTTCATTCGAGGTGGACGGTGGCTACTCCAGTTCCACCGCCGCAGCCCGGGTCCTTACATATTGTTGTAACTAAGCATTCCTCATGTGTTTCTCAATGATATCCTTCAAATGTTTGCAGTCAATTTTATTGTGGCCATCCAGCTCATGGAATAGGCAGCACTTTCCTGATGTTCGTTCGCGTTTGGAAGGTTCCCTCTTTGTCGGCCTTCGATACGGAAGGCGTCCTCGAGTATCCAGATATATCCATTCTATGGTTTCATTCAATTCCAAGTAAGAAGAAAACTTTAGTTCCCCCCTCTGTCACTTCGATCCATTGAAGCTATTATCTATGTTGCATTTACCCTGACCCTTTCCTAAGCTTTCACCGAGCGGTTACCCACCCCGTACTGTATTAACTTCCATTGCATCTTTGTCAGCTTTCAAATCTTCTTGATGTAGAAATCTTTCTACTTCATGGTAGAATAACCTAAGATCCATTGGTGGATCATGTATCAGTGATATCTTAAAATATGAATTATCTGCAACTCCTGATACTGCCGCCATCAAAACCATCGATGGATCTGGTCGATCCACCGAAAAACTGCCGCATTGAACCTGGTTAATAAATTCTTAAGTGATTCTTCTACCCACTGCTTTACTAATGTCAATGTCATCACATTCTTGGGTCTAGAATGTGTCTCGTAATGTAAACCTGAAAATGCTTTATAAATCTTTGGACCAATTCCGTCCATGTGCTAATAGAAACGCCCTCCAACTATCTGAACAATAGCACAACTACATCCGTTAAGTACAAGGGAAGCATCATGCCAGGACTTCTTCCGAAACCCCTAGTACTTCCATATGCCGTATGTACCTCATCTTATGTATAATTGGACCTGACTTTTTGTCATAAGCTTCCAGTGTTGGTAGTTTGAATTCTGGTGGATTTCTAATATTCCTGATATTAGGTGTGAATGGACTTCTATTTACATCCTCCAGATCCATGTTCCTAATCCTCCACGCATAGCTCGTCTGATAATCTCTACAAACATGTCACTATCTTCCAGTGGTAGTCTCCTATCATCATGTCCAAGCTGCCCCCCTCCCCCCCGAGTCTACGAGGGAATTCTATGACGTATTCCTCTGGACGAGCATCCAAATTCTTACTCGTACCAAGCTCCATGGGATTTTTTAGTTCTTAAGAAGGATGGTTTTGATGACAACAACCTTAGGACTTGTTATAAAATATAAATACTAACATTATAGTTTAGATATACATATATATATATATGTATATGCATGATATAAACATGCATGTACCAAGAATGAAGACTGAACAGTATAGAGATACAAGACTGGTGAATTTAAAGATCAAAGATATCAAGATTGAAGACTCATGAGTATCAAGAAATCAAGTTATCAAGAGTTCAAGATTTTAATAATACAAGATAAGTATTGAGTCTAGAATTATGTTAAAACTTCTTCAAAGCACTTACATCTTTATTCGAAATTTATTCGTGGAATGGAATCCACTTCGAGCCTGTTAAAGGGATAGAACCCTAGTGGGATGGAACCCACAACAATATCTAGAGGAACATATAGTGGTCCTATTTTGATATCCACTAATTTTATAAAAATGTTTTTCAAAAATATATCTCTTGTTTTTAAAAATGTTTTCAAAACTTTCTTTTCAAAAAGACATCTCCCTTGTTTGAAATATTTTAGCCTCAAAACTACCTTTATCATTTTTAATATTTTGATTTCAAAATTGTCATTGATTTTAAGCTATCTCTTGTTTTAAATATTTAGCTTTAAAATATTTACTCAGATTTTAAATCACTTCATAGATTAAGATTATATATTAAAAATTACTTTTTAAACACTTTTATATGTTTAAACTATATTCAAATATATTTACAAAGTTTTAGAAATCGTTTTGACAAAATATAGAAACCAATTTTAATAAGAAAATCAAAATCACCCATTTTTCCTAGAGCATGTCGACATCCCTCAACCCCCCATGTCGACATGATAACCGTTAAATTCAAATTTTCAAAAGAAGTGTCTATTCATCGTATCCTTTCACGAATAGATATGGCTGTTGATTTCCTATAAATACCAGTAGTTCTAAACAAATTTATTATCAAATTTCACTTGTTTTCTCTTCTCTTCATCTCCACATTTATCCTAAAGAAATCTCAAACTACACTCTGCCGAAATACCAAGTGAATCAAACTTGATTATCTCTTGTTTGATTCTCTGCCACTCTCTCCATAAGATCTCAATGCTATTCAGAGTTATAGGATTATTTGTAAATCAAACTGTTGAGTAAAAGGTGCGGTTGAGCCTTGAAATAAATTGGGTGTGATTGTTGCCTCGGAAATCGATTAGGTGATCTTGTGGCCTGGCAAATCAAGAGAGTTTGCCCCGGACTCGAATACAGGAGGGTGTACCTCGTGGCCTTGAAATCGAGGGTGTAATCTGGGAGATTGTTTTTGATAAGAAATCCGTAAGTTTGTACGGGACTGGATGTAGGGTAACTCCGAACTAGTATAAAATCCTAGTGTGTTCTTTCCTTTACTGCTTTTATTTATTATTTGCATTTGTGTATGATTCTGTGATTATATCTATGTCTGTGAATTGCATTTGTTGGTGATTAAATTTACATAAGTTTTAAAAAGGTTTAGAAAATCCACAAAACACTATTCACCCCCCCTCTAGTGTTATTCCAGCCTTAAGATCCGTAATCCACATTTCTCACATTTGGTTTCAGAGCATAGGTTTTCAAAATTCTCATAATCTGATTTTTGAAAAATTTTAAAATGGCAATATTTTTATAAAATTATTAACACTATTTTCATATGAATATGTCACAGAATCATCATGATACTGTTGTTTAAAACTATATTTAGTTATTTTGAAAAGTCATTTGATTCTTTAAAAGGTTATGTTGTTTTGCAGGATAAGAGTTATGTCTGATGACTGTTGATTAAAAGATACCACATAATCATTCATCGATCAAGAAGAACAAATGGACATATAATTGCAATCGACAATGAAATGGGTACCATATCAATACAAAACTTTTGATTCTCATCTACAACTTGATTTGATAATATACTTCTCTCCATCTGCTTCACAATGTCACCGGTTTCGTGCGAATCCGTCAAGAAATGACCAAGTTATGGTCAAATGAAGTTTTGGTGAACAAAGAGAAAAAGAAAGTAAAAATGGTATTCTTCAAATTGCATCCAGAGATTTGTGTATTTTGTCCCAAATCCTTTTCCAGATTGTAGTTCTTGTTCTCATGGTCATTTTGATGGGTGGATCATCAAATTCCGATCAAAATTGAGTAAGATATGACAGTTTGAAGTTGGCTATCCAAAACTGAAAACTGCGTACATGATTTCCCGCATTTCTCTTACTATTCGGCCTGTTGCACCACAATACCGTCCAAATTCGTCACCAAACTATTACTAGATCGTACCCTTGCCATCCTCTTCGATTTGCCACTGGTCTCATCCAATTTCGTTAAGAAACGAAGGAGATATGCCTTCTAGAAGTTTGATAGTAAATAGAAAAACGGGACGAAGAAGAAGATAAAGTTTTATGAAAAGTGGTGACTGTTGGGCCTATTTATAGTGGTTGAAGTGTCCATTCATTCAAAATTCAAAGTTTTGGCGCCAAGTTAGTCAATCTACTAAATCATTTATATCTTTCTCATACGGTCTTCAAATTCAGCAAATGAATATACTACGATGATCAGAAAAACAAGTCTGTCGCAATAGAACAGATCTCGTCGTCAAATTCTGAAATATATAAATGTGTGGTTCACGACAATGGAAGAACAACAAAGTTAGGAAGATAGAGGAGTGAAAAAAATGGTACGCTTTACTATTATTTCATCTTTATTGTTGCATTTAGGAATATATATTTATGCATTTAGTATGTATAGAAATTTATCTCTTTTATAAGTTTGATATTTTGGTCCATATATCGACACACCATGGTATACATATCGATATACCAGTCTAAATTTTTTTTAAAGTCTTTTAAAATGTGTTTCCTTTCAAATAAAATCTTACTACTAATTTATTACAACTATACTAAGTAGAAAAGCATATCTTTATTCGTGATTTCAACTTTTCTAATGTTGTTTTTTATTTCTCGTACTCTATTTCTTTTAAGATACTAATTTTATGTCTTTAAGAAATTAATAGAATGAATTTAGAATGTTAGAATAAGGCTCTATTTATAGATTCCTTCATTTAATAAGATTGTGCCACATCACATGACACTTGTCATATAAATAGATAGTGACATACATGCAAAATGGCACGTGTCATTACACTTGTTCTTTAATAAAAGCATTTTTACATGCATAATTCCAAGTGTCTTTACACATACTTTTTCATTATTTTTCTTTATGTTTTTTATTTACTTTAATTATATTAACTACTATAAAAATAATTGGGTCAAAAATCAATTATTTACATGTCAAAATCTAGTCGTAAAATTAGTGCAAAATCATGTTAAAAACAGGCCCAGAACTTTAGATAGCATTTCTGAAATGTTGTCTTTCCTTCTGTTAACGTTTTTTAAGCACTGCAAATTCGTTTTTAGAGCATTACTGTGCTGTGAAATGCTGTAGTGTTTCAGAAACTTTTCACAGCATTTGTTAAATGCTGCAGTTTCTGTTTTATAATATTTTGAATATATTTTACTGCAAAAACTTCTATAGTATTCTGTAATGCTGTCTTTTCTATTTGAAACTTTAAACTATGTAAAAATGATATTTAAATTAAGTATTTTTCTCTATTCTTTTTAGAGTTATTTTCTAACTTATATTAGAATATTTTAAAATTAATTTCATGTTCAAATATTTTTTTAATAATTAACTAAATTTTTTAATGTAAGAGGCCTTAATATATCACATGTTTATTCTAGTTTTTCAATCTTTGTTATTTTATTTAATATTTCATTATGATATTTTTTAAAAAGGTTTTTAAACATGTTTTTAAATATTTTAATTAATAATAATTTAATATATAAGTTTTAATTGGTAAGTTAAGTATTTTATAAACATGGAAGCTTGGATTCTTAAAAAAACAATTAAGTTAAAATAATTATTTTAAAGAAATTAAATAAGGAGGGTATTAATTTAAAAAAAACCATATTGGTCATATATAGTTTAAATCCATATTTCTTAGCAATTTGATTTTTGATATTGAGTTTGATTACCACCTTTCATGAATATGTTATAGTTTTAATATCATTTATTACCTTTAAACTCGTCTTTACTACTCTTTCAGTCTCATTCATTAGTTTCCTTAACCTAAGTCTAGTAATTGGTGTGTATTACCTTTGTTTGGTTGAAGTGATTTATAATAAATAGTTTGATATATGTATACATACATACATACATATATATATATATATATCCTTGTCAATTAGATATTACTTATCACTCATGTTTATCTTATATTCTGAATATCTCTTACCATAATATATATATATATATCATCATATCATTCTGCATATTATTATTTTTACTTCGTTCTCGTTTTATTTCATATTACATATCATTATGCATCCTATTTCATATCACATTTCATTGCATATTACATCATAAATTACAATGCATGAAATATCATAATCATTTGCATCATAAGTTGCACTTCATTCTGCATATCATCTCATGCTACATTGCATGTGTCATACATTTCATACTGCATTACAAACTACATATTACATACATGTACACATAACAAGTGTATTTTATTTAGGGGGAGTTTATATTATTGTGTTATAGTATAGGGTTATTAATTTTTGATTAGTTTGACTTGATTGACTTGTTTGAATTGATTGACTTGATTGACTTGTTTGACTTGATTGACTTATTTGACTTGATTGATTTGTTTGACTTGTTTGACATGATTGGATTTGATGTGTGTGTTGGTTGGATTGTCTGAAATATACTTATACATATTTATGTATTGAATAATTATAATATATATGTTAATGTCTTTCATCTTCCATTTACTATACTTTGTTCTAGTATTAGTTTAAAGGGGAGTTTTATAGTTTTATTGTTTTAGGATGGTTTTATTGATGACAAAGGGTGAGAATTATAAAATAGAGTAGTTAGGCATAGACTAAGGGGGAGTTATTAGTTTTAGGGGGAGTTATAGTGAAGGTGAAGTATATTTTATAAACATAGGTTGTCATCATCAAAAAGGGGGAGATTGTTAGTCCTTGAGAAAGATGGTTTTGATGACAACAACCATAGAACTTGTTATAAAATATAAATACTAACATTATAGTTTAGATATATATATATATATGTATATGTATATGTAGGATATAAACATGCAGGTACCAAGAATGAAAACTGTACAATATAGAGATACAAGATAGATGAATTTAAAGATCAAAGATATCAAGATTGAAGAATCATGAGAATCAAGAAATCAAGTTATCAAGAGTTGAAGATTTTAATAGCACAAGATAAGTATTGAGTTAGAATTATGTTAATACTTCTTGAAAGCACTTACATCTTTATTCGAAATTTATTCGTGGAATGGAATCCACTTCGAGTCTGTTAAAGGGATGGAACCCTAGTGGGATGGAACCCACGACAATATCTAGTGGAACATATAGTGGTCCTATTTTAATATCCACTAATTTTATAAAAATGTTATTCAAAAATATATCTCTTATTTTTAAAAATGTTTTCAAAACTTTCTTTTCAAAAAGACATCTCTCTTGTTTGAAATATTTTAGCCTCAAAATTATCTTTATCATTTTTAATATTTTGATTTCAAAATTATCATTGATTTTAAACTATCTCTTGTTTTAAATATTTAGCTTTAAAATATTTACTCAGATTTTAAATCACTTTATAGATTAAGATTATATATATTAAAAATTACTTTCTAAACTCTTTTATATGTTTTAAACTATATTCAAATATACTTACAAAGTTTTAGAAATGTTTTGACAAATTATAGAAACCAATTTTAATAAGAAAATCAAAATCACCAATTTTGCCAAGAGCATGTCGACATCCCTCAACCCCCCATGTCGACATGATGCCCATTAAATTCAAAATTCAAATTTTCAAAAGAAGTGTCTATTCGTCATATCCTTTCACGAATAGATATGGTTGTTGATTTCCTATAAATACCAGTAGTTCTAAATGAATTTATCATCAGATTTCACTTATTTTCTCTTCTCTTCCTCTTCCACATTTATCCTAAAGAAATCTCAAACTATACTCTGTCGAAATACTAGTGAATCAAACTTGATTATCTCTTATTTGATTCTCTGCCACTCTGTCCTTAAGATCTCAGCGCTATTCAGAGTTATAGGATTATTTGTAAATCAAACGGTTGAGTAAAGTGTGCAGTTGAGCCTTGAAATCAATTGGGTGTGATTGTTGCCCCGGAAATCGATTAGGTGATCTTGTGGCCTGGTAAATAAAGAGAGTTTGCTCCGGACTCGAATATAGGAGGGTGTACCTCGTGGCCTTGAAATCGAGGGTGTAATCTGGGAGATTATTTTTGATAAGAAATCCGTACATTTGTACGGGACTGGATGTAGGGTAACTCCGAACCAGTATAAAATCATGGTGTGTTCTTTCCTTTACTGCTTTTATTTATTATTTGCATCTGTGTCTGATTCTGTGATTACATCCGTGTCTGTGAATTGCATTTGTTAGTGATTAAATTTACATAAGTTTCAAAAATATTTAGAAAATCACAAAACAATATTCACCTCCCCCCCCCTCTATTGTTATTCCAGCCTTAAGATCTGTAATTGGCATTTCTCATAGGATTAACCGCAGATCCTCAGTATCACGATCAACCAGACTCAAGGGCATGCCTCCTTGTCTTTGGGGATCAGTACCGATCCCTCTAGGATGGTCGGGGACTGCCCCCGGTTGCTCTATTCCATTCTTCGACCATTGGCTCCATTTTCATGTTCTCGGTTCTGATTTCCTACAATTCCTGCCGCCTCAACTCCTTGATCCATAGCTCTGGTAGTTCATATCGTTCCAACTCCTTGGTTTTGCATTCCAGTAGATCCTGTGTCTCTAGCCTGTCTGATCTGTCGGAGTAGATTCTGCATCATCTCCTCTTGTTTTTTCAGCATTCGTTCCTGCATAACGTCCATCATTATTCCCATTTCATCTCTGGTGATGTAGATAGACGTTTGATTAGCTTCAAATCCAGAGGAAGCCTCATGACTCCCTTCATGATGGCTCCTATCCATTACTTATCTCCTTGTTGATTGTCTCACCATTTCTCCACATCCAAGCTCTCTAATTGATTCCAAATCTGAACTCCAAATCCGCAGGCGCTAGCTTTCTTAATGAAAGCTCCAAAATGTTGACGTCAAAAATGGCCACCAACACCCAATTGTGTAAAAGTACCAATATCCAGTCCAATCGCAGAAATATGAAGAGAAATAAATGAAGAACAGAATTAAAACAATCAGAAAGCAAGTAAAAAGAGACGAGATTTATAGTGGTTCGGCTAACTCCAGCCTACGACCACTCCCAAATAATCCTTTTTATTATACTGAAGTTTGTTTACAGTTACAACCTGAAATCCAAGAATAAAATTAGCAGAGTGTAGCTAGCTTGAAGATAAAGAGAAGCAAAAAGAAGCTCCATTTTCTGACGCCATGCCTACTATATTTATAAGGAAACACGTGCACGGATCGGGCTGAAATTTTGACAGAAGGATCGGGAGAGCATGACGAGACCACCTAAATATTTCCTGGCCCATTGGGGTCCACAATACGGATCGGTACCGATCCCTATTAGTGCATCTAAATGTGCTGCGATCTCTTTGAGGAGTGCCCTTGAACTTAGCTACCTACTTCCCAAATTTTGTGCAATTCCGACGTAAGGTTTGTAAGATATCACATTTTTCGTGAAGTATGTTGCTTGGATTCTGATTTCTGTTGATCCCTCTAGAGGGATAGGTGTCGATCCCGCCAATCTCTTTCAAATGCCATGTGACCCCTAAAGGAGCTTCCCCATGTTGTATTATGCTCAGCCTTTAAGTTTCACACCAATTAGATTAATAGAACTCGAGTTATTGATCAATCTTTGTTGCAATATGTTGTGAAGGCTGATTATAGCCGAAACCTATGCAGGGATAGGTAACGATCCCTTCAACTTGCTCCAAATGATATGCGATCCCTAAGGGAGCTTTTCCATGTTGTAATTAGCTTATCCTCCAAGTTTCATTTCAATTGGATATGTAAATGTTGAGATATTGATCGATCTTTGCTTTAAAGTTAGGTTTAGCTGATCCTTAAGAGGGAAGTGGGTCGATCCCTATTGAGAGTTAGGTGCCGGCCATTTTTGACGCCAACAATGTCTTTGCTTAAAACAGATAATTCTAGTAGTAAGGTTAATGGTATATTAGGAAATGAAATTCAATCAAAACGCAGTCTTAGACAAGGAGATCATTTGCCGCCTTTATTATTTAATTTAGTTGCTGATGTTTTTTCTAGAATTATCAAATTAGCTACTGGTAATAGGATATTAGATAGCATAGGTAATGATATCACTAGTAATGGCCTTTCTGATTTATAATTTGTAGATGATACTATGATTTTACATCTCATCTGCCAAAACATATTATTACACTTAAATTTATTTTATATAGTTTTAAACTTCTTTCTGGCTTAAAGATTAATTTTGATAAAAGCTCGGTTTTAGTATTAAATGATATAGACAATATTAAAAATCAAATTGCACACACATTGAGTCATAAAATAATGAAATTCCTATAAAAATTTAGGTTTTTTAGTTAGACCACATAATTTAAACATGATGATTGTAATACTATTACAAATAAAATTAATAAAAGATTGTCCAAATGGAATGGTAAATTCCTATCAAGAGCTGGTATGATTGTTTTCGTTAATTTAGTTTTGTCTGCATTACCAATTTATTAGATGTCTTTTATCGCTTTCCTAAATAGGTAATTGATACAATTGATAAAATTCAGAGAGACTTTTTATAGAGTGGAGACAATCCAAATAATAGCTCTAAATGTCTTGTAAAATGGGAAATGGTTTATAAGTAAATAATGAGGGAGCTTTAGGAATTATAAATTTACATAACTTAAATATATCCCTTTTAGGAAAATGATTATGGAAATTTAGTGATAGTAATGAGAATCTGTTATGGAAAGGATTAATACCGAACCAATGGTATGAAGGCACTTTTAATTTATATCATTCAGTTGCAAATAATACAAATAATATATCTTACTTTTGAAAATCAATAATTTTAAATTTTGGTATATATATAATTTAAGGATTAATAATGTTGTACACTCTAGTAATAACACATTGTTTTGCTATGAATGCTGGTTATCCGTTATTCCACTTAAAGTGGAATTAAAAGAATTATTTAAAATTTGTAATCTTAAAAATGTACTAATTTCTGAAATCTATAGGTCTAATTTAAGCTTTCCGTAGGAGTTTAGTTTTAATCTTATGTTAATGGGAAATACGTTTGCACAATTTTCTATATTGTGTGTTAAATTAGAATTATATACTATAGTTAATGACAATGATATTAAAACATGGTGTTGAGACATAGTAAAAAATACACATCTCATTCATTTTATAAATTCATAAATTTTTTTGAAATTAAATTGAAAACGTTTAAATATATTTGGAAAATATGTGCTCCACCTAAAGCTAAGGTCCACATGCGGTTAATTTTAAATGAGAAGTTGAATACTAGAGAATCTTTAAAAAAGAAAAACATATTTAACGATAAAAATTGTTATTTTTGTAATAATAAAATGGAAGATATTATGCAATTATATTTTAAATGTAATATCACTAGATTTATTCTAGTAAAAACTCTAAATTTATTTGATTTTGATATAAATTATATACATATTAATAGTGAGTTATATTGGAATAATATTAATTTTATTATAAGAATCACATTAGATTTTTACTAGACACCATTTATACAATTATATGTTGGTATATTTGGTTTGAAAGGAACCAACGAGTTTTTAATAATACTAATTTAGGTTTGGATAAATTAAATATGTTATTTATCTGTTTAGTTTTAATTGGATTTCAAACTCTCGTTATAAATTAAATAAAAATTCAAATTTAAAAAATATCTTAAATAAATAAAATCTCGTTTGGACTTCTTCAAGAACAAAAATATTCAAAGAAATAGAAACATTAATATAAAACTAAGTTTAGTTTCCTTGGATAATCAAACTAGGGATACGTTTAGTGCTTCGTGTTTATTAGAATATTAGTAGAGTGGATATTTTCTTTGTCAATTTGATTGTACCAAGTTTAATGTATTTTCTATAGTAGGATATTAACTTTTACTAGGATATTATAATATGTTAGATTGGTACTGTACATATTATCTTGAAGATTTAATGCATCCGTGAGGGACTTTTGATCGTTGCCGTATGCATTCAATAAAGACACTTACATATTAACTGAATTTTATACTCACATATTATCACTTGAATTCCAATTTTCTATTTTATTATTATTTTGTTTTTGATGCACTAAAAAGTGTATTTCATATGTAATTCCATAATTTCTAAACTGAATAATATTGTATATGGGTAGTCATTTTCTTATTCCAAGTAAACATAAATAGCTGCTAAGCATTTTAAGTTTATTATTGCATGTTATTTTTTGATTATTACTACATGTTATTTGCATTTTTTTATTGGTTTTTGTTTAAAGTTCGAGTGAATTTTATTTTGTTAAAAGCCATTAGTTTGTTTCTTTGTTTAAAGTTTGATTGAATTTTATTTGTGCAGTATTGTTTTGTTTATAGGTGGTTCCTGTACAATTGTTTGGTAACTTTGTATAGAATTAAAACCAAATAAACTTTTTTACGTAACTAACAGGCTTTATGTGGATGGTATGTAAACTTTACTAATTAACTGATAAGACCTTGTTCTATGTCATTTATTTTGGATTGGTAACTTCATTGCTTTGCTGCACCATTATATCACTGTATCAATCTGAGTGTTCTTCACCCATAGCAATCCCTTTAAACAACAGCTTATTTTTTCTTTTTGTCGACTTGATATATATGTCTTTTATGATAATAATAGTATATTTTATAATTATTTCACACATAAATGTATATCAATATATATTTTTATATTCATATATAAGAAGGGTTCGTATTTTTATATAAAACTTCTTAACAAGATTTAGTTACAATGTGTAGGTTTCTGTTTGTAAATTGAAGGAGAGGCAAGCGCAGTATAACAGATTTGGATAAAACGAGTAGGTTTCTGTTTTGGATACACTTACATCTCGTTTGGATCGACTTAAATAAGTCGTTTTCTAGCTTTTTGAAAATCAAAATAAATAGGTTTTGGCTTCCAAAAAGAAAAAAAAGCCCTTATATAAGTCGATCCAAATTCCAAATGAGCCATCAGTTCTTACCTTTTTGAAAGTAACAGAGGCACATGGGATTTGATGATGTCCATAGTAATGGATTTATTGAAGCACGGTATAACATGTGGTTAAACTTGGGGATATTAATAGCATTGGGTATAGTATGAATTGGGAAGAACAGAGAACAAGATTGTATGCAACATAGCAATGATACATGGGCTTGAGCAGAGAACAGGGCTTATTTACAGAGCTCGGTATCAGGCCTGTCAAACGGGTTCGGTTGGGTCAAAATGGGTTGGGTCGAGTTTGACTCAACCTATTTATGACCCATTCTTTTTTACCCATTTATGACCCAACCCACTTAATAAGCGGGTTACCCATTTAAAGATTTAAATTTAATTTGATTAATAAAAAACAAATAAATATCAAATAATTCTAATTCTAATTTTTATGTTTTGAGTTCCGATAAAAATTTAAAATTCTAATTTTCATCAAAATTCAAATATGGAGATGTGGTAGCTTATTATTTTCTAAGTACAACAATCAGTTCCCTTGGAGAACTACTGTAATGCCCCAGAAATTCATGGAGTCTTGTTTTAGTTGAATTTTGAAAATATTTGAAATTATTTGTATAGGAATATATGGAGTTAATTGTGTGCAAGTATGTGTGCATGTGTGCACGTGCACACTGATATGGCACAAGGAAGAACTCCAGATTCCTTGAATTTAAAACAAGAATTAAAAAGCAATACAAACATGATTTTGCAACATGGATATTTGATTTCTGGAATTATATGGATCATCCCAGAAAATAAGAAAAGTAAGTTTTCTTTTAAATCAGTAAACAGATTTTATTTAAAATCCAGAGAAAAAAAATATACACATATATGTTATAAGGATTTGAAAACCTGTATACATATAGGTGCATATGTTTCTGAAATTGAGAGGAATTAAATAAGCCTAGATAAGATATGTATACAAATATACATTTTCAAGCATTGTAAGGTATACATAAGCAAGTGAAACTATAACACTAAAATGGCAAAAGATGAATTACAAGCAAAATAATTGCTTTAGGCAGAAAATAGAAAGGAGGATTTTAGAAAATAAACAAGTGAACAGTGTCACACAATTATCATGACTTGGTAAGAATATAATATATATATATATATATTCTGGAAAAGAAAAAGGGGGAGGCATGTCTCACATATGGCCGGGATATTAAAGGTGAAAAATAAACAAATTTGAAATGCAAAATGCATGAGTTTTGGCCAGGGTAGAAATGAGATTTTACAATGATAAAACCCTAGAAAAACCTCTCTTATAAACCCAAGTATAAACCAGAAAAAGAAAAAAATCATTTTGCTACCCAAAAACATTTAAGAAAACAAAGGAGAAAATACTTACAAGCAGAAAAACAAGTTTTGAAAAGGATTCTTTTCTGAGTTAGCAAGAGAAGCATTTTTCTGTGAGTAATCTCACTAAACCCATGGCATTAAGTCCTGTTATGAGGCAGCCAGATTTATGTTATTTTTCTACATGTTTTTGATTCCATTACTATGGTTTTAATGGATGCTTCAATGGGTGTTTTAATGGGTGTTTCTGGATGTTTTGATTGATTTGATGATTGAATGTTTTGCTCTGTTTGGTTACACCCAGAAAGGTAAAGTATAAAATCATGAAAGTAAATAGAGAATACTTGTAACTGGTTTAGATATGGCATGGAAAACTTAGAAACCAAAATGTATATGAGTTGCATTACACTTGTGTAAGTGCTGAGGCTCAAATGAAAGATTCAAGGTTGCAATGGAAATATCCAAAAGTGCTGAACCCTTGATCAAATAGAAAATCCATGAGCCAGAAATCTTGTTTAAGCTAGATCTTGAATTTAGTTCAAACATGGTTGCTTATGAAACAATAATAACCCACATGCCTAGTCTTTATTCCCAGTTGTAATTATTCTGGTATTTTCTTTAAGCCAAAACACTTGAAAATATGATTTTCCCTGGACATGAATGTTAGATTGTTCTTGAGTTATGCTTGTAAACTCTATGTAATGTTTCATGTATACTGGGATTTAGTCACCTAGCTATCTCACGATAGGATTAAACATGAACACTTAGTAAATAAACTAAGGATTGTGAGCCAAGAAGACTGCTGGAATGCTTGTCATATTTGAAGTATGCAAGTTGGCACATGGTTTGTTTAAGCCCTGAGATCTTTGTGCAATATTGTGAATTATTTTATTGCAATGTGTCCCCGTGATTCCTTTATGGCAGATGAGGCTAGGAATTAATTTGGTAAATGCAACCTTAAATTGATGAAGTAGGAACTTGAGTTATTCCTAAGATGGTTGGACTGGAACTATGATAGTTCCTGAGTATTTCTGTTTGAAACCTATGTTTGCATGGTTAAATATGTGAATATAATTAGTCATAAACAAGTCAGGCAAATTGATCAAAGATGATATGCCCACTTGAACAAAATATTTATGTCTCACTCATTTACCTAATATCATGGAATTTTTGATTTTACTCATACCAGATCTTGTATCTGACCCTTGTTTGCTTATGGCATCTGGGGTGCCTCATCTAAAATGGGGCAGCCTCTAATGTTCTTTCAAGGAATGCTGGATCTAAATAAGAAGCTGCTGTGGCTAATGAGAGTGATTATATAAGCATGCTAAGTTAGAACTAAATAAGAACTTAGAATGAAATATTTGCATGTAATCTGGGAAGTTTTTATAGATCTGTTTTGGTTGGTATGTAATGATCTTAAAGGTTTGGATTTATTAGTTATTCTAAATGAATCTAGTGATGTATTAAACTTGGGATTAATCTAAGACTTGGTTGAATTTTTGCAAGAAAATATATATATTTGGGTATTGTGATGAAAATCTATAAATGGTATATGCCTGTATTTGAGAAATAGAAATGTGTATGTACATACATTGTATTAGATAATTTCAAGTTACTTAAAACCTCAAGTTTGAAGGTTAAAAATCTGAGTCTAGCTATAAAAACCTGGAATTATTCTTGTTGATATTTTTAAGTTCATATAAATTAGATATGTATAGGATTTACTGACTTGTTACAAATATTCAAAAGAATATAGTAATTAACCTTAGTCAGAATTGCTAGAATCCAAATCAAGCAGGATACACTTGTTTAACAAAAATATATATACTCTGGATTTAAACAAGATAAACACTTACATCCTCATATGTATGTGTACATTACTAAGGATGCACTGATATATTCATATTGGTAATAAGTTTTGAATCCTGGTTGAATTGTTTGAAAAGAAAATGACTCTGATAGTTCAAAGGAAGTTTAAATCAAACTTGAAAGTGTAAATGAACGTAGGTGGACATCCAGACACATATAAATTGAATGGGAATATGCATGTACATAGAGATCAAATTTAGACGGCAGTCTTAATAATTTAGACGTCTGAGATTAAACTTAGACGTCTGTCATAATAATTTAGACGTCTAAGATCTAATTTAGACGTCTGTCAATAAAAATTTAGATGTCTGAATTTAGTTCAAAATGTTTTCTACTCTCTGTTTAAAATTTAGACACTCTGAGACGTCTGTCATAAAAATTTAGTCATCTGAGGTTGAATCTAGACGTCTGTCATAGAAATTTAGACGTCTGAACTGCTGATTTTGCCTAATTTGCCTATTTTCGAGTAAATTCCCAAGGTTTATCAATTTTTGTCAACTCAACTTATTGTTATTAATTAATATCAACTTTGATAACTATCATAAGATCAAGTAAATACTATTTTAGAGTTAAATAGAATTATCAAGGCAAGATAAATATATATATGTGTTAGTATTTGTCAAAGTGCACCTATGGCAGTAGAACAAGACTTAGAAAAGAAATAAGTGGCTATGTCAATAGCTTGTATGGCATTTTGATTTATATTTGATTTAAATTCCCTTTGATGGAAAAAAAAATCCTTATGAAATTAAGGTAGAAAGAGGAGGGTCATTTCAGTTGGTATCAGAGCACTTGGTTGCATTGATTGCTAAGTATTATAGAAATGTATTTTGTCTGTTTGTTTTGGATGAAATAATTTAGATAAGAAAATAGTAATTATTGAAGTACTCATAATATACTAATACCATTTGCCCAGAACTTAGTTAGCAGACCATGGTAGGAAGAGGATCTCATCACCATGCAGGATCAAGTGCACCACAAATGCTTGCTATGCAAGACTTTATGAGGGCTTTAAGGGATGGAATTGGGCATAGGCCTGAGAACCCACATGAAGAACTTTCAAAACTACTGAAGACTTATTCCAATTTGGGAGGCAGGAGTTTTGAAGGAACTGAGAATGTGATGGAAATTCAAGCATGGTTGAGAACACTGGACAGAGTTTTCAATGACATGCAATTGGATGATCAAAGGAAGAGGCAAGTAGCTTCAAGACAACTGAAAGGGGTAGCTTTAAGCTGGTGGGAGGTGATCATAGCTGGAAGAAATGAAAATGAGATCACTTGGAATCAATTCAAGGAGATGTTGGAAGCTAGATTTGTTCCAGCATCAGCCAAAACCCTATTGCTTGAAGAATTCATCAGGCTTAGGCAGGGAACTTTTAATGTGACTGAATATACTCAGAGGTTTGAGAGCTTGTCTAAGTATGGAGCTATGCTTGTAGCTGATGAGGCATCAAAGAATGATAGGTATATTAAGGGTTTAAACCCAGGGCTTAGTAGGGCTATGTTGCCATATGCAGATAAAACTTTTGATCAAATCATTGATCTGGCCTTAAAATTTGAGCAACATGACAAGGAGAGGGAGAAGTATAAGAATTTTAAGAATAATAACAACAAGAAAAATAAGGGAAGGTATCATCCCTATGACAAAAAGAAGGAGGAGACAGAAGGCAAGAAAACCAATGATACTAAGACCACTGAAACAAAGAGAAAAATAACATGTCATCATTGTGGAAAAGAGGGACATATCAAACCAAGGTGCCCAGAATTGAAGGGAGGAGCTTTCAAATGCTACCTATGTGGTAAGGAGGGACATATCAAGAGAAACTGCCCTGAGTATAAACAGCAAGGGAAGCTAGCAAGTTTGGAAAGCAGAAGCAAATCCACAGTAGAGGCTAATGCAGAAAACCATGGCCAAGTGGAAGGTACTTTATTTATTTGTACCCTACCCATATCAGTAGTGTATGATACAGGGGCAACACATTCTCTGATTTCCCATGAGTTAGTTGCATTGCTTAAATTAAATTGCATACTGGTTGAAACCCCCTTGTTAGTGCAAAGCCCATTGGGAAGTTCTAGTGTTTTAAACATGATGTGTGTGGATGTGGAATTAAACATAGGAGGAAATGTTTTTATTTCCAATTTATATGTTTTAAATTACCCAAATATAGGTGTTATATTGGGTGTAGACTGGTTAAGACAATACAAAGCCATAATTAATTTAGACTCATCCACCATATCATTACAAAATTCTAGAGGTCAAAGAATCACAATTTTGTGTGAAATAACCAAGGAAAGAAAATTATATCATTTGATTGACTTAAGTAAGGATTCCAGTGAGCCTTCTATTGAAAAAATCCCCATAATTAACAAATACTTAGATGTGTTTGGAGAAGTTGAGGGTGTTCCACACCACAGACCAGTGGAATTTCAGATTAATCTGATACCAGGAGCAAGTCCAATTATTAAGAAACCCAATAGGATGGGGCCAAGTGAGTTGAAGGAATTGAAGAAACAATTAGAAGAGTTGGAAAGCAAAGGATTTATAAGACCAAGTAATTCATGCTGGGGTGCTCCAGTAGTATTTGTAAGGAAACATGATGGTACTTTAAGAATGTGCATAGATTACAGGGAGCTAAACAAAGTCACTATCAAAAACAAGTACCCCTTACCTAGAATTGATGATCTTTTTGATCAACTTAGTGGAGCAAAAATATTTTCTAGGTTAGACTTGGCATCTGGATTCCATCAGATGAAGGTTGAGGACTCAAGTGTTAAGTACACAGCCTTTAACACTAGGTATGGTTTATATGAGTTTCTTGTCATGCCATTTGGGTTGACAAATGCTCCATCATACTTTGTAGACTTGATGAATAGGATATTCAGGGATTATTTAGACAAGTTTGTTTTGATTTTTATTGATGATATTTTGATCTATTCTAAAACAGTAGAGGAACATGAAAATCACTTACACCTTGTTTTGTCTAGATTAAGAGAAAAAGATTTAAAAGCAAAATTTTCTAAGTGTGCATTTTGGAAAGAAGAAGTGCATTTCCTTGGGCATGTTATATCTGCCAAAGGCATTTCTGTAAATCCCAATAAAATTGTGGCAATCCAAGCATGGAAAAGGCCAAGCACAGTGGGAGAAGTTAGGTCATTTATGGGAATGGCAGGGTATTATAGGAGGTTTATAAAAGATTTTTCTAAGATGTCATCACCTCTTACCAACCTAACTAGAAAGAACCAACCCTTTATATGGACTGAGAAATGTGAACAAGCCTTTAGTAGAATCAAGGAGGCCTTAGTCAATGCACCAGTATTGAAAGTACCAGAAGGAAATGAGGATTTGATTGTGTATACTGATGCAAGTGGTTTTGGGCTAGGAGCTGTATTGATGCAGCAAGGTCAAGTTATAGCCTATGCATCAAGACAATTGAAGCCACATGAATCAAAGTATGCAACCCATGATCTTGAGTTGGCAGCAGTGGTATATGCACTAAAGCTCTGGAGACATTATCTTCTAGGTGCTAAGTTTATTTTGTACGCAGACCATAAGGCATTGAAATATCTCTTTTCACAAAAAGATTTGAATATGAGGCAACATAGATAGGTTGAGTTTCTAGCAGCATATGATTTAGACATACTTTATACTCCAGGAAAAGCTAATAAGGTTGCAGATGCTTTGAGCAGGCAGCATGCAAAAGTAGCCATGCTAATGATAGAAGAGTTTAGAAATTTATCTCTACTTACTGATTTGGAAATTGAGGAAAACAGTGAGGTAAACATGGAGATGATTGAAGAAGGGAGTAAAGGAAAATTAAGTTTGATAACTTTGCAATCAGATTTAATTTTGAAAGTGGGAAAAATGCAAGGGGGAGATCCAGATTTATTAGAAAAGAAGACTTTAATAGAAAAAGGAGAAGAAGTAGCAAACTACCACATTGATAAGAATGGTTACTTAAGGAATAGAGGTAGAATATGTGTTCCAAAGGATATAGAATTGAAGGAAGAGATACTTAATGAATATCATAGGAGCAAATATTCTATACACCCAGGCAGCACCAAGATGTACCAAAATTTGAAGAGGAATTATTGGTGGAGAGGGATGAAAACTGATGTGGCCAAACATGTTGCAAAGTGTATGACTTGCCAACAAGTCAAAGCAGAAACCCAAAGACCCTCAGGTCTATTACAACCCCTAAGTATACCACAGTGGAAGTGGGAAGATATATCTATGGATTTCATAGATGGTCTGCCTAGGTCAAAAAGAGGAAACACAGGCATTTGGGTAGTAGTTGATAGATTGACTAAAGTGGCACACTTTATACCAGTGAAGGCAGAAAGAAATGCACCTAAACTAGCTCAAATATTCATGAGAGAAATAGTAAGGTTGCATGGAATCCCTAAAACTATAGTGAGTGATAGGGACACAATCTTTACATCCAGATTTTGGAAGAGCTTTCAAGAAGCCATGGGAAGTGAGTTATGCTTGAGTACTGCATACCACCCCCAATCAGATGGTCAAACTGAAGTGATAAATAAAGTTTTGGAGGATTTGTTGAGGGCATGTGCATTGGACTTTGGAGGTAATTGGGAAGATCACCTCCATTTGGCTGAATTTACATATAACAATAGTTATCAAAGCACCATAGGTATGGCACCATTTGAAGCCTTGTATGGCAAACCATGTTTGTCACCAATATGTTGGGTTGAAGCAGGAGAAAAGGCTGCCTTAGGGCCTGAGTATGTTAAAGAGACTACAGAGAAAATTGAATTGGTGAGGAGAAGAATAGCAGCAGCTCAAGATAGGCAAAAGAAGTTTGCAGACATGAGGAGGAAGCAGGTAGAATATGAAGTTGGTGATTATGTTTTCATCAAAGTTTCACCTATGAAGAAGGTGTTGAGGTTTGGCAAGCAGGGAAAACTTACCCCAAGATATGTTGGACCTTACAAGATTTTGGAAAAAATAGGTTCATTAGCATATAAGTTGGAGCTACCTGAAGAGATGAGTGCAATGCACAATGTATTTCATGTATCACAACTTAGGAGATGGGTGCATGATAAAGAGGCAATTCTAGAAAAACCAACTCAAGTTCAAATAAATCCTGACTTGGTCTATGAGAAAGAACCAGTGGGGATTTTAGCTAAAGAGGAAAAGAAGTTGAGGAGCAAAACTTTGAAATTGGTAAAGGTTCAATGGAGCCTTGACCCTAATGATTGTACATGGGAGTTAGAGGATAAGATAAAGATGGATTACCCTAAGCTTTTTGCAGTGGAAGGTAAAAATCTAAATCCCTAAAAGTTTGATATGTATGATTGTTTTGACTGAATTGTTTGCTTATGCTATGTTTGATAGATTTTATAAAATATGGACATGTTTAAAGTCAAATGAGAAAAATTATGAGGACACAATTCCTAAAAAGGTGGGGTGATTGTAATGCCCCAGAAATTCATGGAGTCTTGTTTTAGTTGAATTTTGAAAATATTTGAAATTATTTGTATAGGAATATATGGAGTTAATTGTGTGCAAGTATGTGTGCATGTGTGCACGTGCACACTGATATGGCACAAGGAAGAACTCCAGATTCCTTGAATTTAAAACAAGAATTAAAAAGCAATACAAACATGATTTTGCAACATGGATATTTGATTTCTGGAATTATATGGATCATCCCAGAAAATAAGAAAAATAAGTTTTCTTTTAAATCAGTAAACAGATTTTATTTAAAATCCAGAGAAAAAAAATATACACATATATGTTATAAGGATTTGAAAACCTGTATACATATAGGTGCATATGTTTCTGAAATTAAGAGGAATTAAATAAGCCTAGATAAGATATGTATACAAATATACATTTTCAAGCACTGTAAGGTATACATAAGCAAGTGAAACTATAACACTAAAATGGCAAAAGATGAATTGCAAGCAAAATAATTGCTTTAGGCAGAAAATAGAAAGGAGGATTTTAGAAAATAAACAAGTGAACAGTGTCACACAATTATCATGACTTGGTAAGAATATAATATATATATATTCTGGAAAAGAAAAAGGGGGAGGCATGTCTCACATATGGCTGGGATATTAAAGGTGAAAAATAAACAAATTTGAAATGCAAAATGCATGAGTTTTGGCCAGGGTAGAAATGAGATTTTACAATGATAAAACCCTAGAAAAACCTCTCTTATAAACCCAAGTATAAACCAGAAAAAGAAAAAAATCATTTTGCTACCCAAAAACATTTAAGAAAACAAAGGAGAAAATACTTACAAGCAGAAAAACAAGTTTTGAAAAGGATTCTTTTCTGAGTTAGCAAGAGAAGCATTTTTCTGTGAGTAATCTCACTAAACCCATGGCATTAAGTCCTGTTATGAGGCAGCCAGATTTATGTTATTTTTCTACATGTTTTTGATTCCATTACTATGGTTTTAATGGATGCTTCAATGGGTGTTTTAATGGGTGTTTCTGGATGTTTTGATTGATTTGATGATTGAATGTTTTGCTCTGTTTGGTTACACCCAGAAAGGTAAAGTATAAAATCATGAAAGTAAATAGAGAATACTTGTAATTGGTTTAGATATGGCATGGAAAACTTAGAAACCAAAATGTATATGAGTTGCATTACACTTGTGTAAGTGCTGAGGCTCAAATGAAAGATTCAAGGCTGCAATGGAAATATCCAAAAGTGCTGAACCCTTGATCAAATAGAAAATCCATGAGCCAGAAATCTTGTTTAAGCTAGATCTTGAATTTAGTTCAAACATGGTTGCTTATGAAACAATAATAACCCACATGCCTAGTCTTTATTCCCAGTTGTAATTATTCTGGTATTTTCTTTAAGCCAAAACACTTGAAAATATGATTTTCCCTGGACATGAATGTTAGATTGTTCTTGAGTTATGCTTGTAAACTCTATGTAATGTTTCATGTATACTGGGATTTAGTCACCTAGCTATCTCACGATAGGATTAAACATGAACACTTAGTAAATAAACTAAGGATTGTGAGCCAAGAAGACTGCTGGAATGCTTGTCATATTTGAAGTATGCAAGTTGGCACATGGTTTGTTTAAGCCCTGAGATCTTTGTGCAATATTGTGAATTATTTTATTGCAATGTGTCCCCGTGATTCCTTTATGGCAGATGAGGCTAGGAATTAATTTGGTAAATGCAACCTTAAATTGATGAAGTAGGAACTTGAGTTATTCCTAAGATGGTTGGACTGGAACTATGATAGTTCCTGAGTATTTCTGTTTGAAACCTATGTTTGCATGGTTAAATATGTGAATATAATTAGTCATAAACAAGTCAGGCAAATTGATCAAAGATGATATACCCACTTGAACAAAATATTTATGTCTCACTCATTTACCTAATATCATGGAATTTTTGATTTTACTCATACCAGATCTTGTATTTGACCCTTGTTTGCTTATGGCATCTGGGGTGCCTCATCTAAAATGGGGCAGCCTCTAATGTTCTTTCAGGGAATGCTGGATCTAAATAGGAAGCTGCTGTGGCTAATGAGAGTGATTATATAAGCATGCTAAGTTAGAACTAAATAAGAACTTAGAATGAAATATTTGCATGTAATCTGGGAAGTTTTTATAGATCTGTTTTGGTTGGTATGTAATGATCTTAAAGGTTTGGATTTATTAGTTATTCTAAATGAATCTAGTGATGTATTAAACTTGGGATTAATCTAAGACTTGGTTGAATTTTTGCAAGAAAATATATATATTTGGGTATTGTGATGAAAATCTATAAATGGTATATGCCTGTATTTGAGAAATAGAAATGTGTATGTACATACATTGTATTAGATAATTTCAAGTTACTTAAAACCTCAAGTTTGAAGGTTAAAAATCTGAGTCTAGCTATAAAAACCTGGAATTATTCTTGTTGATATTTTTAAGTTCATATAAATTAGATATGTATAGGATTTACTGACTTGTTACAAATATTCAAAAGAATATAGTAATTAACCTTAGTCAGAATTGCTAGAATCCAAATCAAGCAGGATACACTTGTTTAACAAAAATATATATACTCTAAATTTAAACAAGATAAACACTTACATCCTCATATGTATGTGTACATTACTAAGGATGCACTGATATATTCATATTGGTAATAAGTTTTGAATCCTGGTTGAATTGTTTGAAAAGAAAATGACTCTGATAGTTCAAAGGAAGTTTAAATCAAACTTGAAAGTGTAAATGAACGTAGGTGGACATCCAGACACATATAAATTGAATGGGAATATGCATGTACATAGAGATCAAATTTAGACGGCAGTCTTTATAATTTAGACGTCTGAGATTAAACTTAGACGTCTGTCATAATTATTTAGACGTCTAAGATCTAATTTAGACGTCTGTCAATAAAAATTTAGATGTCTGAATTTAGTTCAAAATGTTTTCTACTCTCTGTTTAAAATTTAGACACTCTGAGACGTCTGTCATAAAAATTTAGTCGTCTGAGGTTGAATCTAGACGTCTGTCATAGAAATTTAGACGTCTGAACTGCTGATTTTGCCTAATTTGCCTATTTTCGAGTAAATTCCCAAGGTTTATCAATTTTTGTCAACTCAACTTATTGTTATTAATTAATATCAACTTTGATAACTATCATAAGATCAAGTAAATACTATTTTAGAGTTAAATAGAATTATCAAGGCAAGATAAATATATATATGTGTTAGTATTTGTCAAAGTGCACCTATGGCAGTAGAACAAGACTTAGAAAAGAAATAAGTGGCTATGTCAATAGCTTGTATGGCATTTTGATTTATATTTGATTTAAATTCCCTTTGATGGAAAAAAAAAATCCTTATGAAATTAAGGTAGAAAGAGGAGGGTCATTTCAACTACAGTGTGTGTTCATACGATGAAGTATCCGAGTGTTCTGTACTGTCCGTAATTTAGGTGAGAGTTAATCGGTCGAAGTCCCGCCTGATTCTGAGTTAGAACAAAGGAGTTATTGCAGTCGGAACAAAAAAATAACGGTTTCTGCACTAGGCGGAGTTCGAATATGTGGATGTGGTAGCCTGTTATTTTCTAAGTACAACTGTCAGTTCTCTTGGAGAACTACAGTGTGCGTTCACACGGTGAAGTATCCGAGTGTTCCATACTGTCTGTAATTTAGGTGGAAGTTAATCGGTCGAAGTCCCGCCTGATTCTGAGTTAGAACGAAGAAGTTATTGCAGTCGGAACAAAAAAAATAGCGGCTTCTGCAATAGGCGGAGTTCAAATATAGAGATGTGGTAGCCCGTTATTTTCTAAGTACAAATGTCAGTCCCTTGCAGAACTACAGTGTGCATTCACACGGTGAAGTATCCGAGTGTTCCATACTGTCCGTAATTTAGGTCGGAGTTAATCGGTCGAAATCCCGCTTGATTCCGAGTTAGAACGAAAGAGTTATTGCAGTCAGAACAAAAAAAATAGTGGCTTCTGGACTAGGCGAAGTTTAAATATGGGGATGCGGTGGCATATTATTTTCTAAGTACAACTGTAAGTCCTCTTGGAGGTTCACACGATGAAGTATCCGAGTGTTCCATATTGTCCGTAATTTAGGTGCGAGTTCATCGGTCGAAGTCTCGCCTGATTCCGAATTAGAACGAAGGAGTTATTGAAGTCTGAACAAAAGAAATAGCGGTTTCTGCACTAGGCGAAATTCAGATATGAGGATGCGGTAGTCTGTTATTTTCTAAGTACAACTGTCAATCTCCATGAAAAACTACAATGTATGTTCAAAATTCTTATTTTTCAAATTTATATTAAAAATTAATGTTTTTAATAAATGGGTAAATGGGTTATAATTTATAACCCTTTTAAAAATGGGTCAACCCAACGCATAACCCATTTAATAATATTCATAAATGGGTTGACCCAACCCATTTATAAGTAGGGTAAATGGGTTGGATCATATTTTGCTAGGTCTACTCGGTATAGGCAATTGTATAATATGCTTCTAATGGTTATCAGCTCAAATCTTGACTAACATCTCTCCCGGTAGCACCTGACCAGACCAAACTGCTCTTTTTACTCGTTGCTTTACCAGTTTGTTGTCTATAATATCAATTTAGCTCCATCAATTTTCAAAGTAGTTACTCATAATAATCAGATTATATAATTCATGTAAGGGTTGTATTGGCATGTTTTGTTGTATATTGCTACACATATGATAGAAATACACTACATTTTACAGTTCGAATTGTCTCTTTTACCAGCCACATCTCATTTATATCCAACTTTTTGTATACATGTTCTTGAGTAGAGAACAGGGTTATATATCATTTATTTCTTACTAAGTCTGTCATATGTATTTGTATAATTTGACTTCCGATACGGCGGTTTAGTAGATTCAGACAGTATTAACTAATAAGTACATATTTTATGCGTGTTCCCGTTCCGTGCATCTATATTCTATTTGCACTTTCTTTTCTTTTGCATTTTAACAAAAAGACGTCAGTTTTTTATTCGAATAATTAATAAAAAGCATCTACAGCGGTAGGGATGGTAATAGAGCGGGTCTAGGATCTAAAGCTCATAGATCCGTCCTTATTTTGACCCGCTAAGACCCGTTTCATCGGATCATCGGAGCGAGTAGACCCACGACCCGCTCTTCGAAGCTGTGGATCTAGAATCGAGTTGGGGCTTGGATGAACCGTCCCAACTCGACCTGTACTATTGATATATCATAAAATCACTTTACTACTGTAATGATGATTTGTTAATCCTTTTACACAAAACTAGTTATATCATGGATATTATAATGTTCATTCAACAAGTTATGGGATTTTTATAATATTAAATTGTGTCACTGATAATTATATATTAATGTTATCCCGCCTTTTGGCAAGGCCAGGATATCAACAGACTGATTGAAAACCAAGTATCGCTCGTCATAGATATTGATGAATTCTGTCCGAGTCCGGATCAAGCTACAATTGATATGACATGACGAGCACCGCCAAAGAGAGCCAACATCCCAAGTTTCAAGTCAATCCGAGTTCATACGTTCAAGTTATGATCGATTCAACATAGAGGAAACGGCCCAGCCCTCATATCCATCTCTATGGTCAATTTCGTATCCACCAAGGGTGCGCTCAGGTCGCATCGATCACATTCGCATCAACCAGTTCATAGCATTTCGTATCAATCAAAGGTCCTGTGACTTCGTATCCATCATCGAACTCTGGTTCGAATCGATCACGTTCGTATCGATCAGAGGTCCAGCGACTTCGTATCCATCAGCGTCTCCTTATTCGAACCCATTAGCATCACCCTACTTCGTATCCATCGGCAGATAGTCTATTTCGCATCCATCAACTGAGACAACAGTCACTGCTTCGTATCCATCATGGAAGCCTCTCTTCGAATCCATCTGGACAGAGCATTTCATAACCATCGATCATCATTGGTTTGTATCCATCGATGCAGCTGCTGTTCGAATCGATAAGTAAGGTCTTGTTCGAATCCATCAAGTCAACAAGCCTGGATGGCGTGTCATTCCTTGATACGAACGAAGCGATATTCATGGATGCGACATGGTCAACTCGGAGCAAAAGGCAGATCGATGCGAGGAGTGCGCGCCACGTCGCCGCGTTATCACGTGCAACCATCGATTCGAAAGCATGGATTCGAAGCGATGGACTCGAAGCAAGCAGCCGACTGAAAAACTCCAACTCGTATCGATCATATCTCAAGATCTACTGATCCAAATTCAATGAAATTTTCACAGGAGCTTGCATACACACTAAGGAACGTCTCTGCCAAATTTCAGCTCGACTGGACGTTTTCTTGATCGATTCGAATGGATTTCGAATCGATCCCAAAGTGAGCCCAGATTTCCTGAAGGCGGGCACGTGGGCCCCCTCACGGGCCTGAAGTGGTCTCCCAAAATTTAGGCGAAATATCAGCCTCCTACACCTATAAATAGGACCCCTGGTCATTCAGAAAAGGGGATCTGAATTCTGAAGCGCCCAGACTCTACCGGATCGAGATTTGCATCTTATTCTTACTGTTGAATCCGAATTCCATGCTATAATTCGCTGTTGTTCGCTGTAATCACTTGTAATCATTGAAAGAGAATCAATAAAATCATCAAAACTTCATAGTGGACGTAGGCGATACGCCGAACCACTCTAAATTGCTTGTCTGCGTATTTACAATTCTGTTTATTGGAGTTTTTGTTAGATAATCTCTGTTTTACATTTACGTTCTTCATTTTATCTCTTCAAATAACTCCCGAAGAGTGTTGTGCCCATTTTTGGTACAAACACTTTGGTGCTTTCACTGAGAAAACCCAGTTTTTTCCTTCTGCTTATTGGATCTACTGCCGATACCGGATTGCAAACATCCAAGGGGAAGATCCAGATCTGTCGTCAAGTGGTTCCTTCTATTCTATTCAGATTGCTCCAGATCTAAGAGGAACCGTATTCATCCATATTTTCGTATCCATGTTCTCGAATCCAGGAAATATGGTAACTTTCGTATACATGCTCTCAAATCCAGAAAATACGATCGACTTCGTATCCATCATTTCGTATCCAGAAAATATGATAATTTTCGTATCCATGCTTTTGCACCTAGAAAATATGTCAAACTTTGTATCGATCATTTCGAGTCGATCTTCTTCGCATCGCTCTGTTCGAATCGATCATTTCGACCAGATCTGCTTCGCATTGCTCTGTTCGAATCGATCATTCGACCCGATCTGCTTCGCATCGCTCTGTTCGAATTGATCGTTTCAACTCGATCTGCTTCGCATCGCTCTGTTCGTATCGATCGCAACTGCTCCAATTCGTATCGGTACTCACACACTGTTCGTATCGATCCATCTGCGTCCAATTCGTATCGATACGAAATTTCAAAAAAAAAATATTTTTCGGGTACGACCCAGATTTCCTAAAAAGAGGCTAAAAAAAATTCACAGCGCAGGGCACCCGCATAGTGAATTCAATCACCAATTTAGTGAAGGAACATTCCATCCGTGCTTCTAATTGTGCCATGACTGAACAAGACATAGGAGATCACAACAACAAATGTTGAGTTGCAATCAAGGAATGGGTAAAGAAATACTACTCAACTGGTGCTCCCAGAGGATGGAGAACCTAGCTAATATGCCAAGAACTAGAGTTGGTTAATATATCATGCTTCTAAGGTGGAATGCAACTTCCTCCAATTGACCAGCCTTCAAACTCCTGAATTGACAACTATGGTACGATGGCTAATATGATAACTCCCCTACACTGTCTATTCTACCAACTCAAAGCATAGCTGGTCACCGCTGAACCATCTTCAAATGCCCGCATCTTAATCATTCTACGTCCACATGACTAAAAGCGTGGCATACAACCTCAAGAAGACTTCCTTAATACCCTATATAGGTCTCCTATCTGGGTGAAAATTAGAAATAATCACCAATCTATGAGCCCATCTTTACCAACTCACCATCCAATCGGTATCACCAAACCACTCGAACATTGGGCAATCGTGCATACATCATTCACCAGTGTTACAAGACCCATTGGCAATAAAATGGGTCTGATCATAATGTCGAATGAAGAATCTTCCCCAGTGGAGACCTATTCATTGAAGCCATCCTACCTGCAAAATTTCTAGTGAAAATTCAATATGTTGACTATGTTAGCATACTATGGAAATACAACCCCCGACACTACCTCATGAAGTGAGAATGGCACATGGACTCCACCAAGAGTGATGAATGCCATCAAAGAACACTGTCATTCATGGTTAGAAATACCAGTTCTACTTCTCATATTGCTGAAGGGAATAAAGAAGCTGGTAGCCAATGAATTTATCCAAAGCCCACATCCAGTTGCTGCCAATACCCATAAATGAATTCATCACCAGAGCTTATTTCCAGACCTTGATAAGAGAATTGGTGGGTAGCCGTCAACGAGTACACCAACATATCCAGGCCAATATTGAGTTGATGAACCAGATGAAGGATCAACTTGGCGAGATAAGGAGGGAACCTACTCCATACTCTAGATCGGAAAACTCCCCTTCTTTAGATGGCTACCGCGGATGCCAACGCCATAAGGCTGCCCCGGAAAGGATAACTCTGACAATATGTTCAAGCCCCATAAGATGAAGGACCGGAAACATCCGACCCCTATCAATCAAGGACTTTGATCAAATTGAACCATTTGCGTTAGACATCCAACTGAAAAGGGCTGGGCTGAAGTGCAATAGCGAGCATGCGACGGTGCCTCACTCATCAATGAGATTTGATCTAATCTCTTTTGAATTATTTCTGATTCATTTTCATTTACGTTGCGAAATATGACCTACTTGAATTAAACTACTTGCAAATGATGCAGGTAACCGAGTACTTAAGATTGGGTGCAAAACAACCTCCGCGGACTATGATCAAATCATTGAGGTATCATCATGACAAGCATGATTCAACCACTCATCGGCTACTATATGCCCCTGACTGGGGGCAAGGCATCAAAGCGAAAGAGACTGACAAGGTCAAGACTCTAGTACAAAGTGGATGCAACTGACCATCCCCTCATCCGCTTATGCAATTTAATTAGAAGATTTAAGAAAGACTTGGAGTTATATGTCCCAAATATGCACTCTCCATCTTGTGTTTGAAGCTCGCCAAAATACTTATGCTTCTTCTGATGCCCGATAAAATCGGAATCACGCCAAGGGTGGACGTGATGTCACCATCCATGCATCCAATCCTACATTAAACATTTGGGATTATTTGAGGGAATACATGTTTAAAGGTCCGACCCTCAATTTAAAGTCATCAACGACTGACTGCCTACTCACTAACCATCACGAGCTGTCATTTCAACTCTCTTCCTTAGCTCGATCGAAAGAATGCAAAGTATAAATTGGACGTGACTCGAGTGTCTGCTCTCTAATTCTTGCACCCGACTTAAGGGAAAATACACAACTCAGAGTGGACGTAGTTCGACCATCCCTTCCTATGCTCGAGCACAAAGCTTGCCAGAACACTAATCTTACTCCTTAGGCCTGGCAAAAGCGGAATCCAAATGAACATGGATGCGATCCAACCGTCCATAAACTAAATCTCATCCTTCGTTGAAGGGCATATAAGTGGAAGTTAATCGGGATCCCACCGATCACTCGCTAAGTGAAACCCCGAGCTCAGGGGCAAGCCATCACATCAAAGTCAAAAAAGGATTGACACACGACAATCCTTCATTAACTCTGTATTCCCAGAGTGCAAAGCGGAGTATAAACATTCAACTCCAACTCCCAGAGCGCGAGGTGGAGTATAAACATCCAACTCCGAACTCCCAGAGCGCGAGTCGGAGTATAAACATTCAACTCCGAACTCCCAGAGCCCGAGTCGGAGTATAAACATCCAACTCCGTATTCCCAGAGTGCGAAGCGGAGTATAAACATTCAACTTTGAACTCCCAGAGCGCGAGTCGGAGTATAAACATTCAACTCCGAACTCCCAAAGCGCGAGTTGGAGTATAAACATCCAACTCCGAGTTCCCAGAGCGCGAACCGGAGTATAAACATTCAACTCCGTATTCCCAGAGTGCGAAGCGGAGTATAAACAATCAACTCCAAACTCCCAGAGCGCGAGTCGGAGTATAAACATCCAACTTCGAGTTCCCAGAGCGCGAACCGGAGTATAAACATTCAACTCCGTATTCCCAAAGTACGAAGCGGAGTATAAACATTCAACTAACTCCAGATTCCCAGAGTGCGAATAGGAGTATAAACATCCACTAACTCTAGATTCCCAGAGTGCGAACAGGAGTATAAAGATCAACTAACTCCAGATTCCCAGAGTGCGAACTGGAGTATAAACATCCACTAACTCTAGATTCCCAGAGTGCGAACTGGAGTATAAACATCAACTAACTCCAGATTCCCAGAGTGCGAACTGGAGTATAAACATCCACTAACTCTAGATTCCCAGAGTGCGAACTGGAGTATAAACATCAACTAACTCCAGATTCCCAGAGTGCGAACTGGAGTATAAACATCCACTAACTCTAGATTCTCAGAGTGCGAACTGGAGTATAAAGATCAACTAACTCCAGATTCCCAGAGTGCGAACTGGAGTATAAACATCAACTAACTCCAGATTCCCAGAGTGCGAACTGGAGTATAAACATCCACTAACTCCAGATTCCCAGAGTGCGAACTGGAGTATAAACATCAACTAACTCCAGATTCCCAGAGTGCGAACTGGAGTATAAACATAAACTTACTTCGATCCCGAGAGCGCAGACTAGAGTATAAACACCAAATGGGTGTGACTAACAACCCATCAACCAACTCCAGTCCTCAAAGCATGGTTTGGAGTATGAATACCAAAAGGGATGTGATTCGACTGTCCATCTATCGGCTATGGTTCCTCATCAAGTTCTATAGTACAAAAAGCGGATGTGGTACGACCGTCTGCTTCCCAATCTTCCCCTGACATGGGGGCACACTTAATACACAAAATTGGATGTGATCCGACCATCCAGCACTAAGCGGGCGTGACACAACCGTCCATGCATCAACTCTTGTCCCCGGCACAGGACCTATAACATAAATTTATAGGGATGCACTCCAACCCTACAAGACAAAATTCCTTCCTTGATTCGACATGGAGGCATAGATTCGAAAAACGGACCTAGCTGGATGTCCTATTCTGAATTGATATTACTACCATCCAACCGCAAATGAACGTGGCATGACCGTTCATATGCTAACTCTCGCCTGTGATCCGACGGGTTGTGCATGCAGCATGGATGGATGTGACCTAACCATCCGACAATCAATTCCTTCCTACAGTTTAGTGGGAGAAGCATCAAACTAAAGTTGTTGTAATTTGACCGGCCACACTTCGACTTTTGCCCTTGACTGGTGGCAGAGGAATTGACCAAGGAAAACACGGTCTGACCATTTTCTACAAAAAAAAAACTTAGTCCCCAGAGTGTGGACAGGGGTATAAACATCAAATAGGTATGGTTAATGGCCCTTCAACTTACTTTGATCCCCACAGTGGGCTACAAGATTAGACAAACGGATGAATGTGATTCGACCATTCATTCACCAACTCTGACCTAAACTCGACATAAGGAGTATAAACTCACCACAGGTGCAATTAGACCATCTACGAACTAACTCTGCTAACCCAAGACTGGGGACAGAAGTGCAAATCACCGAAAGAAGAGAAAGGTGACTCGCTACATCTCTAGCTTAGCATCCTTTACAACTTAAGGAAATGACAACAAGGAGACCTTAATGCTAGCCAATCAGAATGATGCCCGAAGTTCTAGGCAACCAATTATATCGTACCGCCGAATCGACGGGAAATATCGATCTGCACCTTTCATATCATACCATTGGATCGATAGGAAATGAGGTCCGAGCATTCTACATCGTGCCGTTGAATCGACGGTCAATATCGATCCTCTTCGACTACAAATCGATGTGACCCGAACGTCCATCGAATACCTTTGACCAACAGAGCACGGATAGAAGAATAAACCATGAATGAGTGTGACTTGACCATTCGTCCTCCATCGCTTTCCTTCGATCCGTCAGGAAGAGCATGAGACCAAATGAGCATGACATGACCGCATTCGAGCTAACTTTATCCCTAAATTCGACGGGAGAACGTAAATCGAAATGGACATAGTTGATCACCCAACTCCAAATGAATGCAACGCGACCATTCATTCATTGACTCTTGCCATGATCCGACTAAAAGAGCAATTGAAAACAAGTGCAACCTAAACATCTGCACACTGATTCTTACCCTGGATTCGACAAGGGAAGCATCAATCCCGCATTGGATCTGATTGGACGATTCACTCTTCAGTTTTTGCCCAAAGTACGGCGACATAAGCAGCAAAGTAAATGTCATTGACCGTCCAGAATCTAGCTTATGTCTGAATGTTGGCAAAATAACAGTGTATTCCGCTAAGAAAAAAGAACTAGAACATAATACAGGATAGGCACGACTCAACCTTCCATCGGTTAACTCGATCCCATGGTTCAATGGGATAGAATACAAAATTGAAGCGAACATTATCTACCCTACCACTTATCGAGATATTCCCCAGACTTGGGGGCACGAACAAGAAGATAAGATAATATGATTCAACTATTCATCAGTCGACTCTGGTTCTTAAAGCTTGAACTACAGTATAGACACAGCTATGACGAGACCAAACCATCCACGTAATGCATCCGCCAACCCGAGACTGGGGGCAAAAGAGTAATTATCCGAGAAGTTGACTATGACAACTTGAACCTATGACCCATGCCTGATATTCATAACAACTCTAGGTTGCGACCGAAAGGATGCCTAGAGATAGAGTCATCAGATCAATACCCGGACTTATGGGCAACTTACCATCATTCTGACCCTTCCAATGAACAATGGATCGCAGGTACATTGAATGAAAAGTGCATCATTCAGAAACACAAGTGAATTCAATCTCAAAGCTGGATCCAGCTATGTATCAGCGTGCAGTACAAGGATAAGTTCTACTAATCCTTTGATTCAACGTCCTTATAAGCCTGATCATTTACCATTGCAAATAAATACATGAGGCGCCTACAACCCATCACGAGTATTGTAGATCAGATCACAACTCTACGCAATGATGAAAAAAGGGTCAACTGTTTTACTTCAGGTAAATCTTGATGTGTTTGCTTGGACTCGATCTCATATATATATATATGGACTCTCGCCAGCCATGAAGAACCCTGCATTGAATGCCGACCCGAGGCATGTCTCGGTGAACAAAAACTATGCGACATGGATCCGAAGAGATCTGTTGCACTTAAAGAGGAGGCGAATCTGCTCAAAACCAGTGGGTTTATCCATGATGCCCTCCAACCAAAGTGAGTATCCAATCCTCTACTTATAAGAAAAACGAACAGAGAGTAGAGGACATACATCAACTACTCAGATTTGCATGGGGTATGACAAAGCACGGCTTTCCGCTTCCAATGATCGACCAACTGATGGACTTGACCATCATACATGAATTACTCACATCCATGGATGCAAACTCCAGATGCAATCGGATACTGAAGCATGTCCTAGACCAGGAATACAATTGTCTCGTTATTGACCTGGGCCTATAGTGCTATGCTGAAATCCCTAAATTCGAACATGAGAACGCTTATGCTACTTACCAAAGGACGATTAGCAGATCATTCAAAAATCATATCGGTCGATTGATGAAAGTAGATGTGGTTAATATGCTCGTGAGATCACGGCTATCAAACGACCATATCAATGAATTGAAAGAGGTATTCAGTGCTCTCCAAAAAATACAGGATGAAACTCGATCCTTTGAAATGCTCTTTCACCATTACATCAGAAAGATTCTTTGTTTTCATCATCAATTCTCATGAAATCAAGACTAATTTCTAGAAAATTCCGACAATTAGAGACACCCATGTACTGAGGACAATCAAGCAGCTCCGATAGACCGTTTGAAGAGACCTTCCATTTTACCCAAACCTTTGGATCGCGAAGATTTATACATCAATTGGCCCATGCCAACACGCGTCATAAGCATCGCGATGCTATGTGAAGAGAAACGAATCAAAAGACTAGTATATGATGAAGGCTGGCTATTGACAAGCTCACCCCGTTAACGTCTATATCGACCAGCCGTTATGATAGGTCCAACAGCGGCCTTAGATGGCTGAAAATTACTCAGATAGGGCATCGAGCTAAGCCAATTTGATTTCACATATTTCCCTCAGAGAGCTCTCCATGATCAAACATTAGCATACTTCATATCTGAATCCACCAAATCAGACGACTATCTGAAGAACAGTGGCGAACCGTCCAACCGATGGAGGACGTACACCGATGGAACTTCCAATATCGGCTTTCTAACATCGAAGTCGCGTTAATGACTCATGAGGAACAAACAATCTACTACGCCCTGGAACTCAACTACCTTGTAACAAATAACGAAGCTAAGTATGAAGCCTTGGCGCTCAAACTTGCAAGAAAACTACGAGTGGAAACTTTACATGTCTTATGTGATTACTAGTTAGTAGTACGCCAAGTCAGGGAAGATTATCTGACTAGGGGGCAACGTCTTGCACCTTATCTCAACCGGGTCCAAAAGCTACTAGCCGGCTTCGACTCTTACACCAGTACACAAATCATCAGAGGACTAAATGAAAAAACTAAGTCACTGGCCAAGCTAGCCAGTTCTGGGGATGCATGGCCAAAAGACTTTGTCCCAATTGAAATACTTATTATTCCAAGCATTGACATATGAAGATCAACTAGATCTCAGAGATGGATCTAGGAAAGGAGTCATGGATGACTCCTATCGAAGATTATCCACAATCGAGGATTCTTTTTGAATAAACGAATAAGAAATGGCGTATCCTCCATGAAGCATCACCGCATGATTATGTCTGGATCGTTTGACTCCATCGATACAGAGCATTACTTTTGTATCCATCGATCCGAGACCCAATATTACGTGTCCTCCGATACAGAGCGTATACTCCAACAATCTCACATCGATTCAGGAGAGGATCGATACAAAAGGATGGTCAAAAACAACCATCAAGCGTTGTTTCAACTCGAAATTCAAATCGGTTTAGGAGAGAATCAATATGGAATTCGATAACAAGCTAAACTAGCAACGACTCGTGAACGTGCAACATTAACAAGAGTCAGCTAATCATTATCATACAGCAGTCGATTACAGCAATATAGAGTACAACAATCAACGAAAAATACAATAATTGTTCAGAGAAAAACTGCAACTTTTCAAAGCACGTCATGTTTCCACAAGACGTACTTTGGGGGACAAATGTTATCCCGCCTTCTGGCAAGGCCAGGATATCAACAAACTGATTGAAAACCAAGTATCGCTCATCATGGATATCGATGAATTCTGTCCGAGTCCGGATCGAGCTACAATTGATATGACGTGACGAGCACCGCCAAAGAGAGCCAACGTCCCAAGTTTCAAGTCAATCCGAGTTCATACGTTCATGTTATGATCGATTCAACATAGAGGAAACGGCCCAGCCCTCGTATCCATCTCTATGGTCAATTTCGTATCCACCAAGGGTGCGCTCAGGTCGCATCGATCACATTCACATCGACCAGTTCATAGCATTTCGTATCAATTAAAGGTCATGTGACTTCGTATCCATCATCGGACTCTGGTTCGAATCGATCACGTTCGTATCGATCAGAGGTCCAGCGACTTCGTATTAGCATCACCCTACTTTGTATCCATCGGCAGATAGTCTATTTCGCATCCATCAACTGAGACAACAGTCACTGCTTCGTATCCATCATGGAAGCCTCTCTTCGAATCCATCTGGACAGAGCATTTCATAACCATCGATCATCATTAGTTCGTATCCATCGATGCAGCTGCTTTTCGAATCGATAAGTAAGGTCTTGTTCGAATCCATCAAGTCAACAAGCCTGGATGGCGTGTCATTCCTTCATACGAACGAAGCGATATTCATGGATGCGACACGGTCAACTCGGAGCAAAAGGCGGATCGATGCGAGGAGTGCGCGCCACGTCGTCGCGTTATCACGTGCAACCATCGATTCGAAGGCATGGATTCGAAGCGGTGGACTCGAAGCAAGCAGCCGACTGAAAAACTCCAACTCGTATCGATCATATCTCAAGATCTACTGATCCAAATTCAATGAAATTTTCACAGGAGCTTGCATACACACTAAGGAACGTCTCTACCAAATTTTAGCTCGATTGGACGTTTTCTTGATCGATTCGAATGGATTTCGAATCGATCCCAAAGTGAGCCCAGATTTCCTGAAGGCGGGCGCATGGGCCCCCTCATGGGCCAGAAGTGGTCTCCCAAAATTTAGGCGAAATATCAACCTCCTACACCTATAAATAGGACCCCTGGTCATTCAGAAAAGGGGATCTGGATTCTCAAGCGCCCAGACTCTGCCGGATCGAGATTTGCATCTTATTCTTACTGTTGAATCCGAATTCCAAGCTATAATTCGCTGGTGTTCGCTGTAATCACTTGTAATCATTGAAAGAGAATCAATAAAATCATCAAAACTTCATAGTGGACATAGGCGATACGCCGAACCACTCTAAATTGCTTGTCTGCGTATTTACAATTCTGTTTATTGGAGTTTTTGTTAGATAATCTCTGTTTTACATTTATGTTCTTCATTTTATCTCTTCAAATAACTCCTGAAGAGTGTTGTGCCCATTTTTGGTACAAACAATTAACATATGTGTACATTTTGAACTATTATTCTACATCTCATTTTTATTATTTTTCATTATTATTGTAAACATATTGTAATCTATATTCTATATCATTCGGTGATAATGTCTCTTACAAATAAAATAAATAAATATATGTACATTAATACACAATTCTAAATGAATATATATATATAAAGTCTCATCGGGTCTTGAGGTGGGGCGGGTCTACCCTGATCCAAATGGGTTCTGGATTCGGGGCAAAAATCTGGACCCGTACTGGATCTACGGACGGGTCTGGGTTAGTGTTTGAAAAACCCGAAACGGGTCTAGGACATGAAAGACTCGTCCCAACCCACCCCATTGCCATCCTATTAAGCGGTGTGTACTTAGAGTAGTAAATCTAAGTGTGTCTACATTCCATGGTATTAAGTATCGAGCACGAAAGTCAAATACGGTGTTTTGTAAGGTAGAAAGGTTTGACTATTCTCATATTTAATTATTCAACTATATATTATAGTGCATATATCACTTAGCTTGTCCTACGTTAGAGTTTATTTTATTTAATTCCTTGCATGGCGTTAATTTTATTTCTTGATTATTTTCTATCATTTATTTTGGATTGATATATTTTTATTTGGCATATACATGTATATAAATATATAATTATATATATTTATATACACTGCAAAACAGGCTTTGTTTAGTGACTGATACTAGTGACGGCTAAAAAAATGCGGCTGACGCTAGCCGTCACTATACGCGTATATACAAGCAGACCAGAGAACAGAAAAACACACTTATCTTTTCTCAATTCACTTCAGCAAACCCCTCTCCTCTTCCACCGCCGACGCCCCAACCGCCGCCCCCCGACGCAAGCTACCGATCTCTTATCGCGAAAGCCACAACACTCTAAAACTTGAAGTTATGTTATTGCTCTCCAATTTCTGCTTAATCTAGATTTAATCAAAACCCTAATTTTGAAAATTGATTGATTATATGTGATAGAAATTGATGACTATGCGGTAATAGTTGTTGATAGTAGCGTATTGATTGATTTGGGGATCTGTTGAGAACCCTAATTTGGCAAATTAGTTAATTATGGATTGCTTATTTAGTTAATTATAGATTGCTTATTGTGTATTAGTTAATGATAATATTGTATTTGTTGGGTTGGTGATATTAATTAGTGGTTTGATTGTTTAATTTGTAATTAAAAATTAGGGTTTATTTATAATCCGAAAATTAGTGTAAATTACTGATTGATATGTTAATTGATATATAATTAAGTTTACGCGAATATTTGTTATAGTTAATTAGAGTAATGTTTATTATAGTTTGCGCAAACATTAGTGTACAATTATTGATGAATATGCTGCTAGATTGGTACGTTTAAACATAAGTAATATTTTTTATTCAATTAGCATATGTAATTATAAGTATTAGTTGTTAGTATAAAATAATATTAATTTAATTTATTACAAGTGCTAACATCTAATTTCGTTTACAAATCGATTAAAAAATTAAATTGTTAACTAAATTTTAAAATACGTTTTAAAATTTCAAATGTATTAAATAAAATATTTAAATGGTTGAATGAATTATAAAATAGTATTTTTAGTTGTTAAAATAGTAATTGTAAAATGTGTTTTATTTTTTTAATCCCTTAGAGAGTTTTTACCCCCATCTGACAAGTGTGTATATGATCGTTATATTGATATTCGTTTTTTAACAGAACGAACATCTATATTCATCTGATACAATTTTTGTCGGATTTGTCCCTATATTGGACAAGTTACAAACACAATAAAGTAATTGCAATTTATAATCATTTCATTTTAAACGGCTTACAAAATTTCGACAGCACTTTCTTCTCGTTCCCTGAATACACACATTTGTTTACGATACAGGGGACAGAAGGGAAGTGCTGCCGAAATTTTGTTGAATCGTTTAATCTAAAATGATTTATAAAATGTAATTACATTATTGTGTTTGTAATGGAAAGTATGATGACCGACCATCAAAGTAAAAACCAATAAACTAAAAATTAAAAAATAAAGTGAAGTGCTTATTTGAATTTTCTACGATGGTGAAGTCTTTACAATGATGAAGTGTTAAAATTATTCTTTATAAGATTTTAGTATCAGTTGAATTATTTACTTGAACTTTCTAACATACATTTTCAAATCAGGAAAAATGTTCGATTATTTCTTCGACCGTAGTTGCATGTATGAAGTTAGAATTGGTAGGAAATGTTCAATAAAGGAACATTTCTATAACGGTGTACATAAATTTATTAGATTCGCTAAATCTAATAATCGAAATAACGATGTAATTCGTTGCCCGTGTAGTAAGTGCCAACATTTGAAGCATTGGAACCAAATATAGTTGAACTACATTTGTATAATAATGGCTTCGTGCCGAATTATTATTTTTGGGATCGTCATGGAGAACTTGTTGAACCTACACCTAATCCTACAGTGTAACAACCCAGGGTTTTATAGCAGTTGAATATCGTCAAATGACAATTTAATTCATTTAGCAATTTCAATTGAAGTTTTTAAAAATTGGAGTTGAAATTCTTTTATAAATTGTTAAAAGGAATTGTGGGCTTTGAAATTGAATTGGCCCAAGTATTTTCTTTAGTTGCCGTGATAAGTGATGACCCGGTTTCCCTTCTATTTTGAATTGCATTCTCTCGACCCGTTCCCCATTTTCAATTTGCATAACCCTAAATCATACGAGCGGAAGAAAAAAGAAAATGGCGACACAAATTCGTTCTCACTCGATCCTCTTTTCAATTTCCTTAGCCAAACCCAAAAACGAAAGAAAGAATCATGGCGGCTCTCATTTCTCGTTCACTCCTCCCCCATCCACTGTAGAAATCCCTAATCAAAACGAGAAGATAAGCAACGGCAACTTCGTTCGTCTTGGCTTCATTATTGTGTAACTCCGATCGTCGTTCGTAACTAGGGCTTCACGATTCTTCGAATCGTGACCGATTAAGGTGAGCTCAACTCACATCTAATTCAAGAATTTGTAACTGCGATTTGTGATTTCCACTGCTTGGATTCTTGGGTTTACGTTTGTATGCGAACGTTTGAGTTTGTTTTGATTTCCATGGCTTCGGCTCTGATTATTTTCCTGTTGACTTTGTCACACCTGGCTATGAATTATTTTTACTTTGTGATGAAGGTTTACTCGTTCATAAATTGTGACGATTTTTGCTTTGCATTTGTTTGATGTTGTTTATGAGATGATATTGGTTTTCAAAGGTAGAACTGGCTGATGTAGATTTCTTTTGTGACTTCGGTCCCCTGACTTTGTGTATGCTATAGCCTAAAATGCCATCTCTGGTCATCACCTTTGGGTTGGCATCAATCTGTAGTTGTCTTCATCCTGTACATTTGTCTACAGTATTACCATATTCACTTGATAGCATTTTGGTCATTTTAGTTGGACTTATACACTTATGGTTTCACTGCATAGCTTTGAATTTTTGGTGAGCTGAGTATTTTGACTTATATTCAGTTTCATATGCATAGATCTGGAGTGTTTGTTGCTTCAGTCTTAGTCAGGTGCACACTATTGATTTTACCTCTGACCTCTCTGTTGGTATTACAGTACTCCGGTAGTTGATGTACTTGTAGTTGTATGGCCTGGTTCACTGTCGAGTTCACTTTCACTTTGCATTCATGTGTTTACGCTGTCCAGTTCCATTTTGTTGTTCACTGGTCTGCAATTGCTAGTGAAGTTGAACTTGGTCCAGTTGTATTTAGTAGTTCACTGGTCACTGCATACATGTTCTGTTGCTCCATGTTACACTGAACACCCCATTTAATCTACTTGCATTGTCCACTTCGACCACTGTCCAGTTTTACAAGTGCATTTCATATACATGTTGCAAATGTTCATGTATGGTTGTTCATAGCTATTTCATTGTTGAGGTTGTGCTTGCAATTGTCCACTTGACTGTGTTGAATTTCGATTACTTAGTTTACACCGTTTTGGTCTCTGACCCTGTCTTGGTATGAAACAATTACCTGCAAAAATGGTTCGACATTGATTTCGTTAAGCATTGACTTTGCATTCATGTGTCTGCACTGTCCAGTAATTTATTTTGAAGAAGCAATGTATTTTGTCATTTTGCTTCGACACTACACCTTGTTCTCGACTGTGATACTCGTACAGTAGTTACAGTTTCATGTTCATATGCATTGGTGCCGTGCTGTGCATATGTACATTTTGATTTTTGAGATTTGTTAGCATATAGGTGGACTGTTTGGGTCATGGGTAGTTATAGCCTCAGTACTTCGTTCACGACATTAGCTTGCAGTAGCCTGTTTCATAACCACATATATGTAGTTCAAGTGCAGTCTGTAGTTTCTGACTTATATTCAGTTGTACTTGTTTTGATAGCTGCCTGGCTAGTTTGGTTTCATGGTGGTTGTCTTGACTATTTGAGGAAATCGGCATTTTGTTTCATGTGTCATTGAGATTGGTTTTCTTTCTTGATTTTGGAATTGTACTCCATTGTACTGTTGATGTAGATCACTGTCTAGATTCTGGACAGTGCTTCATAGTTGCTTATTGGGTTGCTTTTACTTGCAATTGTGTTGAGTCATGATTAGTCGTGATTTGACCTTTGCAGTTCGGGCGTACTGTAGTGGCGAGGCAGTGCACGCGTGCGTGTACTGCAGCCACACAGTTTGGTTTAATTTAACCACTTTGAGATTTTCTAATTATTTATTTAATAGTTGGACTTGGTTGTTAATTGCTGTTTAAGCAATTCTGATGTTTTCTAGATTATCTTCATTGATATTCTTTTTATCTATCTTCATTGATGATTTGGATTGCTGATATGTTGGTTAACACTGTTTAGTGTTATATCTGCCGTTACCCGACTCTCCTATCGAGGAGTCGGATGTACGAGATTTCTGTGACTGCCGTCTATTTGATGTTGATTATTATTGCTTCTGTGCACTAATAAACTGGTTTGAATTAGACTGACCTGGGTATTATTTTCTTTTGAATGTAATACTCGGGTCAGACCCGAGTTATTTCAGGTTGTAGATTTTCTTCTTTGAGTTGCTGTTCAAGATTTGAAGACTTTTCACATCTTCTGAAGTTGTCAGTGTCATTCTGTAGTAGTCGTGTCAGTGTATAGAACGATATGTATTCATGTATATTAGTTGATAATGTACTTGTATATATAACTTCTAGAGTCGACAGTTGTAGTTGTATCATATGTATTGTGTCAACTATGTTGTAACTGACATCAGTTATATATATACATGAGACTTTTGTTTTTATCTGTGTTCCGCATTTATATTATCTGTGTTATCGTTATATCTAATGTCCTAAACTATTATGAACCATCGTAGTTTGTTTTATACTGATAATTGGGTGTGTCGATGGGAGTAAATAAATAAGATGAAAAATAAAAAGTATATACCACTCCTATCGAGATAACCAATATTAGTATAAGGCCAATTACGGATGGTCGCTCCTATCCAGCCTTATTCTTCGTAATAATAGACAGTATTTCTTTTAATACTCTTTGTTATTATGAGCATAGAGGTGGGGCGTCACAGTTGGTATCAGAGCTTGGGGTTTATGGACATAATATAAAACATAACTTGGATGGAACATATGTTACAACTATTGGTCGATGTTTTATCTGTAAATTGAGTCAAAACTAAAGTTTTGAGATTTTGATGAAATTTTTAAATACCTTTATTTAAAAATAAAAGTGAAACTGTGTTTTGTTGATTTGATTGAATTGTGGTCTGTTTATCAGAGTGCGCAGCGGAAACAGTGAAACTGTCTTCGCTGAGTACAACTGACAATCTTTTTGATTTAAGAATCAAAATACGAAATTGATATGGATTTCATTTGTTGTTTACATAGCTGTGATTATTTTGTTTCTTTGAGAATTTCGAATCCGAATTGAGGATTCGAAGAAATTACAGTTATGTGATTTTTGTTGAAATTTCCGCTGACTTTCTTTTTATTAATCATATATTGATTAGATTTTTGTTGTTTTGAATTATCTTCATTGAAGATACATTTGAATGATTTCTTTGTTCATTTTGTAGTACGTGCAAAAATTTGAATTGCACGTTATTGCATTTATTTTACGTTGAACCGATGCTTGGTTATGATACGTATTTTGTTGCCGTTATTTTTATAACGGACTTTTTACACCAATGCTGAATTTTTGAGGCACGGTGTTTTGTTGACAATTTTAATGAATGGAAATTCACTGATGTCACATTTTGATGTGAATTCTTTTGATGAGATATTTGATGTTTTAAAATTTACTGTCACCTTGGCTTTAGTAACCGTCAAGTTTTAAAAGTGGATTTTCAAGCGGTTATTCCGCAATACTGATTTGTGACCGTTTTTACGGTATTTTGAGAAGTACAATTTCCTTATCGAAATTGTTACTAATATTGCTGCTTTAATCACGTGATTGGAAACTCGTTAAAAAAAAATGAAAATTGTTTTATAAATTTTTAACGGTTTGCGTTTTCAAAAGGATGAGAAAGCGACTTAAACGATTCAGCAAAATCGAGGATTATGACCCCTTTCTTTTACTGTTTCGCTTAACTCCGGACTTGTCCAGTTGAGAAGGTGAATTGTTATTTTTACAAAATAAATAAAAATTGTTTTAAGAAATTTAACAGTTTACGCTTTCAAAAGAATGAGGAAGCGATTTAAACGATTCAGCAAAATCGAGGATTATGACCCCTTTCTTTTACTGTTTCGCTTAACTCCGGACTTGTCCAGTTGAGAAGGTGAATTGTTATTTTTACAAAATAAATAAAAATTGTTTTCAGAAATTTAACAGTTTACGCTTTCAAAAGAATGAGGAAGCGATTTAAACGTTTCAGCAAAATCGAGGACTATGACCCCTTTCTTTTACTGATTCGCTTAATTCCGGACTTGTCCGTTTGAGAATGTGAAATGTATTTTTACAAAATACACAATTTTGCACTTTCAAGGAAACGATGAAGAGAATCAAACGATTTAGTAAAACACGTGGTATGGGACATGTGCGTTTGCTATTTCGGTTAATTCCGGACTCATTAATTGAAATATTTGATGATTTTGTGTGCTTTCGAGCCACTCTGCGGACCTTCGGGTCATTTGTTGGGCTTTTGGGCCACTCTGCGGACCTTCGGGTCATTTGTTGGGCTTTCAAGCCACTCTGCGGACCTTTGGGTCATTTGTTGGGCTTTCGGGCCACTCTGCGGACCTTCGGGTCAAATACCAGTACTAGACCTTCAGGTCACTCTGCGGACCTCCGGGTCAATCTGATGGGCGCCAAAATTATGTTGAGTACTTGGTAGGCTTCGGCCACTCTGAGATGCACGTGCGGCAAATTAAAAACTCGCCATCTGATGGGATCGATCCAAGCTTTTATGTTGATTTTCTAGTCTTCTTAATTGATTTCTAGATATTTGTTGCTTCCAATTATCTGCAGGTAATTGGATATTTGTTGATATGAGTTCTGATTATCGTTTTTGATAATCAGATATTTGTTGTTTCTAATTATCGCTTGTGATAATTAGATATTTGTTGATATGAGTTCTGATTATCGTTTTTGATAATCAGATATTTGTTGTTTCTAATTATCGCTTGTGATAATTAGATATTTGTTGATATGAGTTCTGATTATCGTTTTTGATAATCAGATATTTGTTGTTTCTAATTATCGCTTGTGATAATTAGATATTTGTTGATATGAGTTCTGATTATCGTTTTTGATAATCAGATATTTGTTGTTTCTAATTATCGCTTGTGATAATTAGATATTTGTTGATATGAGTTCTGATTATCGTTTTTGATAATCAGATATTTGTTGTTTCTAATTATCGCTTGTGATAATTAGATATTTGTTGATATGAGTTCTGATTATCGTTTTTGATAATCAGATATTTGTTGTTTCTAATTATCGCTTGTGATAATTAGATATTTGTTGATATGAGTTCTGATTATCGTTTTTGATAATCAGATATTTGTTGTTTCTAATTATCGCTTGTGATAATTAGATATTTGTTGATATGAGTTCTGATTATCGTTTTTGATAATCAGATATTTGTTGTTTCTAATTATCGCTTGTGATAATTAGATATTTGTTGATATGAGTTCTGATTATCGTTTTTGATAATCAGATATTTGTTGTTTCTAATTATCGCTTGTGATAATTAGATATTTGTTGATATGAGTTCTGATTATCGTTTTTGATAATCAGATATTTGTTGTTTCTAATTATCGCTTGTGATAATTAGATATTTGTTGATATGAGTTCTGATTATCGTTTTTGATAATCAGATATTTGTTGTTTCTAATTATCGCTTGTGATAATTAGATATTTGTTGATATGAGTTCTGATTATCGTTTTTGATAATCAGATATTTGTTGTTTCTAATTATCGCTTGTGATAATTAGATATTTGTTGATATGAGTTCTGATTATCGTTTTTGATAATCAGATATTTGTTGTTTCTAATTATCGCTGTTAGATAATTAAATATTTGTTGATTTGAGATTTAATTATCGTCTTTGATAATCGAATATTTGTTGATTTGAGAAATTTGATTATCGTTTTTGTGATAATCGAATATTTGTTGAATTTGAAATTTGATTATCGCTTGTGATAATCGAATATTTGTTGAATTTGAAATTTGGTTATCGTTTTTGATAATCGAATATTTGTTGATTGGAGAAATTTGATTATCGTTTTTGTGATAATCGAATATTTGTTGAATTTGAAATTTGATTATCGCTTGTGATAATCGAATATTTGTTGAATTTGAAATTTGGTTATCGTTTTTGATAATCGAATATTTGTTGATTTGAGAAATTTGATTATCGTTTTTGTGATAATCGAATATTTGTTGAATTTGAAATTTGATTATCGCTTGTGATAATCGAATATTTGTTGAATTTGAAATTTGGTTATCGTTTTTGATAATCGAATATTTGTTGATTTGAGAAATTTGATTATCGTTTTTGTGATAATCGAATATTTGTTGAATTTGAAATTTGATTATCGCTTGTGATAATCGAATATTTGTTGAATTTGAAATTTGGTTATCGTTTTTGATAATCGAATATTTGTTGATTTGAGAAATTTGATTATCGTTTTTGATAATTGAATAATTGTTGATTTTAAATTTTAAATTACCGGTTGTGGTAATTAGATATGTGCTGATTTGTCTTCTGATTATCATTTGAGATAATTAGGTAATTAGATGTTTGCTGATTTTGTTGATACGAGATTTTCTAGTCTCTAATTGAATCTAGATTATGTTGATTTCATTGAATTGTTGTTTCCTATCTATCACTGCTGATAGTCACCGTTTGTTGATTATGGAGTTTGTGTTTTCTAGTTAATTGTTGAATAACTGGATATTGTCAGTTTGCGAATTGTGAATTGTGCTTCATAATTATCTTTGTTGATAATTATATTTTGTTGTTTTCTAATTATCGTATCGATAATTAGATATTGCTGTTTTATAATTCTCTGTATTTCTGAACGTCTAATCGGTAATTATATATTGCTGATAATTGTATTTATTCAGTTCTGTTGTTTCCTGATTATCTATTAATAATCAGACTTTGTTGAGAATTTGTGAATCTCTTGTATGCATTTGAAAGATTTCTTTGGTATTGGGTTCTCGATCTTTATTTTTCTAACGTAACCAGTTTATGTTAGAAGAATAATAATTTTTGACGACCTTAATTATGAAAATTGCGGGGACGCAATTTCTATAAGGAGGGGAGTCTGTAACAACCCAGGGTTTTATAGCAGTTGAATATCGTCAAATGACAATTTAATTCATTTAGCAATTTCAATTGAAGTTTTTAAAAATTGGAGTTGAAATTCTTTTATAAATTGTTAAAAGGAATTGTGGGCTTTGAAATTGAATTGGCCCAAGTATTTTCTTTAGTTGCCGTGATAAGTGATGACCCGGTTTCCCTTCTATTTTGAATTGCATTCTCTCGACCCGTTCCCCATTTTCAATTTGCATAACCCTAAATCATACGAGCGGAAGAAAAAAGAAAATGGCGACACAAATTCGTTCTCACTCGATCCTCTTTTCAATTTCCTTAGCCAAACCCAAAAACGAAAGAAAGAATCATGGCGGCTCTCATTTCTCGTTCACTCCTCCCCCATCCACTGTAGAAATCCCTAATCAAAACGAGAAGATAAGCAACGGCAACTTCGTTCGTCTTGGCTTCATTATTGTGTAACTCCGATCGTCGTTCGTAACTAGGGCTTCACGATTCTTCGAATCGTGACCGATTAAGGTGAGCTCAACTCACATCTAATTCAAGAATTTGTAACTGCGATTTGTGATTTCCACTGCTTGGATTCTTGGGTTTACGTTTGTATGCGAACGTTTGAGTTTGTTTTTATTTCCATGGCTTCGGCTCTGATTATTTTCCTGTTGACTTTGTCACACCTGGCTATGAATTATTTTTACTTTGTGATGAAGGTTTACTCGTTCATAAATTGTGACGATTTTTGCTTTGCATTTGTTTGATGTTGTTTATGAGATGATATTGGTTTTCAAAGGTAGAACTGGCTGATGTAGATTTCTTTTGTGACTTCGGTCCCCTGACTTTGTGTATGCTATAGCCTAAAATGCCATCTCTGGTCATCACCTTTGGGTTGGCATCAATCTGTAGTTGTCTTCATCCTGTACATTTGTCTACAGTATTACCATATTCACTTGATAGCATTTTGGTCATTTTAGTTGGACTTATACACTTATGGTTTCACTGCATAGCTTTGAATTTTTGGTGAGCTGAGTATTTTGACTTATATTCAGTTTCATATGCATAGATCTGGAGTGTTTGTTGCTTCAGTCTTAGTCAGGTGCACACTATTGATTTTACCTCTGACCTCTCTGTTGGTATTACAGTACTCCGGTAGTTGATGTACTTGTAGTTGTATGGCCTGGTTCACTGTCGAGTTCACTTGCACTTTGCATTCATGTGTTTACGCTGTCCAGTTCCATTTTGTTGTTCACTGGTCTGCAATTGCTAGTGAAGTTGAACTTGGTCCAGTTGTATTTAGTAGTTCACTGGTCACTGCATACATGTTCTGTTGCTCCATGTTACACTGAACACCCCATTTAATCTACTTGCATTGTCCACTTCGACCACTGTCCAGTTTTACAAGTGCATTTCATATACATGTTGCAAATGTTCATGTATGGTTGTTCATAGCTATTTCATTGTTGAGGTTGTGCTTGCAATTGTCCACTTGACTGTGTTGAATTTCGATTACTTAGTTTACACCGTTTTGGTCTCTGACCCTGTCTTGGTATGAAACAATTACCTGCAAAAATGGTTCGACATTGATTTCGTTAAGCATTGACTTTGCATTCATGTGTCTGCACTGTCCAGTAATTTATTTTGAAGAAGCAATGTATTTTGTCATTTTGCTTCGACACTACACCTTGTTCTCGACTGTGATACTCGTACAGTAGTTACAGTTTCATGTTCATATGCATTGGTGCCGTGCTGTGCATATGTACATTTTGATTTTTGAGATTTGTTAGCATATAGGTGGACTGTTTGGGTCATGGGTAGTTATAGCCTCAGTACTTCGTTCACGACATTAGCTTGCAGTAGCCTGTTTCATAACCACATATATGTAGTTCAAGTGCAGTCTGTAGTTTCTGACTTATATTCAGTTGTACTTGTTTTGATAGCTGCCTGGCTAGTTTGGTTTCATGGTGGTTGTCTTGACTATTTGAGGAAATCGGCATTTTGTTTCATGTGTCATTGAGATTGGTTTTCTTTCTTGATTTTGGAATTGTACTCCATTGTACTGTTGATGTAGATCACTGTCTAGATTCTGGACAGTGCTTCATAGTTGCTTATTGGGTTGCTTTTACTTGCAATTGTGTTGAGTCATGATTAGTCGTGATTTGACCTTTGCAGTTCGGGCGTACTGTAGTGGCGAGGCAGTGCACGCGTGCGTGTACTGCAGCCACACAGTTTGGTTTAATTTAACCACTTTGAGATTTTCTAATTATTTATTTAATAGTTGGACTTGGTTGTTAATTGCTGTTTAAGCAATTCTGATGTTTTCTAGATTATCTTCATTGATATTCTTTTTATCTATCTTCATTGATGATTTGGATTGCTGATATGTTGGTTAACACTGTTTAGTGTTATATCTGCCGTTACCCGACTCTCCTATCGAGGAGTCGGATGTACGAGATTTCTGTGACTGCCGTCTATTTGATGTTGATTATTATTGCTTCTGTGCACTAATAAACTGGTTTGAATTAGACTGACCTGGGTATTATTTTCTTTTGAATGTAATACTCGGGTCAGACCCGAGTTATTTCAGGTTGTAGATTTTCTTCTTTGAGTTGCTGTTCAAGATTTGAAGACTTTTCACATCTTCTGAAGTTGTCAGTGTCATTCTGTAGTAGTCGTGTCAGTGTATAGAACGATATGTATTCATGTATATTAGTTGATAATGTACTTGTATATATAACTTCTAGAGTCGACAGTTGTAGTTGTATCATATGTATTGTGTCAACTATGTTGTAACTGACATCAGTTATATATATACATGAGACTTTTGTTTTTATCTGTGTTCCGCATTTATATTATCTGTGTTATCGTTATATCTAATGTCCTAAACTATTATGAACCATCGTAGTTTGTTTTATACTGATAATTGGGTGTGTCGATGGGAGTAAATAAATAAGATGAAAAATAAAAAGTATATACCACTCCTATCGAGATAACCAATATTAGTATAAGGCCAATTACGGATGGTCGCTCCTATCCAGCCTTATTCTTCGTAATAATAGACAGTATTTCTTTTAATACTCTTTGTTATTATGAGCATAGAGGTGGGGCGTCACATACAGTGTTAGAGGACGATAATATTATGACGAATCTGATAGAAAATATGGTGGAAGATGCAGCACGATCAATGTTTCCTATCATTCAAGTTGACGATGAAGACGTAAATGTCGAAGAAGAACCGACTGTGTGGGCTAAAAGGATATATGATTTATTGGATTCTGCTAAGAGGCCTTTGTGGGACGGTTGTAAAAGCGAAACCGAACTATCAGTAACCGCCGAATACATCACTATGAAATCAAAATTCAACCTTACAGAAGTTGCATTTACAGCAGTTGTACAAGCTGCAAAATGACACATGTCACCCAATAATCTGATGTGCGATAGTCATTATAAAGTGAAAAAACTAATGTTCGCTTTCGGTCTGCCATACGAAAAGATAGATACATGTGTGAAAGGTTGCATGTTGTATTGGAAAGATGATGTTGACCTTAGAAAATGCAGAATATGTAACAAGGAAAGATACAAACCAAGAAAGTAGAAAGGAAAAGAAGTTCCGTACAAGAGAATGCATTATTTACCCATCACTCACAGACTTCAAAGGTTATATGCATCTTCTGCTACAGCATGTCATATGTGATGGCACAGTGTGAGAACACTAGAAGAAGGAACTTTAGTACATCCATCTGACGGAGAATCATGGAAACATTTCGATAAAACTTATCCCGCATTTACTGTAGAAAGCCGTAATGTCAGACTCGGTTTATGTATGGATGGATTTTTACCATTTTCTCAGTTTGGTAGTAAATATTCATCCTGGCCAATTATCGTTACTCCATATAATTTACCTCTATGGATGTGTATGAATACACCATATATGTTTATCACTATTGTCGTCCCTGGCCCTCATGATCCAACACAAGGAATCGATGTTTAATTACAACCATTGATCGAAGAGTTGAAAAAACTGTGGAATGAAGGAGCTGAAACATACGAAGAAAAAAAAATCGTATGTTCGCTCCTTTATTATAGACTAATAGTGATTTTCCTACATATGGGATGATTTCTGATTGAAGTACGACGGGTTGTCTAGCATGCCCTTATTGTATGGAAGAAACACGAGCATTTTCTTTACGGCATGTAAAGTAAGTTTCGCGGTTTAATTGTCATCGGTGTTTTCTCCATCCCAATCATACTTTTAGAAGAGATAGAAAAAACTTTATAGCTAACAGAGAATATAATATGCAACCACCAAAGATTTGGTCAAGCGAAGAATTATATGAAATTGTAAAGGACTGCCCAAAGATACATGAAACTGAAGTGCAGATTGAAATTCCAGTAAAATCGGACATTCATAATTGGTGCAAACAAAGTATATTTTGGGAGTTACCATATTGGAAAGATCTCTTACTCCGACATAATATTGACGTGATGCACAACGAAAAAACATGTTTGATGATGTGTTTAATACAATTTTGAATGTAAAGGGAAAAACTAAGAACGATTTGAATTCAAGACTTGATATAGCAAACTATTTTAAATGCTTCGAACTTCATATGAAGCCCAATGACAATAAAAAAAACCCAAAGCATGCTATGAGCTAGACAGCAAGCAAGTAAAACTCATGCTAAAGTGGGTGGAAGAACTAAGATTTCCCGATTGGATTTTTTCTAATATTCGTAGATGTGTTGACTTTAAAAACAGTAAATTGAGTGTGATGAAAAGTCATAATTATCATATCATGATGGAATATTTACTACCCGTGGCTTTCAAAAAATTGTTGCCCGTAAAAGTATGGAGTGCTATAACATAATAAAGTATGTTTTATAAACAGCTTTGTTCGACTACATTAAAAGTAGATCGTATACGTAAACTTGAAGTTGAAATCCCCATACTGCTCTGCAAACTGGAGAAAATATTTTTGACGGGTTTCTTTAATATAATGGATTATTTCCCTATTCATCTTCCATCAGAAGCACTTCTTCGAGGTCCTGTGCAATATGGATGGATGTATCCATTTGAGAGGTAATATTGAATATCTGCAATATTTTTGTCAGTTTAAAATTCACATTTCTATATCTAAATATAAACTAAAATTATTTTGTAATAGGTACTTGAATCATCTGAAGAAAAAAGTTAGACAAAAAGCACGAGTTGAGGGTTCGACTTACAAATCATATCTTGAAGAAGAAGCTTCATTCTTTTTCTCCCATTACTTCAGTGACGATGTGAACTTATCGTTGTAAGCGTTCCTCGTAATGATGAAGTCGTTGAACAAGATTCTTCTCAAACAATGTTATCTATTTTTAGAAAACATGGTCGACCTGTTGGAAAATGTGTGGAAATATGGTTAAACGATAGAGATTACCATGTAGTGCATATATATGTTCTTCTAAATTGTGCTGAAGTCGCACCATTTGTTAGGTAATAATAAATTCATATATAATTCACTTATACGTACATATTAATTATAACCCATATTACATATTTGCAGTATCTACGAATCACAGCATCCATTTGGCGATCTCAGTAAAGAATTTGCTAAATGGTTTTCGAACTACGTTTATGATCCAAGGAACTGTGTCGTTGACGAAGGTTTACGACATTTTGCGATCGGACCAAAAAGAAATATGAAGACTTATCCAATATTCTTCGTTAATGGATTTAAGTTCAACACGAAAGATTACGGGGCTGAAAAATTAACATATAACATCGGTGTATTTGTCAAAGATAGTGATGATCCAGATGAGAAAATAAAAGATTTTTACGGCGTCTTAACACAGGTTCTAGAGTTGACATATTATGTAGAACTTGCAGAAAAAGTTTTTTATTCAAATGCAATTGGCTTAGTAATGTTCCTGTTTCTGGAATCAACGTGCACAAAGATTATAGGCTTATTGAAATAAAGCATACCTCACATTACTAGAAGTATGATCCTTTTGTATTAGCCAAGCAAGCATTACAAGTTTATTTTTCTTCGTATCCATCCTTAAAAAGGGATAAAGAGGATTGGTCGACTGTTTTTAAAACAAAGCCAAGGTTTACGTTTGATGGAAATAATATTCCAAACAAAGCAGCGTATCAAGCGGATCTTGAACCAAATACAGAAATTGTAATAACCAATGACATTGATTTAGGGTCATTGAATGATGAATCAAATGTTTTATTAGATGCATTTGAAAGTACCGAAGAAAATGAGATAGAGTACGAGACCGAGTCTGAATCAGAAAACGACGAAGACTGAAAACTCTGAATATTTGCATCGCTTGTTGTATAATGTATTATTCTTAGCTGCATATTATTCTGAGCTATGTATTAATAATGATGACCATGTTCTGAGCTATGTACTATTCTGTTTTGAATTTTCTATATATGTATTCATGAGATTTTGTCCCATTTATTATGATTTAGTGGAAGTTTTATGTGATGATTATTGAAACATGCTTTGTACTAATAAATTTATGTCCTTTCATTCTGTGATATTATTTCTCTATGATAGATACGTCTGGCAGGAGATGTAGTCAGAGATCCGAGCCTTCTCCATCTCCCGGTGCGGGTGCTAGTGGCACTGCATCGGATTTACGTCCACCGGCGGAGGTAGTTCCGAAAAGCGCCAGGTAAGTATCAAATTTATTTGAAGTATATTTTTTAAATTTTATTAAATATCTACATCAAAATTTGTACAGGGGCTTTGAGGTGGAGCCTTCAGATTTATCCTACAAGTTTCCAAGAAGGCATTTATGAGTAGGATGTCCGATTGTTGGCCTCATTGGGACGACATCCCACCACATACATGAATGCTATTTTGGCTGATGTACTCGTAAATATAAATTTGAATTTCAGTTGAAAATTAATATAGTTTACATAATTCAAACTAATTTCAATATGCAGGCATTCGTGCGTGTAGATCCAAAGGATATGGAAATTTTTACCAATCACTCGAATAAAAGGATGAGAAAAAATTACAGGGACACTCTATCTAAGGCTAAAAATACAGCCAATTGGATGGGTGCAGATGTGTGGGCTGAGTATCTCCGACTCCGGGACATTTCAGAAGTGAAAGTAAGTTATATACTTTTGCATTGTTGTTTAAAAAAATTAATTTTCGTATGTTAGTTGCAGTAATTTAGTTAATCGTGTATCTAAATTTGTAGGAATTATCTACCCGGAATCGTGCTAATAGAAATAAAAATCATGCGTTGCACCGTGGCGGCTCCAATCCTTCCAAGAACACAGGAGAGAGTTGGTAAATTTATAAATTGTGTTTATAAAAATCTAAAATGTTGTTTAATCATATTTGTAACATTGTTTATTCATATGTATATATTTTCAAGCGGTGAGATACAATCGCGAGCCTACTATGGCTGAGGTGTTCATGGCCACGCATGTCATTGAACAGACAATAAGGAAGGTAACGTTTCGTACGAGTGGACGGGTGATGAATCGCGATCTGTAATGGTAAACATGATTATCCTTAATGACAATGTTTCATATTCCTGTATTTCACATTTCATAAACTTTAAATTGAATATTTATCGTGTCAAACAATTGTTCGTAATCGCAGGAGAGGTACGAAGCGCAGCGGGCTCGAGTAGCGCAGTCCACCGGCTGGGCAGAGGTTACGTTTGAGGAGTCGAACCGTAGTTGGGATGCCATTATTGATCAGCCTTCGCGAAATAGGCGATACAGTTATGGAAATCAGGAGATAAATTTCTTCATTTACTAATATATAAATTTACACATGCAAATGAATTTAAACTTAAGTGAACAAATTATAAATTGAATAAGGAAGCTGAATAATTGAAATAAATAAATTGCAACCTATGTACAACAGTTAATTATAAATATTAGTTGCATAATTAATCAACTATTTTTGTTTATACTATTTATAATGTTTATAAATTATAACTAAATATCAATTATTTCACAGGCGTTAATATCCCAGATGGCATACAGGAGATCCCAAGCCGAGGAGGAGAATTCTCAAATGAAAAAACAACTGGAGGAGATAAACGATTGGAGGAAGAGTGCATTTGCGCAACAGCTGGACGAGTATATTGCAGCCTACTTGGCACAGCATGGGACGATGCCTGGAGAGGACGGGTCGGGCGACGATGATGAGTAGGTATGTTTGTGTTTCTGTCGGATTTTCATCATCTTGTTTTCCAGTCAAGTGACATTTGTGTATATATTTTATACATGTTGGTTGGTTGTTGTGTTTGATGGGTTAGTGGACATTTGTGTATATATGTGATTGATGGGTAGTATTTGGTTGTATGGTTACATTGTTTGATGGATTTGGATGGTTCCGTTTGATTGGTATGATATATTTATATGGTGGTGATGAAATTTCTATGTAAATTTATATGTTGTGTTATATATAAGATTATTTGTGATATGTGTGAGATTATATGATGGATGGAGTGGCATTGGTTGTGAAATTGAATGTATATATGTTGGAAAGTGATTTGAATTTGGTTGTGTGGTTGGATTGATTGAAAGGCAGAATTGGAGCTAGAAATATATCCTAGGTTAGCGACGGCCTAATTATTCAGGTTAGCGACGGCTAGTGACGGCTAGCGACGGCTAAATGGTTTCAACTTAGCGACGTCTAGTGACGGCTTATGGCGCCATACCTGTTTTAACTAATTTTTCACATGTCCAACTAGGCATCTCCAACCATCGCTATTTTGGTGACGGAGCTGTCGCTTAAGCCGTCGCTTTAATGTGTGGTGGCGACCTAAATATATAGCCACGGCCGACGACGGCTTGGACGCCATTTTGCCGTCGCTAAAGCCGCCTTGTTTTGTCGTGATATAGATATATGGATTGTGCTTACTCTTTTTTGTATAGTTTTCTTAGCAGGTTTAGATATGTGTACTGATTTGGATGAATTCAACGAATTCTGTGGACTCTAGAGTTTTTTATTTTGTGTTTTTTTGTATATTTATTTGGACCTTAGTTCCCTAGGTTTGGGTGGTTTTATTTTTATTTTATTGTAGGGAGGTATTACTACCTGTTAGGCATGTTGACACTCCTTTTATTAGTGTAGAATAAAATTACTTGAGTGCTCTCCTCTTATCATAGAGGATCACTCATTTTTCTCAAAAAAATATACATACAAATCTAAATCAAATTTAAATCTCAATTTAACAATTTAAAGTAAATAAGATTTTATTTAAATTTTTATTATATTGGATCTAACACACCTTTATACTTCATAGGCCCAATATGATCCAATAGAATTTTTTTTTGAAATCTACATATTTCATCCATTTTCGATTGGTCCGGATCCAACACGTGGTGTTCCAAGAGGAATTACAATTCCACTAATGTATTGATTCTCGGTTAGATGTTTTCAAAGTATAATCTTACGATCTTAATTTTATTTCACGATATAATCATCTATGTCATTGTGTGTGTATCACTCTAGACATCCTGTTGAACGTAGGTCAAAACAATATATTAATTAATAATAAATTTATTTAAACAATCAATAACAAATAAATATTTTAATCAGTACAATTAAATTAAAATATTAAAACCATATTCTATTAATCAAAATATTAAATATGATTTAGTACTAATGAATATTTATTTATACAAACACAAACGTGTGTGCAATAGAAACAAAAGAAGAAAAACATATATTCATTTCGAATAAGAGCGGTACATAAGGGTTAGGGTTTAGTGTATAATTATATAATTCAAATTGTACAGTAGAGGATATCCTTACCTCCATATTCTTAACTCTATCGGTCTCTTTAATGTTTTCATTGGACTTAAGTTATCTATTTTCCAAAGTCTTTTATTGATATGTTATGCGCGTGAGAATTGTACCAGGAAAGTGTGTACATGGATTATACCATAAACGTTGATCCTAGTATGGATTGTTTGGTTGTTTAGGTTCTCCGGCTTGTATCTCCTTGGGATGGTATGGTTTCTATGTAACATATAAACTATGTTTGATCCATTACTTGGTGGTGTAACATACTTACATGTGATTTACTCGTCTTAGTTTATGTTATACTATCAGTATACCAAAACAGAGAACAATATGCTATAAACTCGTCACACAAGTTTATAAATCAGATTTCACTACTTTGGAATTCTGTATTAGTAATTTTGAATAATAACTATGTTGTAATTAATTTACAAAAACAAACTATAGCAATAACAACAACAAATTGCTGTATTAAACTATAATAATGAACAAGCGTTGTACTACTTCGCAGAAATAGCACAACGTTGAAACGGAAAGATTACAGAACAATGTATAGAAATATATAAGTAAACATAAATCTAACCGAATGAAGAAGCAAAATTCGTCTGAGGCTTGTCGTAACAATTTCCTTAAGACTTTATTTAAAGTCTCCCAAGATACAATAGACATGATCTGCATGAGATTGTGATGTGTATGATCTTCTGTGTGATATGCAGAAGCGCACAGATTGTAGAGATTAAGAAATAAAAGAATATTCAGAGTGAGTTACTGATCAGGTTTCCTTCTCCTTTTATAGGTTAATTACCAACGGTTATGTCTGTTGGGAACAGTCGCATCTCTTCGTCTGCAACGGCCAAAAAATTGTTGTGGTTTGCAACAGTCGCGTCTTTTCATTTGCAACGGCAAAAAACCGTCGCAGTTTGCAACAATCGTGTCTCTTCATTTGCAACGGCCAAAAATCATCGCGATTTGCAACAGTCGCGTCTCTTCATTTGCAACGCCTAATTCTGTTTGAAAAGTCGCGTCTGGTCAAACAATGGGCATTTCCAATCCACTAGTCACTTCTATTTGAATTTAAACAATAAAAACTGTTTACTTCTTTGCAGCAAAAATATAACACGGTCCACTCTTATTGGACCCACACCCGACCCGGCCCAGTTCGGTACAGGACGGGCGGCGTGCGCGTGCGTGTGTTAGTTCATGGCCATATAAGTCCTCCCACTCCCACAAAATTACCTGACCCTAAGGGCCAATATAGGTCTGAGGAAAGTAGTATATAAGCATGAACATTAACTTATTTTTGGCGATGTGGGACAATATCTCATTCACTATAAAGGGCCTCTAACAATCCCCCACATGAATGATGATATATGTCTCCCCCACACAAAGTGTAATATCACATAGTTCATATGAAAATAATGCTATATGGAGGATAAGTAGATATTTCACTTTGAACTTTCCCTAGTTAAAACTTATCGGGTATACTTGGCTAATCGGTGAGTTATTTCATCTTGAACCGTCAGCCGTTTGTGCATAACCAGACAATAAGCTTTACAAAGCATTGTTTCCCTTCACATCAAATCTCTTGGTTGTGTTCATTTTTGTCCTGAACAAATTTGGTTCTGCGAGCGTTTTAGAGAATTTAAGCCTTTAATATTCTCATAGCGCCGACCCAGCTCACACTAACATAGGTGATTGCAACCATTAAGAGTATCCTACTTATACCCCACTTGTTATTTTCAAGATATGGTCATCATTAAAAAGCATAGCTTTATCCTTTTAATACTTCTGTAGGCATGCATTCTATTGTGCACCATAGGAATGGAGTAGGACTAAGTCCAAAAAAATGCATTGCTTCTTGAGTTACTCGGAACTGGTTTGCCTATTGATCCTAGTCCGTGGGATCTCCAGTCGCTAGGATAAGTGTCCGTATAATATAACTATTGTTGGTTTAGGCTTTTAAACCCATTCCCCTCGATGCATAGTCAATTTTCTCTCTTGATAATCCTTTAGTAAATGGATCCGCAAGGTTATCAGTAGTTCTCACATAATCAATGGAAATAGTTCCATTTGAGAGTAACTGCCTAACTGTGTTATAGCGTCGACGAATATGTCGTGACTTTCCATTATACACAAAGTGTTGCGCTCTGCTTAACGCTGCTTGATTATCACAGTGTATGCATATGGCCGGAAGAGGTTTAGGCCAAAATAGAATTTCTTCTAAAAATTGATGAAGCCATTATGCTTGTTCGCCTGCTTTATCTAAAGCGATGAACTATGATTCCATAGTGGATCGAGCTATGCACATTTGTTTAGTAGATTTCCATGACACTGTTGCTCCTGCTAGGGTGAAGGCATAACCACTAGTTGATTTAGATTCCTTCGAATCAGAAATCCAGTTTGCATCACTATATCCTTCTAAGACGATAGGATATTTTCCGTAATGTATGGAAAAGTTCGTGGTACTCTTTAGATATCCCAACACTCTCATTAGTGCTTTCCAGTGTTCCTTCCCTGGGTTGCTTGTATACCTGCTCAGTTGACTTACTGCATAAGCTATATCTAGTCTTGTGCAATTCATAAGATACATTAGACATCCTATTACACGAGAGTATTCTAGTTGCATTACACTCTCATTAGTGTTTTTATGAAGTACTTCCGATGGGTTAAAAGGTGTTCTTACTCCTTTAATTCCGTAATTTTGGAATTTTTCAATCACTTTTTCCACATAGTGTGACTGAGATAGTTCAATTTCATTAGGTGTTTTTATTATTTTGATTTCCAAAATAACGTCTGCAACTCCTAAATCTTTCATGTCGAAATTGTTGATTAACATTTCCTTTATGGTCTCTATTACTTTACTATTTGGACCAAAGATTAGCATATCTTCTACATATAAACAAATCATCACGTATGATTGTCCAACTTGTTTATAATAAACACATTTATCACATTCATTTATACAGAAACCATTTTTCATCATGGCACTATCAAATTTTGCGTGCCATTGTTTTGGAGCTTGTTTTAGTCTGTATAATGATTTTACTAATCTACATACTTTGTTTTCATTTCCTTTGGAAATAAAACCCTCGGGTTGCTCCATGTAAATCTCCTCATCAAGATTTCCATTTAAGAATGCTGTCTTTACATCCATTTGATGAATATCTAGATTATATATGGATGCAATTGCTATTAACAATCTTATAGAGGTTATTCGTGTAACCGGTGAATAAGTATCAAAGAAGTCTATACCTTCCTTTTGACGATATCCTTTAGCTACCAATCTTGCTTTATATTTGTCAATAGAGCCATCTAGTTTCATCTTCTTTTTAAAGATCCATTTGCAACCAATCGGTTTTATTCCAGGCGGAAGATCAACTATTTCCCAAGTTTTATTACTTAGAATTGAATCAATTTCACTTTTGACTGCTTCTTTCCAACATAAAGATTCAGAAGATGACATTGCTTCCTTGTATGTTTGAGTTTGGTGTTCTAACATGTATGTTAGAAAATCTGAACCAAACGTCTTGGGCATTCTTGCTCTTGTGCTTCTTCCTGGTTCAACTTCCTCAATTTCACGATGAGTTTCATCGTCATGTAGCTTGCTTGATTCTTTTCTGGTCCTTTTAGGGACATAATTTCCTTCATTCCTTTTGTGCGGAAACACATCTTTAAAAAATGAGGCATCTCGAGATTCTATGATTGTATTGACATTAATATCAGCTATATCAGACTTGAATACCAAAAATCTATAGGCACTACTATTTTGGGCTGGTCCTAGATAGTAACAATCTATAGTTTTTGGTCCAAGTTTGACTTTCTTGGGAGGCGGAACTGGAACTTTTGCCAAGCACCCCACACTTTGAGGTATTTGAAACTTGGTATGTGTCCTTTCCATAACTTATATGGAATTGTTTCTGTTTTATTGTGAGGAACCTTGTTTAATATGTGATTAGACATATTCAAGGCTTCCCCCACAAGTTCGTCGGTAGACCAGGGGTCAATAGCATTGCATTTATCATATCTTTTAATGTTCTATTCTTTCTCTCAGCAATACCATTTTTTTGTAGTGAATATGGAGCTGTTGTTTGATGAATTATACCATTTTCTGCACATAATTGTTCAAATGGTGATTCATATTCTCCACCTCGATCAGATCTCAATATCTTAATCTTTTTGTTTAACTGATTTTCTACTTTAGCCTTATATTTTATAAACGATGTAATTGCTTCATCTTTACTATTCAAAAGATATACATAACAATATCGTGTATAGTCGTCAATAAAAGTGATAAAGTACTTTTTCCCACCTCTTATAGGTAATGATTTAAAATCACATAAATCAGTGTGAACCAAACCTAATGGTTCTGTACTTCTATCAACAGTATGAAATGGTTTTTTTAACCAAATTTGCTTCTACACATGTCTCACATTTGTAGTTTTTATCTACTTGGAATTAAGGAATTAATCCCAAGTTTGCTAATTTTTTCATTTTTTGAAAATTTATGTGTCCTAATCTATCATGCTATAGTAAAATTTCATGCTCAACCAAATAAGAAACTTCATTTTTATTAATAGTACAATCAGAATACATAGTTTTATTACCGACTACGGCTACATTTGCCTTAAATAGGCCATCACATAAATAACCCCTTCCTATATAAATTCCAGCCTTAGACGGAACTACTTTATCTGACTCGAAGACCATACGGAAGCCTTTCTTTGAGAGCACAGGTCCAGAGATAAGATTCTTGCGGATATCCGAAACATGAAGAATTCACTTAGTGTCACAGTTTTTTCCAGATGTAAAATTGAGGACGACGGTACCGTTACATTCGATCATGGAAACTGCAAAATTAGCCATGTAGAGTTTTTCTTCCTGACCGTATTTCTTGTAAGTGGAGAACATAGATATGTCAGAACAGACATGACGAGTAGCACCTGTGTCTACCCACCACTGTGTAGGGTTCTGTACTAAGTTGCATTCTGAAACAACTCCTGAAAAGTTCATCTCCTCAATGGTTGAACTCAAATTTTCCACTATATTTGCCACCGATTTTCCATTCGTCTTCTTGTGCCTGCAATCTTTAGCTGCGTGCCCAGTCTTTCCGCAGACCCAACATTCGCCTTTGAACTTCTTGGTTTGCTTATATTTGGATTGATTATCTGGTGCCTTTCTCTTTTTCTTTTTGTTGTTGAAGTGTCCTTTCTTCTTTGACCCTTCTGTAACAAGTGCCTCTTCGCCTTTGGGTTGTGTTATTCCGCGATTATCTGCCTCAATTTTTAATCTGACAATGAGATCTTCTAAGGAAATCTCCTTTTTCTTATGTTTCAGATAGTTGCGGTAGTCTCTCCAGGATGGTGGTAATTTTTCTGTTATCGCTTCAACAAGGAACGATTCTCCAACTTGATGTCCTACTTCAAGTTCATGAATTATAAGTTGGAGTTCCTGCACTTAACTAGTTACGGATTTGGAATCCTCCATTTTGTATTCCATGAATTTATCTACTATGAACTTCTTCAAACTGACATTCTGCATCTTGTATTTATTTGCAAGTGCAGTCCATAGGGATTTTGCTGTCTGGTGTGGCTGATATACTTTATAGTACTTTATCCAGACAGTTCAGAATGTAATTTCAGCACGAAGTCTGAATGCTTCCATGAGTCAATTCCGAGAAAAACATCTGCGTCTTTTTCTCTAGTTTGTCCGTCTTTAGGCTTTGATTCATCCTCCTCAATGCACTTCTGCAGCCCTAACGTGGTCAGATAAAACAACATTTGATTCTGCCATGTTATGAAGTCATCACCATCTCCTTTAAACGGATCAGGCCTGATGTGGGTAGCAGTTTTTGCTGATAGTTCAACTGTCGCCATCTCGGATTTAGTAAAAACAGGAAAGTCTTAAGATTTTATACTACCAGTATACCAAAACAGAGACCAATATGCTATAAAATCGTCACACAAGTTTACAAATTAGATTTCCACTACTTTGGAATTCTGTATTAGTAATTTTGAACAATAACTATGTTGTAATTAATTTACAACAACAAACTATAGCAATAACAACAACAAATTGTTGTATTAAACTATAATGATAAATAAGCGTTGTATTACTTCGTAGAAACAGCACAACGTTGAAATGGAAAGATTACAGAATGATGTATAGAAATATGTAAGTAAACAGAAATCTAACCGGATGAAGAAGCAAATTTCGTTTGAGGCTTGTCGTAACAATTTCCTTAAGACTTTATTCAAAGTCTCCCAAGATACAACAGACGTGATCTGCTCGAGATTGTGATGTGTATGATCTTCTGTGTGATATGCAGAAGCGCACGGATTGTAGAGATTAAGAAATGAAGAGGAAGAAGAGAATATTCGGAGTGAGTTACTGATCAGGTTTCTGTCTCCTTTTATAAGCTAATTCCCAACGATTATGTCTGTTGGGAACAACCGTATCTCTTCGTCTGCAACGGCTAAAAAACTGTTGCGGTTTGCAACAGTCGCGTCTCTTTATTTGCAACGGCCAAAAACCGTCGCGGTTTGCAACAGTCGTGTTCCTTCATTTGCAACGGCCAGAAACCGTCGCGGTTTGCAACAGTCGCGTCCCTTCATTTGCAACGGCCAAAACTGTCGCGGTTTGCAACAGTCGCGTCCCTTCATTTGCAACGGCCAAAAACCGTCGCGGTTTGCAACAGTCGCGTCTCTTCATTTGCAATGCCTAATGCTGTTTGAAAAGCCGCGTTCGGTTAGACAACAGGCATTTCCAATCCACTAGTCGCTTCTATTTGAATTTAAACAGTAGAAAACTGTTTGCTTCATTGCAGCAAAAATATAACACGGTGCACTCTTATTGCCTGCACCCGGTTCGGTACGGGATGGGCAAGCGGCGCGCGTGCGTGTTTGTTAGTTCATGGTCATATAGGTCCCCCCCCCCTCGCACAAAATTACCTGACCCTAATGGTCAATATGGGTTTGAGGAAAGTAGTATATAAGCATGAACATTAACTTATTTTTGGCGATGTGGGACAATATCTCATTCACTATAAAGAGCCTCTAACAATCCCCTACATGAATGATGATATATGTCTCTCACACACAATGTGTAATATCACACAGTTCATATGAAAATAATGTTATATCGAGGATAGGTAGATATTTCACTTTGAACTTTCCCTAGTTAAAACTTATCGTATATACTTGGCTAATCGGTGAGTTATTTCATCTTGAACTGTCAGTCGTTTATGCATAACCAGACAATAAGCTTTACAAAGCATTGTTTCCCTTCACATCCAATCTCTTGGTTGTGTTCATTTTGGTCTTGAACAAATTTGGTTCTGCGAGTGTTTTAGAGAATTTAAGCCTTTAATATTCTCATAGAGCCGACCCAGCTCACACTAACATAGATGATTGCAACCATTAAAAGTATCCTACATATACCCCAATTGTTATTTTCAAGATATGATCATCATTAAAAAGCATAGCTTTATCCTTTTAATACTTCTGTAGGCATGCATTCTATTGTGCACCATAGGAATGGAGTAGGATTAAGTCCAAACAAATGCATTGCTTCTTGAGTTACTCAGAACTGATTTGCCTATTGATCCTAGTCCATGAGATCTCTAGTCACTATGATATGTTTCCGTATAAGATAACTCTTTTTTGTTTAGGCTTTTAAACTCATTCCCCTCGTTGCACAGTCAATTTTTTCTCTTGATAATCCTTTAGTAAATGGATCGGCAAGGTTATCAGTAGTTCTCACATAATCAATGGAAGTAGTTTCATTTGAGGGTAACTGCCTACATGTGCTATCAGTAGTTCTCACTTAAATGTTCCTTACATTGCATGTGGTGCAAATTTCTGATGACATGAGTATATTTAGGATCCTCCAGTTCATCATCACCCATCCATATTTCTCTCACATACTATAACAATTCTCAGCTCAACTAATTTGAATCTCACTGCTACATTATCATTTTCCTCCTTATTCACATTGTTCTTCCATCTCACATCACTCTGAAAATGTATGATGCATTGAATTCTAATGATGCACGCTGAATGCCAAATCATTTTTTCCACACTAAGTTTAGCATTTAACATGTTCTGTGTCAAGAATACTTGCACTTATATAGGTTCACTTGTCCATCAATGCTTCCATCTTGTTTACTAGACCAGCAGAATACATATTTTTTGGAATCAAGCAACCATGTAATTCTATTTGAAAAAAAGAAGAAAATTTACAAGAAAGGGCCCAATAGCATCAAAACAATAATGTTTGCACTTCAACAAACAAAAGTAAGCAATTTAAAACGTCTCCTCACAAAGAAGGTCAGGCTTTCATTATCAAGACCTCAAACCAAGTTCAAAACACTCTTTTGATTTACATTCTAAAAAGGTCACATTAAAACTCAGCCATAACAAATAGAAATGTCTACTGTAAGATATCTAGCTAAATACTGCAATCTAATGGTCAAGCTAAAAAAAATAAAGTAAAATAACTAAGCAGCAACACAAGTTGCGTTATTGCTGAATGTTTGATATCGTCCATCAGCCAATAAAAAACTAAGCCTCAAACAGATACTTCAACTGCAAATGGACCAAAAGGCGAATTATATGCAGACCCAGAAACTGAAATTTCAGGTTTCATCTTTTGCAGTTTAAGATTTCAGTCATCGAGGTAGTAGTAGGAACCAGCATTCTTCTGTTCCCTGTCTTTGGTTGAATCAAGTTTGTTTATGCGAGGCCTGTAGTTGGTCGGATCCCTTCTAAATGTAATGTCAAGATGCTGCATTCAAAATACACGGAATTAACAAAATGAATGGAGAATATTGTTAAGTATAGACCCTTTTGACACAAAAAGAAGTAGAACTTACAGATAAGAAAAGGTTCATTCCAGATACCAACGACTGAGGAGCATTGGCTATACACTCAATAGATGGTTTACCCTCATAGACAATGACTTTGTCAGCCAAATATGTCGCCATAATAAAATCATGCTCGACGACAAAAGCAGTTTTCTTTGCATGGAGTATGTACCTCTTAATAACTTTAGAAGCAACTATACGCTGCTCTGAATCCAGGTAGGCACTTGGTTCATCAATAAGATATATGTCTGCAGGCTGCACATACGATTTCAATGTTTCAAGCATTGCAATAATGATTTGAATTTAAAACATGATAAAATTAAAAGTGTACCATTCCATGACACAAAATGAAAAATCAAAACTGGGTACCTTTCCAAGGCAAAGGCATATAGATACTCTTTGCAGCTCTCCACCAGAGAGACTGGCAACTTTTTGGTCCATTAGTTGTTCGATTTGTAAAGGCTTCATGACATCGGAGACAAACTGAGGATGTAAATAGGACTCTCTAATTCTTTTTTCCAACATTTCCCTCACAGTACCTTCGAATGTAAGGCTTATCTTCTGCCGTTTGTATGATACATTAAACTTAGGTATCTCGATCTCTTCGCCTTCCACCACATCAGGCTTAACCAGTCCAGCCTGCAGTCACCAGGTTTATAAATGAAAATAAGCCACATGTGATGTGGTAACATTTAGTTTGAACTCACAAGTAAAGATAGGAAGATTGAGGGGAAAAATGTATCAAGATAAATGATAAGTCTTAATGTAATGTAACCTAAACTTATCTAGCTTCTAAACAAATTGTGAAACTTTGAAGCAAAGCCAGTCAGTGCAATTCTTGCGTATTAAAACAATAAGACTGTTGCTTAAATTTAGATTAAACTACGTGATTACAGACTCACGACGCTTGCAACAATAAATTTGGTTTGTTAAAAATAACACGTTATTGACATTTTACTTTGTAATTCATATTTGAGCATTGGTTAAATCAAATTTCAAAATCATGAAAGTTATATGTGGTAATTATAAGTTGATCTTTTCAGTAAACCACAAGCATAGGCACAAAAAAAGCATACCAGCATGCGAATAAATGTTGTCTTCCCAGTTCCATTCTCCCCCAACATCACAATAATCTGAGAATCTGAGAATTCCCCTTCACACACAGATAACTTAAAATTTCCCTGAGTTTTACTCATATTAGGATATCTGTAACACTGGTAAGATTGAATTTCTTCAGCACTTTCTTGAGGTGTCTCGGACACCTGTACAAAGTAGACATGATTAAAAAGGAATAAAATGATATCATAAAATACCATATAAACTATAAATTCGTGTACCACATAACTTACCTTAAACGTTAGTGACTCTTCTCGGAACCTCAGATTCTCAGTTGGCACAAAACCAGCTAAAAAAATGTTAATTCCTTCTCTAACTGAGAAAGGCATTGTAACCACTCCGTATGCTCCTGGTTTGCCATATAAACAGCAAATAAAATCTGACAAGTAATCAAGGACGCTAAGGTCATGCTCCACAACAATAACATAACTGCAGAAGCAAAAAAAAAAGGACAGTTAATATCAACTGCAAATCGTAAAACAGTACTTTTACAAGTGTATCCATACAGAACCTTATTCTAAATCCTTTGAAAATCATTGGTAACAGAAATTTCATGGCCATTGTCTATAAATAAAATATGTTCATTTCTTTTACAACTATTGATGACACCAAAGGCAGTTAGAAATAAAATAAGATTTTTTGAAACTTAACTGTTTCAACTATTTGATCTAGGGACTTCTAAAATGAGCAAAATGTCGAACAGAAGAGCAGAAAAGTTTAAACATATGACCTTTGCGATCTGAGTAGTGATCGAATAACCTTAGCTGCTTTCAATCTCTGTTTCACATCAAGATAACTTGATGGTTCATCAAACATATATATCTCTGCGTTTTGTACAGCAACCACAGCAATTGCAAACCTCTGCAATTCACCACCTGATAGATCTTCAACGTTTCTTTCAATGACTTGATTCAATTCAAGATTGACACAGAGTTCCGCTTTCCTGCCAGTCTCATCTTTTTGATCAAGTACATTTCCCACGTTCCCATTTACAGCTCTGGGTATGTGATCAACGTATTGTGGTTTTATAATAGCCTGTCAATTGCCAAAATTAATTAAACATATATGATATGATTATCATAATACAACAAAAGGAAAACAATTCAAGATATGAACCACACAATTCATAATGTACAGCTTATTATTTAGCACACAAGATAACTATGTAACACTAAAATCTTAACCTTGAGATTGTCCTCTAGTATACGGGTGAAATAATTCTGAAGCTCAGATCCTCTAAAGTGTGTCAAAATTTCCTGCCAATCTGGTGGATTCTGCATGACATGTAAACTTAGAACTTAACACATATGAGGGTGAACATGTAAATGTTTAGTGAATTTTGTTACCTCAAAACGGCCCAAATTCGGTTTCAACTTTCCAGCTAACACTTTAAGTGCTGTTGACTTCCCAATACCATTTGTTCCCACAAGACCAAGAACTTGTCCAGGCTTTGGAACGGGTAACCTGATCCAACAAAATATTTAAGCGCAAGTAAAGAATAAATTAATTAGTAAATGAAGGCTGATTATACATTTACAAACCTATGCAATTTGAAAGTGTTAGGTCCATAACGATGGGTTGTCTCCTTCTCCAAACTTTTGGGAAGGTTGATAATCTGAATGGCCTCAAATGGACATTTCTGCATTCACAGATTATATTGTTTGGGTGCTGATAACTGCAAATCATGCCGAAAACCAACACGAAGGACTGCACAAACCTTAACACAGATACCGCACCCAATACACAGCTCCTCTGAGATGAAAGCAAGCTTGGCAGCAGAAGTAACTTCAATGCAGTGCTTACCTAAAAATAAGTAAATGGTCAATTTATACACACACGTACGTATATACTCGCACATGTATTTATATACATATATAAATAATAGACGAGGGACTGTAGTGTAAAATTACAAAATATAGTCGGATGAAAATTTCGCATGACGATAGATTTATATGTAAAATTAATAGAAGACAATTATGGAGAATATTAATTGTTTTTAATGTACTAAAATTGTGTGAGACTTGACAAAGTAATGAAAATTAAGAAGAAAAATTCCAGGCTTGGTGTCAAAAAGAAAAAGAAAAATCGTTTTTTTTACTATTATTTAACGGATAAATTATTGATAGTTGAAATAACCAATAACATGATCCTTCTATTCTCAGTCCAACACCTAAGTTCAAACGTTAAGAGAGAATCATCCAAAGTGGGTAGAGAAAACCAATTTTTTAACACAAAAATTATGCAATCGAAGCAGCGAATGAAGAAAAACAATAATTTGAAAAACAAATTAATCAAACACCCAAATCTGAAAACAACAAAAACCAGAGGAATAAAAGAACCTGTTTTAACAACAGGACAGCTCTTTTTGCATTCCTGCTTGCACTTCTTCGGTTTGCATTGATCGGAGCTGACAATAGCAATCCTTGTGGATCTATCTGCCATTTTATTTCACTAGCAGATAAATCGAATAAAAATGATAACCTACAACAAGGAGAGAGATGATATAAACCGCACAAAAAGGAGAGAGATGATACAGACCCGCTACAAAAACGTGAGAACTATATATTCAAATAAATTTCCTTGAGTATGGGAATAAAATTTGAAGTGGGTACTACGTTAGCTTTATTGGGCTCCTATATATATTCAAATAATAATACTTTATAATACCAACCCGCTAAACTGAGTCAATTTCAAACAATATATTTCCGCCCACAACATATCTATTCCACTGGATATATTTAAGTGAAAATTAGGCCCACTAATTAAACTTAGTCCGCGTAAACTACTTCCGTTTGAAAACTTATATTTTCAATTCCTGTTTTTATTTCTGCCTAAATTTATTCCATAAATACCTCTGTTTACATGTCGTGCTAATTTTTTATGGTGGTTGTGATTTCGATTGCAAGTTTTTAATTCTGATTCAGTTCGATCATTGTTTTAAGATATTATTTCGGAATCGTGGCTTTACCTTCTTTCAGGTAAAATATTGTTTGGATTTGTAATCGATTTTGTTTGTTTTTAAATGATATTGCGATATTCGTTTATAATTTTGTTATTTCTGTTTCGTTAGTTTTTTTTTGTTTGAAGTAAATGAAAATTACAAGTATTCTATTGTTTATTTTATCTGAAAAATTAATGCGTGTGTATAGGGTACTGTTCGTTGATATATTTTTTTAGCTTTGATTAAGTTCATATTTGTCTGGAATTATTGTAGGTATTTTACAGGCTTGTCCGCAAATAATTTGAATATGTATGGTGAAAATGGTACAAATTACTAATTGTTGCTGATTTATCTGCAACTTTTTACAATTATTGCATACATATCAGCAAGTAATGTTCGTATTTCACTTATTTGTTCAAGCTCAGACTTCTGCTTATTTATCTGCTTTTTTTAGAAACATTGCTTACATATCAGCAAATGATATTGCTTAAGTATTAAAATATTATTTTATGTGCTAATTTGTCTGCAATTTTTTATAATTATTGCTTACATATCAGCATATAATATATATATCCTGCGTTTTTGTATTTATTTTTTTATAATTGTAATTATGTTTTTTTTTAAATTAAAGTGTTCCTGGTGATGCTGGAGTGCTTGTGCTGTTGAAGTTTGGATATGATAGCTTTTCGTTACGCCTTCAATTTGATAGTTCGGTTGTTATGTTGAGAAGTGCTATTTCTGGTAAATGGACAGAATTGAGTTCAATGTCATTTGAATTATACTATGTTAGAGATGGATTGAGAAGGAATATTGAAACTAACTTTGATCTTCAATCTATTTTGTTGTTGGCTGCTCATAACCATGATGATTACTTTGTTATTTTTGTTGATGTTGTTCCTTCTAGTTTTTCAGCTACCAATATTAGATCAGATGCTGTTACTTGTAGCAGTGATTCCTCATTTGTTAGTACCGGTGATTCTAATATTCAATTCAGGCAGTTATTAAGAAATGATTCCAATCAATCTGCTTTTACGGGTGTTGGTCAACAATTTTCAGGTGGTGTTACTGAATTTAGGCTCAATTTGATGATATATAGTATTAAGACAGGGTATAAGCTTGATTTGGTTAAGAATGATAAGGAAAGAGTTACGGCTGTTTGTTCTCGAACAAAATGTACTTTCAGAATTCATGCTTCTGTTAAGTTTAATCTTCCGGGCTATTTTGTTATAAAGAGATTTCATCCTGAACATACCTGTGGTGCTGGAATTCATGATATTAATGATCCTCATGTTTCAAGTAAATTGATTAAGTTGTTGGTTTATGATCATATTCAAGTTAATCCGTTAATGAAGACAAAGGACATTATTAACCTATTTCAAACTGAGTATAATATTATTTTGAAGTATTATTTTGCTTATAGTGGGAAGAGATTGGCTTTAGAAGATTTACATGGAAGTGATATGATGTCTTATCACCATTTGAAGTCTTTTTGTGATGCTGTAATTGAAAGTAATCCTGGTAGTAAAGTAGTTTTGGAGTGTAATCATGATACTCGTCAATTTAAGAGGGTTTTCATTGGTTTTGAAGCTTGTGCACATGGTTTTCAATTTTGTCGGCCTTTAATATTTGTTGATGCTACTTTTATGAAGGGTAGAGCTCAAGGTTGTTTGATGGCTGCTACTGGTAAAAATGGCAATGAAGGTATGTTGTAAATTAATTTATAATTGCATCAATATCTGCAATAATTATTATATGTTTCTGCAACATCAATATTTATTAAGAAGAAATAAAATATTTTACTTACATAAATCATTGCGGAAATCGAAGCAATTTTACATAAAAAATTGCTGAAAAGTATGCAATTTTTTTGAATTAAGGAAAATTGTTGTGCAGTAATATTTGGTAATAGTTGCAGTTTTGTCAGCATTTTTTCAATATAAGTGAATAGTATTAAGCAATTTGTTCAGTTATTTATATATTTGTGATTGTTTTATCAGGTTTTTTTCCTATAGCAGTTGCAATTGTGTCTGGTGAAGATGAAAATAATTGGATTTGGTATTGTGAACAGCTTAAAGATTTTTTGAAAGATGATTGTAGAAAGTTTGTTTTCATTTCTGACCGTCATCCTGGTATTCTTGTTGCTATTCCCAAAGTGTTTTCAGATTCAGTTCATGGTTCCTGTTTTTATCATTTAAACAATAATTTAAAAGTTGCTTTAAAGTCTGAATTTTCCAAATCAAAAAAGAAATGGTTGATAGATTTGTTTGGACGTGTTGCATATGCTTCTAATTTGGATGATTTCAATTTTGCATTGAAGAATTTTAAAGATGCTGGTGGTTCTACTGTGGCAAACTTTTTGAATGGAATTCCCTTTGAGAAATTTACTAATGTTTTTTTCCCTGCTTGTCGTTATGGTGAAATGTCATCAAATTGTTCAGAGAGTTTCAATAAATGGATTTTGGAAGAAAGACATTTACCAATCACTGCATGCTTGGATAGCATTAGAGTTAAGTTGATGAAGTTAATTTCTGATCGTCGAGAACTTGCTAATAGTTGGAATAGTGTTGTTTGTCCGGTGAATGAAAATCGGTTGAAAAGTCTTCATTTGGAAGGAGCTTCATGGTTTGTTATAAAATCTAGTGATCATGTGTTTGAAGTTCATTCTCATGTTCATCAATCTGTTGATTTAAATAATCGGACTTGTTCTTGTAATTTGTGGCAAATTTATGGTTTTCCTTGTGCTCATGCTGTTAGATGTATTTTGAGCTGTGGAAAGTTAAATGTTTATGATTACATTGAAGATTATTTCAAAGTTGTTTATTTTCGATCGGCATATTCTCATCCAATCAATCCTATTATAAACTTTGTGAAAGAAGATGTTTTGATTGAAGATGTGGTTGTAGCACCTCCTAAAGGTAGAAGAATGCCTGGTCGACCATCTGCATTTAAGAGGATAAAATCTACTGGTGAAATTTCAAAGACTATTAGATGCAGCATATGCAAGAAGTTGGGTCATAATAAAAGGACTTGTTCAGTGAAACACATGTAGTCTTTTCTTTAATATAGGAAAGCTAAAATGTATGGAGTTGAGTTTATGTTTTTCTTATTCATTTTAATGGTATTTTCTCTATCCTTAGGTTGGATGTTTACTGTCTGTAATGTATTAATCATGGTTTGCTTTCGATTAATCATTGTTGCAGTATTTTCTGCAATTATTACTGTTAATTGCACATATTTCTGCAGTTTTTCTGAATATTTGTTTTCTTTTTATACCCCTTTTGTGAATAATGCTTTTTATATGAAGATGATATTTGTATAATTGTTTGGAACGAAATAAATAAGATGTATCCATATGTATGTGCAGTTTTTGTTTATAAATATGGAGGTATCGGCAATTATCTATTTCTTAAGCTGACATTTCTGAAATTATCTGGTTCAAGAAATTCGAATATCTACAAATTTGTGGACATATCTGTAGATATATGGTTTTATTGCTGAAATTTCTGCAACTATTTGTTGAAAGAATTTCCAATAGCTAAATATTTTTGGAGATATCTGCAGATATGTGCTTCATTTGCTGACATTTGTGAAATTATTATGAGTAAGAATTTGGAAAAAATAAATATTTATAGAGATATCTGCTGATATATGTTTTTATTGCTGATATTTCTGCAATTTTTAAGAGCAAGTATTTAATTACTTATACATTTGTCGAGATAACTGCAGATATGTGCTTTTATTGCTGAATACAATTGTTAGAAATATATATATATAAAATTTTGTAATATACTCTAATATTGTGGTAACACAGTAATATTGTCTTTCAACTACATAAGTTTAGCAAAATATGTACATACATTTCAGTATTCTTACAGAAAACATTACAGTTTGATACATCAATTATTTTGATTTGCTTCAGAAAGTAAAAACTTTTGTGTCAAGCTTTCTTCTAAGCTCCAACTGTAAGGTTTGCAAGAAAGAATTTGATGTGCTATTTCATCTCTTTGTAAATCCATAGCTTCATATGAGAATTCAGGGTCTTCATTGTTGATTTCTTTATCTTCACTTCTTTGTTTCATAATGTTCATTACAAACATGCCACAATCAACTCTGTAATGATTGACAAATATTACATAATTATTAGAAGAAATGTTCTATGATATGGAAATATTTGTACATTTTTTTTGTTGTGTACTTACGTATCAGAACGTTGTTGTGGGCTGTTAGCAAAAGTAATTTGCTTTGATGGTTCATGCTCTGCTTTTTCCAATTTCTTTAGTAAGGCAGTGACATAAACTCTCTGTACAAAAAAACAAAGATTTTGTTAAATAGTTTATTTTTCTCTGATTTATTCATTTTTTAATTTACATACCAGCTTTCTTGCCGCCTTCTGATGATCTGCTTCGTGTCGTGGTTTTATGGAATCGTTGTGAATCCATATTCTACCTTGTTTATTAAACTCCAACAGTGTAAAATGTGATTTTTGGTGGATAGGGAAGAACATTTTATTGCAGTTTGCAAAATGTTTAGCAACTACATTATCGATTAGGGCTTGTGTTACATTCTTTGAATTGCTCAGTAGAAATGTCTGTAGGATAATATATTAGACAATTGAATTGATGAACATTTAAACAAATTCTTCAGTAGAAGATTATAAAACTTACAATAGCGTAAACTTTGAAGTACAAGTTTTCTGGATGAACTTTACGCAATTCATGTGAATACCAGTCAATGATCTACAAATATTATTATAAGGAAATAGTGATAGTATATTTGTTTACAGAATAATATAATATGATTAGCAGAAAAAATAATAAGTTCTTGAAATTTTGCATAAAAAACAACAGGTTTGATTAAATGTTGCTGAAAAATCTGGAGATAAATGATATTGTTTTGGATAAATGGAATTTTACTGACAAAACAATAAGTTTAAAGAAATATTGCAGATAAATGGAGTTATTGCAGATAAATGGGTTTTTGCAGATAAAACAGCAAGTCTAATTAAATGTTGCAGATAAATTTGTAAATAAATGTACTTTTGAGTAAAGTTGTACCTGGCCATCAAGAAATCTTCCTATAATTAGTTCACCAAGTGCTGTTCCAGTTATAATTATGTCATCGTCTCCATTTAAGTATGCACTTTTGCTGTGATATAATGATCAATATTAGTAAATGTTTGTATTTTTCAAATATTTGCTGATATCTAACCAGGAAATTTAAATAAGTACTTTTAGTTAAGCAATTATTGGTATACTTGGCTACTAAAAGAATTATACAGTTTTACCTGAGGTCAGAGTTATTAAAGAAGTCCTCAAGCAGCTTGATTTTTTCTTCAGATAGACTTCGTACATTTGACCTCCTTCTGACATTTATTTTTGTACTGGTAGATAATTCTTTTGATCTAGGTTCAGATTCATATTCTTCAATTATTATTGGTAGGGTTTGTACTTGCTGTTTTTCCTTTTTTGCTTTCTTTTCAGTTTGAAAATTCACTTCTTTAGCTAATTTAACCCTTTTTTTGGATTTTCAATTTCCAATGTTTTTTCTTTGATTTCTTCAGTTTTTGTTTCTGATGAAGTAGATATTTCTTCGGTTTGTTTGCCTTGTAACTGTGTATAATTTTGAATGCTTTCACCTGAAATTAATTTGAATGATGGTTAATATTTCATTATTGGTTTTTGGAATACAATTATTGGTTGTTGGTTAATAAAAATTTTGTGAATAATTGTGAAAAAGTGAAGAATATGCTGCACTTTACAACAGTTGTTGCATTAATATATGCAATTATTCTTCATATTATTAATATATAATAGGAAGAATATTTGCGGATATATCAACAAATATGTTAAATTTTTACAGTCTGGTTGAAAAACTATAGTTATTCAAAGCATTACCAAATGAAGGATCTTGTTCAATTGCTTTATCTTCCTCAACTATTTTTGTTTCTTCACCATCTTCTCGGTCTTTCTGTTTTGCTTCAAAAAAATTTTTTTTCCCCATTATCAACATCTTTTTCTTTTTGTTCTTCTTTTTCTTCATCTTTCTCCATTAGTTGAGATTTATCTTCAACAGTTTTGTCTTCAGTTTGAATATCAGTTAAATTTTCATTTTATTCTGTCCTTTGAGCTGAAATATATGTTTGCAATTCAACTCTTTAGTATTTTTGACATAGTTATAGATTTTGTGTTATGTTACAATGTGTTATGTAAAAAATGAAGAATGTGCTACAGTTATTAATACTTATTGCAATGATATCTGCATTTATTCTTTAAAAATGCTTTTTTCATTTAGTAAGAATACTTGCAGATATATCATCAAATATTTTAAATTTTTACATTCTTGTTGGAAAACAATATATTACTGAAAGTATTACCAGATGACGTATTCTCTTCTGTTTCATTATCCTCACTTTCTTTGTTTTCTTCACTTTCACTTTCATCTGAGGAGTTTAGTTTGCTACCAGATCTTTCTATTAGTTGTAGCTCTACATTCTCAGATTCTGTGGATGATGATGTTTCCACATTTTGTCTCAATTGCTTTTTTAGCAGCGTATTTTCAGCTTGAAGTTTCCTGTTGTCCAATTCAAGTTTTCTTATTATTTCTTTATATTTTTCTTCTCTTTTCTTGTAGAATGCTTCATATTCTTCATCTTTTTCAACTGCATCTTTCAACAATTTTAGTTCCTCTCCTTGAAAATCTTGGAATAAATAATTCAATCAAAATTGAAGCTTAAGAATATTTGTATGTAATTATGTAAGAACTGTGAATAATTGGAAAAATGAATATAATTTTAATTATGATTGGTATGTATGTCCATAAATATTTTTAATAATGGCAGAAAAATCTGCAAGTATTATACAAAATAGTAGATATATCTTTAATTATTGTAAATAATTGTATAACTATGTTCAGTTTTGTTGTTTTTAGTGTAGATAAATATGCAATTGTTTATAAAAATTGCAGATAAGTCATCATATGTAGTGAATAATTCAGCCAAAAAAAGCTCAACTGCTGCTAATAAATGCAGATATATCTGCAACCATTGTTAAATGTTGCAGATAAGTTTGCAAACAAATAGAGTACTGGCTATTTTTTTACTAAAGCTTAACAATTCTATAAATTAAATTGCAGTTATACTTACTGAGTTGTATTCTATGGTCAATAACATTATTGGCTTGAGTTTTGATATATCCCATTTGTCAGCCAAGGGATACGAGTTGTTGTATTGCAATTTAGCAGATTTCAAAATTTGTGTTTTCTCACAGATCCACCACTGCAAAAAAGACAATTAGTATTAGAATAAATTATTAATTAATAGGATATTTATCTAATTAATTAAAAATTTAATACCAGTAATAATGTAACGCATGCATTTATTTTCCTTGGGGTGTCAATATATTTTTCAATTTGATTTATCAAATGCTTGTGAATCGTTTTTGGCCATGATATCTGCTACATTTTATCTTCACAAACACAATATGGAATCATATTCCATGATATAGTTGAGTTTGGATTTGATATTAAGAATGTTGCAACCAAATGCAATTGCAAAAGCTTTGCCGTATCTGCTTGTTCTTCTTTTGATGATCCTTTTATTGTTGCAAACAATTCCCTTTCTATGTTTTTTTTGTTGACACTTGTTTCTCCTTCAAAGTGCCTGCTGATGAATGATGTAAACTGAGCATTGCTTTTACCCTCTTTTTTCATATAGCCAGAAGTTTTGATTTGCTGACCCTCTGTAGGAATTGATAACAATTGGCTTATATCATCCTCTGTAAATGTTAGTAACATATCTCCAAATTGGAAACAGTTCAAATTCTTTCTGTATGCTTTGATGATTATGTCTATTGTTGTTGAGTTTTTTGTGTTTTTTTTTTGCAGGTATAATTCCAATATAGATCATATGAATGAACTTGTAGAAAGGTAGATTCTGGAGATATTTTGTATGTGATACTGTCAGCAATTCTTCATTCTTAATCCTGCCAAGAACATCGATGAAAGGCCTCAAATTATTTCTGTAATTATCTTCTGTTGATTTGATTTTCCCTTCACTGATTGTTTTTCTTTTTTCCGGTAGAATATTTGATCCTGGTTGTTGTTCAACAGGAACAATAGATGTTTCCAACATAACTTTTTTTCCTTCTTTTATATCTTCTTTTGTGTTCTTCTGTAAAAGTAAATTAAAAATTATGAAATAAATATGCACAATCTAATAATATGATAGGTAATGTTAAATACTTGCAGTTATAATGAATATGTAACTGAATTTAGGCTCAATTTGATGATATATAGTATTAAGATATTTCTGCAAATATGTGCAATAGTTGCAGATATTTCTGCAACTATACGCAAAAGTTGCAGACATTTCTGCAACTATTTGCAAATAGTTGCATTTCTGCAACTATATGCAATAGTTGCAGAAATGTTTGCAACTATGTGCAATTGTTGCAGATATTTCTGCAACTATACCGAATAGTTGCATTAATTTCAGCAACTATTGCACATAGTTGCAGACATTTCTGCAACTATTTGCAAATAGTTGCATTTCTGCAACTATATGCAATAGTTGCAGAAATGTTTGCAACTATGTGCAATTGTTGCAGATATTTCTGCAACTATACCGAATAGTTGCAAAATTTCAGCAACTATTGCACATAGTTGCAGACATTTCTGCAACTATTTGCAAATAGTTGCATTTCTGCAACTATATGCAATAGTTGCAGAAATGTTTGCAACTATGTGCAATTGTTGCAGATATTTCTGCAACTATACCGAATAGTTGCATAAATTTCAGCAACTATTGCACATAGTTGCAGACATTTCTGCAACTATACCATATAGCTGCAGAAATATCTGCAATTATTTGCAAATTTTGTAAATTTGCAAAAAAATCAAAAACGTTTAAAATTTGCTTAATTATCTGCGAATATTTGAAATAATTGCACATTTAATACAAATATGAATCTGCTTAAAATTTGAAGAGAGGAAATAGGTTTTTGAACAATTTTTTACAAAAATTGCAGTAATTACAGAATGTTTTTTAGTATATCATCTGCATTCTCAATTTTCTTTGTATTACCGTAAAAAAGCTCGATTACATGCATGGCTAACTCGAAAATCTCTAAAATCCTTGCAAAAACCCTAAGATCTATTGATTTAAAATAGTGGAATATAAATCGACTACTTATGAAATTGAGATATATCACCTTCGATCTTCCCATTTTGCCTCGTGTGAGATTTTCGACTTGATTTTGGTTGTTCAGTTGTTCGATTTTGTAGAATGTTGAAGAAACTGTGATTTCAATTGTATCAAAGGTTGAACGATAAAAAAAAGCGTGGGTTCAGGGTTTTATGAAGATTTTTTAGGGTGGTTTGGGAAAAGAAAATGCTGTCTTTAAAAATAGGGATGAAATTTTTATGTTTTGTATCTAAGGGATGTTTGGTGAATTATGAAAGTTATTAAGGATGTATGTCAAACGTTCCCTATATTTAAACTATTCGACTGAGCTTTTCAATCCAATGGTTAATATTTAATCATGGTTTTAACTTACCTTGATTATCCTTAGAGCAGTTTTAGTAAAAGTTTAGTTCAGTTCATTTATTAGAACATCTCCATTCTCCAACTCACATGAATTTGTAATGTATAGTTAATCGCAAGTAGACATTTGACATAATTTTCTATATTTGTATCTCCAGTAATTTGAATTAGCTATGAAGTATGGTGTGTCAAGTTTTATATTAAACATTTTGAAATACAACGTTGAATGATTTATTTCATATAATGATTACGTGACATGAGTTATTTCACATTATTTAATATATGTGGAAAATAGTTTATTTAAAATGACAAGAAATGTATGTATTCACTCCAATGCGAATGCATTATAAATAAATAAATTGTTTAACTTTGGTCATGTGACATTATATAATGTGTACAACAATACCTAATATAAAACTTGTCACATTATACTTCACAATTAATTCAGACTACCATTAGAGATATAAATTTAAAAAAATTGTATCAGTTGCCTATGTAGCATTAAATTTCCATAGGTTTGTATGTTTAGAGATGCTCTTAATAATAGTGACCATGGGACTTTGAAAATTTGACTTAAAAGTCGAAAGGAAAATAAACTCAATATGGAAACATAAAATTTGCATCTAAACCCTTTTATTTGAATTATAAAATTTAAATTTGAAAATTTTGAAAACTTTATTTTTGGAAATACGAAAATTTGAATTAATTTTAAATTTTGGATATTGAAAATTTAAGTTTTGAATTTAAAACTTTGAATTTATGCTTCAATTGTTAGATTTTAAAATATGAAAATTTTCAAACTTCAAATATGAAATCTGAACTTAAACTTTTTTGTTTGAAATTCAAACTAAATTTAGAATTTGCAAATAAAATTTTCCAACAATTTCGTAGGAATTTTCAAATTTAGTTTTTTTATACATCGTATACTAAGTGGTATCCAATGTATGAATTTTTTTCGCTATATACATAATTATATATATAATTTGAATTTTGGATTTTGAATTTCTAATATGAACTATGACAATTTTCAAATTTTGGATTAACAATTTGAGTTATGTGTGCAAAATTTGAATTATGAAAATCATAACTTAACAAAACAATTGACTTTCATATTTTGAATTTGAAAATTTTCATAATTATACAAAATCTGAATTTTAATTAAAAGTACCTAAAAATATGAACAATATTTGAATTTATTTTAAATGAGTGACCCTCTCAGGTAGGAGAGCACTCATATACTTTTATTATACACTTAAAAAAACATGCTAACAACCAGCCTGGCATGTAGCAAAACCTCCCGTACAATGAAAACAAAAGAAAAACTCTCTTAAAGCCTAAAACCTAAGATTCAGAGGAAGATACCAAGCTCGTGACTAGAGCTTAAATAAAAACAAGACAAGAATAAGCAAGAAGACATAAGTCGAAAAACTCAGTCAAGACATAAGCTAACATACTAAGTAGACAATTGGGAGCATAATAATAATAATAATATACTAGTCATAAGCTATCTCAAAATGCAAGTCCAAGATGAGCCATCAAAAGGTAGTCAATCACAACAATCCAACATCCACATTCCTTCCGCAGTAGTGTCATGGTGTAATGAGTCCAATCCATAATGACCTACTCGACAGGAATAAGCTGAACAAAACAATATTTGAAATTTAAGTTTTGATAACTATAAAACTTTGAATCAAAAATTTGATTCTTCTTTAATTTGATAATAATGAAAACATAATCGAAAATTTTGAAGTTGAAAATTTTAGTTTAGAACTTAAAATTTATTAGTATTTTTTCGAGAATAAGAGTGGTACTTTATTCAAGAAAAACACTCATTTTGATGTCTTGAGAGTTCAAATCCATGATTTTTAGAACCTCGGTCTGCAGCGCCACACAACTTGTCGCTTGAGCTAGTAGTCTTTGACAAAAAAAATATAAATTTGAAATTGAAAAATCTTTAGGATTTGCTTTTCAATTCGTTGGAATTTTCAAAAATTGTTAACTTTTATGTGTAGGATCGTTTTCACCCTAGAGGGAGGGGAGTGAATAGGGTGATACTAATAATAATAAAAATTAATGCGGAAATAAAAAAATAATAGTAAATAATGCAGAAGAGATCACACACAAATTTACCCAGCTTCGGCAAAACCCTACCTACGTGCTGCCCCCAAGGTTTCTACTAGAAATTAAGTAGTCGGGCACTTACACACGTAAACTTGTGACACCCACTAATGACTAGCCTAACTCTATGCTCCAAACCCTAGCACATCTCAACCATTGAGTTGAGAATTCTCAAACTACACCATCGTACTTTGTAACCTAGTCACACGACTAAACAGTTACACAAGTTAAAAAAGAAAATTACACAACTAAAAAACAAATAGAAATAAAACCCTAATTATTTAATTTAAGTCCAATAATTATATAGAGGCCGGCCCAAATCACTTAAGAAAAAATAGACGTCTTCTCCCCTTTTATTTTTGTTCAGTACTTCGGCCGTTCGTTCCTCTTTCTCTTTTATCTGAAATTTAGGGTTCCTGGAAAATTGAAGTCGCCGCCTTGTAGTTGATCAATTGATTTGAGGAGATTGCTTGCTTTGCTTCGTCAATCGACTTCTGGCTTTGAAAGGCTTGCGGTTGCTCCAATTTTTTGTCGAGTACGAATGATAGAAATGGTATGCAATTTATCCCCTTTTTTGATTTTGATTACACTCGACTTCGATTCGAGTTTAGTGATTTATTTCTCTGGTAATTGCTTGAACTCAAACCACTTTGTCGATGATGATTTGGGTTTAATTTATAGGGTTCGAACACTCTATATTTTCGTTCGTATAAATATGTTTGAATCCTTCATGATTTTATCTCTTGCTTTGATTTACTATGCTCGGCCATGGATTTTAGATCGAACGATATGATATTTGCTGACTTGTTCCATCTCGTACGTATACTCCATGAATTTGAATTTTGGTTCCGTCCTTTTCTCATTTGATTTTGGCATTTGAATATTTGAGATAATATATTCGGTTGACATGATTTTTGACTTCGACTTGTTTATTTATAAATCCTATTCAAACTGCTGCTTTTTCAACAACTCGACTTTGTTACTCGAACTACTACTGTGTATATTGAGCTTGGTAGCCTTGCATTTCACTTTGTTGCATATGTATATACATGTTGCTTCACTGTTCCATATTTGCTGGAATGGTGAGTTTTCATGTGTGATGGTCTTGTTGCACTTGAAGTTTGGTTTGATGGATGTTGAAGTGAATTTGTTTGGTTCTTGATGTCTTCATGTGGTCTTCTCTGTTGTATTGAGTCTGGTGAAATTGAACTGCTTGTTGTTGTTGTGGACTTGAGCATGTGTTGTTGTGTCCTCTTAGAGTCTGGTTTTCATGTTGTACTGGTTTGCTTTGTTTCCAGTTCCTTGTATTGAAGTTTGGTTGCACTTTGATTTTCTGACCTTGTTACATATCAAGTTGCTTTGTTTTCTTGTTCCACTCGAAGTGTGTCACCATGTGTATACATACATATGTATGTGTGTGTATATGAGTTGTGAGTTGCTCGAGTTTAATTTGTTCACTGCTGTGTTGAAACAGACTTTGGTTATTTGCATGGTTGAGTGTACTTGTATCCTATGTTCCTCTGTTTGTTGAGTCTGCGTTGTTATGTGATTTGTTTCATGGGCTTGTACATGTGCGGTCTAGTTTCATTTGAGTCTTATGTTGTTGCATCATGGAGTTTTGCTTGTGCACTTGAACTCGAAAACCTGATGTATTCGAATTGCTTGAGTCTGAACTGGTGTGTGTATTCATGCATATCTATATATATTCAAACATGTTCACTTTGTTGCTTTCTGAACTGAATTTTGTTTTGTATTTTGGATTGCACATGTGTTGAATCTAGCCTCGGCTTGGGTTTGACCTTGTGCTCACCTGTCCCTACAATTTTATCAAGCAAGTATACATCGGTGTGCACGACCTTGTAGCATGTACAGTGATACACTATGCATGTCACAAGTTGTTCGTGTCTGATGAATTAAAAAGAAAATGATGACGAACAACCCAAATAACTGAGGCAAACAACATTTTCAAACACACACTTCATTATACACTGCAAAATTTCTTTTTCAATTTTACTGCGTCAGTGTTTATTCTGCAGATAGTTCAGATGCTGGATACAGACTGGAACAAAGTTGAAGATCAAATACGAGTGTTGAGTGAATATGTAGTGGGGTGTAATATGTAAATTGAAAATTGTGTTGTAATTGAAATTTTATTGTAATTGAAAATGCGTAAATATAGTGAGAGCTCAAATTTGTACTATTTGAATTTGTAATAAAATATTTGTTTGAATAAAATATTTGTTTGAATATGAATTCTGAGTTATTTATTTTATTTAACAAATATTTATTTAATTTTGTGAAAAATAAAATAGTACAATAACAAATACATTTAAACAAATATATATGTTTATTATCATCAAACAAAAATCATACACTAGTACACTAGCATATTCTACATTATTGTTTTTGGAATTTGTTTAACTTTTGAATTTTCCAATGGATTATGTAATGTAGAAATTATCATACTTAAGTAAAATATTCCTACAAAAAATTTCAAATTTTGACTTTCTAGTGTGGTATATAATATATGAAAATTTTGAATGCGAATTTGAATTTTAACACACGAAGTGCATATTGCTTGTATAATTGTGAATTTTGATAATTACTATTTTTAGTTATGAAATTTTTGTAAATTCAATTTTCGTATACATAATTTTAATTCAAACTTTGTATAATTTTGAAAAGCTTTATGTGTGAAGTTCGTATCATATGTATAATTATGACCAAACTCTACCGAGTGCAGCGCACGCCTTTTGTACGTCCATGAGCACAATGTGTCATTTATAGCCATTTCGGATACAACAATTTAAGTATATTTTCTTTTCGATTTTAATTTTGATGCTCGCAAATTAAACAATAACTAAGTTTGACACTTGTGTAAAATACGAGCTTTTCCCTCATTGTAGATAAGATGGAATATAAAATAGTTTATTAATATATTACTAACTATGAGAAATGATCAAGATAAGCTCTTGGTAAATCTTTCTCTCATCCCCCTTCCGTCATTTAGGGTAAAAAAAATTCAAACAAAGTAAATTATTATAGTATGTTACATTTGTTGGTATTATCATCTGTGCAAAGTCTTGAGTCATCGCTAACATTTAGCCCCTTCTAAATTGAACTTTGGAAAATATTTATTTGAATTATGGATTTGGAAAGTAATTTGAGGAATTATACATTTCGAAATGATTCAAAACACCATAGATAGTGTCGCCAACAAAAATAACGTACCTATAAAAATTTACTGTGCTTTGAATTATTTTGCACAAAATGATGAAGTGGGGAATATATATATATATATATATATATGTGTGTGTGTGTGTGTGTGTGTGTGCGTGTAGAGAGAGAGAATCTTAATTATTTTCTCATTAACTATAATCCACAAAAACAATTACAACTTATGTAGAAGTGAAACAAAATATATCATATTATACCGATGCATTAGTCATATAGATAAAGCTTCTACACGTACACTTTAAATATGGGTAAAGAGAGAAATTTTTATCCATGATTCTACTTTGGCATTTAATACTTTGTATGGATAGATAATTTATTATGATAATTGTCTTATTAGAATCTTAATGGAGAAGTATATGGGAAAATATAAAAATAGTACAACACTAATATATATATATATATGCATGTATGTATGTGTGTGTGTGTGTGGGTGTGTCTGTGTGTGTTATCAAGCATTGGTTGAATATGACAGCTGGTCATAAATCATTCATATTCCAGTATTATAAGCCAATTTTTTAAATGTTGAAGTCAATATCGTTTTAATAAATAACTCATCAAGATCGCTAAAAAGCATATTTGTTGAATTTCAATTTTTTGATTCTTTGTAAGCTCATTGTATATAAATATTATATGAAATGTGATTGGTTCGATTACCTTCAATATATCCTCATTTAATTTGAACGATACATGATGTTTTCATATATTATCGTTGGATCTGTATTAATTTGTTGGTAAATTTCAAATATTTTTTGATGAGTTTTACGTTAGATTATAACTTTCAAATTTATGGTCGGCTTCACGGAATGTAAGTATATTAATTTAGAAGATAAGACGATGTAGTGACTAAAATTTATATATTGATCATTGTGAAACAGTTGCACTTCTACACATAATTCAATATCATTCTTATGAATTGGTTGATGGCGTCCGAGATACCAACATTTTTTAACACCCAAAGTACTTATTTTAATGATAAAAACCATATAAATATTATAATTATTGTTTCTTTGAGTTGTGTAGTATTTTCAGAAACTCATTGAATGAATTCGGACAAATTAGTTATATATATGATGACTAATCAGACTAAATGAAAGATAAAATTGACTTAAGATGAATGGAATATAAGTGCTTCAGCGATAAAGAAAATAAAAGTGTTTAGTAAGTCTATCGGGTCTTAGAATTTCGCTAAAGGCCTTACATCATATATCCTTGATATTTCTCTTTCATTTAACTTTATTTTTAATATTTAACATCTTTACATAAACATACAATCTTAGTTTTAAAACATGAATTTCAAAATTGAATTTTAGGAAAAGTCAATAAAATTTAACTAGAGGATATCGACATACTCTTTAGGGATATGTCTACATAGAGACGGTCATTTAAAATCTAAATTTTAAATGAAAGGATTTTAGTGCCAGCTCTTCATCGATAAACTCATCCTTTCATCTTCGATGGTAAGGGGGTACGAAAAGTGAATTTTAATCAACAATTTTCCATTATTCTTTTACTCTTTCATCTCTATAATTTATGTGGGAAAAACTTCTTTGTATGCTTCCAGTCTCTTTGCAAATCCATAGACTTTCACTCATATTCTTCCAGAATTGCAAACCACTCAAGATCAAAGAGTTTAGACTTGAACAATCATTCTCTGTCTGGTCTCATTCTATTTCTCTTCAAATTTAAAGATATATTGTTATTAAAGGAGTCCGATCCATTTCGCAGTAGTTGAAATGGGTAAATTTCAAAATAAATTCCCCTAGTCGTATCACAATGGGCCTATGAAATCCAGTTGGCTTCACTAGATCCAATCTAGTTATTAAAAAAAGTTATGTTTTATTTAAAATGTTTTATATAATTAATAATTAATTTTATTTAATGATTATTTTGAATATATCTTATATTACATATATTAACGTGATGATATATAGGTGTGTATTTGAGTAATTAATTGAATGTTTTATTTTCTATTAATTAGGTTAGTGAAAAGTCATATTCTTATTTATAAGGTGTAAATTAAGAGGTCATAAATGCGATATAAGTATAATTAGAATTTTTGTTTTATCTCCTTTGGGTATGTGAAAGGACACATGGATATATAGGGTGTATATTGCAAAGTGAACATATGTGTGACATGATAATTGATGCTAAATAAGCATACATATGTGATATGTACTACCATATGATTACAAAGTTAAGTTTATATTATATATATTATATATATGTATGTGTAATAATTTAATGTAATTAAAATAAATTTAAAATTCATCACTTTGCTAAGTAAATATCAAAATATCTTAATTTGAAAGGTTAACTTGGTCAAATATTTTAATCAAAGAACATATTGCTATCAAATAGTAAAAAAATATTTATAAAATTGAAATTGAATTATTTAATATTAATTATACTAAATGTATCAAATTTATAAAATTATTTTACCAAATTCAATTTCGGCCTAAAATAATTTAGTAGACTAAGCATGTACATTTTAATCTAAATTTACATTATGAAACAAATTGGATATATGGAATTGCATAGTTTATATCATAGCTATATTAAATAATATATATATATATATATATACACACAATTTGATACCAAGTAAAACATAGTTTGGATATCAACATCATTAAGATAGATAACATAAATGGATAAACCAAGTTCTATTACATACATATTTTTTACCTTGAATTTTATTTATAGAACATCATTTATAACAATTTTGAATTATGTCAAACTCAAAAGGAATTAAAATACATCACATACATCAACACGAGTCATAGGTGAGTATACATGAATTTTTAATATAAAATAAGAATTGGACATAATTAAATGTAACGACCCGTATTTTTTCAATAAATAAAATATCAATTAAATAAGATTTTAGAATTTAATATTGAAAGAAAACTAAAACTTGTGATTTAATAATGAGAGGAATAACTAGAATGTAATGTTAGTAATGTTAATTTAAGGTAATTGCTAACTATTTTAATGTAATTCCAATTAATTGAAGTGATTGAAAAGTTATAATTGGTTATAAACTGTAAACAAGGAAATACACTGAATGTTGAAATTATATGTGATCAATTAGAATCGGCTAATATTGAATATGAAATCAGTAATGTTGTTTGAATGCTATTGATAATTATTTAGTTTAATTTCGATCAATTGAAATAGATTGTAAGGTTGTTTGGTTATAATTGTAAATAATGAAATAAATTAAATGATGCAATTAATGATGAGATTGTATGTAATTGATTGGAATAGGTTAATATAGAATATAAAATCATTTTGTTATAACCCTTAGTTGTAAATGATAAGATAATGGATATGAACTATTATTATAAACGATGGTTATAATTATCTTCTCATTAATTTGTCCGTTTAAATATTAAATGGGTAATTAATGGAATTAAGGTAATTGAATGTTGGAATTATATGTTGTTAATTGAAATTGAATATAATTAGTGATGTGTAAGTAGTCATAACATTTGTTGTAGATAATAAACTTATAAATATGATTAAATTACTTAAAAGGTAACAATTGTTCATTTACAATCTCATTATTTAATATGTTTAGAATTAATTTAGAAATCAATGAAAGTTTATGTAATTAATTATTGAAGTTAATATGGTAAAAGATGTTAACGGTAAAATAATGAATGTAATAAAATGTAAACTTATGTTAATATAATTCATAGAGTATTGTTGGTTGAATAATAAGGATGATAACATAGGTTTGAATGTAATTAGATGAGAATTGGATGCGTAGTTAAAGGCATTTAACCTTTTAAATATGATAAGAGGAAACAAATTAATATGGCATTAATTGATATTACATCTTTTAATTAAGATAAAGTTAACGATCCATAACTTTTAACAACTTTAAAATGGCAGTATTTTGAATTTAAATAAAAATTAAATAAATTTTTTTTGAATTTGTGATGTTGAGTGTTTTATTTGACCAAATTTAATAGAACGAAAATTTTGTGAAATTTCAAATTTTGGTCAAACTTAGTCAAAATTTGACTTTTGGTTGAAAATTTTAAATTTACTTTTTTTTCTTTTTATATGATACTAGACTGAATTCCGATCTTCCCTCCACTTTTCGTTTCATCAAAATCAAATTCCTATTACTCTAAAAATTTGAATTACTGTGAAAAATTAACATGAATTGGTAGTGTTTAATTGTGTTTTATTTGGCTAAGGCATATTGGGTTTGTTTGGTCTAATGGGCCTTGGTTAAACAAGAGACTCTAGTCAGTCGTATGACCATTCCTTTGCCTATGACCTTATGTTTCTTATCTGATAACATCTACGTACATAATTTTTTTCCTGAGAAACTTTCTCTTCACACTTCTTCTTCCTCCTCAAAATCTACATAAAACTCTAACTCCAAAAACCTCACAAATCAAAACTCCTTTCCTCCTCTCCTTCAACCCTTCCTTCCTCCCCTATAGCCGCCGCCCTATCCACCATCTCCAAGGCCATCTCCTTCCACCTTCCATCTCATCTTCTTTCTCCTTTTTCCCTTCTCTTCCCCTTCCCAATTTTCCCTTTCTTCCTCTTATTTCTATGGCTTCTATATTCCACTAAAGTACTCCAAATCAAATTATTTATTTTTTGAAACTATGTATAATTTCAATGGAAATAACTTTGTTGTTGAACCCTTCTTCCCATTCTGAATATTTATATATCAAAAACTCCATTTTTCAAGTCCTTTCTCGGGTCCAGTTTTGGCCGAAAATACACCATATTGTATCAATCATATCTTCCTAAGAAATGAACCAAATTTTGTAATTCATTTTTTCAAACCATTTATTTTTCCAGTGGCTTCAGGTCTTCTTTAGATCAGTTCTTCAAATTCCTTAATTTGCTATACCAAAAACTAAAATATTTTCGAAGTATTTTTGAACTCAGATTTTCAATTCAGAAAACACCTCTGTTTATTTTGACCATAACTTCCTCAAGACAGAAGCTTTTTGAGTGATTCTTTTTTTGAAAGTGGAGAGAAAAGAATTTGCAACAACTTTCTAGTTAGTCACTTTTCAGATTCGGTAATATTCTGGTCCGAAAATTTTCTTAATGATGACCTAGTTTCGGGTCTGTCCGTAGTTTGGATCTTGGGTTGTTTATTGATTCGTGTTCGTGTCTAAGCTTTGTTGGATTTTCTTTGCATTTGGAACTTTGCTAGGAATCTCCATATTATTCCATTTTTATCATCACCTTCGTAGCCACGAAAGGTAAGCAAATACTCACAACTACTAGATTTTCTTATGTTAGTTAAATTGAATTTATGATGTGATTAGAATTTGACTGGTTGCTGTTTACTATATTTTAAATTGTCATCCAGTTAAATCTGACTTTTATTGAATTTAATTTCCATTTAATTTAATATTTAAATTTAATTTGCTAGTTAAATACATGTTAATGATAACCAGTAAATTGTTGGTAGTTATTAGTTGATTTCAATGATGAGTGTGATGTATGTTCAATTGTTGATATTTGGGTGATTGGATGGATGTTATTGGTTGACATTTTGGATGATTGTATGTTATTTATTTCTATATCTCTATTATCCCTATGGGTTGAAATGATACATACCCAAACAATCTTATAGATTAGGGGAAAATCGTTATGGGTTGAAATGATAAACCCGAGTGGTTTTCTTCCATATGGAAATGTTGATTTTTGATACTGGTTGAAATGACATATACCCATATAATTTCTTGAATTTGGATTTTTATTTGGAATCGAATTATTTGAAGGGTTAAGTTAATTCAAACTTCGGATTTGTTTTAATTAGATGATTAAGATTGATATTTCGGATTATTTGAAACCCTTTAAATAATTATATTCACGTTGTACAATTGATAGGAGATGAAAATCTTGTAACATCTATGAAACCATTGCACTAATATTTCTATTTTACTTAATTTGATCTGACTTACATAAGATCTTTTAGTTCTGACTTGTGTGTTTTGTCTTTTCATTACGCTCGGGTCAGTCTGATTTTTTCAGTGTATTGAAAACTATTTTCTGGAGGACGAAGACGAAGATTCAGTATATTATTGTTATTTATTATTCCACTACATTCTATGTTCCACTGCATTATTTGTTTATTTCTGATGTATGTATAACTCTGATTTGAATTGTAAAAGTGTAATCAAATGTTATTTGTAAATTAGCTTCATGAATTGTTTATTTGATTATAATATTTTCTCATTCCGCTGCTAGATTCTGTGTTTTGTTTTCTTTTCTTTTTTTCTTATTTACCCCATTAACAATTCTCCCTTTTGAATGGTTTTAGTCTGACATGTGTGGTTTATTATCGATTTGAACCGTCCAAAAAGGTGGGTCATTACAGTTGGTATCAGAGCTAGGTTTAGACATACCTTAGCCTGTTGGGGTTAACTCATTAGAGATAGGGTAGTAATACCCTAGAATGAGTTGTCTGAGTGTATATTCGAAAGCGCATATTTGTTAGTGTTACAAATTGTTTTATATTAGTTTTGAAATGAAACAATTTTCCTAATATTATATGATATATATATATATAAAGGAATAAATTTTTATAACTAGTATAGTTATCTGTAATGTGTTTGATATATGAAATGGTAATATTTAATTATTATTATTTATTGTTGATTTGTTGTATTTAGTCAGTTTATAAGCATTGGCTAATTATTGTTGATGAATTTATGGACTGAACACTAGTTTAATAATGGTGTACTAAAGAGAATAAAGTGAATAATTAGGATATTTGTTTTTGAATTTGAAATGTTTTGTTGTGAATTTTGTCGTTTGTTGACTGGTAGTTTCAACTATTGAAATAAAATGGAATATCTGGATATTTGGATAGTCGAAACTTCTGAATTAATATACAAATTGAAACTTAGTAATTGTGTTGAATTATGCTGTTGAATTTGATAACCTTAATTTGAAAGCAAGTGAAACAAGGTTCAATTTGTTATATCTATGTTGAGTAAATGAATAGAATTGTTGTATACATTCTTGGCATGTAATGTAATAATATACAAGTGTGAACTTCAAGCCTTGGAATGTTTAAATTGAAATTGTGATTAAGGAAATGTTGTAAATGAGATTAAATTGGAAAATATGTTTATAAACTTAATTAAAATTTGTGAAATGTGTCATAAATAAATTTGAAAAGTAAAAGTGAAACTAACTGGATAAAAAAATATGAACTAAAAGTGAAATGATTATAAATAAAGTCACGACTTGTAAATTGTTTATGAAATAAATGGATGTTGCAATAAATGTAGTATTAAATGAGAAATATTACATGTGAAATTGAATGTAATTTAAATGAAGAGAAATATAAGCAATGTATGAATATATTAATGTTTTGTGTTAATTAGAGAAATTATGTGAAACAAATATTAAAGTATGAAGTGATATTTGTGTTAATCAATGAGATTTATAATGAAGTTAAATTGAAAATGAAATTGTGATGAAACAACTTGGAATAGATACGTAAGTTGTATGTATATTGTTTTATTGCATAATTAATTTGATCCAGATTTGAGTACACAAGTTCGAGGTGAATTGCACCATTTCGTGTTAGGATTTTTCATTCGATTCTTGATGGCAAATATTTGATATGGATTTTTGGTTTGATTCCAGAATTCTCTATCATAGTATATGTCTATACAAGGAGAATGATGGCTTCTAGTCAAGAAACCATATCGAAGTCCGCATTAGGGAAGTCGAATGGACAATACTAGTTCGAAAGCGAACTTGTGTGATCGAGCGAGCGATCGAATGTGATTTTGTGAAATGATGACATATGTACATCTTATGTTCTAATATTATTGATATGCTTTGACGTTGAAATTGAAAGTTGTTGGGTTGGATATCTTTGTAATTTAAATTGGAATTTTCTTTTATACAAAACTATTTTCTTTTATTTTTCTTATACAAACTATTTTATTCTATTTTATATACAAAACTATTTTACAAACTTTTTTATTTACAAACTATTTTACAAAACTATTTTATATACAAAACTATTCTAAATTCAAAACCTTTTATAAAGCAAAGATGTTCAATCCCATATGGCTCTTCATGCAGCATAATTGATTTTGAAAAAAAATTGATTCTTGTATAAGATGGACTTTATATAAGTATAAGGTGATTTTGAAGACTATTGATTTTGGAAGGTATTTGATCTGAAGAGATAAATCTTATATATAACGGAATTTATATAAGAATGATTTGATATATTCGAGACTATTGATTTTGGAAAGTACTCTATCTAAAAACGAAATCTTATATATAATGGAATTTATATAAGTACGATATTTGAAGTTATGATTTTGAAAGGGTACTATGTATAGTATGATATATTTTGAAGTAAATGATATGGGAAGTACCTTCCATCGGATTCCTTTGGTGGGTCATTTATCGGATCCCTTTGGTGGGTCATTTATCGGATCCCTTTGGTGGGTCGCTTATTATATTCATTTGGTATTGTTGGATAGCATAATTCGAGGGGCGTGATGCCTATAGCTACAAGTGATTCCGCTGGGATAGCGGCGTAACCATTGCGTAGTGCGTTCTATCAACCATGGGGTAAGTCGAGGGGCGAGATGCCTACAGTTACAAGTGATTCCGCTGGGATAGCGGCGTAACCATTGTGTAACCGCGATCCATGGGGGAATGGGCTTTCCATATATGTTTTAATGTTTTTAAGTATTTTCACTGGGTGTTGAAACGGGTCTACTAAGTACTTGGAGAATACTAGCCTTGCGTCAGATCAACGCATGCTAGAGTCTGCTAGAACGAGGATAAACTTGTTAAGACATCGAGTTATAAAATTATTTTGAAAGTATTATAAAAATATAAAGGATATTTTGGTCATTTTCTTTTTCTTTTCTAAATGCCTTTAAAAAATTTAAAATATTATTTATTTATGTACAACTTGGTTTAATAGTTAATTATCAATGTTGTAAATATTGTGAGAAGTTATTAATTCAATAAAACGTATTTAAAGTTAATGATTATTGATTTATAAATAATGTTTGAAAAGTATTTTGAGATTTAAAACTAATAAATTTATAAATAATGGATTTAAGGTTTTCAATAACTCCTTTTTAAATATAAGTAATAGTGTAAACAATTATTTTCAAATAGTTACATATATTTACAAAGATATTATTTAATATTTTTAAATGGTGTTTATAAATGTAGCAAGAAATTTTACAGATGAATTTTGTAAAGTATTAAAGATGGTTGATTTGCAAATGAAGTTTTCAAATGAATATTTCAAGTAAAATTTATGTAAGTTTCTTTGAATGTATAATTTTAAAGATATTAAATGATTTGGGAAATTTATTGTAACGACCCAGAATTTCTGTCATTTGAAATTTAGATATTTAATTGATTTCAAATATTCATAAGTTAATTTTATAAGTCGAATAACTTATATTTTGAATATAAGTATTTATTTGGATAATTAAATTATTAATTTAATATTTGAAATTGTAGAAATAATTTTATTTTGAATTTAATGTGAATAAAAATGATTTATAAAGTTGAATTAAATTCTATTTGAATTAGAATGATGTTGGTAAACTTTTAAAATTGAATTAAAAGTTAAATTGTAGAATTTGAATATTTTAATATTTAATCAACGTGTAAAAATAGTCATTTTTCACACAGTCTTGGATTTCGATGAAACAAGTTTAATTAAATCCGTAATGTTATATTATTATAGGATTCCAAATTTCGTGTCAATCGGACTTACGGTTTAGTCGTGGTAAGCTAAAACGCGTAGAAATTTGTTTAAGTAAATTTTTAATTTAAAATAAGTCGATTCGAAAACCTATCTTCCAAATACGATCGAATTGGCTCTTGATATATATTCCATTATGTTCGGAATAGGGGAAAACATTATAAACGCCAGGCGGCACGCTTTAATCGGAGTTTGAAAAATTTTCGGATGAATAGTGTCGCGAAATTTTCTATAAAAGGACATCAATTTTTCTATTTTGCCAAAACCCTAATTTCCTAGGGCAAGCCACCATTTTCATCTTCAATGGTCGGAAATGCTCGAAACTTCTTCCCTCGATCTCTTCCAAACCGTCGACTTTCATAAAATATCTTCAACTACAACGGTGATGATCAAGAATGGAGGAGCCGATCGATGGAAAATCTCATGTAAAGCCATGCGTTCAAGCATGTTTTTCGAGCGAGATAGGTGGCCGAGCTCGACTGGTCTTCAGCCAATGGTGGAGCTCGTGGCGAGCTTCGTAGCGGTGGTTCCCAATCGAATTCTAGATGATCGAGGAGGGCACGAGAATTCAAGCAGGATCAGCGGCTATGGGTTCAAAATTGCATGCGTTTAAAAACATGAAGAGGGAAAAAAAGAATCACGGCCCAAATCTGATGATGCAAAGAGGGACGACTAAGATTGAAAGTAGGGTTTAAAAATAAAATAAAAATAGTAAATAATTTATATATTAATTCGTATAAACTTTAAAATGTCATAACTTCTTCATACGAGGTCTGTATTTGATGAAACAAGTTGCGTTGGGTTCGTATTGACGAGCACTACATTTTAGAGCTATTTTGGAGTTGATTGGAGCTAGTTAAAATTTTGGGTAAAATTAAACGCCTGTTTAGTTTTATTCGGAATATAACGCTGCAACGGCTGTTAGAACCAAAGTGAGTACAACTCACACTTTCTGACTCACTGATATTTTTATATAAGTGAGAATAAATTTTATTTATGTTGATTGATGATTGTTTGGATGATATATGATATATTATATATATATTGATTAGTTTGGATATATTTCCTGTCTATTGGAGCAGATGAGACCCTATATGTTCCCGTGTATGAGCGGATGACCTTTCGTAAGCGCGTCTGCCTCGAAGCGGACATTGTACATATTTTCTAATATGTATATTTGTTGCAGGTGACAGGTTGGAGGCATCCAACTGGATTCCTCTCCAGTGTTGATTTTATTTACGGATATTGATATATATGCTGTTATAATATGATATATGATGTTTAAGATGTCGTGATTGATGTATTTAGTGCTGTTGCAGCATTGGGCCTATTTTTGGTAATTTAAACATATTAAAGTGATGTTTTCCTAATTAAAAAGAATTTCAAACTGATTTTGAAAATATATGATTTTTGAATTGTTAAAGAAATGGATTTATTTTAGAAAAACAAAGTTATAATTTTTTGTTATAAAAATTATGATTTTTGTGAAATGGAATCGAAATGTGATTTTTGAAATATGAAGTTGATCATTTTGTAAATTAAGTTAAATTGAGATTTTGATTTATTATAAATAATTTATATATAAGATTTATAAAATTGGTATTTTATAAATAAAAATGATGGAATTGTAATGGAGTTTGTAGGTGTTTAAAATGAAGTTATAAATGTGTAATGACCCGAAAATTTAACTGGTTTTAATAATGTTATTAATTGAAATTTTGTGGAATTTTTTAAAAATAAAATATTGAAATAAAAATTTAATATTTGAAATGCGTCTAGTTAAACATAGCAACTGGTAAATTTTCATCCGAAAATATGAAGTTTATTTTCGTGCGTAAATTTATTCAATTTAAATCAGTTAGGAATTAATGAAAAAAAAATGTTTTCGAAACCTGAATATTTTTACATAGAAAAATTCTAAATCATCTTCTGTGCAAGACGTCATTTTTCGTTTTTCCAAATTCGGACTTCTTTAGCTCCTTCGATCTTATTTTTCTGCGTTTTTTCTGCATTTTCCGCTAGTAGAAAAATTTGAATTTTTATAATTCAATTTTACCATTTATATCTGTATACCGTTTTGACCGTCTCGTTGTGCTGATCTCCGCGGTATATTCGTTCGTGAGTTTCGAAGTCCCGTGAACGGCGAAATCTAAGGAACGGCTAGCCGTATTGGTACCGGTTTTGTGAATGTTGGGTTTTATGACTTTTCATTTATCAACCGTACAATAACAATAGCTGTTTGCATTTATATCTCCTAAAATTCGCATGCTTGACCTTTTATTTTTTTCACTAGTTCCAATGTTTATATTGATGGTGCGTTCTGTTTTCTCTCTGACCTTCACTTCATTCTTCCATCATCTGATTCATAAACATTTTCTCTCTGTATCTCACACCATTCCTCACTTTTCATTCTTTTCGCATGTATATATTTGAGCTCGGAACCACCAAAGTAATCGAACCCCACCACCGATAGCAGCCTCTCCGATCTACCACTTCGCCCGCGCCTACCAACCTGACGACCGAGCACGTCGACCATTGCCGAACCTTCACCCACTACCCCTTCTCATGCTCCACCGCCTGCTGCTTCACGTCCCCGACTTCTGCCTTCGAACCCGCCTAACTTCACCCATCGCCGAGATCCGAGCTCCCACTCCAACCTCGTCGCGACCACCGAACGCAACCACCCCAGATCCGACTTCTTCCTCCAGCCCTTCTCCTCTGTTCCGCCCCTCACTTTCTCCTCCACCCTCTCTTGCGTGACTCCAGCGAACCATCAGCCCCTGGTCGCCTGTTCCCCTTCCTCCCTCTCTCTCGTCAATGCCGGAGCCACCATCTCCTTGCCACCCCTGATATCCACGGTCCCTTAGCCTTGGTAGCAAGTGGTAGAGGTAGATATATAAATATTTTATTAGTTTGGTTTATATATATATTTATGATAAGGATCTGCTGATTGGATGTAACTGTGATATGTTTTCATATGCAGTATGTTATAAGGTATTGTTTAAAAGTAAGCATGCGTAACTATTTTCATTGTTTAAAAGTATAAGTTATACTAAGATTGGATTTCGCATAGATATCTATATATTTTTTTACAGTATTGTATTAGAATATTTATGTATTCGTTGTGTCTGGGGTTTAGAAGCTAACGATATGCATAGGTTGAGTACACATATTATGTAGTAGTTTCGTTTATATATATGCATATATTTTGTATATTTAGTTATGATGGTTATATATATATATTATAGCTATTTTATGTGTATCTGCTGCAGTTATTAAGTTATATAAAAATTTATAGGTGTGTTAAACTGTTAAGTTTCTAAAGGTGTTAATATTTTATATGAGATTATATAAGATCTGTTTAATTATATATAACGGTTTATAAAAGTTGTTCTCAGAGTTATACTATATTATATATACTCTGTAATATGGGTATGCATGATTTTGTTATAAAGGATTCCGCAAATTTATTATATGACTCTAATTATTATATGTAAGTTCTAGGCTATTTAGTATGAGCAGTATTAGAACATTAAGGTTGCTATATTTTTTTCAAGCTATTCTTTTATATATTATTTGATATATATTCTGTTGAGTCTTATAATACTGATAGTTTAGTTTGGATTTGTTTATATTGCTATAGTGTAAATAGTGGCGACAGTGTATTTTATAAGCCTGCGACATTTTATACAGTATACCTATATAACAGTTGTTCATATTCTAATTATATGTATAAGGTATGTGTTGTTATGATAGACTGAAGTATATTTTTAAGTATGTTTAAAGTTTCGTTATTATTTTAATTATATACATTGGAAACAGTGTTCATATTTTATGTGTATATAATGTTTATAATAACTTTAAAATATTTATACTTGTTGTCTAAATTTTTTTTTAATATTGGTTAAGAAAATAAAATAAAACAAAAATATATATTTTTGTTTCAGTCTACATCGAGCAGTTCTAATCTATTTTCATCGATCTCTATTTATCAGCTCTGTTCGTCTAAATTCGTGCCAGTCTAGTTGCCTTCGGATTCGTGCTTGGATTTGTAACTCAATTTCAGTGTCGCATCTTGTTCTTGTCTAGATCTCTAGCCTCGAAAGGTGAGCAATCACTCACTGTTAATGTTCTTTTATTTATTAAATTTGATTTCAATTGAAACGACAATTGAAATATGCTGCTGTTAGTTAATTACACTATTATATATGCTATTACCTGTATTAGTTCACTTGTGACATCTAACACCATGATCTGTTATTTATACAATGATAATCCAGTTTGCTTGATAAATGACTGACTGTTAATGTTGACGTTGGACGTTAAATTTTAAACGTTGTAAGTGATAAATAATTTGGAATTGAAATTGTCGTAGGATAGTTAGATTTGATATATGTGTTAATTTGATTGATGACATTTGTATAATATGACCTCTTTTAAATGTTAAATAAATTGACACGTAGAAATAGTGTTAACCACACCTTGAACTATTTAAATGTATGTGTATGAAATTGATGAAGTTTGAAATTGAACAATAGATATCAAGTGAAGAACCGTATAAATATTAGTGTAATAATCTTTAATCTACATGAAATGATAGTGTAGATTCTAGAAATAATTATATTAATTTACACAAACAACAATGTAAATTAATACGATTATTTCGGGATTATTTGAATTAATTATTGGATTGTTATTGATGTTTGCTATTGCTTGTTTATTTACTTTGACACCATCCCAGTTATCACACTGCAAATTCCCTTTGTTAGCTTTGATTTTTGAATTGAAATGGAATCGGGTTGAAATGATAAATACCCAAAATAAAACTTTGACTTAGGATAGAGAATTAAATAAAACCCGATTGGTCAATAATTTGATTTAAAAATAAAATAAAGATTTTATTTGAATAAATGATAAGTTTCTGAAATGAAGTTGGAACTTGGAATTTTTATGAAGGGAAAATGTTAATATTTAATAATCTGAATCAAAATATTAACATAGTAGATGATAAAAGAACGTTGTTTTAAAATTAATTATTTAATAATTAAATTTGGAATTATTAATAATGAAGTTTTCAATTTTTTTAATAATTAAATAAGATTGAATTATTTAATAATTAAATAAAATTGAATTCTTTGTTAAGTTAAATTGAACTTCTTGAATAAGTGAAATTAAGTTTCTTTATTAATTGAGTTTTGAAATTGTAACTAAGTAAATAAATAAGTGAAATTGAATTTCTCTAACAAGAAATAAAATGTGTTTTATTGAAATTAATGTAAGACTTGAAATGTAAAGAATGTGTTTTGATGAATTAAATTTAATGCAATTTGTAAGTTTTGATACAATGGAGTTAAACTTAAATAATTGATTTAATAAATTGGAGGTTAAATAGAAATTGTTTTGAAGGATAAATTAACCTAACGAATATTGAATGAAATCGATAAATGAATTTAAATTGATTTGAATGTTAAATTAAATGGATTTAAATGATTTCGGAATGAAATTTATATACGAACTTGAATCAATATTTGAATTGTTTTAAATAAAATTGAAATTGAATTATAAGATTGTGAAATGGTAATTTGGAAGTTTTGAAACGTAAATTTTGGAAATTGGTTTAGAAAGACAAATGAAATTTTGGTTTACAAATTCTATTTGAAATTGAATTTGATTTGGTTTTGAAATAAATAAACGACCAATCAGTGTAATAATTACGAAAGTTATTAAAGAGACCGGAATCGGTTAGGGACATACTCACTGTCTAAATCGAATACCACTTTAATAACTATACGCGGAGCATTATCCAGAATGAAGTGGTTGGAATGATGTACGTGATGACTGAAGAAAGAGAACGATAATGGATAGCCTTGACACTTGTGTCAAATTGGAAATGACTAAAACAGGAGCCGTGCCGGGCCAAATGGGGTTAACTTCCTCGAGCGAACACACTTCTTCGAAAACTACTCGTTACTTGTTGTCGATTGGTGCACCCTTGATTTGGGAGTATTGTTTCGTGGTGTTACGATCGCTGCGGCGATGCGTTCTCACCAGTCCGGATCAGGCAAACGGTAGTTTCACTACCTTGGGTATTGCCTCATGTGCCTTATCATACTTGTATCCCTATATACGCGACCACTATGATTTGTTTTGTGTTATACCTATGGAGTACTCCCTGATATCCCACTAGTTTACGGTGGAGTTACAGTGCTGTATAGACTATAACACTTATATAAAATGTGTTAAGGGGAATAATGGTAACGCCTTAACACTATTTTGATATTTTATATTACTGATAGGCATTATCTACTTATCGTACACTACTACATAGTAGATAGTTTAGCGAATCCTTAAAGGATGGTTATTCCAAACATTCTTTGATTTACTTGTATTTCAGTTGCTATTTCACTTGAGTTGGATTTATTGATATAAGAATGTTAATCCTGACTCGAGTGTTTTGTGTTTTGCTTTACGCTCGGGTTAGACTGAGTGTACCAGTATTCGAGACTCACCTTTGGAGTTGGAGCTTCGCTTGGAGATCCAGCTATCTATCCAGCTTTCAGATATTCAGTTGATTCCAGTGATGTATTCTGATATTGTATTTGATTATTGTATTCGAGACATCTGTTGTACCTTATTTAACTCTGATATGTATATAGTAGCTTCATGAACTACTATCTTTTGTTTCCGCTGCATTTATTACTCTGTGTCTGTGATCTGTGATCATTTATTTACTGTATATGCTCAGTTTTGCCAAATTTAAATTAACAATTCGGTATTTTGAATTATTCAAGTCCGACATGTGCGGATGCGAATGGTCCAAAATAGCGGGTCGTTACAGTTGGTATCAGAGCTTTGGTAGCTCTAGGAAAAACTTAGCATATAGGGTAAATGTATTTACAGAATCACTTTCATTCGAGTTGAGTCTCTTTCTTTTGACTCAATTCCTTTGAATTTTGGAACATCCCTGTGGTTCTGAAATTCATTCTTGTCCCTCACTATTCGTATTCTTCTGAATTCTGGAGTATCACATAACTCCACTTCGAATGATCTTTATAATGAGTTGGCAGTCCCGCCAATCTCAAATTGATTGGTAAAAGGGAAAACTCTTTTACGATAGCATCGATTCACCGGAGATTTATATATCCTCGGTTTAGATGCTGACATCTTTGGTTATGCCGAATTCTATCTCTTGAGATCGATGTAGATTTGCCTCGGAATTCTGCATCGATCTTATTCTTTAAGTCACGGTCGGCCCGGTTAAGGTTGCCCGTAAATTAAATAAGCTTATCCATCTTCCGATTCTGTTAATTTAATCATCTTATCTTTTCTTTTGAACTTGTATTCAAATCAGAATTCTCTTTAATTTGAGTCCATAAAATTTGAATCTCTGTCGTTGCATTGAAAATCCATTCATGTATTGTCGAGCGAGTAAGTGTATTTTTAAATTAATGTTTTATATATTGTGTTGTTTGAGTTGTTGATGTTGATTTGGGTTTTCGATCGATTCGTCTGATCAATGCTATCGATAGGATTTCCAAAACACTTGAACAGAGCAAACTGACATAATAGTATTTTCGAATTTGGTGAATAAAATAGTTTTGTATGATTATATTATATATAAGTATAAATTTTTCTAAAATTAAATTGATAATGAATTTTTTGTCGAAAATAATAAATAAATGAATTTATGAAACTTGGTTATAAATTGATTTGGAATTTGGAATTTGAAATGGATTTAAATTAGAATTTGAGAATTTAATTTCCGGTGATTTCAAACTTTGATTTGAAAGTTTTAAAGTGTATAGTATTTAAATTATTTTCAAATAAAAATCATTTTCAAGGAATTTAACTGCTTAAATCAGTGCTCTTCTCTTTGTCGTTGGAAAATAATTTCGGTGATGGCGGCCGCATCATCTACATTCATTCTCGAGTTTCGAAGTGGAGAGACCAATTCGTAGCTTTGCTACAGTTTTGTTTTGGAAATTAAATCGATTTAAATTTCTTTAGTATGATTTGATTATATATATAGGTATATTATTTTAAATTTAATTTGATTTAATATATATAGTATATACATAATTATCTCTAAAGGGGTTTGAAATTAAACGGAAATTTAATTCTTAAAATTATGTTAAAGGATGTTTTCAATTATAAATAAAGCTAAATTTTGGATAAATATTTAAACTTGAAATAATTGAATTTGAAAATATTATTTGTATAGTACTAAATTGCATTTCAATATAACTTACCTAAATTATTCAGAAGTTAAAATGTAATTGGATAATATACAATATAAAATGATTTTATAAATAATAATTTGAGTGTTTATAATAAATATTATACACTTAGATTTTAATTATAAAAAAATGCTAATAAAGATGATAGAATAATAAGTTAATTGAATGAGATGAATATAATAATTTTGTTCTGAAAGAATTAACAAATTGAAATTAGATCAACTTATGGAAATACCTTAAATTTAAACCAATTATTGAATATAAATTAATTTAAATTGAAATTTATATGGTTTAAATTAATTTATATGGTTTAAATATATGTAAGAAGATATATTAAGTGGAATAAACTTAATAATAATTTGGAATAAAAGAATTAACTTTGTTGAATAAAATATGAGTACAATAAATGATTATACAAATTGATGATTTAGAAATTATTAATTGATAATGACTAGATAATAAGATAATGAATTTAGAAATAGATAGATTGATTGAACTTAGGTGAACTCAAAGGGATTTAACAAAATTGTTAAATATTAATTAATTTAAATTGAAATTTATATGCTTTAAATTAATTGCTTTACTTGTATTCCAATCTATTTTCTTTCTGCTTGTTTCTATTCTCCTACCTCCTTCCTTTTCGGGGATGAAAAGTTTTGAGTGGGGGAGAGTGTAACGACCCGAAAATTTAACTGGTTTTAATAACGTTATTAATTGAAATTTTGTGGAATTTTTTAAAAATAAAATATTGAAATAAAAATTTAATATTTGAAATGCATCTAGTTAAACATAGCAACTGGTAAATTTTCATCCGAAAATATGAAGTTTATTTTCGTGCGTAAATTTATTCAATTTAAATCAGTTAGGAATTAATGAAAATAAAATGTTTTCGAAACCTGAATATTTTTACATAGAAAATTTCTAAATCATCTTCTGTGCAAGACGTCATTTTTTGTTTTTCCAAATTCGGACTTCTTTAGCTCCGTCGATCTTATTTTTCTGCGTTTTTGCTGCATTTTCCGCTAGTAGAAAAATTTGAATTTTTATAATTCAATTTTACCACTGATATCTGTATACTGTTTTGACCATCTCGTTGTGCTGATCTCCGCAGTATATTCGTTCGTGAGTTTCGAAGTCACATGAACGGCGAAATCTAAGGAACGGCTAGCCGTATTGGTACCGGTTTTGTGAATGTTGGGTTTTATGACTTTTCATTTATCAACCGTACAATAACAATAGCTGTTTGCATTTATATCTCCTAAAATTCGCGTGCTTGACCTTTTATTTTTTTCACTAGTTCCAATGTTTATATTGATGGTGCGTTCTGTTTTCTCTCTGACCTTCACTTCATTCTTCCATCATCTGATTCATAAACATTTTCTCTCTGTAGCTCACACCATTCCTCACTTTTCATTCTTTTCGCATGTATATATTTGAGCTCGGAACCACCAAAGTAATCGAACCCCACCACCGATAGCAGCCTCTCTGATCTACCACTTCGCCCGCGCCTACCAACCTGACGACCGAGCACGTCGACCATTGCCGAACCTTCACCCACTACCCCTTCTCATGCTCCACCGCCTGCTGCTTCACATCCCCGACTTCCGCCTTCGAACCCGCTTAACTTCACCCATCGCTGAGATCCGAGCTCCCACTCCAACCTCGTCGCGACCACCGAACGCAACCACCCTAGATCCGACTTCTTCCTCCAGCCCTTCTCCTCTGTTCTGCCCCTCACTTTCTCCTCCACCCTCTCTTGCATGACTCCAGCGAACCATCAGCCCCTGGTCGCCTGTTCCCCTTCCTCCCTCTCTCGTCAATGCCGGAGCCACCATCTCCTTGCCACCCCTGATATCCACGGTCCCTTAGCCTTGGTAGCAAGTGGTAGAGGTAGATATATAAATATTTTATTAGTTTGGTTCATATATATATTTATGATAAGGATCTGCTGATTGGATGTAACTGTGATATGTTTTCATATGCAGTATGTTATAAGGTATTGTTTAAAAGTAAGCAGGCGTAACTATTTTCATTGTTTAAAAGTTAAGTTATACTAAGATTGGATTTCGCATAGATATCTCTATTTTTTTTACAGTATTCTATTAGAATATTTATGTATTCGTTGTGTCTGGGGATTAGAAGCTAACGATATGCATAGGTTGAGTACACATATTATGTAGTAGTTTCGTTTATAAATATATATATATGCATATATTTTGTATATTTAGTTATGATGGTTATATATATATTATAGCTATTTTATGTGTATTTGCTGCAGTTATTAAGTTATATAAAAATTTATAGGTGTGTTAAACTATTAAGTTTCTAAAGGTGTTAATATTTTATATGAGATTATATAAGATCTGTTTAATTATATATAACGGTTTATAAAAGTTGTTCTCAGGATTATACTATATTATATATACTCTGTAATATGGGTCTGCGTGATTTTGTTATAAAGGATTCCGCAAATTTATTATGTGACTCTAATTATTATATGTAAGTTCTAGGCTATTTATATATTTGCTTATATATAATTTGAACCTGCGTGTGTTATTAAGTATGAGCAGTATTAGAACATTAAGGTTGCTATATTTTTTTTTCAAGCTATTCATTTATATATTATTTGATATATATTCTGTTGAGTCTTATAATACTAATAGTTTAGTTTGGATTTGTTTATATTGCTATAGTGTAAATAGTGGCGACAGTGTATTTTATAAGCCTACGACATTTTATACAGTATACCTATATAACAGTTGTTCATATTCTAATTATATGTATAAGGTATGTGTTGTTATGATAGACTGAAGTATATTTTTAAGTATGTTTAAAGTTTCGTTATTATTTTAATTATATACATTGGAAACAGTGTTCATATTTTATGTGTATATAATGTTTATAATAACTTTAAAATATTTATACTTGTTGTCTAAAAAAAAGTTTAATATTGGTTAAGAAAATAAAATAAAACAAAAATATATATTTTTGTTTCAGTCTACATCGAGCAGTTCTAATCTATTTTCATCGATCTCTATTTATCAGCTATGTTCGTCTAAATTCGTGCCAATCTAGTTGCCTTCGGATTCGCGCTTGGATTTGTAACTCAATTTCAGTGTCGCATCTTGTTCTTGACTAGATCTCTAGCCTCGAAAGGTGAGCAATCACTCACTATTAATGTTCTTTTATTTATTAAATTTGATTTCAATTGAAACGACAATTGAAATATGCTGCTGTTAGTTAATTACACTGTTATATATGCTATTACCTGTATCAGTTCACTTGTGACATCTAACACCATGATCTGTTATTTATACAATGATAATCCAGTTTGCTTGATAAATGACTGACTGTTAATGTTGACGTTGGACGTTAAATTTTAAACGTTGTAAGTGATAAATAATTTGAAATTGAAATTGTCGTAGGATAGTTAGATTTGATATATGTGTTAATTTGATTGATGACATTTGTATAATATGACATCTTTTAAATGTTAAATAAATTGACACGTAGAAATAGTGTTAACCACACCTTGAACTATTTAAATGTATGTGTATGAAATTGATGAAGTTTGAAATTGAACAATAGATATCAAGTGAAGAACCGTATAAATATTAGTGTAATAATCTTTAATCTACATGAAATGATAGTGTAGATTCTAGAAATAATTATATTAATTTACACAAACAACAATGTAAATTAATACGATTATTTCGGGATTATTTGAATTAATTATTGGATTGTTATTGATGTTTGCTATTGCTTGTTTATTTACTTTGACACCATCCCAGTTATCACACTGCAAATTCCCTTTGTTAGCTTTGATTTTTGAATTGAAATGGAATCGGGTTGAAATGATAAATACCCAAAATAAAACTTTGACTTAGGATAGAGAATTAAATAAAACCCGATTGGTCAATAATTTGATTTAAAAATAAAATAAAGATTTTATTTGAATAAATGATAAGTTTCTGAAATGAAGTTGGAACTTGGAATTTTTATGAAGGGAAAATGTTAATATTTAATAATTTGAATCAAAATATTAACATAGTAGATGATGAAAGAACGTTGTTTTAAAATTAATTATTTAATAATTAAATTTGGAATTATTAATAATGAAGTTTTCAATTTTTTTAATAATTAAATAAGATTGAATTATTTAATAATTAAATAAAATTGAATTCTTTGTTAAGTTAAATTGAACTTCTTGAATAAGTGAAATTAAGTTTCTTTATTAATTGAGTATTGAAATTGTAACTAAGTAAATAAATAAGTGAAATTGAATTTCTCTAACAAGAAATAAAATGTATTTTATTGAAATTAATGTAAGACTTGAAATGTAAAGAATGTGTTTTGATGAATTAAATTTAATGCAATTTGTAAGTTTTGATACAATGGAGTTAAACTTAAATAATTGATTTAATAAATTGGAAGTTAAATAGAAATTGTTTTGAAGGATAAATTAACCTAACGAATATTGAATGAAATCGATAAATGAATTTAAATTGATTTGAATATTAAATTAAATGGATTTAAATGATTTCAGAATGAAATTTATATACGAACTTGAATCAATATTTGAATTGTTTTAAATAAAATTGAAATTGAATTATAAGATTATGAAATGGTAATTTGGAAGTTTTGAAACGTAAATTTTGGAAATTGGTTTAGAAAGACAAATGAAATGTTGGTTTACAAATTCTATTTGAAATTGAATTTGATTTGGTTTTGAAATAAATAAATGACCAATTAGTGTAATAATTACGAAAGTTATTAAAGAGACCGGAATCGGTTAGGGACATACTCACTGTCTAAACCGAATACCACTTTAATAACTATACGCGGAGTATGATCCAGAATGAAGTGGTTGGAATGATGTAAGTGACGACTGAAGAAAGAGAACGATAATGGATAGCCTTGACACTTGTGTCAAATTGGAAATGACTAAAACAGGAGCCGTGCCGGGCCAAATAGGGTTAGCTTCCTCGAGCGAACACACTTCTTCGAAAACTACTCATTACTTGTTGTCGATTGGTGCACCCTTGATTTGGGAGTGTTGTTTCACGGTGTTGCGATCACTGCGGCGATGCGTTCTCACCAGTCCGGATCAGGCAAACGGTAGTTTCACTACCTTGGGTATTGCCTCATGTGCCTTGTCATACTTGTATCCCTATATACGTGACCACTACGATTTGTTTTGTGTTATACCTATGGAGTACTCCCTGATATCCCACTAGTTTACGGTGGAGTTTACAGTGCTGTATAGACTATAACGCTTATATAAAATGTGTTAAGGGGAATAATGGTAACGCCTTAACACTATTTTGATATTTTATATTACTGATAGGCATTATCTACTTATCGTACACTACTACATAGTAGATAGTTTAACGGATCCTTAAAGGATGGTTATTCCAAACATCCTTTGAGTTACTTGTATTTCAGTTGCTATTGCACTTGAGTTGGATTTATTGATATAAGAATGTTAATCCTGACTCGAGTGTTTTGTGTTTTGCTTTACGCTCGGGTCAGACTGAGTGTACCAGTATTCGAGACTCACATTTGGAGTTGGAGCTTCGCTTGGAGATCCAGCTATCTATCTAGCTTTCAGATATTCAGTTGATTCCAGTGATGTATTCTGATATTGTATTTGATTATTGTATTCGAGACATCTGTTGTACCTTATTTAACTCTGATATGTATATAGTAGCTTCATGAACTACTATCTTTTGTTTCCGCTGCATTTATTACTCTATGTCTGTGATCTGTGATTATTTATTTACTGTATATGCTCAGTTTTGCCAAATTTAAATTAACAATTCGGTATTTTGAATTATTCAAGTCCGACATGTGCGGATGCGAATGGTCCAAAATAGCGGGTCGTTACAAAATGGATCTTAAAAGTGAATAAGATTTATAAATTGTGAAGTTATAAATAAAGAACGAATTTGTAGATAAAGAGATTTATAAGTAAATTTACTTATAATCGGATTTTGGTATATAAATGAAATATAAAAGGAATTTGTTAATAAAGGAATTTTGTATATGGAAGTTTTTATAAAATAGAAATGGAATTTATAAACATTGTTTTATAAATCCAAAATCAATTGAATTTAATAAGTTAAATATGGAAGTTTAATTAAAGGAATAAATTCATGATTTTGGACAGTGAATAATCCTTTAATAAATGTGTAGAAATAATGAATTTGGTTAGGGATTTTATTCACGATTTTGGAAAGTGAATAATCTTTTAAATTAAATAAATGTTCTGGAAAAGTGATATTATAAGTGGAGTCAAATGGTTTGAAAATATTTTAAAAAATGAGTTAAGTATCGAATACATAGATTTCAACATTCATTGTTGAAATAGACATTTCAAGAAGTAAGGAAAGCATGGACTATAACACTGTTGTTATAGTAAATGATTTATGAAAGGAAATGTTTTGTATAGTTTATGGGATTTATATATCTATCTAATTATTGAATCCCTATACTGACGATTTTGGGTCGTCGTAGTGATGTTTTACGCAACATTTGTTTTGACCCAAATAGATAAAAATGTTTAAGGGAATGTTTTTCTTAAAGAATAAAATATATACTTAATCATGATTTAAGTATATGCAATATTTTCTAAGTGTTGAAAATAAAGAGAATTGTGAATTACTTATTATTAAATAAGTATATGGAAATGTTTTCCAATATAGAATATTGAAATGGTTTTGAGGATATATCATTTTAAAGATAAATTGAAATGAATATTTGGGAAGTGATTTAATTAACAGAAGATTAATTAAAAGAGCCTAGTGATTGCTTATGGTGCTAAATATTTGTTTGTTGCTTTGATAGTTAAATAACCGACTATCGAATTTGCCCAAATTTTAGTTCTATGACTTGATGTGGGAACTATTTAGTCGTACACTTAGTACGTAGCCATCTGTGTAGGCTTGATTATCGTTTGTGTTGAGGATGTTGATTTGTGTGGTGCAGAGTATTACTCTAATCTATCGAGCTTCCTTCTTGGCCGAAGGATAGCAAGTTGAAAGTTGGAAACGTGATAAGTCTATGAGACTTAGTTTCTGTATGAGGTTGAGAAACGCTTTTGCGTTGTTGGTGCGAAGAGATCGGGATCGGTTTATCCGAAAACCACTTCGGGCCAAAATTTATACGACGATTGTGCAGGTCTGCCGATGATATAGATGTTTAGGATTTTTATAGTGGAGGACTGCTTGTTGATCATTTGGGGTTAAAATCCCAATATACATATAGTAGCAGTAGTCTCTTCGTTATGAAATATCCAATGCAAGGACTATTCGCTACTAATCCTAGGGATTCTCAACATGATGTGGTAGAAAAGTATCTTCGGTTTGTTCAGTTCCTGGGCAACTTGTATGGATGAATTTCTGACATTGCATTTTCTACGATTTCGTACATTGGATTTTACAAACGTACATCCTTTTGGTGGCGGAGAAGGCAACTTCTCTTAGCTTAACACCCTTCCTTGAGATGTACGAGCTCAAGGGTTGTATTTTTGTGAATGGAAATTTTAGTAGTCGATGGAAATGGTGAATGTGGCATGCAAAAGTGATATGTGATTTGTGAATGGTAACCGTTACCTCTTTAGCCTCATCAACCGGAATTGGCCGAAACAAGGTTAGATGCGGCAAGGATATGTGGGTCATTCCCATTAGGATATGATCATCCCCTTCTAGAAATATTTCTTCCCGCTATGACGTTCGGGATGTAAATTATTGTGGTTTGTATGCTATGAGGGCCCTCGGAAAAGGTTGGTAACGACCGGGGAATGACATATTTGGTACTACCAAGTTACAAAGGTAGGTCGGTCTTGTGTTGGTAAAGGGTAGATGTTCCGTGCCTTGGGACATCCACCTAGAGGTGTACCCATCGGAAGGTAGTCCCTTCACCTAGTCATTTGTATGGAAATCCAAACTCCATTACGAGCTGCGATTTTGTTTGTATTGGCGTAATGAATAGCCCCAAAATGCTATATGGGTAACCATTTCGGCTATGATTAATATTATTTGTATACTAGACACTAGTATAATATCAGATGATTTGATATGAAATGTTTTAGTTATCGTATGGTAAAAACATGTCCGTGTTTATGTGTGGGCGTGTCTTACAAGATACTTTTGTTTGAAAGGAAAGTTTAGTAATTTAATAAATTCATTTGAGTGTGTTTCTCATGCTGGTTTACCAGACTGATCCGGGCGTTCTTCCCTTTCAATGCTCGGGTCAGACCGAGTATATTTACAGGTTTAGATTTGATGCTTTTTGGAGCTTCAGCAGGAGAGCTAGAGATCTTCATTTTCGTATACACGTATCAGTTTTGATTATCCGCTTTGTGCATTGCTTTGTTGTTTATATTATCAGCAATTGTAAGGACAGCTTATTATAACTGTCCAGGCTGATGATTGGTGATAGATTGTTGAACTCTGGTTGATGTATATATATACAGTTTCTGTTTTGTAAAGATCATTGATATGATATTATATGTTTTCCGCTACGATGTGAGATTCTGTATTGTTCTGTTTGGTTCTATCTTCTCTCTTTCTTCTCTTCTCTTCTTCTCTCTTCTTTTCTTTCTCATGACTTTCCATCATTCTGTGCTTTTTAAGTCGGACATGTGTGGTTTATTGTTGATTCAAAGGGGATCGGATTTGCGGTTCGTCACATTTGGTATCAGAGCTTAGATTTAGTGTATTCTAGGCTTTGATGTGTACTCAGTATAGATAGGGACAGTAGCACCCTAGATTGAGTTTGAGTGTATTATATATATGAGCGTGTATTTGTTAGTGATATAAAATATTTTATATTGTGTTTACTTATCCGTTGAGTTGTTTGTGAATTCTGGTCGGTATGTGGGAGCCATGTTATCGATAGGAATTTCTAAATACTTAAACGAGGCAAGTCGACATAGTATTATTTTAAATTGGGAAAATAAAATAATTTTACCTTGATTATATTTTATATATAAAGGAAACCATTTTTCAAGAATTTTCAAAGTGTATATTAATTGGTTGTTTGGTTGGAGAAAATGTAAATATATATAAGTTAATATAAAAGTTGTTTGAATAATCTAAATAAAAACAACAATTGTAAAAGAATATATTATATAAGTAAATGAATTATAAAGTATGGAATTATAATTAAAATGATTTACAATTGTGAAATAATCTTGTATATATGAAATGAAACTACATGAGTATATTTATAAATATGAGTTATAAATAAAAATGGATTTAAACTATGAATTTGAGAATTTGAATCCCGTTGATTTTGGAAGTTGTTTTTCAAAGTTTGAAGAATTTTTATTATTGTAAATCTAAATAAGATAAATGAATTTGGAATGAACCTTATATAAGTGAAGTCAAATAGTGAAATTATATAAGTAAGAATTTATAAATGAGATTTATAAATATAAAAAGGATTTTTGAAAGATATAAAGCACTGAATTCACTACTGTTGTTGGGAAATAATAAGGGCGATGACTGTAGCATCCTCAGTATCATTTTTGAGTTTCTGTGTGATTGATTTGCTACCAATAGTAAATTGAAAATTTAAGTTTTGTTGTGATAAATAAATTTGAATTTAAGATCCAAGTTTGAAATTGATAAATATAAGTGAAATGATTTTGGACTTATAATATGAAATAAAAATTTAATTTTGGTAAAGTTAAATAAATTAAATTGAATTTGAATTGGATTAGATAAGTTATTGAAATGGAAAATTAAACTTAAGTGGTAAATGATTATATAATGTGAATTTGGAAGTTAAAATAAATAAGTTGTATAACTTATAAAATGGGAAAATGTAAGTAAAACCAAATGTTAAAATAGTTAAACAATTTTGTTAAGCAAAACAAAATCTTAATTTGAATAATGATATGAAATTTGACTTAAGTAAAAGTTAAATAAAATAGAATTTGAATTAAATTAGTAGTGAACTTAAGTTGTATAGTGAAAGTAAATGCAAGTAAGAATGAGATGAAATATAACTTAAGTGATATGGAATGAAGTTGAATTTGATATCAAAATGAATTAATAGAATGGATTAATGAAATGAATTAATTAAATAAATATGAATTTGAGTTATGTAGTGAAATTCAACTTTAAGATGTAAAAATGAATTAGCATTGGAAGTGTGGTATAAAAAAATGCGATTATAGTGAATACTAGAATTCAATCTAAGTTGAATATTAAACCAATTGAAATTAAATGTGTTAAACCAAATTGAATGTAAATGAAGTAAATATAAATGTTTAAAGGTAAAGTAAAGTAAATAAATTTGGTAATGTTGGTTATGCATTGGTTGTTAGATGTATGTTAGTTGATTGAATAGAGATTCATTAAATGTTAATGAAATCGAATTAATAAAATTGAAAGCTAAATAATTGAATTCAAATTGGTAGTAAGTGAATCTAAATAGAATTGAATTTGATTTGAATTGGAAGTGAACTAAAATGAATGTAAATTAGTGAATGTAAACTAATTGAATACGGATAAAATAAATGTTAGTAAAATCCAATGTTAATGAATCAAATATGATTAAATTGAAAATCAATTCAATGAATATTAATGAAAAATGAATGAATATTGATTTGGTTATGGATTGATTGGATATATATTGGTTTGTTGGATGTTGGTTGGATGATAGTTGTTTGATGGTTGGATTTGTTGCTTTAGATTGCATTTGCTATATTGGCATGTATAGTTATTGTATTGGTATATGTTGTATTGTGATATTACTTTCCATATATGTGTTCTCAATTGTTTGTTGAATGTTTAGTAGGTGCGGAAGGCGTATGCTTCGCATTTGGAGCTCGCTTTCACGCTATATTAGCCGTATATTGCTCGCTGATAATATATAAGGTACATACCTCGGATTACATATCGTACTTTTACACTTTTTCCCTACGGGATGCCTCATCCTCGAAGATGAGATATATATTTGTGATATTATATATATTGTGATTCTACTACGATCGAACCGCGCAAATGATACTATGGCGATTTTTTTTGAAAATTTAAGACGTTAGAAAAATTTTGGGAAAATTTGGAAAACTTTTGATAACTAAAAATTTGATTTTGAGTTAAAATTTAAACGATATTAGTTAGTTTTGAAAAGATAACTAAGTATGGATTTGAAAACTTAGAAAAGAAGTTTAACGAATGGATTTTCGAAAACTTAAAAAGTTTAAATGAATTCGATATCTAGTTTGAACGATTTATTTTGAAAATTTAATTGATTTTGTGACTTTTCTTACTTAATAATTTCGAGGACGAAATTCTTTTAAGTAGGGGAGAATGTAACGACCCAGAATTTCAGTCATTTGAAATTCGGATATTTAATTGATTTTAAATATTCACAAGTTAATTTTATAAGTCGAATAACTTATATTTTGAATATAAGTATTTATTTGGATAATTAAATTGTTAATTTAATATTTGAAATTATAGAAATAATTTGATTTTGAATCTAATGTGAATAAAAATGATTCATAAAGTTGAATTAAATTCTATTTGAATTAGAATGATGTTGGTAAACTTTTAAAATTGAATTAAAAGTTAAATTGTAGAAATTGAATATTTTAATATTTAATCAACGTGTAAAAATAGTCATTTTTCACACAGTCTCAGATTTCGACGAAACTAGTTTCATTGGATCCATAATGTTATATTATTGTAGGATTCTAAATTTCGTGTCAATCGGACTTACGTTTAGTCGTGGTAAGCTTAAACGCGTAGAAATTTGTTTAAGTAAAATTTTAATTTAAAATAAGTCGATTCGAAAACCTATCTTCCAAATACGATCGAATTGGCTCTTGATACATATTCCATTGTGTTCGGAATAAGGGAAAACATTATAAACGCCAGGCGGCACGCTTCAATCAGAGTTTGAAAATTTTTCGGATGAATAGTATCGCGAAATTTTCTATAAAAGGACATCAATTTTTTTATTTTTCCAAAACCCTAATTTCCTAGTGCAAGCCGCCGTTTTCATCTTCAATGGCCAAAAATGCTTGAAACATCTTCCCTTGATCTCTTCCAGACCGTCGACTTTCATAAAAAATCTTTAACTACAAAAGTAAAGAGCACATCGAGATCTTCCAATTCAACGGTGATGATCGAGAATGGAGGAGCCGATCGATGGCAAATCTCATGTGAAGCCGTGCGTTCAAGCACATTTTTTGAGCGAGATAGGTGGCCGAGCTCGACCGGTCTTCAGCCAATGGTGGATGTCGTGGCGAGCTTCGTAGCGGTGGTTCCCGATCGAATTCTAGATGATCGAGGAGGGCATGAAAATTCAAGCAAGATCGGCGGCTATGGATTCAAAATTGTGTGCGTTCAAAAACATGAAGAGGGAAGAAAAGAATCACGGCCCAGATCTGATGATGCAAAGAGGGACGGCTAAGATTGAAAGTAGGGTTTAAAAAAAATAGTAAATAATTTATATATTAATTCGTATAAACTTTTAAATGTCATAACTTCTTCATACGAGGTCCATTTTTGACGAAACAAGTTGCGTTGGGTTCTTATTGATGAGCACTACATTTTAGAGCAGGTTTGGAGTTGATTGGAGCTAGTGAAAATTTTGGGTAAAATTAAAAGCCTGGTTAATTTTATTCAGAATAAAACGCTGCAACGGCTATTGGAACCAAAGTGAGTACAACTCACTCTTTCTAACTCACTGATATTTTTATATAAGTGAGAATAAATTTTATTTATGTTGATTGATGATTGTTTGGATGATATATGATATTATATATATATATATATATTGATTGGTTTGGATATATTTCATGCCTATTGGAGCAGATGAGACCCTATACTTTCCCGTGTATGAGCGGATGACCTTTCGTACGCGCGTCTGCCTTGAAGCGGACATTATACATATTTTTTAATATATATATTTGTTGCAGGTGACAGGTTGGAGGGATCAAACTGGATTCCTCTCCAGTGTTGATTTTATTTACGGATATTGATATATATGCTGTTATCATATGATATATGATGTTTTGGATGCCGTGATTGATGTATTTATTGCCGTTCTAGCATTGAGCCTATTTTTGGTAATTTAAACATATTAAAGTGATGGTTTCCAAATTAAAAAGAATTTCAAAGTGATTTTGAAAATATATGATTTTTGAAATTGTTAAAGAAATGGATTTATTTTAGAAAAATAAAGTTATAATTTTTATGTTATAAAAATTATGATTTTTGTGAAATGGAATCGAAATGTGATTTTTGAAATATGAAGTTGATCATTTTGTAAATTAAGTTAAATTGATATTTTTGATTTATTATAAACTGTTTATATATAAGATTTATAAAATTGTTAGTTTAAAAGTAAAATTGATGGAATTGTAAAGGAGTTTGCAAGTGTTTAAAATGAAGTTATAAATGGATCTTATAAGTGAATAAGATTTATAAATTGTGAAGTTATAAAAAATGAATGAATTTGTAGATAAAGAGATTTATAAGTAAATTTACTTATAATCACTACAAGAATTTTGATTTTTACTAGCGCTCAAAAAACGCTACTAAAAGTTTTAGCAGCGTTTTAATAAACGCCGTTATAACGCCCGCGACTAAAAATACCTGATTTTTAGTTGCACTTATTTCAACGCTACCATAAATCGTTTTACTACAGCGTTTATGAAACGCCACTAAATTCTTTTTTTGCAGCGTGTATAAAACGCTACTATATATGCTCTCCTATAAATTGCCTCCAGTTCAATCTTGTTCATAGCTTATAACATAATACATAAACACATACACATTAAACAACCGCAAAATACATATAGATATACACATACACATTCAAACATAAACACATTTAAAAACCACAAAATACATAAACAAAAGCACTAACATAAATAATATGTTAACCGTACATAGAAGTTTACACAACCGAACAGTAGTTTCAAGACAAAAGGTTAATCGTACATAGAAGTTTACACAACCGAACTACGTACCACAAACAATATGCTACTGCTGCAGTTAAAGTACCATAAACATCTGAACTAAGAAAGTACAATAAACAACCAAACTGCCTAACAAGTATGATAAACTAGTGCTGCTACTGCTCATTCTTCAGAAATGCCTACCTGTAGACAAAATATAATCAACAGTGAGACTCAAGTTATAATCAATACTGAGATAATAATGACAGGACCATCAATACTGAGAAAACAATGAGACTAAAGTTATGCACAACTGAATATGTGCAATCTTGTGTTCAACTGAATATGCACAACTGAATATGAAAACTAAAATAATGTGCATGTTAGTTTTGGCCAAGAATAAAATGAAAATGAAGATTTGCCATCAATGTTTTATACATTTTATCTCTACCTGTACATTTTCAGAAACCCATACTTATGTGCATCATCATTCCCTTTATATCTTCATTTCATCACTGCCTTATACCCACTGACATCACCATCTTAACTACATACCATCTTTCACCAACCATCTACCACTTCAGCCATTTCATCCAAAACCACTCACAAACATCCATTACTGCCCGGCCTCAGTAACACATACATACCCTACTCCATCCTTCACGATCCATACATCTGCCATTCAGTGATTCAAATATTGCCTTAATCAACAAACTCCTCACTGTCTTCAGACTGTCACCCTTCTTCTACCACTCACCCAAACAAACAGTCATCAACTTCCAGTGCTTCTCCAATCACTGCTCCACGACCTCTGTTCCATTACATTGTGGTTACACAATCCATACCATACTATCTCCTAATCCCTACAATCACCCTACTGACATCACCCTGCACAATGATATAACCAGGAACACTGCAGTGCATTATACACAAACTACTCCACTGCCAAACTGTAGCATCCATCCAACTTCACACCCCTCCAATCAACTTTGCCTACTTCCCACAATTCAACAGCCTCACATATACTTCTATCACTGCACATACGCAGTGCATCAACCCCACCATCTCATCCACAATTCTGCCCTATCATACATCCTACTGTCATAAACATCAACCACTAACAGCTACTACCACCAATACAAACCATTTACAAAACTGCAGCTCCACCATTTACATACAACTTACCCATCAGCAACATATATAAATACCTCACCTTGATCACTGCTACTCCTCTGTTTATCAATAGCCACTTCACTATCACAAACACTTCACTAATACTACCCATCAACCTCCAACCACAAACTGCACCAACCTACATCTCAGTCACTGGCCACTCATTACCTGAAACCACCACTTTGCAACTTCCACCACATCAAACATTTCCAACAACTTAAACAATCCACTATCATACTTCTTCGTTACCTATTGCCATTAAACCCCCTACCACTTCAAACAAAATTTCCCATCCACTTCAAAACCAAAAACTGCTGTTTCAATTAACCATCTACCTGCATACAAACCCCCTGACCACCATATCACTTCCATCCACCCACAGTTCAACAACCACCTAAACATCACTTCAACTTCACAAAACCAACCTCTGCAAGCATTTATTACCACATCAAATATTGTCATCACCTGACCACGGTATCACTTCCAGACCACAGTATCACAAACCTTCCACCTGATCAGAAACAGTGCCACTACATTACTGACTTTACTGTAATTCACCACCTAATCTCCTCTGTCAGTACTTCATCATCCCCCTTACAAACCACTCATATCAAACTACAACTTCATCCTACATTGCCCTCTACAACCCTTAATACCACATCAAAACACCCAGCTACATACCCTCTTTCACAACATCAATCACTACCCCTGTCCACTACCATTCCTCAAAATACCCCTACCAGTGCACAAACTTAGTCATAATATTGTTATTTATAAATTTTAGTTAACTTAAACTTAGTTAATTTTATAAAAGTTATTTAATTTTAACGAAACTTAGTTAATTTTTATTAACTTTGTTAACTTATCATCATCATCATCATCATCATCATTATTAAAACTTTGTTAACTTAATTGTATTATTATTATAGACTTAGTTAATTTTTATAAACCTAGTTAATTCATTATCATCATCATCATTTATAAAACTTAGTTAAATTAGTTATATTGTTATTATTTTAAAATTTAGTTCACTTAAGTTTAGTTAATTTTTATTAACTTAGTTAACTTATACTATTATTATTAAAACTCGATTAACTTAATTATATTATTATTAGCGCTGCTACATTTGAAACTCGGTTAAATACTATAAGAAAATTTGAGATTTAGAATTAGCGCTGCTACATTTGAAATGAATTATATGATGATTAAACAAGGCCAACCAAAGAAAAAAAAGAAGAAAAGGGAAACTACCTACAATTTTCTAAATACTTACATCAAAGACTAGGAATAGCTTCACAAAATTTTCTGTAAGCATTCCAAGTGATTTCTCTCTCTTATGTCTTGAATGGTAAATATGTAACATATTTAAGTAGCATTACTTGCTCCTATCCAACTGTTGAAAATGGTATTGCACCTTTCCTCTCTATTATCTTCACTATGATTTAAGGGCTTTTCATCTTCATCATCTTCCTCGCAATCCTATATCAAGTTAAACCGTTTGTCAATTTGATAATCCTTATTAGTAAAATAGGATCATGCACCACAAGTGAGTAGAAACAATCAAATTTAAACTTACGTCCTGTGAGCATATAGTGTCCTGTGAACATCTAGCTTCCACATTAATTCCTGATTTTTCCTTCAGTGCCATTTCCTATAAAGTAAAGAAACATACTCAAAGATACATCTAAAAACAATTACATGCTGAGCCTATCTAGGCTGATAGAATTTTATAAAGAATAAAACATAATAGCGGGAGTTGTAAGCTTAACTAGGACAAGATTCGACTATCTAACGAATAATAAGGTAGGTATGCAGTAACATATTTGTAAGATTTGCAGCAGGTGATATTTTGATAAGACTGCGAGTCGAATAAAGGTTTAGTAGGTTGATCAAGAAATGAATATAACAAAACCACAACTATAACCGTACTTAAAGTGCAATAGAAACCAACACAGCTAAAATGTAATAACATAATTTACATGCTTTTATATTAAGATACAGTCGAAATACTTATCCTCATCAGACACAGATTTGTTAAAAGTTTTTCCATAAAATATGAACAAGATGTGAATGAACCAATATTATTATGCCAGAGAGAGCACAGATGTGTTAATATAGGACAATCATGGCAACAGATGGCTCGGTATGATTAATAAAACAAGCTAATTGATCCCTAACATGTACCATAAACCTAGATACTTCTGGTCTATCCTTACCTCAAGAGCAATCCTACAAAATAAATGGAGCTCAGCTTTGGTTTACATCTATCCCAATCATGTAGAAGGCTTTACCTGGTAAATTATATATTATCAGATTTAATAATCCAGTTAGCTATAGAAGCACGAAGTAATAATCTATAGATGATCCTGGAGCAGTCGACACACAAATCAACAATGCATAAACTAATATTTGGTCATGAAGTGTATAGAATGCAAAACATTAATAATGAAGCAATGTAACGACCCGCTATTTTGGACCATTCGCATCCGCACATGTCGAACTTGAATGATTCAAAATACCGAATTATTAATTTAAATTTGGCAAAACTGAGCATATACAGTAAATAAATAGAACACAGATCACAGATCACAGACACAGAGTAATAATTGCAGCGGAAATAAAAGATAGTAGTTCATGAAGCTACTATATACATATCAGAGTTAAATAAGGTACAGTAGATGTCTCGAATACAATAGTCAAATACAATAACATAATACATCTCTGGAATCAACTGAATATCTGAAAGCTGGATAGATAGCTGGATCTCCAAGCGAAGCTCCAACTCCAAAGGTGAGCCTCGAATACTGGTACACTTAGTCTGACCCGAGCGTAAAGCAAAACACAAAACACTCGAGTCAGGATTAACATTCTTATATTAATAAATCCAACTCAAGTGAAATAGCAATTTAAATACAAGTAACTCAAAGGATGTTTGGAATAACCATCCTTTAAGGATCCGTTAAACTATCTACTATGTAGTAGTGTACGGTAAATAGATAATGCCTATCAGTAATATAAAGTATCAAAATAGTGTTAAGGCGTTACCATTATCCCCCTTAACACATTTATATAAGCGTTATAGTCTATACAGCACTGTAAAATCCACCGTAAACTAGTGGGATATCAGGGAGTACTCCATAGGTATAACACAAAACAAATCGTAGTGGTCGCGTATAGGGATACAAGTATGACAAGGCACATGAGGCAATACCCAAGGTAGTGAAACTACCGTTTGCCTGATCCGGACTGGTGAGAACGCATCGCCGCAGCGATCGCAACACCGTGAAACAACACTCCCAAAATTTCGAGGGTGCACCAATCGATAACAAGTAATGAGTAGTTTTCGAAGAAGTGTGTTCACTCGAGGTAGCTGACCCCATTTGGCGCAGCACGGCTCCTGTTTTAGTCATTTCCAATTTGACACAAGTGTCAAGGCTATCCATTATCGTTCTCTTTCTTCAGTCATCACGTACATCATTCCAACCACTTCATTCTGGATCACACTCCGCGTATAGTTATTAAAGTGGTTTTCGGTTTAGACAGTGAGTATGTCCCTAACCGATTCCGGTCTCTTTAATAACTTTCGTAATTATTACACCGATTGGTCGTTTAATATATTTCAAAACCAAATCAAATTCAATTTCAATTAGAATTTGTAAACCAACATTTCATTTCTCTTTCTAAATCAACTTCCATAATTTACGTTTCAAAACTTCCAAATTTATAATTTCAAAATCTTATAATTCAATTTCAATTTTTATTTAAACCAATTTAAATATTGATTCAAGTTCGTATATAAGTTTCATTCCGAAATCATATAAATTAATTTAATTTAACATTCAAGTCAATTTAAATTCATTGATCGATTTCATTCAATATTCGTTAAGTTAATTTATCATTCAAAACGATTTCTATTTAATTTCCAATTCATTAAATCAATTACTTAAGTTCAACTTCATTATATCAAAACTTCCAAATTGCATTAAATTAGATTCATCAAATCAAATTCTTTACATTTCAAGTCTTACATTAATTTCAAGAAAACACATTTTATTTCTTGTTAAAGAAAAATTCCAATTTCATTTATTTATTTACTTAATTACTAATTTCAAAACTCAATTAATAATGAAACTTAGTTTCACTTATTCAAGAAGTTCAATTTTACTTAATAAAGAATTCAATTTAATTTAATTATTAAATAATTCAATCTTATTTAATTATTAAATAATTTCAAAACTTAATTATTAACTAATTTCAAAACTTAATTATTAACTAATTTCAAAACTTAATTATTAAATAATTCCAAACTTAATTATTAATTAAATTCAAAATAGCGTTCTTTCATTAATTACTTTGTTAATATTTTGTTTCAGATTTAAATATTAACATTTTCCTTTCATAAATTTCAAATTCCAACTTCATTTCAAAAGCTTATCATTTATTCAAATAAAATCTTTATTTTATTTTAAATCAAATTATTGACCAATCGGGTTTTATTTAATTCTCTATCCTAGGTCAAAGTTTAATTTGGGTATTTATCATTTCAACCGGATTCCAATTCTATTCAAAATCAAAGCATAGCAAAGTGAACTAGCAGTGTGATAACTAGGATGGTGTCAAAGTAAATAAACAAGCAATAACAACAATCAATAACAACAATCCAATAATTAATTCAAATAATCTCGAAATAATCGTATTAATTCACATTTGTTATTTGTGCAAATTAATATAATTATTTCTAGAATCTACACTATCATTTCATGTAGATTAAAGATTATTACATTTATCTATATGGTTCTTCACTTGATATTCATTATTCAATTTATACTACATCAATTTTATACAACATACATTCAATGGTTCAAGGTGTAGTTAACACTATTTCTACATGTCAGTTTATTTAACATTTAAAGGGGTCATATTATGCAAATGTCATCTAATCAAATTTAACATATAACAAATCTAACTATCCTACGTCAATTTCAATTTCAAATTATTTATAATTTACTACATTAACAATTTGACGTCCAATGTCAACAACCAAACAATCAACCGTTAAACAACCAAACTGGATTATCATTGTATAAATAACAGACAATGGTGTCAGATGTCACAAGTGAACTGATACAGGTAAAACATATATATTACAGTGTAGATAACTAACAGCAGCATATTTCACATGTCGTTTCAATTGAAATTAAATTTAATAAATAAAAGAACATTAATCGTGAATGATTGCTCACCTTTTGAGGCTAGGGAGCGAGAATAGACAACAAATTTGAGTTACGAATTGCAAGCACGGCTTTCGAAATAAGCTAGATTGGTACGAATCGACGAGAAAAGCTGTTAAATAGGAATTGCCGAAATCAAATCAAAACATTCAACATAGCAACAAATAAAAAAACATGTCCTACGTCAAAGTTTAACAATATAATTCTATGTGCTACCGAGATCGAAATGGTCTGAAATTTGGTATGAATAAAGATCAAAACTTGTATTTCAAACTGCAAAAGAATCACTTGATTTGGACAAGAGACGAGAAAAGTTACAATGTCACGAACATAGACTCAGGCCATGTTGCGACTATCAAATGTTCAGGTCTGAAAACCCCTCTGGGTCTAACTTTCAGGTAAGAAACAGAGGACTGAACCACCTCTTATGAAGCTAAAATTTTATATACAGAAAGTAGAAAACTTTATCTTTTAAACAAAAAGGGAATCACTGTATTCTGACCTAAGATAGAAGAGATACGATGCGTCAAACATGAACTCAGGTCGTGTTTGCAGCAGTGTAAAATAATTTCAAGTACAAAAGAACAACTGCCTGGGTCAAACTTCCAGATCCTCGACCACTAATCAAACGATGTCGGAATTTGCTGAAATTTGACATGCGTAAACTAGGTTACTTTGACTCTTTTATAAAAATAGAATCAACCCATTCCGATAAAACATGAGTGAGATATGATATCGTGAACATGAAGTCTAACTGCTGTTCAGAAAAAAAAAATAAACATGCAAACAAGTGCAAAATCAGTTTGGTTGCAACTTTCTATGATAAGATTGGAAATCTGAGTTATGCAAATATATATAGACAATATATAATAGATATCATATATTTATACATTTCAAACCATCAACTTGTAAATCATATCTGACTTATCACATAACATATATATATAAATATATGCACAGACATATAATATCTGACATGCTTTTTGGAATACAATATGGTTTTAAATCATATACTTTATATATGGACGCAATGTAAAAATTAATTGAAAAGATAGTTTAAATAATATACCGGAATGATGATAGGGAAGCAAAGCGACAGTGACAGAGCAGCGACCCAAGGTGTTGCACGCGTGGACAGATGGTCCACGAGTGACTGCATGGCTCGGCGAAGTCGAGTGAGTTCAAGGCGGAGGAGGCTGCGCGTTTGAGGTCGGGCCGAAGTGGTGAACGCATGGGAAGACAAGCGCAACACAGAGGCGCCGGTGGCCAGAGGAGAGGAGCATTCAGTTGCGGCGTGAGGCTGCTGCCGACCGGAGGCAGAGGAGTGATGTGAAGGGCGGGCGAAGCTTGAGGAAGGAGAGATGAGAGGGTATGGAAAAGGAAGGTGGTGCTTGGCTGCTGGTTTTAGAGTTTGGTCGTGAGGTAAGAAGGGAAGGTGGCTGCAGCTAAGGAGATGTTTGGAGGAGAAGGCGGAGGACCTTGATGTGGGTCAGGCGGCTGGCCATCAAGTGAAGGAGGGCGGTGGAACGGATCTGGATTAGGCAGCAAATGGAGTGCAAGGCTGCCGAAGAGGTGTGGCTTCGTGGGAAGTGGCGAACTGTGGTTGGTGGAGGAGTGTCAGGCACTGCTCACCGCCGGAGGAAGGAGGGAAGGTGAGGGATTGGCGGGTTCTGGAAGGTTGTGGGGCTGTCGGAGAAGGTGTAGCGGGGATGAGTGAACGGTAGGCGCTGTGTGAAGTGGGTGGATCTGCTGTTGCGGCTAGGGAAGGTTGACACGGTGAGTGGGATGGGACAACGGCGCAGCATGGTGTTGGGTTGAAGAAAGGAGAGGAAGAGTAGAAAAAAAAGAGTAACAGTTTCAGCCGAATAAAATATAACTTTGTGTATTATATTTCATAAATGAATCTCGAGACCAAAACCAAATATCGGAACTAGTAGATAATAAATGGACATGGAGAATAGTGGAAGTCATATGCTGAATTTCGAGAATAATAAAAGTGGTAGACTATTGATATTCTCGGTAGGAAATTGGACAGTCACGAAAACAAATGAACTTGAACCGTAACGATACATGTAACCGTTTTACGGCTTTCGTCGCGTACCAAACCTCAAAACAAAGTAACAAATATACCGTAGAGATCAGCACGACGAGACGATCACAATGGTATACAGATATCAGTGGTAGGATTGAACTATAAAAATTTGAATTTTTCTACTACGAAAAATGCAAGAAAAACACAGAAAAATAAGATTGACGGAGCTAAAGAAGTCCGAATTTTGAAAAACGAAAAATGACGTCTTGCTCAGAAGACGGTTTAGAATTTTTCTATGTAAAAATATTTAAGTTTCGAAAATGTTTTATTTTCATTGCTTTTTAACTGATTAAATTGAAGTGAATTTACGTACAAAATAAACTTTCATATTTTCGGACGAAAATTTACCAGTTGCTATGTTTAATTAGACGCATTCCAAATATCAAATTTTTATTTCAAAATTTTATCGTTTAAATTTTTACAAAATTTATATTAATTACGTTATTAAAACAGTTAAAATTTACGGGTCGTTACACTCTCCCCCACTCAAAATTTTCGTCCCCGAAAAGGAAGGAGGTAGGAGGATAGAAACAACCAGAAAGAAAATAGATTAAAAGACAAGATAAAACAATTAAACCATATAATTTCAAATTAGACTAATTAATATTTAACAATTTGGTTTAATCCACTTGGTTTCACTTAAGTTAAATCAATCTACCTATTTCTAAATTCATTATCTTACTATCTAGTCATCCTCAATTAACACTTTCTAAATCATCAATTTGTATAATCTATTATTGTACTCATATTTTATTCAACAGATTTAATTCTTTTATTCCAAATTATTATTAAGTTTATTTCACTTAATATATCTTATTACATATTTTTAAACCATGTACATTAATTTAAACCATATAAATTTCAATGTAAATTAAATTTTTTTTTTCAATTTGGTTAAATCCATTTATATTAAATCAATAAATAGTCATTCGATTTAAATTTGTTAGTTCAATTGTTAATTCTACTCATATAAATTTCATTTTAAATCAATTAATATTCAATAATTGATCTTAATTCAAGGTATTTCATTAAGCTGATTCAATTCAATTTGTTAATTCTTTCAGAACAAAATTTACTTTATTTATCTCATTCAATTAACTTATTATTCTATCATCTTTATTAGCATTTTTTTATAACTAAAATCTAAGTGCATAACATTTATTATAAACACTCAAATTTTATTTATAAAATTATTTTATATTGTATATTATCCAATTACATTTTAACTTCTGAATAATTTAGGTAAGTTGTTTTGAAATGCAATTTAGTACAATACAAATAAAATTTTCAAATTCAATTATTTCAAGTTTAAATACTTATTCAAAATTTAGTTTTATTTAAAATTGAAAACATCTTTTAACATGATTTTTAAGAATTTAATTTTCGTTTAATTTCAAACCCTTTAAAAATAATTATGTATATATTATATATATTAAATCAAATTAAATTTAAAATAATATACCCATATATATATAAATCAAGTCATACTTAAGAAATTCAAATCAAAAATATTTTTTTCAAAACAAAACCGTAGCAAAGCTACAGAATGGTTTCTCCACTTCGAAACTCGAAAATGAATGTCGATGATGCGGCCGCCATCACCGAGATTATTTTCCAGCGACAAAGAGAAGAGCACTGATTTCAATATTTTAAAATTCTTTGAAAACGGTTTCTATTTGAAAATACGTTCAATAATATACATTTTAAAAATTTTAAACCAAAGCTTGAAATTTTAGGAAATTAAATTCTCAAATTCTTACTTTAAATCCATTTAAATTTCTAAATAAATCTATAAACCAACTTTTATAATTCCATTTATTTTTATGTTGGAATAATCAATGATTTACAAAACAAATCGTGAAAATCAAATATTACCTTTCTGACAACCAATTCATTTAACAATTCAATTTCAGAAAATTTATACTTATATATAATATAATCATACAAGATTATTTTATTTACCAATTTTGAATACTATCGTGTCAGTTTGCTCTGTTCAAGTGTTTTGGAAATCCTATCGATAGCGTTGATCAGACGAATCGATCGGAAACCCAAATCAACATCAACAACTCAAACAACACACTGTATAAACATTTTAAATATAAATTTACAAATACTCTTCTTCGCTTGACGATACAGAATGGATTTCAAATCAAGGATGTAGATTCAAATTTGATGCACTCAAATCAAAAGGATTCTGATTCGAAGATAGGTTTGAAACGAAGATAAGATGATTAAATAACAAAATAGGAAGATGATAAGTTTATATAAATCGCGGGCAACCTTAACCAGGTCGACCGTGACTTCAAGAATAAGATCAATGTAGAATTTCGAGGTAGATCGACATTTGATCTCAAGAGATAGAATTTGGCATAACCAAAGATGTCAGCATCTAAACCGAGGATATATAAATCTCCGGTGAATCGATTCTATCGTAAAAGAGTTTCACCCCTTTACAAATCAATTTGAGGTTGGCGGGACCGCCAACTCATTATAAAGATCATTCGAAGTGGAGTTGTGTGATACTCCAGAATTCAGAAGAATATGAATAGTGGGGGACAAGAATGAATTTCGGAACCGCAAGGAATGCTCCAAAATTCAAAGGGATTGAGTCAAAAGGAAAAGATTCAACTCGAATGAAAGTGATTCTATAAATACATTTACCCTATATGTTAAGTTTTGCCTAGAGCTACCAAAGCTCTGATACCAACTGTAAGGACCCGCTATTTTGGACCATTCGCATCCGCACATGTCGAACTTGAATGATTCAAAATACCGAATTGTTAATTTAAATTTGGCAAAACTGAGCATATACAGTAAATAAATAGAACACAGATCACAGACACAGAGTAATAATTGCAGCGGAAATAAAAGATAGTAGTTCATGAAGCTACTATATACATATCAGAGTTAAATAAGGTACAGTAGATGTCTCGAATACAATAGTCAAATACAATAACAGAATACATCACTGGAATCAACTGAATATCTGAAAGCTGGATAGATAGCTGGATCTCCAAGCGAAGCTCCAACTCCAAAGGTGAGCCTCGAATACTGGTACACTCAGTCTGACCCGAGCGTAAAGCAAAACACAAAACACTCAAGTCGGGATTAACATTCTTATATTAATAAATCCAACTCAAGTGAAATAGCAATTTAAATACAAGTAACTCAAAGGATGTTTGGAATAACTGTGACGCCCCACCTCTATACCCACGCTAACCAAGAACACTACGATGTAGTGCTGTCAATTAGCGCGGAGAATAAGGCTGTGGAGGAGCGACCATCCATGTAACTTCTTTGTGCGAGCATCGATACGTCAGATAGGATAGAATGCTTATCTTTTAAGGAGGAAATCCGACATACCGATACAAACACAAAGCTATCACACGGTGGCTATATATAATCTTCGGGAACAAACATAGAAATAATCATAACATAAATCAGTCACAGACATCCATATCACAAAGGCGGAAGAAGATATGAATAAATATATATATCACATGAAAGTGTACATCAGAGTAGTGGTCGGAAAGATCCCCGATAATACAAAAGAATAGCATCACGTGCTATACAAAAGAATAAGTACACAACATAGAGTCTATATCTCAAAGGTGTACATCCAAAAACTACTAATCTAGGTAGTTAGCCAAAAGTCAGAATAATCCTGAAGAGATAGTCAAGCAGAAGCACCTGTAACATCTCGGTCTGACCCGAGTATTATTTATAAGAAAATAATAAACGGATCAGTCTAACTATAAATATCAGATGATATGGTATACAGTAAAAGGCATGACATGAGCATGTAATAACCATAGCGACATACTACTATAAGTACGTAAATGATAATCAACAAAAGATTTATCAATATCACAAGAATCTTCTCAAAGATAAAATAGGGTATCATACCCTAAACTTGTATTCATAACAAGTCAATAACACATGAATTCACCAATGCACAAAAACTGATATCATATCAATGAAAATCATGAAAATTGGTGAAGCACAAAATTCCAGAAATCATCATCAGAAATCCAGAAAACACATAAAGGGGGGGAGGCCTAACACATGAATGGGAGCATTAAAACTCACCTACGCGTAAACACATGACGAGAAGCTATCTCATGGAAGCTATCCATTAAATTTTTACACAAGAATGGCCCGAAGACCGTAGGGTGCTACCCTAGAAATGTGATGCCGAAACATCACATGATCGGGGTATAGTCTCCCACGTAGACAAAGAGACATCGCTCAATCGCTAGTCTAAATCACAAAAATGATCGTCATGATCATAAGGAAGTGTCAATCACACCAAGCTAGTAAATATATGAGTTTAGCTTCATGTCCCATAACCACTTGCTTAACTTAAATATTTACGAACAAGCTGTAAATCTTCACTAGGAAATTGTCACAAAAAGGGTTCAATCGAACAAGTCCAAGAGCTAACCGACGAAGTGAACGCAAGTGTTTCATACCACCCGTTTTACTAAGTCGTTTAAGTCGATTTCTCATTCGAGTGAAGTAAAGGCTTGTATATACTAGTAGATTGAAAATCGGTTTGAGAAAACGAACTTTTGATATTTAAAATAGTGTTGAAATCGCTTTGATGAAAGAGTTTTGATATTTACTATTAGTATTGAAACCTTCATATATCTTTAAAATGACAAGTCATAAAACGATTGTAGAAACAAATCAATTCACGTTCGAAGACGTGAGTGAAGTCCAAAGGAGTCAATCCCAAAACCATCAAAGTAGAAATTCTGATAAATGCTTTGTCAGATAAGATTGCCTACGCAGAGTAATACGGGGTTCGACCTGCCCGGTCAGGTCGCGGGGGTCCAGGGGGCAGCGCCCACGGCGGGGTGCGGGGCAGCGCCCCGTCACGGTACGACCTAGTGAAGGCAAGCGGTCTCGAGAAGCCAAACCGGTCAAATGACCAAGTACTAACTCGCGAACGACCTAGGGGAAAAATAGGTCAAACGACCAAGTACTAACTCGCGAACGACTTACGACTTAAGGGAGGCAAGCGACTTACGACTTAAGGGAGGCAAGCGACTTACGACTTAAGGGATAAGGTCATACGACCTAAGTGGAGAATGCCACGCGACTTAGCAGAAGAACAGGTCGAACGACCTAAGGGAAAAACAGGTCAAACGACCAAGTACTAACTCGCGAACGACTTACGACTTAAGCCTTGAACGACTTAGTGGAACGAACGACTTAGTGAAGTTAGGTCGGGGACGACCTACGACTTAAGGTCATACGACTTAACAGTTGCGAGCTAGCGGAGTTGGCATGGCCTAGCGACTTAAGAGTCATACGAGCTACGACTTAACGATTTAAAAGCCAACGACCTAGGACTTAAGAGCCATGCGAGCTACGAGCTAACTGCAAACGACTTAAGGCCAAACGACCTACGACTTAACTCGAGGCGAACGAGCTAACTACAAACGACTTAAGCCTTTAACTCGTGAACGACTCATGCTTTTAACTCGTGAACGACTCATGTCTTTAACTCGTGAACGACTCATGCTTTTAACTCGTGAACGACTCATGTCTTTAACTCGTGAACGACTCATGCTTTTAACTCGTGAACGAATCAAGCCAGGCGAACAGAAATGCACGCGCGCGACTTAAGCCCTTAACTCGTGAACGACTCACGACTTAGGCTTAACTCGTGGACGACTCAGCGAAGGCCAGAAACGACTTAAGGCCAGAAAAATCACCAAAACGCTGAAAATTGAAGTTTTTCGCCAATCCAATCCAAACCAAATGCAAATGTTGATGCAAATACAATAGGGGATCATTCCCAACAGTCCAAGATAGATATAGGCAAGATGTGAGATCAAAAATCTCACCTTTTCACGGAATTTGATGAAGATGAAGCTCGGGGGCAAAGCAAAGATCAACCACAAGCTTGAATCAATGTCTTCACTTTGAATTTGGAGTTAGATGTTGAATTTGCTAAAGAATTTGAGCTTGGAATTTTAATTTCCTACTCCCTCCACCATTGTTGCTAAAGCTTCAAAGTTGATGAAGTGATGAAGAGAAGGAAGGGGTTGGGCTGAGGTAGAAGAGGTGCAGCCCAAACCAAAAGCTCAACACAAAAAAGTGATGAAAATTTCACTATCTCCAAACATATCGAAGTTTACACTCAAAAAGATCGCAAACGTCATTTTGAACTCAATGGGGGTGGTCTCGAGTCCTAATTTGACCGTATGCAAAAAGTAGCTTTTCGGTCTAACATCCGACTAACGATAAAATATTTAAATATAAAATCGATAGATATGCGGGTTGTTACAATAACCATCCTTTAAGGATCCATTAAACTATCTACTATGTAGTAGTGTACGGTAAATAGATAATGCCTATCAGTAATATAAAGTATCAAAATAGTGTTAAGGCGTTACCATTATCCCCCTTAACACATTTATATAAGCGTTATAGCCTATACAGCACTGTAAAATCCACCGTAAACTAGTGGGATATCAGGGAGTACTCCATCGGTATAACACAAAAAAAATCGTAGTGGTCGCATATAGGGATACAAGTATGACAAGGCACATGAGGCAATACCCAAGGTAGTGAAACTACCGTTTGCCTGATCCGGACTGGTGAGAACGCATCGCCGCAGCGATCGCAACACCGCGAAACAACACTCCCAAAATTTCGAGGGTGCACCAATCGATAACAAGTAATGAGTAGTTTTCAAAGAAGTGTGTTCGCTCGAGGTAGCTGACCCCATTTGGCCCGGCACGGCTCCTGTTTTAGTCATTTCCAATTTGACACAAGTGTCAAGGCTATCCATTATCATTCTCTTTCTTCAGTCATCACGTACATCATTCCAACCACTTCATTCTGGATCACACTCCGCGTATAGTTATTAAAGTGGTTTTCGGTTTAGACAGTGAGTATGTCCCTAACCGATTCCGGCATCTTTAATAACTTTCGTAATTATTACATCGATTGGTCGTTTAATATATTCAAAACCAAATCAAATTCAATTTCAATTAAAATTTGTAAACCAACATTTCATTTCTCTTTCTAAATCAATTTCCATAATTTACGTTTCAAAATTTCCAAATTTATAATTTCAAAATCTTATAATTCAATTTCAATTTTTATTTAAACCAATTTAAATATTGATTCAAGTTCGTATATAAGTTTCTGTGATATCCTGGAATTTCAAGCAATATCAATTTAATAATCTGTGTTAAAAATTAAATTGATTTGATGATAATTGTTAATAAGATATGAATTGATTTGGTTATTTTCTTTTAAATAAATATTTCATTGATAATTTATCTTTTAAAAGCTAATAAATTGTTTTCTATTTATTTATATATATATTTGTATATATTGTAAATAGTTAAGGTCTGTTTTAAATTTTAATAAATAAGGATATGTTTTCAAACTCTAATCTTTTTGGTAAGTTGGAAATTTTATTAAATTCAATATTAAATAAATAACCATTTGGCTTTAATATACTCAAGATTAAAGTTTAAATTGTTTAAATGATTTTAGCTTAAATTTAAATTAAACAAAAGGTTTGTTGTTCTTTTTAGAGTATAGCTTGATAGAAATAAGTAATAAAGTGATAATCTCTTTTATAAATTATTTTAATGTAATAATGAGCTTTATTTATAATATAATGTCTTTACAAGTATATTTTTATTATAAATAAAAATTGTTATATATGTTTTAAAAGAAATTATGGTTTTAAAATTTATGTAAATCTCTAAAATAAAATATATGTATAATAAAATATACCTTATAAATATTTAAAGTAAGCATAAAATAAGATAATAATAGGTAATTTTATATTTGATAGTTTAAGTCTTAAAATAAAAATAAACACACTTATGTTAGAGATAGAAACACATAACAAGCTAACATAACCATAACCATATCAATTTTAAGTAGAAACTTAAGTAAAATATTATGTACACTATAGCAATGTATATGTGCAGGCAAGAAATCACCTAAGTACAAGATAATAGATAAGGTAAGTAAATATTATAATCTATAACAAAGTATACATGTGCAGGCAGAAATCATTTCAATGCATACGAATAGAAATAGAGTATGTATGCTTAGCATCTAAGTCAAACAAGTATAAACATATGTATGCAATTTTGTACCTAAAGGAATAAAGAAATGGGTTGTGTAAACTTGATAAGGAGCAAGCATTTAATGCTATATCACCTATAGTACACTAAATATTTCATTTCAGCTTCTTTTTAGAGAAAAATCTCTGAATTTTTGTGTACCTGGTTAGTAAACAAATTAGTATACTTGTTTATTTATCAACCTATCTCATTTCATTCGTTACAAAAGACTTTGCAATCCCAGTTTCTAAAAGTCTTAAACAAATTCAACCTAAGAAAAAGAAAGAGTAGAAGGAATATACAAACCTGAAACCTGAAATCAACTAAGCAATGTAAAGATTCAAGCTGTTCAAGTTTTAAAGCCATTTCAAAGTTTTCAAGAATCAAGTCAACAAAATATGCAAGTTTCAAGTTTCTAGTTCAAGCTTTCCTCTTTTCAAACAAAAGAACAAGCTCTCTGTTTTAAATGACAGGTGAGTAAACTTTTTAAACAAAACTTAAATAATCTATGAATTTCTGAGTTAATGTTTGTCTATATGTATGTGTATGTACAATGCCTTGCGAATTTATGTTGTGTGCATATCTGTTGTTTTCAAACACCTCTGATCTTTGTTCAAGACTCTGCCTTTAACCTGTTAACATGAGATGCTTTTAGTCTTGATGCATATGACTTATAGTTTAAGTAAACTTGCGATGTATGTATGGGAATGTGATTGTATGATTGTTTTTAAACTCTGGAACATGTGAGAAGGTCTAAATAAATACAGTGTTCATCTCTGTTTTAAACTTCAGAGATTTAGAACTTAGTTTTAATTTCAATTTCTTCTCACTCAAATTTCCTTTAGGCTTAAGTATTTTAAACAAAGTTGGTTGTTTAAACTTAACTAAGCTTTAAAAATAGTTACAAGAATTATAGTTAGAAACATTGTCTAGAAATGAAATCACAGAGCAACTGGAAATATGTTAAAAATCAAACGTTAAATTTTGTTGATATAATTATATATCTGAAAGTGTATCTAAAAGATAGGATTTTTAAAATCAGATTCACAATTTTTAATGTGATATTGAATGTGTTGTTTGGTGGTGACTGGAAATTGTGTTTTCGAGTCTCTCTGGCGATCTGGTTGGCCTGGGAAGTTGGCGTGCCTTCTGGAGGTGGAAGGACGATCAGGGTCTTCGGCAAAATTGCCTAATGGTGATATATGTCAGTGGGAAGGTGGTGGTCATCATTTGTAGTTTAGAACCCTAGTTTCTAACGGGGATGGGCTTTTGTCTCGTGCGTACTCTCTGGTTGATCGAGTTCAACCAGGCTCAGGGGGTTGGAAGGGGGTGAGCTGATGAAGGCTTGGCTGGAATTTCATCACCGCTGATGGTCGGGGAAGCGAGCATGGCGTGTTGCCAGGTTTGGGGCGAGTTCGAGTTGACGGGTTCCAGGCTCAAGTTGATATCGAATTTCGAATTCGAGTTAAGATAAAGGATCTGGTGGTAATGATGGTGATTGGGGGTGATCGTCGACGAGGTAGTGTCATTGAACTCGATCGGAGACGATCGAATTCGCTATGCACGTGCACGGTGTTTCACTGGTGGGTGTTGAGATGCTGGGTTGTAGCAGGAATGGTCATTCGAGTTTTCTCGAGTAAAGTGAGAAAGTGGCCCGAAGTTTTTGTGTGTTCGACACGAAGCGATTAAGGGTAGTCTCGGGTCATATTTGTGTTGCCAGTTTTAAAGCCTGTCAAGGTTTTAAAGTTTTAAATTTAAAAGCAGGGTTTTAAAAATAGAGTTTAAACCCAGAATTTAAGAAATGGATTCAAATTGATTTTTTTGTCTCCATAGTTTTAAATAAAAAAATAAGTTTTATAAAAATAAAATGTTTTCACAACTTTAAAGATGTTTAAAGTATATTGTAAAGTATGTTAAATTTTGCTAAGTTAAATTTTGTATTTATTTTGAATCTAAATTTGAAATGAGAATTTGATCATTTATAAGAGAAAATGTTTTATCCTTAAATTAATGAAGATTAAGGATTTGTAATTATTAAGTTAGTTAAAATGAATAATTAACTAATTTAATTAATTAATGATTGAATAAATTAATTTAGTAATTAAAAGTTAAATTAGTTAATTAAGGTATAAGATAATTAATTTAGGATTAATAAATGGGAAATTAAGGATCATTAATTAAATAAGCTTTGAATTTTAATTTATGATTAGTAATTAACTAATGAAGTAAGTAAGGATTAATTAAGTTATATTGAATACTTAATTAATTAGATAATTGAGGATTAATTAATGAGTTATTAAAGATAAAATTTAATTGTAATTAATAATAAATCTTAATTTATTACTTTAGAAAAGTAATTTAAGAAGTGTTAATAATTAATGAAGGTTATTAACTAGGATTATTAAATAATGGATTAATATGATTAATTTGATAATAAGTTAGATTTATTAATTTAAGATAAACAATTGAGAATTAGTTAAGTATAATTACTTATGGAGGGAATTTAGAAATAAATTTCTCATTGTAATTAATTAAGTTTAATATGAATTGTTTAAATTAATTAATTTAGTTTAATTAATTTAAATAACCATTTGATGATGTGATGAGTATAATTACTTAAGGAAGTAATTAATTATGGATAATTTAATAGTGAAAGTAATTTGAGTATAATTACTTTGTATAAATTAATCAAGGGATTAATTAGAGAATAATTAATTATGGAGTAATTAAATTATTTAATGAAGTAATTAAGGGTAGTTAATTACTGAATGGAGTTAATCAAGGTGATTAACAGTTTGGTTTAATTGAAGGTATATTACTAAATGTAATTGATGTAATTAGAGATCATTAAATATTGTAATTAATGATGTAAGTTAAAATGGATTTATTTGGAAATAATGAATAAATGAAGGAATTCATTAATGTAATTAATTAGGAAGTAAGGTAATTGATTTTAGTAATTTAAAGATTACTTTCTATATTTGGTATAAGATAATTAATTTGTAAAAATAATTAAAGGATAATTACTTAAATGTAATTAAAGATAATTAATCTAGAAAGGTTAATTAAGATGGAAAAGTAGAGAATGATTAATTAATTGACTTGTAATTAATTAATGGTTATGTAAGCAAGATTAATATTGATGAAGTAATTAATTTAATTTACTTTAAATTAATTAGAGATAAGTAATTAATTTAATTCATTTTAAATTAATTATAAATGGTGTGATTATTAATCCTTGTTTATATATGATGGATGATATTGATTTCCTTGATTAATTGTGATCTCAGATATGAGATGAATAATATCTATTGTGATATGGATGCTTGGTTTAAGTATGATAATATTGATTATCTATTTGAGTTGATAATATGGATTATCTGTTTATGATGATAATGTGATTATCCATTGTTATATTGTGATTTATCTATCTGTGTGTATATAGATAATTGAAATGAATTGTTTTAACTTTAAAACAACTTGGCCTTAAAAGATACGTTTTGGATTTCGATGAGACCGGGATCGGGTTTTCCAGATTTGGATATCCGAAAACCACATCGATCCAGATTAACGATAGGTCGTGAATCTCAAGTGAAGATGAAGATTCAGAGTGCAAGGTTTATTGTCGTTAACTCTGAGGATGATTCCAAAATGAGTGTAACGAGATAATGCCTTCGGTTTCGTTCGAACCCGGAACGAACTTGTATGGAATGAATGCTTTCAGAACATCGTCAGGTGGACGATGAGCATTCTAAGAGATGTGTTCTCTTAAGGTAATCGTAGCCTCAAGCCTCATCAACCGGGAATGGCTAAAATAGGGGAGGTGCAGCAAGGCTTCGTGGGTAGCACCCACTTGAGAGCGAGATATACCCCTGTCTAGATGTCCCTTATTTTTCGCCTTAGTGTGCGGTTGGTCATGACAACCGTGGGGTTGTTTCGTTTGGGACTGTCCAGTAAGGGATGGTTCCGGCCTTGTGTTGTAGGGGATTAGGAGTAATCCTCGGTACGCAGATCTAGGCCAGCGCCTGTGACGGGCGGTACCCCAGTAGCCCTGCCATTGTATGGAATCCAAAATCCAATAAGCGCTCTCGAATTTGATTGTAAACCTAGTATGCTGGAATTTAATGAATGTAACAATTTCGGCTATTTTCTATTTACTTGAAAACCCTAGACACTATTATAATATCACTGGATTTCCTATAAAACTGTTTGGTTAGCGTAAGGTAAAAACTTTTCCATGTTTATGTGTGGGAAGTCTTACGTGATACCCTTTCTTTCAAAAGGTTTTCAAAGTTAAGCAACTTTAACCGTTTACTCATACCAGACTCATGTCTGACCCGGAGTTTATTTCTGTTTTTCCTAAACTCTCGGGTACCCAAATTTTTACGGGTAGCCAAGGGATTCAGGTTTTGCTTTGACAAATTCTGGAGGAGCAATGGAGCAGGAGGCTTCAGCGTATAGATATATATTGGTTCCACTGTGTTGGTATTTATGTGTATTTCCGCTGTGTTGTATCGAGTGTATTAACTAGACAGGTGTTTATAACTGTCTAGTATGTGTTGTATTATCTGTGTAACTCTGATGTATATGATACTATGTAATCTTTTATGTGATATATTATATTTCATTCGTTCCGCTGTTGAGATTCTGATGTTGTTTTCTTCTTTCTTCTCTATCTTTTCTATTTCTCACCCCTTTCTTTCTTAATAACGATACGTCTTCCTAGGCGTAGGAAGTCGGGTCGTTACAGTTTCATTCTGAAATCATATAAATTAATTTAATTTAACATTCAAGTCAATTTAAATTCATTGATCGATTTCATTCAATATTCGTTAAGGTAATTTATCATTCAAAACGATTTCTATTTAATTTCCAATTCATTAAATCAATTACTTAAGTTCAACTTCATTATATCAAAACTTCCAAATTGCATTAAATTAGATTCATCAAATCAAATTCTTTACATTTCAAGTCTTACATTAATTTCAAGAAAACACATTTTATTTCTTGTTAAAGAAAAATTCCAATTTCATTTATTTATTTACTTAATTAAAAATTTCAAAACTCAGTTAATAATGAAACTTAGTTTCACTTATTCAAGAAGTTCAATTTTACTTAATAAAGAATTCAATTTAATTTAATTATTAAATAATTCAATCTTATTTAATTATTAAATAATTTCAAAACTTAATTATTAACTAATTTCAAAACTTAATTATTAACTAATTTCAAAACTTAATTATTAAATAATTACAAACTTAATTATTAATTAAATTCAAAACAGCGTTCTTTCATTAATTACTTTGTTAATATTTTGTTTCAAATTTAAATATTAACATTTTCCTTTCATAAAATTTCAAATTCCAAGTTCATTTCAAAACCTTATCATTTATTCAAATAAAATCTTTATTTTATTTTAAATCAAATTATTGACCAATCGGGTTTTATTTAATTCTCTATCCTAGGTCAAAGTTTAATTTGGGTATTTATCATTTCAACCTGATTCCAATTCAATTCAAAATCAAAGCATAGCAAAGGGAACTTGCAGTGTGATAACTGGGATGGTGTCAAAGTAAATAAACAAGCAATAACAATAATCAATAACAATAATCCAATAATTAATTCAAATAATCCCGAAATAATCGTATTAATTCACATTTGTTGTTTGTGCAAACTAATATGATTATTTCTAGAATCTACACTATCATTTCATGTAGATTAAAGATTATTACATTTATCTATATGGTTCTTCACTTGATATTCATTATTCAATTTATACTACATCAATTTTATACAACATACATTCAATGGTTCAAGGTGTAGTTAACACTATTTCTACATGTCAGTTTATTTAACATTTAAAGGGGTCATATTATGCAAATGTCATCTAATCAAATATAACATATAACAAATCTAACTATCCTACGTCAATTTCAATTTCAAATTATTTATAATTTACTACATTAACAATTTGACGTCCAATGTCAACAACCAAACAATCAACCGTTAAACAACCAAACTGGATTATCATTGTATAAATAACAGACAATGGTGTCAGATGTCACAAGTGAACTGATACAGGTAAAACATATATATTACAGTGTAGATAACTAACAGCAGCATATTTCACATGTCGTTTCAATTGAAATTAAATTTAATAAATAAAAGAACATTAATCGTGAATGATTGCTCACCTTTTGAGGCTAGGGAGCGAGAATAGACAACAAATTTGAGTTACGAATTGCAAGCACGGCTTTCGAAATAAGCTAGATTGGTACGAATCGACGAGAAAAGCTGTTAAATAGGAATTGCCGAAATCAAATAAAAACATTCAACATAGCAACAAATAAAAAAACATGTCCTGCGTCAAAGTTTAGCAATATAATTCTATGTGCTACCGAGATCGAAATGGTCTGAAATTTGGTATGAATAAAGATCAAAACTTGTATTTCAAACTGCAAAAGAATCACTTGATTTGGACAAGAGACGAGAAAAGTTACGATGTCACGAACATAGACTCAGGCCATGTTGCGACTGTCAAATGTTCAGGTCCGAAAACCCCTCTGGGTCTGACTTTCAGGTAAGAAACAGAGGACTGAACCACCTCGTATGAAGCTAAAATTTTATATACAGAAAGTAGAAAACTTTGTCTTTTAAACAAAAAGGGAATCACTGTATTCCGATCTAAGACAGAAGAGATACGACGCGTCAAACATGAACTCAGGTCGTGTTTGCAGCAGTGTAAAATAATTTCAAGTACAAAAGAACAACTGCCTTGGTCAAACTTTCCGATCCTCGACCACTAATCAAACGATGTCGGATTTTGCTGAAATTTTACATGCATAAACTAGGTAACTTTGACTCTTTTATAAAAATAGAATCAACCCATTCCGATAAAACATAAGTGAGATATGATATCCTGAACATGAAGTCTAACTGCTGTTCAGAAAAAAAAATAAACATGCAAACAAGTGCAAAATCATTTGGTTGCAACTTTCTATGATAAGATTGGAAATCTGAGTTATACAAATATATATAGACAATATATAATAGATATCATATATTTATACATTTCAAACCATCAACTTGTAAATCATATCTGACATATCACATAACATATATATATAAATATATGCACAGACATATACTATCTGACATGCTTTTTGGAATACAGTATGGTTTTAAATCATATACTTTATATATGGACGCAATGTAAAAATTAATTGAAAAGATAGTTTAAACAATATACCGGAATGATGATAGGGAAGCAAAGCGACAGTGACTGAGTAGCGACCCAAGGTGTTGCACGCGTGGACAGATGGTCCATGAGTGACTGCATGGCTCGGCGAAGTCGAGTGAGTTCAAGGCGGAGGAGGCTGCGCGTTTGAGGTCGGGCCGAAGTGGTGAACGCATGGGAAGCGGAGCGCAACACAGAGGCGTCGGCGGCCAGAGGAGAGGAGCATTCAGTTGTGGCGTGAGGCTGCTGCCGACCGGAGGCGAAGGAGTGATGTGAAGGGCGAGCGAAACTTGAGGAAGGAGAGATGAGAGGGTACGGCAAAGGAAGGTGGTGCTTGGCTACTGGTTTTAGAGTTTGGTCGTGAGGTAAGAAGGGAAGGTGGCTGCAGCTAAGGAGATGTTTGGAGGAGAAGGCGGAGGACCTTGATGTGGGTCAGGCGGCTGGCCATCAAGTGAAGGAGGGCGGTGGAACGGATCTGGATTAGGCAGCAAATGGAGTGCAAGGCTGCCGAAGAGGTGTGGCTTCGTGGGAAGTGGCAAACTGTGGTTGGTGGAAGAGTGTCAGGCACTGCTCACCGCCGGAGGAAGGAGGGAAGGTGAGGGATTGGCGGGTTCTGGAAGGTTGTGGGGCTGTCGGAGAAGGTGTAGCGGGGATGAGTGAACGGTAGGCGCTGTGTGGAGTGGGTGGATCTGCTGTTGCGGCTAGGGAAGGTTGACACGATGAGAGGGATGGGACAATGGCGCAGCATGGTGTTGGGTTGAAGAAAGGAGAGGGAGAGTAAAAAAAAAGAGTAACAGTTTCAGCCGAATAAAATATAACTTTGTGTATTATATTTGATAAATGAATCTCGAGACCAAAATCAAATATCGGAACCAGCAGATAATAAATGGACATGGAGAATAGTGGAAGTCATATGCTGAATTTCGAGAATATTAAAAGCTGCAGACTATTGATATTCTCGGTAGGAAATTGGACAGTCACGAAAACAAATGAACTTGAACCGTAACGATACACGTAACCGTTTTACCTCTTCCGTCGCGTACCGAACCTCAAAACACAGAAACTAATATACCATAGGGATCAGCACGACGAGACGATCACAACGGTATACAGATATCAGTGGTAAGATTGAATTATAAAATTTGAATTTTTCTACTACGAAAAATGCAAGAAAAACACAGAAAAATAAGATCGACGGAGCTAAAGAAGTCCGAATTTTGAAAAACGAAAAATGACGCCTTGCTCAGAAGACGGTTTAGAATTTTTCTATGTAAAAATATTTAAGTTTCGAAAATGTTTTATTTTTATCGCTTTTTAACTGATTAAATTGAAGTGAATTTACGTACGAAATAAACTTTTATATTTTCGGACGAAAATTTACCAGTTGCTATGTTTAATTAGACGCATTCCAAATATCCAATTTTTAATTCAAAATTTTATCGTCTAAATTTTTACAAAATTTCAACTAATTACGTTATTAAAATAGTTAAAATTTACGGGTCGTTACAAGCAAGGCAACTGTCAAACATATGCACCATGAGGATACCACACATTACAGTTCACAGTTCGCTTCACAGAACTTAATTATGTTAAAATAATAGATAACCATACTAAGAAGATACCACACATTACACTTCTACAGAACTTAAAACAATAGATATTCATCAAGTTTATGAACTAGTTTATAAACTCAATTAACTCCATAAACTCTCACTGATATTGGTACTTATTACATAAAACCTCAAAACACATTCACATTTTAATACTATAAGAGAATTGACCAAATCGATTAACCTAACCACTACCACGACCACAATCACAAAATCGACCATTTGAATAACATACCACAATCTCAGAATTAGCGATTAACTTAACCGTACCTAATTAGAAGCTAATTAACCTAATCACAAAACCAATTAACTTTAATCACAATAACAAAATCGATTTATAAAAATCATACCTAAAATTTTCTAATATGAGGAGAAAATCGTCGATGAGGAGAAAACCACAGAAGAGTAGAAGCATCGATGACAATAAACTACAATGTAGAGACGTGCTGCAATGACGATGCGGAGAGAAGAATGGGAATCGACCTTTGTTTGTTTTCTTTTGTTGAAGCAATTTGGGATTAGGTTAAAATTTTCTAAGTGAGAGAGCGCAAACATACTGGTTACGTTTATTGTATTTACACGGAAACATTTTGGCATGCGCGGGATAGTGAAATCTTTTTGCCACGTTTATAATACAGTCTGAAATATTTTTGGTTGCATTTAGGGAAAAAGGCCACCATTTTATACAACCAAAGGCTGATTTTCTTGTAGTGAATCTGATTTTGGTATATAAATGAAATATAAAAGGAACTTGTTAATAAAGGAATTTTGTATATGGAAGTTTTTATAAAATAGAAATGGAATTTATAAACATTGTTTTATAAATCCGAAATCAATTGTTTTATAATTCACGATTTTGGACAGTGAATAATCCTTTAATAAATGTGTAGAAATAATGAATTTGGTTAGGGATTTTATTCACGATTTTGGACACTGAATAATCTATTAAATTAAATAAATGTTATGGAAAAGTGATATTATAAATGGAGTTAAATGGTTTGAAGATATTTTAAAAAATGAGTTAAGTATCGAATACATAGATTCCAACATTCATTGTTGAAATAGACGTTTCGAGAAGTAAGGAAAGCATGGACTATAACACTGTTGTTATAGTAAATAATTTTTGAAAGGAAATGTTTTGTATAATATATAGGATTCATATATCTATCTAATTATCGAATCCTTATACTGATGATTTTGGGTTGTCGTAATGATGTTTTACGCAACATTAGTTTTGACCCAAATAAATAAAATTATTTAAGAGAATGTTTTTCTTAAAGAATAAAATATATACTAAATCATGATTTAAGTATATGCAATATTTTCTAAGTGTTGAAAATAAAGAGAATTGTGAATTACTTATTATTAAATAAGTATATGGAAATGTTTTCCAATATAGAATATTGAAATGGTTTTGAGGATATATCCTTTTAAAGATAAATTGAAGTGAATATTTGGGAAGTGATTTAATTAACAGAAGATTAATTAAAAGGGCCTAGTGATTGCTTATGGTGCTAAATATTAGTTTGTTGTTTTGATAGTTAAATAGCCGACTATCGAATTTGCCCAAATTTTAGTTCCTCGACTTGATGTGAGAACTATTTAGTCATACACTTAGTACGTAGCCATTTGTGTAGGCTTGATTATCGTTTGTGTTGAGGATGTTGATTCGTGTAGTGCAGAGTATTACTCCAATCTATCGAGCTTCCTTCTTGGCCGAAGGATAGCAAGTTGAAAGTTGGAAACGTGATAAGTCTATGAGACTTAGTTTCTGTATGAGGTTGAGAAACGCTTTTGCGTTGTTGGTGCGAAGAGACTGGGATCGGTTTATCCGAAAACCACTTCGGGCCAACATTTATACGACGATTGTGCAGGTTGGCCGATGATATAGATGTTTAGGGTTCTCATAGTGGAGGACTGCTTGTTGATCATTTGGGGTTAAAATCCCAATATACATATAGTAGCAGTAGTCTCTTCGTTATGAAATATCCAATGCAAGGACTATTCGCTACTAATCCTAGGGATTTCCCGACAGAATGTGGTAGGAAAGTACCTTCGGTTTGTCCTGTTCCTGGACAACTTGTATGGATGAATGTCTAACATTGCATTTTCTACGATTACGTACATTGGTTTTTACAAACGTACATCTGTTTGGTGGCGGAGAAGGCAACTTCTCTTAGCTTAACACCCTTCCTTGAGACGTATGAGCTCAAGGGTTGTATTTTTGTGAAAGGCAATTAGTAGTCAACGGAAATGGCGAATGTGGCATTCAAAAGTGATATGTGATTTGTGAAAGGTAATTGTTACCTCTTTAGCCTCATCAACCGAAAATGACCGAAACAGGGTTAGATGCGGCAAGGCTATGTGGGTCATTCCCATTAGGATATGATCATTCCCTTCTAGATATATTTCTTCCCGCTATGACGTTCGGGATGTAAATTATTGTGGTTTTTATGCTATGAGGGCCCTTGGAAAAGGTCAGTAACGACCGGGGTATGATATATTCAGTACTACCTAGTTACAGAGGTAGGACGGTCTTGTGTTGGTAGAGGGCAGATGTTCTGTGCCTTGGGACATCCATCTAGAGGTGTACCCATCGGAAGGTAGTCCCTTCACCTGGTCATTTGTATGGAAATCCAAACTCCACTACGAGCTGCGATTTTGTTTGTATTGGCGTAATGAATGGCCCTGAAATGCTATATGGGTAACCATTTCGGCTATGATTAATATTATTTGTATACTAGACACTAGTATAATATCAGATGATTTGATATGAAATGTTTTAGTTATCATAAGGTAAAAACATGTCTGTGTTTATGTGTGGGCGTGTCTTACGAGATACTTTTGTTTGAAAGGAAAGTTTGGTAATTTAAAATTCAGTTGAGTGTGTTTCTCAGGCTGGAATACCAGACTGATCCAGGCGTTCTTCCCTTTCAATGCTCTGGTCAGACCGAGTATATTTACAGGTTCAGGTTTGATGCTTTTTGGAGCTTCAGCAGGGGAGCTGGAGATCTTCATTTTCGTATGCATGTATCAGTTTTGATTATCCGCTTTGCACATTGCTTTGTTGTTTATATTATTAGCAATTGTAAGGACATGTTATTATAACTATCTAGGCTGATGGTTGGTGATAGATTGTTGAACTCTGATTGATGTATGTATATACAGTTTCTGTTTTGTAAAGATCATTGATATGATATTATATGTTTTCCGCTGCGATGTGAGATTCTGTATTGTTCTGTTTGGTTCTATCTTCTCTCTTTCTTCTCTTCTCTTCTTCTCTCTTCTTTTGTTTCTCAAGACTTTCCATCGGTCTGTGCTTTTTGGGTCGGACATGTGCGGTTTGTTATCGATTCAAAGGGGATCGGATTTGTGGTTCGTCACATTTATTATAGTAATATGCTTGAAAAATAAAGTGGAATTGCTATTTTGAAGTATGGTTTGAAACAGTTACTTGATTTTGAAGTACTAATAGTTGTATGTGATATATTTGTTTGATATTAAGCGAAATTTTATAAATATTGATTTCAAAATTAGAACTTATAAAAAAATGAATTTAATTGGAAATTTGAGAACTTAAGTTCCAAGGTTGAAATTGCTTTTCAAAAGGATTTTGGAAAATAATACTAGTATTATTTGGAAGTATTTTGGATAAATATTCTCAAATGTGATTGAAAGAAATGCCTTAAAAAGAAATTTTTTTAAAAGGATATAAGTTATGTACTCCACTTTCTATCGCTAGAAAATAATTTTGGTGATGAGTGCATGCATCTTCGACGTTCATTTTCGAGTTTCAAAGTGGAAAGACCGTCGTAGTAGTTTTACTGTACATTAGTTTTGATAAACAAATCCTAATTTTGTATTTCTAAATATGATCTAATATATATAAAAGCTATGAGTATATATATATTATTTCATCTGATTTAAAATAAACTCGGCATTTAGTTCTTAAGTTTGTGAAAATTAGAAATTTCAATTATTACAACGAATGAAATCTTGACTATATTAATAATTGGAAGCTTCTAAAATGGAAAAAATTAAAGAAGAGATGCTAAGTGATTAATGAAATATATATGAAATTGAAAATTTGTAACTTGTAAATATGAAAATTTAGAAGATATAATTATTGAACATTTTGTTAACTGAAGTGAATAAGATTAATTTGTGTAACATTCAAATTACATATTCTATAAAACATATATAACTCACCAAAATGTTAAAAGTTGAAATGTTAATAGAATATGTAATGGAATATTATACAAGTAAACTTGAGTAATGGAAGTGTTCAATGGAATTATTTCTATAAGTAAGAATTTTGATGTACAAGAAATGTTATGAACGTAAGTTAATATTGTGAAATAATTTATATAAGTACATGAAAGAAAGAAAAAGACATTGTATGAATGAATGAAAATAAATAAAAGGTAAATAATGATGTGAAAAGAAATCAACTGAATAAACGTAAATAGTATTTGAAATTCTTGGTTGTTTTAGCTTATGGGATGTTTGGGAATGAATACTTCTAATTGTTTAAGGTTGTATGGATAATCTATTAAGTAATAATCCAAGGCTGTTGAGCGTATGGTACACTTGATAGTTAATTTATCACCTTGCACGATTAAAAGTTTCTAAACTAAACAAACCATTGGTTTTGGTTGCTATGGATGTATGATTGATTACTTTGGTTGCATATGATGATTGTATGGTTTTGTTTGCAAGTGACTATTGTTATGTTGTGTTGGTTTATTTTGCTATTGATTGCAACAACTTAAATATTTCTCTTGTACATAATTCTCACTATTTTGGATTATATAAGTGAAGTGCAGGTTTATGGAAGCAATAGCTACTGCTTTTGGTTTCATAAATTAAACGTTGTTTGCCCGACAAATAGGTACGTTCTTGGATTATGGTTTTATAGCAATATTAAATTGTTTTCCCGTGGTTTGGGATATTTTATTTTTTAAATATGATATATATGGTTATTATTGATATTATTATTATTTTCCAGACCTCTCCGTACAAAGGAGACTCTGTCGAAAAAAATTCATGAATTTTTGACTTAGAAAATTTTGTGAAAAGTGAAAATATTTTCAAATTTTAGTAAACTTGAATATTAAGAATTAATTGTTATTAATTAGTATATTTTTATATAAAATACTTAATTATGTAAATTAATTATTTACAAATTGAATACTTTGAATAAAATATATTATTCCTTAATCCCTCCTTTTTCCTTTTCGATGACGAAAAGTTTCGAGTGAGGGAGAGTGTAACGACCCGTATTTTTCCGATAAATAAAGTATCAATTAAATAAGATTTTAGAATTTAATATTGAAATAAAACTAAAATTTGTGATTTAATAATGAGAGGAATAACTAGAATGTAATGTTAGTAATGTTAATTTAAGGTAATTGCTAACTATTTTAATGTAATTCAAATTAATTAAAGTGATTGTAAAGTTATAATTGGTTATAAACTGTAAACAAGGAAATACATTGAATGTTGAAATTCTATGTGATCAATTAGAATTGGCTAATATTGAATATGAAATCAGTGATGTTGTTTGAATGCTATTGATAACTATTTAATGTAATTTCAATCAATTGAAATAGGTTGTAAGGTTATTTGGTTATAATTGTAAATAATGAAATAAATTAAATGATGCAATTAATGATGAGATTGTATGTAATTGATTGGAATAGGTTAATATAGAATATAAAATCATTTTGTTATAACCCTTGGTTGTAAATGATAAGATAATGGATATGAACTATTATTATAAATGATGGTTGTAATTATCTTCTCATTAATTTTTCCGTTTGAATATTAAATGGGTAATTAATGGAATTAAGGCAATTGAATGTTGGAATTATATGTTGTTAATTGAAATTGAATATAATCAGTGATGTGTAAGTAGTCATAACATTTGTTGTAGATAATAAAATTATAAACATGATTAAATTACTTAAAGGTAACAATTGTTCATTTATCATCTCATTATTTAATATGTTCGTAATTAATTTAGAAACCAATGAAAGTTTATGTAATTAATTATTGAAGTTCATATGGTAAAAGATGTTAACAGTAAAATAATGAATGTAATAAAATGTAAACTTATGTTAATATAATTCATAGAGTATTGTTGATTGAATAATAAGGATGATAACATAGGTTTGAATGTAATTGGATGAGAATTGGATGCGTAGTTAAAGGCATTTAACCTTTTAAATATGATAAGGGGAAACAAATTAATATGGCATTAATTGATATTACATCTTTTAATTAAGATAAAGTGTAACGATCCGTAACTTTTAACAACTTTAAAATGGCAGTATTTTGAATTTAAATAAAAATTAAATAAAAAAATTTGAATTTGTGACGTTGAGTGTTTTATTTGACCAAATTTAAAGGAATGAAAATTTTGTAAAATTTTAAATTTTTGTCAAACTTAGTCAAAATTTGACTTTTGGTTGAAAAATTTTAATTTTAATTTTTTTTCTTTTTATATGATACTAGACAGAATTTTGATCTTCCCTCCACTTTTCGTTTCATCAAAATCAAATTCCTATTGCTTTAAAAATTTGAATTACTGTGAAAAATTAACATAAATTGGTAGTGTTTAGTTGTGTTTTATTTGGCTAAGGCATATTGGGTTTGTTTCGTCTAATGGGCCTTGGTTAACCAAGAGACTCTAGTCAGTCATGTGACCATTCCTTTGCCTACGACCTTATGTTTCTTATATGATAACACCTACGTACATAATTTTTCTCCTGAGATACTTTCTCTTCACACTTCTTCTTCCTCCTCAAAATCTATAGAGAACTCTAGATTTAAAACTCCAAAAACCTCACAAATCAAAACTCCTTTCCTTCTCTCCTTCAACCCTTCCTTCCTCCCCTATAGCTGCCGCCCTCTCCACCATCTCCAAGGTCATCTCCTTCCGCCTTCCCTCTCATCTTCTTTCTCCTTTTCCCCCCTTCTTTTCCCCTTTTCTATTTTCCCTCTTTCTTCCCCTTATTTCCATGGCTTCAAAATTCCACTAAAGTACTCCAAATCAAATAATTTTTTTTGAAACCGTCTATATTTTCATTGGCAACCACTTTGTTGTTGAACCATTCTTCCCATTTCGAATATTTATATTTCAAAAACTCCATTTTTCAAGTCTTTTCTTGGGTCCAGTTTTGGCCAAAAATACCCCATATTTTATCAATCATATCTTCCTCCGGCATGAACCAAATTTTGTGATTCTTTTTTTCAAACCATTTATTTTTCCAGTGTCTTCAACTTTTTTTAGATCAGTTCTTCAAATTCCTTAATTTTCTATGCCAAAAACTCAAATAATTTTAAAGTATTTTTGAACTTAGATTTTCAATTTAGAAAATACCTCTGTTTTTTTTTACCATAACTTCCTCAAGACAGAAGCTTTTTGAGTGATTATTTTTTTGAAAATGGAGAAAATAATTTGACACAACTTTCTAGTTAGTCACTTTTATAGTTCCGGTAATATTCTGGTCTGAATATTTTCTTAAAGATGACCTAGTTTCGGGTTTGTCCGTAGTTTGGATCTTGGGTTGTTTGGAAGTTGGAAGTAGTTGAAACTTGTTTATTGATTCGTGTTCTTGTCTAAGCTTTATTGGATTTTCTTTGCATTTGGATCTTTGCTAGGATTCTCCATGTTGCTCCATTTTTATCATCACCTTCGTAGCGACGAAAGGTGAGCTAACACTCACAACTACTAGATTTTCTTATGTTAGTTAAATTGAATTTTTGATGTGATTAGAAATTGATTGGTTGTTGTTTACTATATTTTAAATTGTCATTCCAGTTAAATCAGACTTTTATTGAATTTAATTGTCATTTAATTTAATATTGAAATTTAAATTGCCAGTTAAATACATGTTAATGATAACCCGTAAATTGTTGGTAGTCATTGGTTGATTTCAATGATGATTGTGTTGTAAGTTCAATTGTTGATATTTG